>NW_026844366.1:165169563-165435164 GCF_025583915.1 Anolis sagrei ordinatus | reverse complement strand
CCCAAATGACACATCAATCACCCCCAACCCCACCAGTATTCAAATTTGGGCGTATCGGGTATTTGTGCCAAATTTGGTCCAGTGGATGAAAATACATCCTGCATATCAGATATTTACATTACGATTCATAACAGTAGCAAAATTACAGTTATGAAGTAGCAAAAAAAAATTTTATGGTTGGGGGTCACCACAACATAAGGAACTGTATTAAGGGGTCACGACATTAGGTAGGTTGAGAACCACTGCCCTAGACTGAATAATATCAAGCTTACCATGTTGGATCATTACATCATCATTTGTGGACAACATGTGGATCAATAGGGCAAGAAGGGAGACATACATACATGGACAATGTCTTTTATAATTGCGTTGGTGTATGTATTATGGATAATATACCAAATTCTGTTATAGAACTCCAGTATGCTGATGACAATGTCGTCTGTGCGCATTCAGAAGAAGATCTACAAGCCACTCTAAACACCTTTGCAGAAGCATACGAGAAGCTCGGCCTGTCATTGAACATTGAGAAAACCAAGGTCCTGTTCCAGCAGTCACCAGCCAATCCCTCTCCAATGCCAGTGACACAGCTTAATGGTGTAACATTAGAAAATGTTGATCATTTCCGCTACCTTGGCAGCCACCTCTCCACCAAAGTCAACATCGACGCCGAAATACAACACCGCCTGAGCTCTGCAAGTGCAGCATTTTTCCGAATGAAGCAGAGAGTGTTTGAGGACCGGGACATCCGTAGAGAGACCAAGGTGCTTGTCTATAAAGCTATTGTCCTCCCAACCCTGCTCTATGCCTGTGAGACGTGGACTGTCTACAGATGTCACATGCAGCTCCTGGAACGTTTCCATCAGCGCTGCCTCCGGAAAATCCTGCAAATCTCCTGGGAAGACAAGCGGACAAACGTCAGTGTGCTGGAAGAAGCAAAGACCACCAGCATTGAAGCGATGGTCCTCCATCATCAACTCCGCTGGGCCGGCCACCTTGTCTGGATGCCCGACCACCGTCTCCAAAGCAGTTGCTCTACTCCGAACTCAAGAACGGAAAACGGAATGTTGGTGGACAGGAAAAGAGATTTAAAGATGGGCTCAAAGCCAACCTTAAATACTCTGGCATAGACACTGAGAACTGGGAAGCCCTGGCCCTTGAGCGCTCCAGCTGGAGGTCAGCTGTGACCAGCAGTGCTGCAGAATTTGAGGAGGCACGAGTGGAGGGTGAAAGAGAGAAACGTGCCAGGAGGAAGGCGCGTCAAGCCAACCCCGACCGGGACCGCCTTCCACCTGGAAACCAATGCCCTCACTGCGGAAGAAGATGCAGAGCAGGAATAGGGCTCCACAGCCACATACGGACCCACAAGGAAATCCATAATGGAAGACCATCTTACTCGTCCAACGAGGGATCGCCTAAGTAAGTACCAAATTCTCAATGAGAAGAGGGGAATAAACTTTGGTTTCTATACGATGTTTCTCTATTCTATTTAATAAATTATCACAAATTTAATAAGATGGGCCTGAAACCCTAGAAGCAAAACTTTTAATTAAGTAGTAGCAAGGGAGACAGGGAGCATTTCCTGAGGATTAGTGACCAGCTGGTAAGAACTGACAGCTTCTGAAGGATATTCATAGCCTGAAGCTCAGCCAAACACCATCAGCTCAAACCAGCCGGTCACTAATCCTCAGGAAGTGTCCTATATTGCAATCCGTATTGCTATTCTAAGTCCTGCATGCATATTGTATGTAAAGGGCATCACAGAGTGAAATTCTAGACTGCACAATAGCAGGTATCAAGATTCCTATCAACCAAACAACAATGTGTAGTTCTCCAATAGCATATTTCTGCACATCCCTCTGGATTTGTTAACTGCTGTCTTGATTTTCTGTTTGTAACACATTCTTTGCAAAGGAAAGAAAAGTTTCTATAATAAGGCTGCAAGGCTAAATGTACTTGCTAGGGAGTGGATCCCACTGAACTTATTTCAAAGTTCCTTTTTGAATTGAACTATTTGTTTGCCTGCTTATTGATTTATGTAAAATTCTATAATCCGTTTTCAATGTTCACAATAATGTTGAAATATCTCCTTTTTCATCCGCAGCTGAGCGTACATGCAAAAACAATCAAATAATTATCCAAAAACACAATTCAAAGCCATGACCAGACTGCAATCTTAACAAAACCTAAACCAGCAGCTTTCTACACATTATTTCCCCTAGCAAGGAACAAGAAAACGCAGCTCGAAGAAACTCCTGTTATGTTAAAAAGGGAATGCTTGCCTAAACAAAAAATCTTTTAGTAGCACTAAACATAAGCAAGAGGTTTAGACTGCCAAAAGTCAGATGGTAACTGAGTCCATACACAGAAGCACAGCTGAAAATGATCCTTCAGCTGCTATTGACAGTTGACCTCCAAAGCCAGTGAGTCCCTGGAGATAGCCATTTATTTATTATTTTATTTATTTAGAACTTTTATATACCGGACTTCTCAACCTCCACAGAGGGATTCAGGCCAGTTCACAACAAAAGATTCATAAACAACAGTTTAAAATATCACATCACATAATGCACTAATACATAAAATACATTAAAATACAATCATATAATTACATAAGGCCAAGTCATCAGAATGAAATCACAATTCATCACCATATGTCCGTGTGGTCAAGAGTTATTGACTCACTCATCGAATGCTAAATTCCAGAGCCAAGTTTTCACCAGCTTTCTAAAAGTCAGGAGAGAAGGGGCAGTTCTAATCTCCAGTGGGAGAGAGTTCCAGAACTGAGGGGCCACCACAGAGAAGGCCCTGTCCCTCGTCCCCACCAGACGTGATTGCGAGGGTGGTGGGACTGAGAGCAGGGCCCCTTCAGAAGATCTTAATAACCTTAATGGTTCATAGGGGAGAATCCGTTCGGACAGGTAAATTGGGCCGGAGTCGTTTAGGGCTTTATAGATCAACACCAGCACTTTGAATTGTGCTCGGAAACTGATTGGCAGCCAGTGGAGCTGACGTAACAGAGGAGTAGTATGCTCCCTGGACCCCGGTCCTGTTAGTAGTCTGGCTGCCACTCGTTGGACTAGTTGGAGCTTCCGGGCAGTCTTCAAAGGCAGCCCCACGTAGAGAGCGTTGCAGTAGTCTATACGGGATGTAACCAGAGCATGGACCACCGTGGCCAGATCAGACTTTCCATGGGCTTCAGCCTCAGATACAAGAAGGTCATGTGGGAGGTTGGTGATTCAATAATTCATAGGTCTAAAAGTAAGAAAGCTGGTACCTTGAATACACAGTGGAAATGATGACCTCATCAGACAGGGCTTACTTTAATGGCATACATCGGTTAAGCCATAGTTTACCTATGGAGCCTTCCAGCTCCCATCCCACAATACAGAGGAACTTCCAGCAGGGCTGCATGGGTAAAGTAGTGTGGAACCAGTATATACCACTACCACAGCAGCACAGGAGGCTTCCCAGGTTGCACCAGAAGCGATGGGGGGAAGCTGCGCAGTCAACACTTCCCCCTATGGGATTGGCTTGCCGGAAAGCCAGGCATTGTGGGGTGTGGGGTAACGGGTTCCCCACACCCTCTGACAGGCACTACTGGATTCACCATGATCCAGGGTGATTCTGGCAGCACGTGTGAAGATGTCCTGAGAGACTCAGTGGCAACCAATCTAGCTCTTTCAATAATGCAGTTCCGAATATCTAATACATAACAATATAAGAAGAGAAATGCTGGATAATGCCAAGGTTATCTTCTCCAGCATTTATTTTGAACATTTCCACCATGATGCACAATGAGAAATTCATAATCAGGGTATGGATGCAGCAGCATCTTCCTGCTGAAGTATCCAAACAACCAGTATTCAAGCACATCCTGCCTCTTTCATCAGTGAAAAGAGAGAGAATGAGATTGTAGCTAATAGCACTGATACCTTGTTTGTCATAAATTTGTCTTGAGGGAGCTCTTCAGAGCTGTCCAGTCTCTTCATTTTTGGTTCAAAGCTGTTCAAATTGGAAAACATCAATACAGCTTGCCACAGTATATTCCACACCAAACAAGTACCTATCCCTGAATCCCACCACATTCATTTGACTTCAGTAAATGACGCTTCGAGTATAACAAAAGAGGAAGAAAAACAGCCTCCTGGGCATTTCTCTACATCATGCCAAATTTTACATTCCTTGCGAATCAATGGCAATGCTTATGAACAAAATAAACTAGGAAAAATATATCAACACAAAGTACACACATGCATGTACACTAGTTATTGATTTTTCAGCTTGTGGATAGCAAAGCACGAGGGTATTCAGTCTGTGTACTTTAAAAGCTTTTTGTCTGGACTAGCTTTTAGTGGTCAAGTTAAAAGCAAGCACTTATGGGAAAAAATGCTACTCTGGTGTGATTTTTTTGTTCCATTTTATGTCTTTGGTGTGTTTCTTTTAAATTCAAAGCTTTTTAAAAAGCAAAGATCAAAACAGTCAGGCCAATGAATTCTCCCTCCTTTGCAAAAGCAGTTCCTAAAATGCTTCTTCAGTTAATAAAATGGGAGAGCTGGCCCAGCCTGTTTGTCAAATTTTAAAAACACAATGCATCATAGTGTTTATTTACCCAAGGCTGAAATATATACAGTATTGATGATATAATATATAATATAATATATAAACATTTCTTGAGGTTCCACAAGAAACTTTTGCTTCAAAAAGGGATCCATGGCTGAAAAAGTATGAGAACCCCTGTTCCATAGCATTGAGCCTCAGCAGGTAATGTGGTGTCAAACTGCATTAATTCTACAACACAGATGCACCCTAAGATGGTAGGACTAGAGCTGAAAGGCTGACTTTTCTATCCCTGTGACTGTCAATGTAGTGCAGTGGTTGGTGTGCTGGAATAGGACATGGGAGATCCAGTATCAGTTCCCCAGTGAGCCATGAAACTCACGGAATGACATTTGCCCAGCAACATACATTCAACCTGACCACCATTAGAGGGCTGATGCTAGGACAGTGGTTCTCAACCTGGGGTCCCCAGATGTTTTTGGCCCAGAAATCCTAACAGCTGGTAAACTGGCTGGGATTTCTGGGAGTTGTAGGCTCAAAACATCTGGAGACCCCAGGTTAAGAACCACTGTGCTAGGATAAAGCAGGAAGGCCAATAAGCCTTGAACTTACTGGAGAAACTCAATCAAAAGGTGCCAAGGTAGGCATCAAGACCCCTTCAAATGGGAAACAGTGTGGCTAATACAGAAATGGTCAGAATTAGGACACGTATTGAGTCCTCATCGATGAACAGTTTCTTCAACACAGGTTCCATTCCAAGTGTGTCCTTAAATCAGTGGTTCTCAACCTTCCTAATGCCACAACCTCTTAATACAGTTCCTCATGATGCGAGGAACTGTATTAATTTAAATTATTTTCTTTGCTACTTCATAACTGTAATTTTGCTAGTGTTATGAATCATAATGTAAATATCTGATATGCAGGATGTATTTTCATTCACTGGGCCAAATTTGGCACAAATACCTGATATGCCCAAATTTGATTACTGGTGGGGGGGGGGTTGATTTTGTCATTTGGGAGTTGTAGTTGCTGGGATTTATAGTTCACCTACAATCAAAGAGCATTTTGAACTTCACCAACAATGGAATTGAACCAAACTTGGCACATATAACTCCCATGAACAACAGAAAGTACTGGAAGGGTTTGGTGGGCATTGACCTTGAGTTCTGGAGTTGTAGTTCACCTGCATCCAGAAAGCACTGTGGACTCAAACAATTAAGGAGTTGGACCAAACTTGGCACAGATAGCCAATATGCCCAAAATGTGAACACTGGTGGAGTTTGGGGAAAATAGAATCTTGACATTTGGGAGTTGTAGTTGCTGTGATTTATAGTTCACCTACAATCAAAGAGCATTCTGAACCCCACCAATGATAGAATTGGACCAAACTTCCCACACAGAACTCCCATGACCAACAGAAAATACTGTGTTTTTTGATGGTCTTTGGTGAACCCCTCTGACACTCCCTCATGACCTCCCAGGGGTCCGAGGTTGAGAAACGCTGCCTTAAATGATGAAGTTGCTATTGTGTCTTCTAGTCATCTTCTAGTCATTTCTTACTTATGGACACCCTAAGTCAAACTTATCATGGGGTTTTCTGAGGCTAAGAGTGTTTAATTTGCCCAAGGTCACCCAGTGGGTTTTCCTGGCAAGGCCCAAAGTTGTAGTCCAGTGATCAAACCACGACAGCATGCACACTCCTGAATGATGAAACACAACCATAAGTCATTGGAAGGTTATTTTATGTTTCATCTCTATTACTTTATTGTATTTCTTTTTATGTGATTTTATGTTTCATCTCTATTATTCTTTCTCTCCCCCTCCCCCCAACCAATGGGTGAAACAGAATAATTCTGCTCTCTTCCTCTGGCAAGAACAGTTCTGAGTTTAATACATGGTTACCCTTTGATATGTTCTTCCCAGCAAAATCCCTATGCTAGTCTGATGAATAACGCAAAGATATGCATAGCTGGTTTATCCTTTTTTTCTGTAGGGGTTTGTTTTGTTTGGTTTTGTTTTTAATATTGTAAACTGCTTTGGGATTTTCTTGGAATAAGTTAAAAGTGGGTGAGAAAAATCTTGAATCTTGAAAAGAAGACAGACAGGGTGGTAGTCCTGATAAAGTAAAGATAATGTATTCTTTATATATTTCATTGGGATTTGACATACTACAAGATCCTGTATAGTTATTTTAATATTTTTGGTTATGTGCCTTAAAAATCACCTGTGACCTTACGGTGACCCCATGTATTTCAAAGAGATTTCTTAAGAAAGGAATACTCAGAGATAGTTTCACTTGTCTTCCTTTGAAATATAGCCTACAGCATCTGGTATTCATTTACTCTTTTACATCCAAAAACAAACCAGAGCTGATTTTTTCAAGTTCAGGTAAGATTTTTTTAAGTTCATGTGGGATCTGCCACTTTCAGAATATTTAGAGCCTAAATGTTTATTTATTGGAGCTACATACAGTATAACCCCCATTTCCAGGAGAAATACATTCCTGAAGGACACTGAGAACAGAACATTGAATTGAAAGAGACCACATGAGCCATCTAGTCCAACCTCCTGCCATGCAGGAAAAGCACAATCAAAGTCAATCGGTTTTCCAACAGTATTTTTTTTCTGAATGCAAAATTTGTGTCCAGTAATTCCTTAAAGAAAAACTGAAGAAAGCCTCCTTTAAAAACTAGGGTGTCTCTCTTTTTAAAGCAGTGAGTGAGGATATCTTCCCTTTTTTTCTCTATGTGTCATCAATTGTTAATGAACTGAAATGGTGTGTAGCCTGTGAAAATAGCTTGTGTAGGCCAGCGTTTTCTTACCCTCAATTGACTATTTATGCTTGAATTACATATCAGTAGCATTTGCCCAAATCTCAAGCCACATCTGATTCATGATCTCATGTACCACATCAATACGAGATGGCCAGGTGCTGGTGTTTGCGTATATGGTTTCTCCATAGTTTTGTTGAATAGGGAGAGACAGGGTAGATTGTTGTAAACCAGCAATGCAGCATGGCAGAAGTAGACAGAGAGCATAGTACCTTGTAGGCTTGGGCGGTTTCGTTAGTTAATTTCATAATTCGTTATTAATTCGTATTTAAATTAGCTTATGATCCAATATTGAGCCATGAAGGAATAGTGTGAGGAGTAAATTAGATTTGAAACATTTTTTTTCAATTTATTTCGTAATTATTTTGTTATTATTTTGTTATTATTTCGAAATTATTTCTTAATTATTTTCGCATGTCTGGTGCAAGTTTTATAGTTGTTGTTTGTTTTATCACACCAACAGTCAACAACAGAGGGAGAGGGAACCTTCAGAAGTTCCCCCTGTCCCATTTGGAGGTTTTTTTAGCATATTGCGCAATCGCGTCCGCCATTAACAAATCGATTCGTAATTATACGAAATTTCGTAAATTTCAAAATTTTTAAATGGAAAATTTAGGAATTCTTTTAAAAAACGAAACGCAATGGACCCCTAAAAATGAAACGAGTTTAGAAACAAATTTTTCCGTTGTTACCCAGGCCTAGTACCTTGACCATTTCCATATATCGACCCCCCCTCCACTTCCTGTGCTGCTTTCAGACTCATGCACATGCCAAAAACCAGAGTGCACCATCAAAACAACAGATGTCTCTAAATCCAATTCCACAGAGCTGCTATTCCTGAACACAAGCTTTTATTTTTTTCAAAACATTTTGCCTCAGGCTTAGCTCCTCTACAATTCAAGGGCAGAGCAACCTGATTTATTTTCAGGCAGCACCTTTCAAGCAAAACCATAATAAACCCCCTTCATAATCAGATAAATTAATCTGAACTGGTATGAACTCTTGTGGGGATATTGAAACTTGTCAGCAAGAGGAAGTGAAATTAATCCATTCTGTGTGGCCTGCACACAGTTGCTTACTGAAGCCACTTACGAGATTCCTTGGGATCACCACCTCTTCAGTGAAATTATAAATAGACCAAAGCAAATTTTATTTATAAACCCCTTGCATCGAGCCAATGTTCATGAGTCCTTTTGCCAAGAGAAGAGGAAAGAAAGGAGAATTCCATTGGCAAGAGAGCTGAGCCAGCCCATAGCTAATATATTGCTGGTGGTGAAAGGGGGTTCATGACACACATTGAGGAGAGCAACAGAGTTGGCTCTTGCTGATTTTTAATAGATTATAAGATGGAAAAATGTGTATCAGTGGTTTAAAATATAAATATATTGAAAAACTTAGGACTTGTTGGAGTGATTGATGCTTATAGTTTTATACAAGGAAACAGATGGATAAAGGTACAAAGTAGAACATGAAAAAACAGTCCAGCAACACGAACTCCACTATCACTCCCACTGATAAAGTAGAATGTTGTATGTGAGATTTAAATCAATCCACATTGCCTAAGCCAGATCATTCATTTGCATTACAAGTCCACATGAGATAGGTAAGGTGCAATTGCAACAGGATAACATCTTATTTAGCTGAAAAATATCACACAATGCCTGTTGCTGCATTGTATTTCAATCATTGTTAGGTCACAGCTCTTCATGAACAGGAAAAACTCAACAATGGCCATGGACTATTGTTTCGGGTGCTACTGGGCCAGGCTTTAGCACAGCAGGTTAATCACCAGCTACAGTTAATCTTGCCAGTCAAAAGGTTATCAGTTCAAAGCCCAGGTCAGAGTGAGCTCCTGACCTTTAGTCCAGGTCTCGCCTACCTAGCGATTCGAAAGCAAAAATGTGAGTAGATTAATAGATACTGCTTTTTTTTAAAGTGGGGAGGTATTTTTTAAAAAGGTACCCAGAAAAAAAATGCCAGCAATTCATAAAAAGGATGAAGTTTACAAACAAAGATCTTCAGCAGGGAGATGGAGTGACAGTACCCCCTGTGGCTGGAACCGAGCACAAACCTCCAAGACACCAAAAATTGGAAAAGCCTACATATACCTCTATTCTATGTACAATTGTCTGTCTTGTCTATTAGGCCTGGGTAACAACGCAAAAATTTGTTTCTAAAATCGATTTGTATTTGGGGGGTTTTTTTGTTTTGATATTTAAAATAATTACAAAATTTTCCTTTTAAAAAGTTCGATATTTACGAAATTTCGTAAATGGTAAAAAAATAACGAATCGATTTCCGAAACAATAACAAATCGATTCGTTAATGGCGGGCGCAACCGCAAAATACGCAAAAAACCTCCAAAAACTACTGAAGCTTCCCTCTCCCTCTGTTGTTGACTGTTGGTGTGATATTATAATTTTTTTTCACTAATTAAACCATAAAACTGGCCCAGACATGCGGAAATAATAACGAAACGACCTCTGAACAATAACGAAACGAATTCAATAACAAAATACGAAGCATTTACAAAACGTGTTTAAAAATTCGTTTTTTTTTAATGATTGCTCCAGAATGGTTCGTTATCATTTTGTAATTGGAAAAATTAACGAATTATTAACGAATTACGAATTAACGAAACGAAACCGCCCAGGCCTATTGTCTATGTATAAAACAGCATTGAATGTTTACCACATATGTATGTTCTGTAATCCACCCCGAGTCCCCGTTGGGTTGGGAAGGGCGGAATATAAATACTGTAAATAAATAAATAAATAAATAAATACTGTCCCTTCTGTTGCAGTTGTGATATTGTGGCGACTATGTAATGTGAGCGAGCATTGTTTTCTTCTTCCCTCTCTCATTTCACTGATCTGAAATTTATTTCCTTGTGTTATCTAGAAGGTTTAAGTGGGCTGAGAGATACTGACCTGAAAGACCTTTCTTGTTGATGGCAACATGCAATCATCTTCTCTGAAGTGACTCTTTTGGGCCTTTTGACACAACCATATATAACCCAGAATATCAAGGCAGATCATCCACAATATCTGCTTTGAACTGAATTATCAGAGTCCACACTGCCATAAAATCCAGTTCAATGTGGATTTAATACAGCTGTGTGGAAGGGACTGTGGACATCAATGAGGTTGACTCCCAGCCAGATGTTCATGGGACTGCAGCCACAGAGATCTGGGCAGGCAAATCAAGGGTGTTATGCATTCTTCACAAAAGGGTTTGGGGAAATGATTGGGGGGGGGGGTTAAAACTGACTGGGGGGATCTGGGAGTTGTAATCCTGAGAAAAGTCACTTCCTGCAAGATCTGTTTCTGAAAGCCTAACTCTCTTGAACATTTTGGATTTACTTTCAAGGAAAATAATGTGAGTAAATTAATAGATACCACTTTTTTAAAAGTGGGGAGGTACTTTTTAAAGAGATACGAAGAGAAAAAATGCCTAACTTGTGGGTTAGGATAGACCTCATGGCCATGAAAGTGCCCTCAGTGCAGCCAGCCATGGTTGGTTTCCTTCCCTCATTCTACCACTCCATCCAGCAATGTCTCACCAGCTCCTATCAGCCCCCCTTTCCCCGAGTCCCATTCTCCCCCCTGTTCTTTTCATGTATGTGAGTATTGTTTTATGAAGTCAATTTTTATTGTCCCACAAAGGGTATTTTTATCGTCCCTGCCCCCTCCCTCCTGACCTTTCATAAAAAATTCAAAACCTGGCTTTGGGATCAAGCCTTCAAACAATAGATGGAGCATCTGGGAAGAAAATGTTGAATGACCGCAATGGATTGAACTGGACCGTAAAAACTGTTTTAAATTGAATGTTATTATTTTAATTGTGTTTAATTGTAATAGTGGTTTTAATATATTGTATTGACATCTAATGGCTGCCTGTTGTAAGCCATCCAGAGTCCCTCTTTGGAGGTGAAATAAATAAATAAATAAATTTATGTTTCGGGGTGGCTCTTTTTAAAAATGCAACAAAAGTAATGCCAGTCCAATAGCAAAATAAACAATCTGCATGCGCACAGGAAGGGTAGCAGGGTTAGTATGGAAAGCCGATATCTGGACCATAGCACAATTACAAAGACGTGTGATAGTGATTGTTCCCATACAAGTATGTTTGTGTAACACAAATGTTGTGAGACAACAGCCTGGTGTGCTCAGGCCCCACCAAGGCATGAGAGATATCCTAAAGACCCATAAAACTCCACATGTAAGCAAGCATTCTTCAAGTGATCAGATTCCAGAGGCAGAGAAGAGATGTGTTTCATTAAGACTGCAAGGAAATCACTGTATTCAGGGGAAATTTTTGAAAACTTACAAAGAGTAAGGAGGAGTATGCTTGGGATTATCAAGGGCTTTCTCTTTCACATTCGTTTCATATCAATATGCATCACTCCCTTGGGTGGCTGGAATCAGAGAGTGTCAAAAGAAGATTGGAGAGGGTTCTTGTGCCCTTAATATCAGTGCTGCTTCCTGATTGCATAACAAGAAACTGTTGAAATTCACTCTTCTGCTTAACCATAAAGATATAGGAGCACTCTCCTGTTTTCAATCTGGCATTATTTTATTTTTAACATCAAAAAAATTAAAAGGAAGTAACAAGTAAATTACTAATTACTGCCGATTTTAATACACTAAAAATAACTGCCATGATTGTTTATAGTTTTGCAATAAACTTGGTATATTTTTACTTGATCATGTAACTTTTGTCATTCTTTTAACATTAAAATGGAGAGAAAGATGTGTTTTCAAATAATCACTGATCTGAATGTCATCATACGATCGCTTTTGGGCCATTTTGATTCAAGATTAAGGGTCACTCTCTCTTTTTAAATTATGCCTTCTTGTTTTAAGTTATGCTGTGTTGTTTAATGTTCTGATACATCTGCATGTAATGTCTCATGTCCCACCCAAGTTATGTCAGTCTTTATCATGGCCTTTATCACTGGGCGGGACACTGCAATATCAAACAGAATTTTGTAAATCCAGATATGTGGTTTATTTTGATAGAATCAGGGCAGCAACAACATATTATGAAAAATGAGCTGCTGTGGATGCAAAAGTACACAGCAGTCTTCCCTCATTCATTGGCATGTCTTGATGTCCTTAGTTACACATTTTTGTTTTGTATGCTTCAGATCTTACCTATAGGAAGGGGAAAGCAGTTCTTAATAACTGAAAAAAAATAGGAATGTTTCAGGTTCCAGGTTACAGATTAACTAACTTGAGAGATAGTGTATATTTTTCATTTTGAATGCACATGTCTTTAAACACAGTGGGTGTGTACAGTATAGGGGCCTGAACAATCCTTATTGGAAACACATCACTGCTTGTACAAAACTGGATAGACAGGATGGGAAAAGGGGGGAAAAGTCTTGAAAAAGAGGGGCAAAAAATGAGTTCTTCCAGACATGGCAGAAACTCGGGAGGAAGCAGGTTATAATAACCCGCTTCCTCCCGGGTTTCTGTCCCCACTCCCAACCCAAACTCTGGGCTTTCCCTTGAGGGGAGGTTAGATGCCATCCCAGGTCAACCAAAGTTTGATCCAGGATGCATCCAGACCACCTCCATCCCTTCATTTCCCACAAAAAAACGAGAGCAGCCTAGCAAAAGTATGAGTCCTTCATAGGACTCCTGATATGAGAAAATGATATCATAACTTAGGGAAGGGAGTGAAATCCTTCCCCCACCTCCTGATGCACCATTTTGGCACATCAGAAGTATGGTACAGAAGGGCCTGTGATGCCAGCAGACCCCTCCAGTAAGTTTATTTGGGGAAAATGTGAGCCTGGAGGGGAGGGGGAAAGGTGGGTGCCTTCCCACACCTTCAGGTTCCAGGAGCCCAAAAAACATGGATGGTGTGGGGATTGACCCCTGGGACTGCAGAAGCATTCCCAGGAGTCAACTCCCACAGGCCTGGAACCTGGAAAGATCCATCCATAATTAGTGCAATGATTGATTAATGAACATTGGAACGGAATAATGGATGACGAATCTGGATCATGTTTTTGATTATGAGACGATAGTGAATAGTGAATGGTTATTGTAGTAATTGTTTATTAATTATGTAATATGTTAGGTTGTTAACTGTTTTTACACTGTAGCATTGAATTTTTGCTGTTCTTATTTATTGTGAACCGCTGTGAGTCGCCTTCGGGCTGAGAACAGCGGTATATAAGTAAAGTAAATAAATAATAAATAAATACTAATCCCTCCGCTACTGTCATCCCCTTTTCCTTTTGACAATTGAATTATAGAAAGAAGGAAATGGAAACTCTATATTGAGTCTCCTGCAGGAGAGATAAAGCGGGTTAATAATAATAATAATAATAATAATAATAATAATAATAATCTCTCTGTGTGATGCAATTCCAATAAAATATCATCCCACTAATATATAATCCCAAGCACCATCACATGCAATTGCAAGGGAAATTGATACAGTTTTTATCTGGTTTGTCCCTCTACTATTGCTCTGATCTGGGGACACTTATTTGTAAATGATGTAGTTTTCATGAACAGAAGGTATTATTTGCTGTTGTGATCATAGAATTTTAGAACCATAGACCTCAAAGAGACCACAAGAACCATCCAGTCCAATCCCCTGTCATGTAAAAACACCCAATGATGCCACATGCTGTCTTATGATGACATATTCAAATACAATGAAAACTCAAAATCTTCCCATCTCTTAGGGCCCTTCCAGACCTGTCTTGTTTTTACTTGAGGCATCCAAACAGCAGTTCAGGTAAAAGCAAATGAATGTGTAGAAAACTGGGATTGAGTTAAGTTATTGTCCCAAGATTCTTTTCTCGGTAACCTTTTCTTTATAAATGTTCAAGCCTATGTCCTTTATCTCTTGATACAGCAAGTGTGTTCACTTTTGAATCTTTCAGTTCTATCTGAAAATAGAGATGTGGCCTGGATATCCTTCCTTCCTTCCTTCCTTCCTTCCTTCCTTCCTTCCTTCCTTCCTTCCTTCCTTCCTTCCTTCCTTCCGGAAATTGTAAATCTGACATTGACATTGCAGTTCTATGGTCATCCTCCTGTCATTGGATTATAAATGGAGATGACACTGAAGCCAAGTGGGTAAAAGAGCTGGTTCATATTTGCTGGCTGAATCATGCATCCCATTGCAATGGAATATTTCTGCTATAGTGAGAAGCCTACAAGACCTATTTCTGAAAATGGGGCATTTCTCATTGTGATTTGCAAGCTCTAAACTGATAGCAGCACATTAAAACATGTAAAACAAGACTACCATCACCACCACCACCCTTATTACTGCACCTGTAGATTTAAAATAGAACAAGATCACATTCTTTTGAGCAATTATTTAAATATGTTGTGAAGCCTCTATATTGTCTCTGATCACTGAATGGTGATAACACCAGATTTCTACTTTTTGCTGATACAAGAGTAAACCTGGGATAGGACGTTCAGAGGTCATAGTGTGAACAAGATATTTTCCACACTGGAATAAAGAAAGTTGAGCAATCTCACACTTCTGAAGGACATTTATTTATTTATTTATTTATTTATTTATTTAAGCAAGTAAATAAATAAGGAGTAATTTCTTGTTTTGACGTTGATTAGATATGCTAGTGATAATTCATCTTAGGTTTTGACATTTCAGCCATTTTGTTGGGGCAGTCAATGGCTAAAGCTGCGGTCATTGCACTGTCTTCTTGCCACTTCTTTTAAGAGCATTTGTTATTAATCATTTCTGAGGAAATTTTCATTTCCCAGAAGTTGAACTGAGTTTGATCTCTAGATCTGAGATACAAAGACTTGTTTGCCGTGCCAAATAGGCATGCAATCAGAATCAAATTAAAGCTCCTTTAATCTCCTGAAAAATCTGACCTCTTTTTTGGAGCTATGATACTATTTGGTAGTTAAAAGGAATATGTCCACTGAAATCCATCTGGAGTGACTGGAAGGAAGAGAGATCTATTGAAGCTGTGTTCCCATTGGAATGAATTGTGAATTTTCTTATTATGGAAGACTATATGAAAATGAAATGGCAGGTGTTCTATTTGGGCTATCTTTAATTATGTTCTAGATTTAATCCTGATTCATTAAAAATCTGCATTGTTTTGAAAACTTGTGTGAAGTCTAATTTGTGAAGTTCAGGTACACATCTCTCAATTGTAGATAGATCCCATTTGTGTCAGGTTCATTTGTGAGTAACCAAGATCTCACATCTGTGTACAGGTAAAATATATATTTCAGCTGTTGTGCAGATGAGATTTTTTTTATGAAATCCAGATTTGCAAAAACTCAAAAGCCCTCCAACATTTGCAAATTTCTTCAAAAACAAAACAGATGCATGAGTCATCCCTGAATGTCACTTTTCATTTGGGACATTTTTGCTTTAGTTTTGCTTTTAGAGATCTAAACCTTTCTTAGTTTTCAGAAATATATTGGCACAAGAAGAAATACACATTTGCTATATGAAAGTCCGCCTGGACCCATTTATAATGTTATCCAATGGACAAAAGCTATTTTTTTTAAAAAAAAAATCTCAAGCCACCTGCTTAATATTAATAAAATTGCTTTTTGAAGGAACTAATTATAGTGTAATGATGGACTTTCCCGTCACTAGTCTGAGTAAATAACAACATCTACCCCAAGAGGTATTTGTGTGTGGGGGGGGGGGGGCATAAGGCCATTATCTAGACAAACATCTGTTTTGGTTGTACTCCATCATTACTAAATTAGCCAAGGAGAACAGAACATCTCTGAGTACTGAATGTACTTCATTGACTTCAGTTTAATTACTCATACTTGATAAAGGCTCGAGTGGATTGTTTTCCTGTGACAGTGGACTGAGGAAAGAACTGAGAGCCTGGAGGGATTTGTACATTAAGCAATGGATTCCTGGAGAAACGTAGATATAACTCAATATTCTAGACCTTAGAATATGTTTGGTTACATACGTTTTTTTTCCAGAGTATACCCCAGTAGGAACTACTTTAATCATTAATGTCACTGTAGAAGAAAGGAATTGTTCAGTGATTTCTGTTTTCAATTTGGCTCGCCTTCTTAATCTGCTCGACCAGTCTACTTTAAAGAAAACATGTGACCATAGCAGTCTCAATTCCGTATCCTGCCCTGAAGCCAGTTTGAAATGGGTCAATGAAGTGTGTGTCACCCAAGACCACCTGAAGTCAGAGGGCAACTGCCTTCTCAATCACCTTGCCCAAAAAGATCACTCCCAAAAATTTAAAGAGACACAGACAGGTTGAAGGCAAAGGATCGAAGACTTTATTCACTTCATTCACAGTGGATACCAGCAGAGTCTTCACTATCAAAAACTGGTTTTTTTTAGCAATGAAAAATTTGGCCCCCTTCTACACTGGCATATAAAACCCAGATTATCTGCTTTGAACTGGATTATATGGCAGTGTAGACTCAGATAATCCAGTTCAAAACAGATAATGTGGATTATCTGCTTTGTGATATGGATTATATGACATTGTAGAAGGGATCATAGAGACACTTTTATAGGAATTTAACAGGCAGCTGATAGATTTATGTGTCATGACAAGCAGTTTGGAAAGATCTGATCTACATCACAGAATCAATGCAGTCTGACACTACTTTCCAACTTATCACATTGACCTTTGGCTCCATTTTAGGACACTTACAGGATGGAACCATGATGGAGCCCATCACATGACACATGGTTACTTCTGGCAGGGCTCTGCCCTGGCTCTATTCTACAAGCCTCCCATGTTCTCATAGGAAAAGCCAGGAAAAGTGCAGAGGGGAGCTGGGTGGTGACACTTCCTTTGTGGGATGGGGAAGGGGCTGATATGGGTGATGCAGGGCAACAGTTTTCCCCCCACTGTTCCACAGATGCCCTTTTCCCTGGCTTGAATTGCTTAATGTGATGAGGTCCTTAAATTGACATGGTCCAATGCTATGGAATCATGGGAATTGTAGTTTTACAAGTTCCTTAGACTTTCCTGACAAAGAGTGTTGGTGCCTTATATAACTACATTTCTCAGGATCCCATAGCACAGTGGTTCTCAACCTGGGGTCCCCAGATGTTTTTGGCCTACAACTCCCAGAAATCCCAGCCAGTTTACCAGCTGTTAGGATTTCTGGGAGTTGAAGGCTAAAAACATCTGGGGACCCCAGGATGAGAACCACTGCCATAGCATTTAAAGTGTTGGATTAATTCTACAGTGTAGATGCAACCTAAAAGCAACTAATAAGTCAAAACATTGAGCAAAATAACATATATGAACATTTCCACAAAGTCCTCTTTTAAGAATAAGCTCAGAATAACAGCTTGCTGTAATGATCTTGGACATTTGGTTGTCTTTGGTCATCTGCAACGTAGAAATAATACTGACATTACAAGATTATTGTAAGAACTGCATGCAGGAGTCGACATGTAAGATTCTTCCATTTGTTTACAATGTACAAATTTCTGTTTCGTGCCAAGGCAAAACTTCAGGTTCCAGTATGGTAAAATAAAGCATTTGGCAGTTGCTTTTGCCATTTGGTATGCTACTTTTACTCAATTGTGGATCATTAGCTTAAAGGCCAAGCTGCTGGGAAATGGCCAAAATTATAAGCAATAAGCCATTTTAAAAGGAAGAACTGGCATTCAGCATTGTATTTATAGGACTGATGGTCTTCATCCATAAAGGAGGAATAGCATTTGAATCCAGAAAATACCACCTGAAATCTTCCCATGCGACCCCACAGTGCAACAGGAAGGGGTTCCATATGAACATTTATGTTAGATTTAGGCTTCCACACTACTTTTGTATTCTTAGATTATAGAATCTAAAGACTAATGTAGAAGGGACTGAGAAGGTTATACCTGTGCCTTGGGGGGGGGGGAGATGTCTCTCTGGGAGTTTTCTGGGTCCTGTAAGCAATTCTGTGGTATGTATCTTAAGAGGTTACCCTACAGAGCCACCTTGGGGAACCCTAAAAATTCCTTAAATTGATTCCTCTCTAGGAATTTTCTTGATCCTCCAGGGCAACTCTATAGTCATTCTGGCAGAACTTGTTCATTTCAGTAGGAGTCTGTATTATCAATGGTTTCCTGTTTCCACTATAATTTCAGGAATTTATCCCACATGGATATCAAGATTATATGATAGAAATACAAAATATATATTAGAGTATTACAGAAAAAAATGTGTTGTAACCCACACAGATGCCTTAGTGAAATGATTACACACCTGGCATCTATATCTTATGCCCATTCAAAGTGTGTGATATAATCATACTTTATTTTTATTTTTCCCAGTTTGAAAAACCCAGATAGCTATATCCCCTAAAGCTGTGGCTCCTGTGACCACAAATAATGGATACCTATTATTTCAAAGAGTTCACTGCCATCTTCACCTTTTGCTTCTTTCCAAGGCCGATAGACCATTGTGGTGAGATTCTGTACTGACTTAGTGAAAGTTAGCTCCAGTGGGCTCACATCACATCTATGTTAGAGAACCTCTGGTGGTGTGGCGGGTTGAACCACCGAACCATGGAACTTGCTGACCGAAAGGTTGGTGGTTTGAATCCACGGACAATGCAGGGTCGTTGGCTTAGAAATTGAGATGAGCACAACCCCCCAGAGTTGGACACGACTAGACTTAATGTCAAGAGGAAACCTTTACCTTTTATGTGTAGTGAACTATGAATCTCCTTGTGGAGAGAGAAATTGGGGTAGAACTAAACATAACAATAACGACAACAACAACAAATAATTTCATCCATATCTCAATAAAGACCCTGCTTGGTATGGAAGATCCTCCAGCCTGGATCCAAGGTGTAAGAACAATGAAAGCATTCATTTCTTACTGATGCATGTTTATTTTATAATGCACCTTGACCCATCAATTTGGACTGCGGTTGGTTGGAACGTTAACATGATGAATAGAATCCTATCCTTTGCCTGCTCCCAAACCTCCTTCTGAACAAAGCTGGAGCCCATGTTGTGCCTCAACTAGAGACTGACAGTGCAACCCCTGGCTTGAAAAGAGCTGACTGCAAACCCAAAGAAACATCTGGTGTTTCTGAACTCCCTTTCCCTGCATTGGATAAGGCTACTCCCAATGGAGATAATCAACACAGACGAGTCGGCTTTTCTAATGGCCCCTGTATCTCATAGCTGGCAGCATCTTTCAACATTATTGTCTTTTCATCGCTGGCAGCTCTGTCCACAATTGTCTTCATAAATGTGTGACACAATTGCTTTTCTTCAAGAGCATTTGTTCTGTTCCAGTCTGGCACTGCCATTAATTAGGCTCTTCTTCCTCCCATTTGAGAAATTAATTGAGACAGGGAGAAGATTATGGGAAACAAAACAACTTGTGTTTCTGTTTGTTTTGTGTGTGTGGAGGGGAGGCAACATTCCTGGCTCTGAGAAATTGATCTGACACAAAGCTAAAGACAGCTGTTATCACTAGAGACTTCAACTGAGTGCGGCTTTTGGCCATAGCTGGATGGTGCTAGTGGACACAAGAGGCCTGCTGTTTTTACTAAGGAGACAGAGGTTAAATACTCAAAGTACCCTCTTTTTAATTGTCTCTCTAATTGTGTGAGATTGCTAGGGAACTTTCATGAGTCTATGTGTCTTACTTCCCACATGGTGTGGGATTAATAATTTTGGAACATGCCTATCAAGTATACTTTAAGTAGAAAATAAGCCACGGTGCCACTGTTTGTCTTTGGTACAAATACCCAAAAGAGCAAAACAAACACAAACATAACTGTGCATTTTCACCGTCAGATACTTCTCTGTGAAGTGTAGTGTTTTGATTATATCAAATGGCTAGGGATGAAGTCCATCCATTTGGAGAGTGTCAGTTTTGGGTGGATCCTGAACATGTAAAGCCACAATGTAAAATGCTTCCTTTTGAGGAAAGCCCATTTTTGTTTCTGCATATTATTTATTTATTTATTTATTTATTTATTTACGGCATTTATTTGCCGCCCTTCTCACCACAAAGGGGACTCACTTCACTTCACTTCACTTTATTTCTTAATTAGTCACTCTCCACCAAGGTACTCTGAGCGACTTACAATTTAAAATAACATTTCACAATATAAAAACATTCAACATAAAAACATTATCAGAGCGGCTTACAAGTAATAAGTAAATACAATATGTTATATTATTATCATAGTACAATATTAATATTATATTCTGATATAAACAATAATATACACTCATTACAATATAGCCAGGAACAGGAACTTAATCAGAGGGGTGACATATACATTTTCCATTATCCTGTTGGCATCTATAATTGCAAAAATTTGCCTTTTGGTAACACTTCAGATACTATCCTTTGTGGAATATCTGTGTTCTTAAGCATCTGGAATCATCTCCAAAGTTTTAAAAAACAATTCAAAAACAGTTTTGTTTTCTATACTCAAAAGAAGAGGGGAGAAGAAAGGGGGCGGGGGGGGGAGAGAAAGAAAGGTTTGTTGTTTTTTTAAGCCAATAATGGGGGGGAAATGACAAAGCATTCTCTACAAAGGAAAACCAACTGTCAGAGTAAGGATTATGTCTAATTTAATGCAATTTTAATGCAGTACTTGCAGAATCTCCAGTTTCTTTCTTTGCATTCCAAACACAATGAAAACATGTTAGCTTTGTCAACTGATATGTTGCTTACAAATGAGCATTCACTAGAATAGGAGATGGGGAAACAATCCCTAAAATCAACCCTCTTACAGCCAATTGGTTACATGCCATATATGTTTTATGAGTTTCCAATAACAGTCCTCATATAATCTTGAATTTTAAATGTAGTTCAGTTTTATTTGCTCCTTAATAGTCATCAATAAGACATTAGCACTTAGTCATGGTGGGAATCTAGCACCGTCAGTAAAAGCTTAGCACTTAAGTCTAAAGAGGAAGACATCAAACCTAATCTTTATCGTCTTTGGTAACATGTATAAAAATTGTACGAACCTCTATTCTTTTATTTTCTTTTCAGGTTGTCCTTTAGAAAACATGACTAGGAGGAGATTCAAATTTTCTTCAGAAAAATAAAAACGAGAATAGCTGAAGAGAAAAAGGAAAGTCGCTAACTGTGAGTTTGGAAAGGTATCCATATTGTTTCAGAGTCAAAATAATAATTAAATACTACTTGGGTATATACTACTACTAATTCAATTATTTAACTGCCAAAATGTTCCCACTTCATTGCATACAAATTAACATTAAGACAGTATCATGAATTAACAGAATTAGCCAACATGAATTTACAGAAAAGCCATGCTGAGCAAATCTCATATTTACTGGAGGAGTCCTGTATTCAGTTGGTATTACTCTCTAGTAAGCATCTTCAAAGTTGCAATTTTTAAATCAGGAATGGTGAACCTCATGTTTCATGGCTAATTCAGCTCATCATCATCATAATTTTCTTTCTTGACTGCACTCCTTGTGGCTTGAGGAAGATTACAACATATTGAGAAACACATAATCACTGTAAACATTCTATACAATATACATGCTAAAACATATTTCTATAAAATACACTTATTTAAACTTATTTCAACAAAATGCATATTAAAATACACAGAACAAAGATTACAAGGACACAAGTTTTGAATTCACGATTAAAACTGGCTGGGTAGGCCTGCCGGAAGGGATAGGTCTTCAGATGTGTTTTAAATTCAGACAGCTCATTCAGCTGTCAGAGCTCTTCCGGCAGGTAATTCTACAGTCTTGGAGCAGCCGATGAAAAGGTCCTCTGGGTAACGGTTGCCAGTCATTGTTCTCCCATACAATCCACCCCCAAAGGACCGGAGTATTCAGGGTGGATTGTACGGGAGAAGGCAATCCTGTAAGTTTCCTTCTCATGAATTCTACAATGGTTAGCAGGGGTCCATGGACTCCGTTGCCATCTCTGACCACTGAAAGGAGATAAGAGTAAGGATTGCTCTTCCTGATACACCTGCCATTTCTGTCAAGAGCCATGTGAAATGAATGTAATAATAAATAATAATAAACTTTATTTGTTTTTTGGTTGTTCATTCGTTCAGTCGTCTCCGACTCTTCGTGACCTCATGGACCAGCCCACGCAGAGCTCCCTGTCGGCCGTCACCACCCCCAGCTCCTTCAAGGTCAGTCCAGTCACTTCAAGGATGCCATCCATCCATCTTGCCCTTGGTCGGCCCCTCTTCCTTTTGCCTTCCACTCTCCCCAGCATAATTGTCTTCTCTAGGCTTTCCTGTCTCCTCATGATGTGGCCAAAGTACTTCAACTTTGTCTCTAGTATCTTTCCCTCCAGTGAGCAGTCGGGCTTTATTTCCTGGAGGATGGACTGGTTGGATCTTCTCGGTCCAAGGCACTCTCAGAACTTTCCTCCAACACCACAGCTCAAAAGCATCGATCTTCCTTCGCTCAGCCTTCCCTTAAGGTCCAGCTCTCACATCCGTAGGTTACTACAGGGAATACCATGGCTTTGACTAGGCGGATCTTTGTTGCCATTCTGATGTCTCTACTCTTTACTATTTTATCGAGATTGGACATTGCTCTTCTCCCAAGAAGTAAGCGTCTTCTGATTTCCTGGCTACAGTCTGCATCTGCAGTAATCTTTGCACCTAGAAATACAAAGTCTGTCACGGCCTCCACGGTTTCTCCCTCTATTTTCCAGTTGTCAATCATTCTTGTTGCCATAATCTTGGTTTTTTTGACGTTTAGCTGCAACCCGGCTTTTGTGCTTTATTCTTTCACCTTGATTAGAAGGCTCCTCAGCTCCTCCTCGCTTTCGGCCATCAGAGTGGTGTCATCTGCATATCTGAGGTTGTTAATGTTTCTTCCAGCAATTTTCACCCCAGCTTTGCATTCATCCAGCCCCGCACATCGCATGATGTGTTCTGCATACAAGTTAAAAAGGTTGGGTGAGAGGATGCAGCCTTGCCGTACGCCTTTCCCAATCTTGAACCAGTCTGTTGTTCCGTGGTCAGTTCTGACTGTTGCTACTTGGTCCTGTCAAGGTGATGCATGCCATTTGCCAGCAAATATGGAAAACACAAGAATGGCCATCAGACTGGAAAAAATCAACGTATATCCCCATACCAAAAAAGGGAAATGCGAAAGACTGCTCAAACTTCCGTACAGTGGCCCTTATTTCTCATGCCAGTAAGGTAATGCTCAAGATCCTGCAAGGAAGACTCCAGCAATACATGGAGCGAGAGTCGCCAGATGTTCAAGCTGGGTTTAGAAAAGGTAGAGGAACGAGAGACCAAATTGCCAATATCCGCTGGATAATGGAGAAAGGCAGGGAGTTTCAGAAAAACATCTACTTCTGCTTCATTGACTATTCTAAAGCCTTTGACTGTGTGGATCATAATAAATTGTGGTAAGTTCTTAGTGGGATGGGCATCCCAAGCCACCTTGTCTCTCTCCTGAGGAATCTGTACAAGGACCAAGTAGCAACTTTATTTGTATTCCACCATATATCCCCAGTGGGGACTCAGGAGTCATTTGGACAAGCACTAGCCAAAATTCTTTCTCCTTGGAAACTGAAAACTACAGCAGGTGTTATTGGGGGTGGGGATGTGTATCATCACTTGGGAAGGAGGGGAGGCCCTTTTAGTACACTAGGTGACCTTGGGCAAGTCACACTTTTTCAACCTCAGAGGAAGGCAATGATTAACCACTTCTGATCAAATCTTGCCAGGTAAATTCCATGATAGGTTTGTCTTAGGGTCACCAACAATTATCTAGCTATTTTGGATACCTTGGAGAAGGTCTACTAAAATCAAGGCGGAATTCACTACCATATAATCCAGTTTCAAAGTGCAGGTTAACTGCATTAAACTGGATTATATGGCACTGTGGACCCATATAGTCCAGTTCAATGCATTCTGAAACTGAATTATATGGCAGTGTAGGTCCAACTCTAGGAAACAAATTAGTCATGATTACCTTAAACCCATCGGATTAAGCTACAACTTGGATCGAACCCATTTTCTGCAGCCTTACAAATGAAGCTGCATGGAACTGATTTGGAGAAGAATCAGCGCAGACATTATGTATCTCTAAAATTCAATAAAGTGAAACTTGAAATTTGGAAACAACTCTAGAGCCTATTAGTGCTGGAAACAAACTTAATCTAAATTGTGAAAGGCCATGTCTCTGAAATCAATAGCCTGCCATCTGGTAGCAATGATTCCAAGACTCAATGACTTACCATATCCAGGCAAGACAGTAGGTTTATTTTTAAAATATTATTCCACATGATCCTAAATGTGATTCCTCTGAGGCAAGCCCCATTAATTTCAATGAGGATTGCTGCTTTGTAAATGTGCATAATAATTCAACCTTCATTTTAAAATCTTGGCTGGGTTAAAAGGTTTTGTCATTATTTCTATGTAACATCTGTCATCTTAATTTTTATAATTTTCATAGCCACCTGTTTATCAAACTCTTGTCTTTTTATGTACAGTACTCATTTTCCTCTAAATGCTAGTGGTGGGTATAATTAACAGTAATTATATTTTCCCAGTTGCATTCCATTTGCAATATCTGGTTTTTTTAAAAAAAATAGATTTGCAAAGTAGTTGAGCTAAAAACAACTCTTGGCTGTTTTCAACATCCACCTTATGGAATTGTTGGCTAATTGTTTGAAAAACAAAGTACATACTTGAAATCCTTGGGTGTTGATGTATTATTGCTTAACTATCAGACAAAGAAATCATAGTTTCCTGAGTATAAAGATTTGAGGAAATTCTGCTTTCCCTACATCTCTGTTCCACCTGAACATTAGAAGAACTTCCTGATCATGAGAACTGCTGAACAACGGTACTTTCTACCTTGGGAGTATGGTGAAAGCTCCTTCCTTGGAGGCTTTTAAACAGAGGTTAGATGACCATCTGTCAGGAGTGCTTTGTGTTTTTCCTGCCTGGCAGGGATTGGACTAGACAACCCATGTGGTCTTGTCCAACTCCATTTCTATGATTCTATTATTCTACTTCTCAAGAAGTCTCTAGATTCAAAATTGCTGATTTTTTTTCCTAAGTTGATGTACTAATTGGCAGATGAGTAATTATTTCTACTCATTTGTATTATCACTTCAATCTGGAGATTAATCTGCATTAATCTTTACAACTACATGTTAAGTGTTGCAGTAATGTCTCATAATTTGTCTTATGTGTTTTATTTTTTGGATGCCTCTTTTGTTCTTTTTTATTTGTTTTTAATCTAATGTATATAGAACCTGGTGCAATAATACAAGTCATACAGTACAGAGGGAGATATGGCAATGGCGGGATCACATATGCTTATAGAGGAAGGAGGGAAAGGTATTTAATACCTATCTCACCTTACAGTCATCCTGCCAGCAGGAGGAACTTGGAGGGTAGCTATTTATTTATTTACATCATTTTTATCCCGCCCATTTCAGCCTGAAGGCGACTCAGGGCAGCTTACAGACTGTCAACGATTAGATGCTATATATGTGTGTGTGTGTGTGATAAAGCAATTAAATCACATCATAAATACATATAAAAGCCATAAAAGCTATAAAAACTATTAAAATCTATAAAAAAAAACATTGTCTACCAGTCCAATTCCTCATCTGTTTACATCGTCTTGGCAGTTCAGTGTTCGTATTACAATTTTGTGTTTACCTGGTCACGCTGAAGTTCCAAATGCTTGCTCAAAGAGCCAGGTTTTCACTCTTTTCTGAAAGGTTAGGAGAGAGGGGGCCAATCTAATATCCCTGGGAAGGGAGTTCTACACCCGAGGGGCCACCACACTGAGAAGGCCCTGTCTCTCGTCCCCGCCAGACACGCCTAATCTGATCTTAACCTGATCAGATTACATATTAGAAAGCTGAATCACATTGAGTGTGTGTATCTGAGTCTGAAAACCAGGGATAGACTAGGGATTCTGTTAGTGTACCATGCACCCCGCTCCCTCCCTGGCCAAGTTCACAAAATTGCTCTCAGAGACTTTTGCTTCTGGGTGACTTCAACATGCCACTGGAGGCCAGTTTGTTAGGTGCAGCTCGGAAGTTCATGGTAGCCATGCCAAACACGGACCTATCCCAATTGGTTTCCAGCAGGTCATACCTTCAATGCGATTTTCAGCTCAGAACATATGGATCTGTGGGTGGAGGTAATCAATACCACCAAGTCATAGACAGATCAGTTTCTAGTCAGGGCTGGTCATCTGTGAGGAGGTGCAATTTGATTTCAACTACAACAAAATGGACCTTAGGGAAGGCTGAGCGAAGGAAGATAGATGCTTTTGAACTATGGTGTTGGAGGAAAGTTCTGAGAGTGCCTTGGACAGTAAGATCAAACCAGTCCATCCTCCAGGAAATAAAGCCCGACTGCTCACTGGAGGGAAGGATACTAGAGACAAAGTGAAGTACTTTGGCCACATCATGAGGAGACAGGAAAGCCTAGAGAAGACTATTATGCTGGGGAAAGTGGAAGGCAAAAGGAAGAGGGGCCGACCAAGGGCAAGATGGATGGATGGCATCCTTGAAGTGACTGGACTGACCTTGAAGGACCTGGGGGTGGTGATGGCCGACAGGGAGCTCTGGCGTGGGCTGGTCCATGAGGTCACGAAGAGTCGGAGACGACTGAACAAATGAACAACAACAACAAAATATTAATGCATCTCACAGGGAGGGGAATTTTCTATCCTGTTTTAAAGAAGCAGTAGTTAGACCACTGCTGAAGAAGCCCTTCCTGCATCCCCTGGACCTTAATAATTACAGACCAGTGTTTAAGGTGATTGAGAAGGCAGTTGCCCTCCAATTCCAGGCAGTCTTGGATGACACAAACTTCCTTAACCCATTTCAAACCAGCTTCAGAGTAGGATAAGAAGTTGGGACTGCTATAATTGTCTTAATGGATCATCTCCATCTCAACACCAACAGGGGGAGTGTGTCCCTGTTGGCACTTCTAAATCTCTTGGTAGCCTTCAATATCATCGGCCATGGTATCCTTCTGGAACGCCTGGAAAGGCTGGGAATATGATTCACACACTCAGTCATGGATAAAAACAACTTTGGACCATAGTTTTCTCTCTGTCACCTTTTTTATAGGGACAGTATGCTAGAAAAGGATAAATATGACTTCAGCATGACTACTTAAAGTCAGAGGGACTCATAACCAGTTTTAATTTGGCTGGTCACACATGGGATTTTGTGAAGAGCTATTCAGTAGAGGTAATTTCAACACATCTAGCTTGTGAAATCATTATGGCAAAAGGATTTTTAAAAGCAGCATCTGCCAAAATCCCCACATCCTATCCAACTTTGTAGATCTGCCCCAATGGCAAATGGGAGTTTCCATGCCAGGGGGGCAATGTGTCAGTTCCAAGTCTTACTCTGGACTTTAAAGGAACCGTAAGAGACACTGTGCCCATTTTAAAGATAGAGTTTGGTACCTTGGATAATTCATTTAAAGTATCTCATACCAATGACACGGAAATCCCCAGCTGCAAGTGGTATGCTTTATAGCAAACAGCAATAATTTCAGTTTTATGGCTGCTGCTGAACACATCTGTATTCAAAATAGTCTGCAAATCAGCTTGCGAAATCTATTTGAAAGCATGTTAATTTACTGGGAAACATTTTAATTGCAATAGCTTGACCTCACGGGTTTTATTCTATAAGCCACAATGAACGAACAAAAACTGGCTGACTCAGAAATTACCATTTCCCTGAAACATAATGTATTTGATTTGGTTGGTATGAAATTGCTTCTTTTTTTTACTTCCTGTCTGGTTTCTTTGCTCCTTGTGAAAGCAAATAAAGATATATATTTTTAAAGATGAGAAACATTAGTATATACTCCTTGTATAAAAAATTAATCATTTTCAACGTACTTTGCCCTTGACAATGCTGGAATATACCAGAGCAGCAGAAAAGGAATGTTTACGCAAATTACTATATTTATGAAGCCATTTCTTATTATAAGTCTGTTTGTGTTGCATTAGTGTAAACAAGAATAAAGCTGTTGATTCCATTTTGAATGACTTTTAACAAAATTCACTGCAGATTTAAAATAGTATGGACTTCATAAAGCCACTGACTTCTTCAGATTGTATTGCAATACCCTAAAGTGGGATGGCTCTGTGTGTATTTATCTCTTTCTCCCTCTTGCTTCAATAAAGCTTTTCCTCCCAATAAATATCTGTATATAATACAAACTATTTTTAATGGGGTTGTCTACACCATTAAAAAATCTGTCGCAACCTCTATTCTGGAGTTGTAGGAACACGTGAATTATGACTGTTTTAACAGCGAAAACACTGCTTTTGAACTTTAATGTTTTTTTTAAAAAAAACACACTTCTTGATCTGTAGTTTTCAGGAAAAATATTTTCTTTAAAATGTGCCTATCTGCATTGAGTGGAAACATTGGTGGGTGCAGGACACATTGGTGAGTGGAAAATATGGTTTAGCCTCTTCACATTTAATCTGATGGCTAGGTGTCTTGATTTGAATTCAGAGTAAGCAATTTTGTAGAGATGCTTGGAAGATATTTTAGCCCCAATCTACCCCTGAAGTAAGTGTGTAGTCATCAATACAATGTCAGTGCAATTATTATGAGTAAGTGTGGTGCTAAGTGAGATGGAGTGGGGGGGATTGATCCAGCAAATGCTCTGAATGGCAGGTGGAATATTTTCCTGGCATAGGTTGCACTCTAGACTGGTATCCACCTTTGCATCCAAAACCACGCAAGAGTCCAATGTTACTAAAAAAATAGTTTATTGAGAAAAGCAATGATTAAAAAAACAAAAGGCAAACGGCAATAAAAATAGCAATGTCCAAAAAGCAATGTCCAAACAGCACAGTTCTGTTCAAAAGTAACAAAGTACTGTAAAGGAAAAAAACAGGAATCAAGACATGGGCATACATTCAAAATCAGGAAAACATGAATCTATGAACATGAGTACAGGTCTTTTCCAACGATCTTAGACATAGATGTGAACATGGAACAAGACCCAAGATCCACACAGTAATGCAGTGTTGCCTGAACTGGCCCTTAAGAAAACAATCCTTTAATTTAAGGATCACAAAGTGATGAAGTCATGCCTTTCACATCTGCTCTGTTGCTTCAAGGATTTCTCACCTTGTTGTTTCTCATGAATTTGCTGTGACCTTTGCAATTGGGCTCCTTCCTCCTGGAGATTGAGTCTCAAACTCCTACTAACTGTAGGTGTGTTCTCCAGGGAAATTTCTCTCCCTTCCAACTCCTTATCTTTCGTTGCTATGGAACAACTAGGGAAAAGGTTCTCCCTATCACCCAGTGTCACAGCATCTCCCTGTCTGCTCTGTTCTGAAGCTGTTTCACTCTCACTAGACACAGGCCCATTCTTTCAGGCAGAATCCCCATCTAAAATCCCCTCATTTCTCTCACTGGAAACCCCATCAATCCTCACAACCTCTGATAAAATAATCCCTTCGTCTTCAGCCTCTGGCTGAACTACTGAACTCTCAGGTACAAGTTTTTTACCACAGCTGCTATTTGTGAGAAGAAATAATAATTCATATTTTAAAGGGGAAATTATACAGGTGGTCTTTCGCAGATCTTTATGCCTGTCTATGGGCCATGATATTAGCTGAGGCCTAGATCTCACAATAACATTTAAGTATACATATTGCTTGGTTGTGACACTTTAGATGGGGAGTCATGTGATGGACATCTCTGCCATACAATATATATAATTGAGATCTTATAGAAATCTAGACTCTCTGAGGAAGAAGGCTAAAATACAACCCCAGACATTTAAAGCTATGGAAAATGATGACAATGACAATGACAATGACAATGACAATAACAACGACAACTCAGGCATGTAGGCCTCTTCATGATATTAGAAGTAACACATTCTGGATCCAGAGAAAACATTAGTTATAGTGTGACACTGACTCCAGATGGACAAACATAAGGGGAGGGAATTATACACTTGATATATTATATTAGAAGATCCTTTGTCACTTCTCAACAGAACTTTGCTACTTGCAGTTTGAGTCAGGCTGATAAATGCTGTAGCAGAGCTGGCTAAACCCCAGATCCTCACAATTCAACTCCACTGACCTGAATGCCACCCAATGCATTATTATAGCCTAAAGATTAGCTATACTGATTAATTAGATGGAGATGCCTCAATGTATAGAGTAGCTTTTCCCAAGCTCCAGTGGTTGCTATACTGATTAATTAGATGGAGACGCCTCAATGTATAGAGTAGCTTTTTCCAAGCTCCAGAAGTTTGAATAAATTCCATTATCCACAAAAATGGGATCAAAGTAGTTAATGTTCAAGAAATAACAATGTCATTGGAATTAAATTTATTTTATTGGAATTAATTTAGCTTTCATCAGAGAGTCATGAATTGGAAATAGTTAGCTCAACTAAAACTATAGGTCTATGAAATTACATAGAAACAGAGCTTGAAAAGGTTAAAAGGTCCAGTTGAGAACACAGTCATTTTTCAGAGTGAATCATTCTTTGTCATGAACTCACTGGAAATGTGTAACTAGCGCCAGAGTCCAGGCTCTGAGAATTAGAAAATGATTACCATTTAATCTCTTGTAATCCTGTTTTTGATAGGAAATTTCATTATCAGGGTAGAAACAAGGTAGTGGAGAACAACTGCCCTTAGGTTTTTAACATCAGACCTATTCCTGATGCAGTTAGAATCCCAATGGATAGTGTTAAAAGTACAAATACTCTAGGCTAATGCAATATTGCATAAGGTTTCCATTGCAATAAAGGTCTTAAGTTACAAAAATCATTAAAAATGACCTTCTCTGAGTCTTTTCAAAGCCCTGTGCTTGAAGTGCTAAGATAACAGTATTACAAAGACTCATTGTGTTTGTGAAAAGCATGGAAACTTTAACAACTACATTAAAAACTAAAGTCAGTGGCTGAGCTCCTGCATCAAGATGTAGCTAAGAATATTTAACTGCATATCATCTCTTGATCCAAATCCCTAAACCTACTTTAATAGCCTGAATCTGCTCCAAGTGATAGAGGTCTGTTCTGCCAGTGATCGGGGTGCAGCACAGTGACATTTTCAACCCCTTCCTGCCAGTCGCCTGTGGAAGGATGAAGAGATGAAACAGGTCTTGCTCCTGATTGTCACACAACAGATAGCTGGCATAAAAGAGGTTAAAACATCATCATGCTGCATCCTGCTCACTTGGAGAACAGAACCTCTCCGAAGCTCTAGGTGCTCTTACTGCCTATTACAGGGAAAACCAGCTGATTCCTAATCCATCTAAAACAGAGACATGTGCCTTTCACCTTAAGAACAGACAAGCATTCCAAGCTCTGAGGATTACCTGGGAAGGAATCCCACTGGAGCATTGCAGCACACCCAAATACCTGGGAGTCACTCTGGACTGTGCTCTAACCTACAAGAAGCACTGCCTGAACATCAAGCAAAAAGTGGGTGCTAGAAACAATATCATACGAAACCTGACTGGCACAACCTGGGGATCACAACCAGACACAGTGAAGACATCTGCCCTTGCGCTATGCTACTCTGCTGCTGAGTATGCATGCCCAGTGTGGAACACATCTCACCACACTGAAACAGTGGATGTGGCTCTTAATGAGACATGCCGCATTATCACGGGGTGTCTGCGCCCTACACCACTGGAGAAATTACACTGTCTAGATGGTATCGCACCATCTGACATCCTCCGGGAAGTAGCAGCCAATAGTGAAAGGACCAAGGCAGTGACATCTCCAGCCCATCCCTTGTTTGGGTATCAGCCAGCACATCAACGACTTAAATCAAGAAATAGTTTTCTAAGATCTACAGAGACACTCGCTGGAACAGCCCAGCAAGTGAGAGTCCAAAAGTGGCAGGTCCAAACCCAGCACCTCAACCAATGGCTGATACCAAATGAGAGACTCCCCCCTGGGCACACAGAAAACTGGGCAACTTGGAAGGCGCTGAACAGACTGCGCTCTGGCACCACGAGATGCAGAGTCAATCTTAAGAAATGGGGCTATAAAGTGAAATCCACAACATGCGAGTGTGGAGAAGAGCAAACTACAGACCACCTGCTGCAATGCAACCTGAGCCCTGCTACATGCACAATGGACGACTTTTTTGGGGCAACAACAGAGGCACTCCAAGTGGCCAGATACTGGTCAAAGGACATTTAATCAACTACCAAGCTTGCAAATTCTGTGTTTTGTCTGCTTGTCTACTTGTTTGTTTGTTTGTTTGTTTGTTTTTGTTAAAAATGTAATACAAATGTCTGGTTGCTGATGACACGATAAATAAATAAATCCTGCTCACTAACAAAACAGGCCTTATAATTGACCAACTACCTGGAGTTTTGGGTGAGTTTGAAAGTCATTTATATTTGTGTAAATATGTCAATCATAAACAATAATACTGAAAATGTATGAATACATTTAATCTAGTTTTTACTTTGTGATTATTTCTAGTTTGTACAGGATGCTGGCCAGTTTGCTGAAGTAGAGATCATAGACTTAATGGCACTTATTTATTATTTATTTATTTTGGACATTTGTATCCCTTCCTATCTCAACCTCCGCAGAGGGACTCAGAGCAGCTAACGCCGGCACACCATGGTGCCCACATTTATAGAATCATAGAATTGAAAGAGACCATCAGGGCCATACAATCCAGCCATGCAGGAATACACAATCAAAGCATTACTGTCAGGTGGCAATCTGGCCTCTGTTGAAAAAATTCCAAAGACAGAGACCTCACTTTATTCTAAGGAAGCCTATTCTATGGTTGAAAAGCTCTTGAAATCAGGAAGGCCTTAAAGTTTAGATGGGATCTCTTCTTTTGGAGTTTGCTTTGTATTCTACAACCTCATCATATGGGCAGCAGGAATTGCCACACACTGTGGCAAATCCAGTGGCAACCGATGAGGGGTGTGGGAAACCCACTGCCCACATCACCCAGCTTCCCTACTACCTTATTCCAAAGGGGAAGCATCCACCGCTTGGCTTCCCCCGTTGAAGTGAACACGAGAAGCCTCCTGTGTTGCCACTGTTGCAGCATACAACAGATGGAGCCCCTCCGAAATTAGTTCTACGTCATGGGATGGAAGCCAATGGGCTCCATCGCAAAACTATAACGGATCCAGTATATGCCACTGAAAGTTTCCCCATTTTATGTGGTCACTAGTCTCGAGAGCAGCAGAAAACAAGCTAGCTTTCTCCTCAATATGAAATCCTTTCCAATATCTAAACATGGCTAGCAAGTCTCCTCTTAGCCTTCTCTTCTCCAGGCTAAACATACTCAGCAATCTATATAAGGTGGTACTATCACTTATTTCAATCCACTATAAAGCAACTCTAATTGCCATGGCTTACGCTATACATCCTGGGATTTATAGCTTCATGAATTATTTAGAATTTTACACCAAAGTACTCCTGTAGTAGATCAGTTTGCAAACTTCAGGATTCTGTAGGATTCATCCATGCTGGTTAGAGAGGATTCATAGTGTGATATGAAAGCGACCCTGTTATTTGTGTTTGTACTTTACCACTCAGCCATAGCTGTTTCCAACTTGTATATTCCACTTTTTCAGTTTGCACTTTCAATTTCTAGGAGTGTTTTTTTAAAGGTATAATTCTTTAAAAGTAGTAATAAATACATGTTTGTAATGCATAACAAATGGACCAAAAAGTCCAAAAAATTATACTGTCAGGTCCATTTTGATTTCATTATGTTCATAATTACCTACTGTCAGACATGAGATTGACATTCGAAATGAGATATCGAGCAGTACTAAATAATAATAATAATAATAATAATAATAATAATAATAATAATAATAATAATACATTGACTGCAATAAATTGAGTCAGGAAATAAATTATTTTTTAAAAGCTGAAAAAATAATTTTCTCATGGAGTTCACTGAAAGAAAATTAGAATCTGCAGCTTGCTTGACTGTTCTGAATTAGATGAGGGCTCCTTTCACCAGCTTGTTCCATTTCTCAGGTTTTAAAGAGACAGCTATGGATGCAAGAGCATGCAGCACTGGTTTTCTTTATTAATTTTCCTTGAATTCACATTAAAACAGCAGTAATACTTGAGAGAGAAGGAATGAAACAAATTGTTGTGATGGGTGTCTCAGAAAGAAGGAGGGCAGGAGAGAGTATATCGTAAATTCTCGGAAATAGAACCAGGCTTTTGAAAGAAATTAAATGCATATGCCATTAAGTTGCAAAGGGCTTCTTCTGATACATCTGAAGAGAAGCTTTAATCTACTTAACATCTCTATTCCTGAAGCAAGAAAAGCTTTCCCTGTGCTGATATAGTGTAATTGTCCCCTGTACACAGCCACAGTTTGGGCAAAATTACACATTACACATAAACTGATTGACCCAACCATTAAAATGAGTGAGGTGGTTTCCTCTGATAGCTCACATGATGGAAGGTGTAGAGTGACAGCAAAATGATGAAAAATAAACCCAACTGTGCCAAATAGTATGTATCATAAACAGAAATGCAAGTAGAAGTTGATCCAGTGATCCTTCCTTCCTTCCTTCCTTTCTTCCTACTTCATTCCTTCCTCTAACTGGATGAAATCCTGCATCAGGACAGATATATCTCACACATAACTAAATGTCTGCCACTACATCTCCAGGTATATCTTTAATCTGCTTAGCAACTCCTGAAGCAAGAGTTGTAACAGAAAGCTTTCTCTGTGCTGATCTAACCTAATTGTCTCCTGTCTGCCAACACAAAGTTAGGGCACCCGCAAAGAAACACCTTGTGAGTTATGCAGCCCACACTTCCTCACACACCTATTTCAGCAAATTCATAGAGCAAAGGGATGAGCAGTAGCATGTTCTTATATTTATGTTTATCTGGATGTCCTACAACCTCCAAGGGTCCTTTGGACATCTCTATAAATAACGTCCTTTGGGAGAATTGATACAGAAATGGTTATGAGGAACAACATTACTTAAAAGATGGATTGTGATGGATGTTGTGTAGTTTTAGTAAAGAGTTAACCTCTACAGCGACCACACGCACACAAAAAAAAGATCTGGAGATGATGTACATCTGAGTTATAGGGCTCTGGACCTGTGTTTCAAAATAAGTAGTGCAGAAGTCAAACTACCAGTTGGGGAAGAGGCATTTGGGATTGTCCCTCTCCTCCGCATACCATTCTGGAGCCAAAAAATGGCTCCCAGCTCTGCTTCACTTGACCATTCCTGATCTAAAGGGATCTATAGGCATGTGACTATATTTATTTATTATTTATCTTCCTGGTGAGATCAGATTGGCCCCCTCCCTCCTGTCCCTTAGAAAAATGGTAAAAACTTGGCTGTGGGACCAATCTTTTGGGACAGTGCAATAAAGCAGCGATAGGAAACTTTACCAGGCCAATTAGATTAGACACAGATGGTTTTTAGACAGTGCATTTTAATATTGAGACAAATGTTTTTAATGTTTATGTATGCATCTAATGATATCATGTCCTGGCATTGAATGTTTGCCGTATATATACTGTCCTCTGCCCTGAGTTCCCTTTGGGGTGAGAAGGGTGGAATATAAATGTTTTAAATAATAAATTAATTAATTAATAATTCTCCTTGAATGGTATCCAAGATGCTGACAGATAAAATTGGTTAAAAAAATTGTAAGCATTTTAATATTTTAAAGCCTCTTATTTAAAATGTTTTTAAAGGTTTTTAAAAGAGACAAAAGACAAAAACATTTCTAAAACCCAAAGTACATAGTCCAACATGAAGATCCCACTTCCCCCAAGAGTGAYTGTACATATTAAGAACTTGCTTGAACAAAAATGGTTTTTWATTTATTTATTATTTATTTATTTATGACATTTATATGCCGCCTTTCTCACCCCTAAGGAAACTCAGARGTTTTGCCTCCCAGTGTAAGAAAAAGAAGGAGGGAGCTGTCCTAGARCCCTTTCATACAGATCTCACTTCCTAAGGACATCAGGCATGCCCCAACCTTGGCAGTCTTTAAGAGGAGCTTGAAGACATGGTTGTTCCAGTGTGCCTTCCCAGAATAACGATCCCATAGCACTTTGTCCTCCAAAGCACTTTATATTGTTTTAGGTCTGCTTGTATGTTTCCACAAACCGCCCCATCACTTTTTCGTCCATGTCCAGCATTATTTTTTAATTTTAATTATATTTGGCCTACCCATAGATTTTAAAGTGTGTTGTCCTATTTGATAATGYTTATGTTATTGTTTTATTGTTTTTTTTTGTTTTAAACTGCTTGTATTGTTGTTGTTATTGCTTGTATTGTTGTATTTCGGCCTCGGCCTCATGTAAGCCGCATCGAGTCCCTTGGGGAGATGGTAGYGGGGTATAAATAAAGTGTTGTTGTTRTTATTGTTGTTRYTGTTRTTGTTGTTGTTGTTGTTRTTRTTRTTATTATATAACCCAGAAAATCTAGGCAGAATAACCCACAATATTTGCTTTGAACTTGGTTATCTGAGTCCACAATTGCCATATATCCAAGTTCAAAGCAGATAATTTGGGATTTTACTCAGCTGTGTGGAAGGGGCTTATGTCTTTCGAGAAATATCCTCTGGCTAGTTGCATTTTGGTTTCTGTAAATATACAAAAGGCTTTTTATGTAGCCGTTAATCTTATTAATCTTCTTGTTAGCTATTCATGTTATTATCATGTGTTTCTCAAACTCCATCATCAACCAATGCTGAGCCAAGTTTATAAAAGGCAAGTTCATGTTTTTTTGAAATGTGAAGTTTGTTTATGGCCAAATTTGGAAAGGAAAGCATAAGCAAACTATTATTAAGCCATTTTCCAACTGATTTATGCTTTAAATCCACAATAATATACATCATGACATATATGAGAAACATCACCCACTTCATTGATGCAAAATGAATTCAGTATATTTCTTTTAAAAACAAGTAATTTGCCCTAACTCATGTTTGGAGACTAAAGTGCATAACCCAAAATTATTTATATGCCTTCCCTTCATGTATTAAAATGAAACCATCTGTTTTCATTATCTCATTCAGCTTTGTCATATTGAGCAAAAAAGAAAATATTCATATACTGATGAAAGGGAACTAGTTAAAGGTCACATCCCGCAGCAAACACGGGATGTTTTTGGATGAAACAGATCTTCATGACTTATGTCAACAATCTCCTATATTTATCTTTTTACCCTTTACAGAATAATTAACTTCAGAGTGAAACATTGGAAAGAACCAAACAAATCAATTAAATGCTTGTTGTGGTGGTTCTAATTAAAATTTAGGAAACTGCCTTGGATAGGTTTCCACATTTTCTTAGGGTTTTCTCCCACAGTTGGAATGACAGAAATGTTTTATCTATTTTTTTTCTGTTGCCACCCAAATGGAAACTGTCTTAACTGACATGAGCAACACATGAAGAACTATTTCATCCAAGAAATTTCTCATTCTGTTGGTGATACAATCCCAAAGCCCAATCTGCTTTTCAAAAAACCACAAGTTTAGGCAAAAATGGATCAGGAAGTGGGGTGACTCCACTTCTCTGGGCAATGCAAGGTGAAAATTAGTGAGCAATTCCACAAAGCTGCCTATGCCTGCATTCAATAACAATATACCATTGTTAACTACGCATGAAAGTATCTGTCGCAGCGGTGAGCAGAGAAAACTTGGGGATATCTGTTCAAACTTAACAGTTGAAGTCCTCCTAGAGCAGTGGCTCTCAACCTGTGGGTTCCCCAGATGTTTTGGCCTTCAACTCCCAGAAACCCTAACAGCTGGGAAACTGGCTGGGATTTCTGGGGATTATAGGAATAAACACCTGGGGACCCCAGGCTGAGAACCATTGTTCTCCAACGACCACACACACAAAAGATCTGGAGATGATGTACATTTGACATATAGGATTCTGGACCTGTGTTTCAAAATGAAAAATGCAGAAGCCAAGCTGTCCATTTTGGGAAAGAGGCATTTGGGATTGACCCTCCCCTCCCTGTCCAGTTCTGGGGCTAAAAAAATGGCTCCCAGATCTGCTTCACTTGGCCATTCCTGATCTCACCTGGGGATTCACAGGTTGAGAACCACTGCCCTAGAGCATATGTGGGCAATATCAGGGTGTTTCCATTTTCCTGTTAATTTAAGCATTGCTTTCTCTCCTCTGCCCTTGTTGTGACATTTTTCTTCTGGGTAACCAGTAACAATTATATTGAAGAATTATTTGTGTATGGTTTCCAAAAGTTGCACTCCAAAAAAGATTTGGGGGGAAGACCCATTTGCAAAAATCTGGCATTAAAAATCTGGCATTGATATGCTCCTTATATCTGAGTGGTTGTCCTCTTCCACTGAGCATGCAGCTTTGGGAGGGATGCACATAGAGTGGTGAGGGAGGAAGGGGACACCCGCCTAGCAAGCCAGATCAGCCAAATCATCCCTGGTATCAATGGGGTGACAGATGTCACAGCCAGATCACCATCACATCAGTCAATCTATTATATTATATTGTACACAATGAACTAGATAATATGGATACAACAAAAATTTTATGTATGTAAAAGAAGAATATATTAAAATTTGACTAGATATTTCCATTTTTTAAGGTAAAGAAAACACATATCTATTTGGAAGTCTGGGCAAAAATTTCATAAATCCCATTAATAATAATAATAATAATAATAATAATAATAATAATAACTTTTTGTAATTGGTGTGGACTTGGCTTGGACTTTTACATAGACCTAATGATAATGGTGATAATATTAATAATTGTTATTGTTATTATCATTATAAAAGCAGATGGGTAAATTCTTTGGTGAGATATAAAGGTTGAAGAAGATATCCATCAGGATGAATACTAACACTTTGAATATGCATATCTTTTACTGCCAAATTTGTAATTCTCTTTCTGTTATCAGAGTAGATTTTGTCCTTCTTAAATGAAAATTATGCAGGGACGCAAACCCAGATTCATAACAGCCTTGGGATTTGCCCTTCTTTCAATAATTGTAATGCTCACCATAGTTAATACCTAGTGGTTTTCTTCTTAGGTAGGGAGTGAAGATAATATATATTCTGCCAGGTTTTCAGTGGGTTTTATTTGTTTGTTAATTGTGCTATCTCTTATTTGTTTCTCTGGTCTCATTTTTATTTCTTGTATTTTGTATTATCTACCTAAGTGCCACCTTGAGGGCACTTATGTAGGAGGTGCTCAACGGAAGTATATATACAAGTCTTTATAAATAAATACTTAAATAAAAAGGTTTTTCAACCAACTTAAGACTTGGAGTAAGCCATTCAGACTCATTGCCTGTCTGCCCAAACGTTTTAGGAGAAGGGCCTGCACAGACCTTCTTCAAGTCTCACACTGTGAGGTGCATAGTATTTCTCCTTAGAGAAATCCTAAGGGGGTCACAATTTTCTCAATATTTTAGTTCATGCTAGGACACACTGGCAGAAGCTTCACTGACACTGAAAGGGTCTTTGAGTGAAATTTGCAAATGCTAAGCAAGGGGCTTTGAATGAAATTAACAGCAAAAGAGAAATATACCCTTTCTCTGTAGAAAAGGAACAACACGGAAGAAAATGTTTTTAAGAAACAAGATGTGAGGTCATACAAAGTTCAAGCCTACATAGGAAGTAGTTGTGTTGTGGTTAAGTTCAAAGGTTGTGGTTAAGCACAGAGTCTGCAGGTACAAGAAGGTACTTTCCATCAAAAGGTCAAGGGAGAGGGGCTGGAAAGAGAGTACTTTCCATGACCTATTACTTGAGTATAAAAGTCAGCAGAAACAGAGGAGGGGCACGGCAGTCTTTGAAAGCACAAACAGAAGTGCTTCTGTCCATCTCATGTTGATCAGCTTGATTAAATGGTGTCTTACATGAACCAATTGGACTCTGTGGATTTCTTCGAAAAGGGACCCCGCACCCTAAACCCGTGATCCCTTACAATACCAATGATAGTATGATAGGTACTGGATCGATAAAACATTGTCCCACTTGGGGAGGGGAGAGAGAGATTTGATAAACCCCAGATAAACACTCATCAAACAAGCAGTATAATTTTTAGCCAAAGGGCAGTGAGATTATATCAATTCAGCACAACAAAGTCTCCTTTTACCCAGATTGTATCAGGTGTGGAGAAGCAATTCCTGTTGCAAACAAGGCTGTTTTCAGAATTATCATTGAACAATCACAACTGAGAGCTTGTCAAGTCAAGTATTTCAGTGATGAGGGTTCTTAGTAAGCTAAAGATAAAACACCCACATCCAAGATCAGACCATTTATAAAACCTTACTTCTATTATACCCATATCAACTACTGAAGAACAATATTTTTTGTTCCAATTTAACCCAATAGTAATTGTATACAATATTGTGTTTTCCCCAAGACCTGTTACACTTATTTCTTAATGTGAAGGTTTATCAATCCTGGTAACACAGCTGATGGAATAAAAATTAGAAGATGGGCTTTCTATGGGAAGTGGTTTAGAAGAGCAGAACAGATCGTTTCACATTTTGGAATTCCAGAAAAGGGCTGTTCAACCCGTATTCCATTTTCCAAAGCTATGACCTTCCACATAATCTCCTTCATCATCATAGTACCTTACTAGTGCAGTGTAAAGTTACATGAATTAGGTTGACTTTTAAAGAGAAGCCTAATAAGAGAAGGAAGAGCAATGAAATTATACTTTTGTCATTCTATTAAGAGCAGCTGTCCTCCAACTCAGGAGTATCTACAGTATATTCATTACTTCTCTGGGCAAGTTTCTGCTGAGGCTTGCATATGTGAATGAAACATAACCAATCTCAAATATCTATTGTTAGGTGCTAAAATAAAACCAGATAATGATTGCTCATATGGAGGCTGGAACTAGAAGAATTTCTTTTTCTCAAACCTTAATAGTATGCGCCATTGATTTTGTGAAATTTAATTTTCTCGTTGGGCTGAAGACAAAGCGACAAAATACAGACTGAGTTTTAACATTTAATAAAGACATCCACAGAATGCCCACAGAACGAGAAGAAAGTTATATATCAATACAGCAAAACATTTTCAAGTATTCAGTCCAAAGACGGAAATAAAGGAGTGCTCTCTCTCTTTTCACTTTCATGCATGCTCCATAAATGTTTTATTGCTGGAAAAATTGGTTTAATACGCAATTTTGTGCAAACAATGACTCAGTTCAAGTAGTTGGATTGGATGGTGTAACAAATTACTTAATTTATAGGAGTTTTTTTAAAAAAAAAGGATTTTATTTAGAGATATATAGTGCAGGCAGGTTAGTTTGAAATGTAGCTGTTTGAAATGTTTAGCTGATGTGTTGCCATAGTGACGTAGGCCTCCAGGCAGAAGCAAAAGGGGCGGAGCTAACTGCCACTGGTGGAGAGAGCACAGTTTAGAAAGTCAGTCTTTGGTCAATGAGCCAAAGAAGAAAGTTGGTTCTGGTGTGTTGAGAAACCGAATCAAGGGATTTAAGTCTTTGACAGGTAGTCAAAGGCAAAAGGTGGCTCTGGGTATTGTAAACCAAGCCAAGTGTTTGGCCTACCTAGTTTAAAGGGTCAAGTGGACCTATTTGAAGTAGAAAGTAACTTGTCAGTTAAAGAAAGGAAATAACAAACATTGAAGTGGCTGAAGATAAGCCATTTTAAAGGTTAATAGTAACAATTTCATGTTTCTATAAGAACTAAAAGTTAACTGTGGCACCAACAAGAAGATATTGTGTAACCGTCCAACTTGTGTGAACCTGAGTAATCCTTGAATAAATATTTCCTTGTTCAGTTATTTAAAATAAAGACTCATGTCCAGTTATTGAGGAGAAGATTTACCTCAGAAGAAGGTGGCTGAAGATATTGGAAGAAAGCATTCTAGTTGGAATAATGAGTTACTCCTTTATAAAATACCTCGGGTAAAAACATTTTAAAAGTCAAACCTCAGCAACACACACCACCACTATCTTAGTCTCCTCATCACCCTGGTTTTATATATTTCTCATTTGTTTGTCATTTTTCTCTTGCAATTGGTGGCAGCAGTGGGATAATAAAATAAAGGTCCACCCCGCCTGAAGATTGCTGCCTGTATTTCCTGGGTTGTGAGTTTCAGGTGGCTCTTGTAGTTTCTTCCATCTCTGTAATTCTGTGATTCTATGTTCAGATACAACCTCACAGTGGCAGAACTCAATTATTGTAGATATGTATGAGAATGGGAGCATCTACACTGTAGAATTAATACAGTTTGACTCCACTTTAACTGTCATGCCTCAATGAAATGGAATCAAGGGATTTGCAATCCATGGCAAATTGTAAAATTACAGCTCCCACAATTCCAATATGGTGTCAAATTGCATTCATTCTACAATGCATCCAATGCCATGCTACCTTTTCAGCCAGGTATTGCATCAACCAAAGGGTTTACCAGTCCTGGTCAAAGGACATGGAAATGACATCTGCCTCACTCTCCTGGTCATTGGGTGGTTGAGAAGAGGCATCTAGAAAAGATCCCTTAGTTTCCTGCTGCAAGTGTTTCTTTCAACAAGCCCCACAACTAGGGGGATGCTACAGAAATTATTTCCCAGCATTCTGAACTACAGTATGTCAGACATTATCCAGTTGGGTGCTGCTTAGCTGATAGAATCATAGAATCATCATAGAATTGGAAGAGACCTCATGGGCCATCCAGTCCAACCCCCTGCCAAGAAACAGAAAAATTGCATTCAAAGCACCCCCGACAGATGGCCATCCAGCCTCTGTTTAAAAGCCTCCAAAGAAGGAGCCTCCACCACACTCCAGGGCAGAGAGTTCCACTGCTGAACAGCTCTCACAGTCAGGAAGTTCTTCCTAATGTTCAGGTGGAATCTCTTTTCTTGTAGTTTGAAACCATTGTTCCACGTCCTAGTCTCCATGGCAGCAGAAAACAAGCTTGCTCCCTCCTCCCTATGACTTCCTCTCACATATTTATACATGGCTATCATGTCTCCTCTCAGCCTTCTCTTCTTCAGGCTAAACATGCCCAGCTCTTTAAGCCGCTCCTCATAGGGCTTGTTCTTGAGACCCTTGATCATTTTAGTTGCCCTCCTTTGGACACATTCCAGCTTGTCAATAGATAGTCACATTCAGTCCCTTCTGAGGATAAACATGAATCCCAAAAGTTGGCAGATTATAAATCTGGGACAGAGTCTCATAACTAATTAACAAGATGCCTGCTGTCCTTTCCAAATGAAACATAAATGAAACTACAATCTTTCTGGGCATTCCATTTCTAATCTCTGGACAGCTTCCCTGGAACAACAACAATAAAAACTTACAAAGGAAGATTGGAATTGTATAATATTGTATTGTATTAACCCATAGAGGTTACCAGTTATTACCAATGAATCTAGGATTGCAGTTGAAAAATTGAAGTAACAATGAATTTGTTCTTTACATTTTCACTTGAAAAAGTATGTATTTTATGAACCTGTATTTTTGCTGCAGTGACATGATTGCATAATATATATACACATGTCAGTTTGTAAGTGCTGTTGTAGACAGGGTTTTCATTTCGTGACTAAAGGATCCATGCAGAGCTGGACCTGTGACTACTTTGTGGCTTAGCAGTAAAGATTAGCACCAGAAGAAAATAGTCCCCTGACACCAAGATATGTGACAAGTGCAGGCAGACTATGATTTACTATTTCTGGTAAAGGCGTGGGGTGGGCATTTCTGGAACATCAATAATGAAAAACTAGAGCACGCCATTAGCAGAATTGTACATTGAACATGTCGGTGGAGTATACCACTTTAGGTTGCAGGTATACTTGGAAATACCTGAAAGCTAGTTTTTTGAACTCTCTACACATAACGAAGTTGAGATACCCCACCTCCTCCAAGATGAACTGAACCACCTCAACTGGGCTCTCCAGGCCAATGGATACTCCACCTCAGACATCAGAAGAGCTGCAAGACCGAGAACAAGCCACAAGAGTCAAGACGAAGGTCCACCCAGAGGAAAAGTGTTCTTGCCATACATCAAGGGAACTACTGACTACATAGGGAAGCTGATGAGGAAATACAATATACAAACTATCTACAGACCCACCAGGAAAATCCAACAAATGCTACGTTCAGCAAAGGACAAGAGGGATCCTCTCACTTCTGCAGGAGTCTACCGGATACCATGCAGCTGTGGACAAGTCTACATAGGGACCACCAAACGCAGCATTGCCCAAACACGAATCAAGGAACATGAAAGGCACTGCAGACTACTTCAACCAGAGAAGTCAGCCATAGCAGAGCACCTGATGAACTAACCTGGACACAGCATATTATTTGAGAACACAGAAATGCTGGACCACTCTCACAACCACCATGTCAGACCTCCTCCCTTGCATCTCCATTGAATTTGCCAACACCGTGAGCACCCTTTTGTCTTCCTGGCTGGCACCCATTGTATTGACTGAAATAAAAATAAATGCTGGCCCACTCTCACAACCACCATGTCAGACAACACAGAGAAGCCATTGAAATCCATAAGCATGTGGACAATTTCAACAGAAAGGAGGAAACCATGAAAATGAACAAAATCTGGCTACCAGTATTAAAAAAAACTCTAAAATTACAACAGCAAAACAACAGAGAGGAAACAATCAAGGACATCTAATCACTTCTCAGCAAAAGATTGCCCCAGGCACTGCCATCAAATGCTAACCAAGGTGGTCAGTTGAAACATTCACACCTAGCTCCAGCAGACAAGAGTCCTTTGTCCCACCCTGGTCTTTCCACAGATATATAAACCAATTTTCCTAGTTCCAACAGACCTCACTACCTCTGAGGATGCTTGCCATAGATACAGGCGAAACGTCAGGAGAGAATGCCTCTAGAACATGGGCATATAGCCCGAAAAAACCAACAACCCACCGAAGTTGAGGTAGAAAAATAGTTTCACCCTATTCCCACTTGATATACCACTTTCTATGGACCAAGTAATTGGCTTTTTGTGTCCTCCCACCTTAGAACAAAAAAACCCCTCAAAACTTCATTCTTTCATTTGGAGTTAGAAATAAAAAAAAACAATCCCGGAAGTGCCGCTCTATATTATTTTGCACGTCTTATTACTTCCCTAGCAAAGTTAAGGTTTTGGGGGGAGTTAGTATTTCTCCCATAGTACCAATATTGGGATCTGTAAATGAAACACATGGATTACATTGCCAAGCTTTTATGTAGAGTCTCTTTGTTTTTACATCTGCTCAACCACTTAAGCTTGTGTATTTATTTGTAAGCCCTAGGAGGCATTTGAGAAAGCTTACTTGAAAATGACAAATGTGTTATACGATTCTTTACAAGTTTTAGCTAAGCTTGTATTACAGCTTTCTCTCTCTCTCTCTCTCTCTCTCTCTCTCTCTCTATATATATATATATATATATATATATATATATATATATATATATATTTGTGTGAGAGAGAGAAAGGGGGGAGAAACTAATGAAAAAATATGAGAAAGAATAATAAATTGCTATGTCCTTGGTTTTTGCTTCAAAGATCACAAGGAACTTCAGTTGTTCCTCTGGCAGGGAGCATTCCCTTCACAATGGGAATAAACTTTAGTCCTAGATATACTGTATTGCACCAGAGATCATTAAGAAAAAAGGAACTAGAGAGAAAGACAGACTGTGGAAGGAAGGGATGGCATGCCCTAACAAATATTTTATACTGGATAGCGCAAGATCTTCCTTCTGCAAGGAGATAAAAACCTGTTAGTTGACACTGTCAGTATTAAATAAAACCTAGAAGGGACCTCTGAGACATGTCTTGCAGAAACAGAAGATGTGAGCCAGAAAAGATGCAGGACCTCTTTAATGAGTCCCCTGAAGTGTTTGGAGTGGAAAAGGAACTTGGCTACATCCAAAACATAAGGGGAAGCTAAAGTGTATATTCAGTCATGCCACTAGTCAACTATCAACATCACAGGACTTTCTCCTTCCCTGCTTCTCTTGGCAGCCCTTTGTGCCATCCAGAAAGCAGGTCCAGAGGTCCAGGCCTCTATAGCAGAAGGTGCATAGCGGATGGGGACTCATAGAGGGGAGAATATCTTCTCTGCAGCTGGGCAGAAGTAATTTGTTCCATCAGCAGAATAGTCAATTGAATTTTGCTCTATATATGCAATGATATGTATTTGTAGTATGCACTTCCATGTCCAGTCATGTCTGACTCTGGGGGTTGGTGCTCATCTCCATTTCTAAGCCAAAGAACCGGCGTTGTCCATAGACATGTCCAAGGTCATGTGGCCGGCATGATTGCATGGAGTGGCGTTACCTTCCTGCTGAAGCAGTACCTATTGATCTACTCACATTTGCATGTTTTCGAACTGCTAGGTTGACAGAAGCGGGGGGTCACCCCGCTTCTCGGATTCGAACCTGTGACCTTTCAGTCAGCAAGTTTAGCAGCTCAGCGCTTTAACTCACTGCACCACTGGGGGCTCCACACTGGGTGCTCTACAAAACACATAAAAAAGATGTTCTGCTCAATGGGTTTATTACCTTATCTTGATAGACAATGACATAGGTTGCCATTTTGCCAAGAAGTTATAATGTCTTTATTTACAATCGCATAGCTGTTTGACATTCACATTTACGATTGCGGCATTATTACCACAATGGCAAATGCCATCTTAAATTCCTGGCAGTCACACTGAGAAACAATGTTCTGAGACACTAGCTATATAACGTTATTTTAAATCTGTTATTGTAATTGTAATCTTTATATTTTAATGATTGTATGTGTTTTTATGGTTGGAAACCTTATCCTGAACAGAGGCCATGTCTCCAACCAAGGCTGTGCGTTTTTAATGACAACACTTTAGTTGTATAAGTCATGACGTTCACCCCTCTTGGGCTTTCATTGTTGGAAGAAACAGCAACTTCTTGCTGCTCTCTTGTCTGTTAGGGATGAGAAAGATCAGACAGAGAGGGAATTTGATCTTTTGTCTTCCTTTTTCCTGCTTGTTTTTTTGCTTCTTCCTTCAGCTGCCTATGAGCTCATAATATTGTAGGGTTTAGTCTGTGTTAATTAAGTGACTGTCCTCTTCTGCAAAAGAAATGAATTTATCGAGACTGAATCCTTCCTGTCCTTTTTCCCATCAGTTCTTCAATGGAAGATCATGCCATAACATGTCTATCTCCCATCTTTTTTTCATTTAGATTACTTTAGAAAAAATGAAGCTTGTGCTGCTCAAAAATGTCTTTCTTTAATCAATGTTCTTCATGCTTCAAATCATAAACTTTTTTACTGCAATTTGGTTCTTTCAAACTCATTATCCTAAAGTTGGTACTTTTGCTATGGTGCAAGTCTTTCATTTCAATAATAATAATAATAATAATATCTCTCCACTCAGTCAGCCAAACTGTGTTGTTCACATGATTTTGGGACCTAAAACCCAGAATTTTCTTTGGGGTTTTTTAATTGCAGGCTTGTTTTAAAATCAGTTTTTAAATGCATGTTTTACTCTGGTTTTGAAATAATATTTTGCTCTCTTTGTTTTCTTTTTAGCTGTCCTGCATTTCTCTGAAGGCCATGGCAAATCAATTTTTTAAATAAAATGCTTAGGTTTTTTGAATATGGGGTAAGCTTTTTGCTCAGTATAGCAGAACAAACCATCACAGTATGATTGTCCCGCAGTCCATTGTTTCTTTGAGTCACAAAACTGTCCTGTTATCACTGGGAGCAGGCCCGTAGCCAGGATTTTGTTTCGGGGGGAGCTGAGTTTGATTCGGGGGGGGGGGGTGGAGTCTGAGTGAAAGAGGGTCTACCCTAGCAAACCTTTTGTATCATTACCCCAATACCCCCATGCATATGGGATATATTGAGCATGGTGATCAGATCATGATATGAATAAACATAACAGTTTAAATAATGTACCAGTAAGGCCTTCTCGTGGACCACCATGAGAATTTCGGGGGGGGGGGCTGAAGCCCCTCAAGCCCCCCCCCCCCCAACCCGGCTACATGCCTGACTGGGAGATATTCCTTCCGATTGCTCTTCAATTTTCAGAGATTTCTTCTGTTTCCCTTTAGTGATAATGCTTCCAATTGGAGTGATGATATGGAAATTCAGTACTATTAACATTCCTCTGCTGTGAACATGTCTTTTGTAAACATCAGATATTAATTTGTATTCAGCCATGTTGAATTAAATATATCTTGTTCACTTCAGAGCAACACAACCTTCAAATACCCCTGTATTCATTTTACCTAGGAATTATCTTTGTAGAGACTTATATTTATGGGATTTGCCAAATAGCTATTTTTAAGAAATCTGCTAGATTAATAGAATTGATTCACATCTCCAAATGCAAGATGGTAACCAAATAGACCCAATGCTAGCCCATTCTAAACTCAGTGGTCAACCTGTTAGAGTGAAACTTCCTTTTATATAACTCTTTGTTCCACCTTTCCCAGACAGTGTGCAGGAGTACACTTTGTAGACTGTGTCCACATATATCCTCCTTTTCAGTCCTTATTAAATTGTGATGTTGATACACCCTGAATCAATCACTAGATGCTAGAATTCTAAGTGCAACAGTTAGCAAACCGTATTAAATGGGAGAAACAGAAATAAATGAATAGATTTTGTCAAAGGATTACAAAGTTTCCTGTTTAATTTCCATTGTTGTTTTCTTGCGATTGGAGAATCCTTTAGAATATATTGAGGGGAGGAAGATATGGTGATGCATGAGGAAACAAGGGAGGCGACATTCAGGGTGCACTAGCCAAAGTCAATATATGCTCAGATTACTTTTTTATTTCAATGGGTAACACCAGCAAACTGCATCTCAAAATACTTGTCCTTCTGTCGGGAGGATAAAACTTTTATTCTGATAGGCTTTTAAAACAGAGAGGGGTTTTTTAAGAAATTGGATAAAGCATTGTATTGTTTTCCCTAACCTACTTTAATAGCTTTTTATCTATATGCAAATTATATTTTGTTCTTTCAAATTGATGTTTGAATTGTTTTAATACTATCAACCGCATCAGATGGAATCACTACACATCATGGTGAATCCATCAGTGCCCATCGGAGGGCATGGGGAACTCATCGCCCTATGTCCCTTATTGCCCGACTCACCAATCGCCCCATCTCACAGGGGAAAGCGTCAACTGCCTGACTTTCCCCCCATTGACTCCAACTGAACATGGGAAGCCTTTTGTGTTGCCGCCACAGTGGGATAGAAGCTGGTTGGCTTTGTACCGTTGCGCCTGGGGCTATAGCTCTTAGTGAAAGAGACATGGACGTGACATCTTTTCCCCAGGGGATTGCTTCTTGCCCTCCTTTAGAGAACTGGAACTCTCAAGGACCAAGACACTACAGATAACTCGAAATATGTTTTATTGTTCACAATGCGTTATCTTCCTTAGGCATAAACTTGATATTCAAAGGGGTAAAGGAAACATACATTACAGTCTCTGGAGTCTTGGGTCCAAGGAGTTTTACAGCTGAGAAGCTTTCCAAGTTCCCTCTTTTCTCAATGGCTGTGAAAGTCGGAACAATCACAACCCCAGTCCAATGGCCTATATTTGAAGGCACAAAGTCTTCCTCTTGATGCCAAAAGACTGGTTTGAAGGCGCTTGAGACTCCTTAACGTCATCCAGGGTGAACTGGGCACCACCTTGGGGTGAGAAAAGCGGTATATAAATGCTGTAAATAAATAAACAAATAAATAAGTGTGAGTCCCAAGGGTATAAACCTGAGAATTGGTGATGAGAGATCACTTGATCAAGGGCTTTAGAGCCAAGTCTTTCTCACGTCCATCTGTATAGCTGTTTGATGGTGGAATGAAAAAAGGGAAGCAATGCCCTCCTCCCCAGGAAGGGGGGGGGGAGCCAAACAATTAAGCAGGGGAGGCAATTCAATAGATGCAAACAACATTGATAGAAAGCAGTAGATAGCCAAACAATTCAACTGTACATTCACATACAAGTGGGGACAGACATGCCGTCACAGGCTCCATCGTAAAACTATAAAGGAACTGGCATACACTGCCGAAAGTCACACCATATGATGAGATGAATAACTTAATTATATGTGAATGTTGGCCAATTTGGGTAAATTCTTAAATGTTTTTCCCTTGCTTTTTGTCTATTTTGGTGTGTTTGGGGGTAGACTGGGAGGAATTAGTGAAGCAAACTGTTTTGGGGACATTTGAAGCAGTTTAGGGGCAAAACAAAATCCCAAAACTAGCCCCCCCCCCCGAATAAAATGGGGGGAATCTAAAGGTTTGCAGGGCTTTGAGGGGTCTTGCAGGTCATATTTAGGACTCCAAAGGGTTACATGTTGCCCATCCGTGCTGAACTTCTGAATACTCTATGAAAGAAAAAATCATGGGGTTGGGGAGCTATATTCTTTTTCAAAAGGGTAATGCTTTCATCTCTTCATCCCACCCCGATGCATTTGTTGGGAGAATATAATATAGCTTTACGTGAGTTTGTGCACATCATGTCTGTTGTTCACAGTTCTTTCGCTTTGTACTGATATGATGATTAGATATCACCAACCCACAAATTTGAATGTCAGATACAAGGCTGAACAAACACAGAACTGTATAAAAATCAATAAGTATCAGACATTTGAAAAATGAAAATGAGTTTTCCTATTATTATTATTTTTAAGTATGCCTTTCCATTAGTGATTGCCAGGGGGTGACGTAGTGCTAATCTTTGACCAAGTGTCCTTAAAAACAACATTTCATTCTGTCATCTGTACATAAACACCAAAATCTATATTGAGGTGGCTGTTTGAAACATAAGGCCACTCAAACCTTGAGAGCTGCCTCGAGTTTAATTGGGTGCAACATGTGTTTTAATGGATCATGCTGACTTTGTCATCTTATCCTTACTAAACCCTTCGATTCACACCGAGGAAGATTGGGAGGGAAATCTGCCAGTATGCAGTTTAGGAGTATACTCCCTTTGATTTAAAAGTCAAGAAACACAAACTTCATTTAAAGTACACTCACATATAAATGTTCCATTCATCACAGAAACAGGTTGATAATTTTATATTGGAAAAGGCACAGAGAGACTAGGAGTGAAATCCTTGGTTAATTGCTAAGTAACATGCTTGTATTCTCTCAAAACTCAACCCCACAGTTATTGCAATGCCTGAAGATGCATCCAGTATTCTGTGAACACAGGTTTCTTGCACCCACTTACCCAGTTTCAGGCTATATCCATACTTCAGAAAAATATAAAATTCTAGGATTTGTAGTTTGTGAAATATTTGTCCTTCTCTGTTAGAGACCTCTGGTGCCACAGCAAACTACAAATTCCAGGATTCCTTACACTGGACCTATGAACATTAGTAGTGTCAAACTGCTAATATTATGCAGTGTCCATGGCCTCTCATTTGCTGCAATTTGATAATGAGTACCTGTGTTGTTCTAATATTTTATTATATTTATTATTTGATGGAGATTACCCTAAAGATACCAGATCTTGTCTGATCTTTAAATGCCATGTGGATCAACTATGGGTAGTACATAGATAGGAGACCACCAGTGAATCCCAGGTGCCTGTAGGTTATATTTCAGAGGAAGGCACTGAAAAAAATATCTCTTAGTATTGCTTGCCTAAAAAATCTATATAATTCATGAGGTCATTATAAATTGACAGGCAACCTGGAATCACGTAGATATGCTTCAGGTCCAACCTATCTTCGGGACCGCATCTCTTTCTATCAACTAGTATGGGCTTTTAGGTCTTCAGGGGAGGCTCTTCTCAGTCCCATTACCATCTCAAGCATGTTTGGTGGGGATGAGAGAGAGGGCCTTCTCGGTGGTGGCTCCCTGGCTCTGGAATACCCTCCCAAAAGAATACCCCCATCCTCCAATCCTTCCAATCCATCCTAAAACAAGGATTTTTAAACAGGCCTTTGACCTCAAGTAGGCTGTAATGGGCCTATTTGAGGTTGACACTCTGGCACTTTAGTTTGTGGATGCTGGAAGCTAGTTTTATCTACAGGTGTTCTGCATTTTGAAACTGAGCAATTTTATTTTATGTCACATGTGTTGGTAGTGGTTGTTATAATTGTATGTGTTATTGATTTATAATTATGTACCATTTAATGTTATATGGTGGCACTTTGAAGTGCCTTTGTAAGCCACCCCAAGTCCCTTTGGGGAGATGGTGGCGGGTTACAAATAATGTTCATTATTGTTATTATTATTATTATTATTATATTTTTTTCTGATATGTTCATAAGAAATGTATAGAGCAAAATTATAAGCAACACAAAATAGCAAAACACAATACTGGATGAATACTTTGTCATACAAAGCAGAAGTGAATATCTTTCTCTCTTGAATACAAACTGGTAGATGGTGAACAATGAAGTCTGATTAAAAATTATGAAGTACTCATAACCTTTTGAATTAGCTCAAGTCTGGCAACTTAGATGGATACTTTTACATAATAATGATTGTAATTATAATGCTTAATGGCCATTTAGTGATCCTCATGCAAGGTAGTTCGTCACTAATATGGATGCCTCATAATTTTGATGGACGATGTCAGAATAATTATGATTAAGTAATTCTAAAGTGTAGATAACGGTCACAATTTCTATGAATAACTTGCAATTTTATCCAAGGCTATTTGGAGTCATTATCTGTAAATTAAGGCAGGGCTGAATGCATATTTGCTAAAGGTTTTATGAGAACTCTTTGGGTTTTATTATGGTTCCTTAGTTATCAGGGTCTAGACGTGTCTTCTCATCCTCAAATTGAGAAGGAAGGCTCTTGGGGTGACAGCATTGTCTTGAAAAGTGTGTGTGTGTTTATTTGTGTATGCCATGCTTGTACACATACTATTTTTTGGTTGAACAGCATTCTCTGTCCAACTGTGGCTGATGTTTAATAGATCATGCTTAATGACATCGGTACAGGTTGATCCTTGTAACATCACCTAGTCACACTCTTTGTGACATCATGCTGTATGACAAACTTGCATATCAGGAGAGAAGGAAGGGGAGAAAGGAGAAAAAGGAGGGAAGAGCAATATGCTCCTCTTAATATTCCATGGTGATTCAATTGCTTTCAATAGCATCTATTACCATATTACATACTTAGGAAGTTGGAAAATAAGCGGAAGAGACAAACCTTTGGATAAGAGAGAGTAGGTTAATGAGAAGAAGAGAAGAGGATAATGGAGATAATGGGCCAGGGAAAAAGTGACCTGAACTTGGCCGAGGGCTGCAAAGGATGAGCAAGGCAGGAGTTCGTATTAATTTAGCATAGGAGTAGGCAACTGAGGAGGGCTCAGGAACAGCACTAAATTCATTTTCTATGCATCCTCTGGACACTAGCAGAGAGCATCCATATTTTTTACCAAACTTTGAAGTGTCTGAAAGTTTACTTCCAGTTTTAGGAAAAATACTTATTTATTTATTCATTAATTTAATAGCCCATCTTTACTTGGGACCCAGGACAATGGCTATTTATAAATTATGGAGTAATCAGAAAGCACCAGATCTCACCTGGACTTCAGCGTGTTTTTTTCCCAGGAAACATTTAAGCTAAAAGCATTTCCCTACTATGCTGCAAAACATAAAGCCTTCTCATATATATGTAGTATTATTTATTTGTTTATTTATTTATTATTTCACATATTTGTATCCTGCCCTTCTCATCCTTAAAGGGAACTCATGATGTCCTTACAGCAGGCAGCAATTTGATGCCAATACCTATAAATATAAAAATAAACAAATACAATTAAGACCATACAATTAAATATTAATTATTAAAACATTAAAGAAAATCACGTAATCCAGAGCGTAGTCCAAGGCATGTCCAATTGTCAATTCCTTTAATTCGTTATCCTTATTGCACTATTTAATGGTTGAATGCTTGGTCCCACAACCACTTCTTAAGCTTCTTCCTGAAAGACAGGAGGAAGAGAGCTGATCTGATTCCATTAGGGAGGGAGTTCCATAGAGGAGGGGCCACCACTGAGAAGGCCCTGTCTCTTGTCTTCACCAATCGTGCTTGTATGACCTTCCCATATTTATAGGGGATATCTTCAATGGCATGCACAGTTTCAGATATCAATGGACTCTAAATAGCAAACCCTATATTTTGTCTATGCTTGGGCTGAAAGCATACTATAGAATCACACTGGAAGCTCACAAACCACTTCTGAGAGAGGGAAGGGAGCAGGCCCGTAGCCAGGATTTCGTTTCGGGGGGGGGGCTAAATTTTTTTCAGGGGGGGTTTCGGGGGGGCTGAGTTTCGGGGGGGCTGAGTCTGAGTGAAAGAGGGTCTAGCCTAGCAAACCTTTTGTATCATTACCCCAATACCCCCATGCATATGGGATATATTGAGTATGGTGATCAGATCATGATATGAATAAACATAACAGTTTAAATAATGCACCAGTAAGGCCTTTTCGCGAACCACCATGAATTTCGGGAGGGGGGGCTGAAGCCCCTCAAGCCCCCCCCCCCCTGGCTACATGCCTGGAAGGCAGTATTTTTGGAGAGGGGATCAAGTGAGACCGTGGATATTGAGTCCATTGATAAAAGGGTTGTATTGTATATCCACATTGTATATCTGCATTCAATGTTGTTGTAATGCACTCATGAGGAAACTATTGCTAACACATAATTTTCCTGCTATGAACTTGGCAGACATGAAATGGAGTTTCTAACCCATGGGAGCTGCCTCAGAAGGGGTTTTATCCCTCAGTCGCAGAGATATCTTTTTCACTTTACCCATATGTTTCTTAAATTTAATTAGCCATGCAACAGGGAAGATAGCAACTGTTACCAAGTCATGTCCGACTTTAAATATGTGACCCAGATTTGACTTTACATATCATCCCCAAATGATCTCCAGATAGCGAGAGCCACTATCAACAAGAAGACCATACCGAGATGCACATCAACAGCACATTTATCAGCTTTGAGATCTTTTTGGGCACAGCCTACTGAAATTTATATAGGGGCATGTTAGAGTCCAAAACCTCCACTTAAATTTGAGTTTTTTACTTTTTGATTGTTCATATTTTTAGAAAAAGCTCAAGAGAAATAAGTCAAGGTTGAAGAAGAGCAGCTGACACTTGCTGATGATTAGCACTAAGCTTTGTCAGGAATATGTACATCCATGGATTTCACTATCCATAGCTCAAAAAAATACCAAATAAAAATTTAAAAAACCCTTCATCTTGCTATTTTATATCTGGAACAATATCTTATAATGCCATTGTATATAATTGGGACATGACCATCAATAGATTTTGGTATTCATGAGGGATCCTGGAAACAAGACCCAGCAGATATCAAGGTCCCTCTCTATATGTATTTGACTGGACACTCTTTTTTAAATCTTTCAAATGCTCCAGGGAGGGACAGGAAGTTTTTTTCCTGTCTTATATCGCTGAATATTGATATCCACACACCCCCCATCTTTTCTTTGGCCAGCATCTTACAATCTGTGGCCAGAGTGTAACACTTCCTGTCCCTCCCTGCAGTATTTGAAAGGTAAAAAAGAGTGTCCAGTCAAATACATATACAGAGAAACCACCTTTTGAAAACTACTAGTCAAGAAAAGCATTTCCTTGTTAGAAGTCACTCCTTTGAACAAGTGATATTCATAAGCATTCATGTAATGGCACACAGGTAACTCAGCTGTTAAACTGTAGAACTCTGTCTTTAAACTGCCAAGGACAAAGACATGCCACTACAAAACATATATTTCGTTAGAAGAGGACGGTTGTTTCTTTGAACCTCTTAGTTAAAATATGCACTCAGAGTTAATAAAAGAAGTCTTATTTGAAAAATAAAAACATCTTGTTTACTCATAAACATCTTGTATTAATGCAGGCACATTTCTTATTGAAGTTCAATTATAAATAGGATGTAGTTTCTTCTCTGTGTGTTGACTACACAGGGCATCATTGTTTATCAATAGTCCATAGTCTTTAGGTATAGTTGTACTTACTGAAGTCCAAAAGTCATATTTCTCTATTGAAGTCCAAATGCAAACATGCATGCACCTCCACTGAGGTCTAATGCAAACACATCACTTCCAATGAGGTGGTAAGCAGACTGCATACAAAATTTAGTCCTGAGTCTGAACAACTATAAAAATAAAAATGTAGTGTTCGTTTGTGGGATTAACATAACTCAACAGACACTGGACGAACTGACACCAAATTTGGACACAATATACCTATCAGGGCAACGAGTGGCTATCACTTATAAAAACACTGAAAAACACAGGGGAAGTGACTTAAAAAGCAAATAAAACCACATGTATACACATATACACATACATACAAACACAAAACACTTTTACACAGACTGGACCAGAGCAACGTGTGGCAGGGGATGGCTAGGATATCCATATAGTATTATCTTCTATATAAATAAAAATGTACTGTTTGTTTGTGGGATTAACATAAGTCAAAAAAACACTGGACAAATAGAGACCAAATTTGGACACAATACACCTATCTGGCCAACAAGTGACTATCACTCATAGAAACACTTGGGGGGGGGGGGAGCGGAAGGGACTTAAAAAAAAACAAAAAACCAAAAAGATGCTACAGTGCATGCACAAAACAACTTCCACAGCAAACAAAACACACAATAGCATAACCACACTCTCTTTTGGACTACAGCTCCCAGCATCCTCTAGACCAGGCCCTTTAGGAGAGGAGGATGATCCAAACGCACTGCTTCCGAGCTGCAAGCGTTCTTCTCCTTGGATTTATCAGCATCCCAATGAAACAGCAACTTTTTTTTCTTTTCAATAGTGAGAGCCCTGATCTGTCCCCTCACTATTGATATTAAGCCTAGGCTTGGCCAGGAAATTGCTGCCTAGTGATCTTTATTCTTGACATAAGAATGAAATGAATTAACTAATGTTAAACATACACATATTCCCCAGCAAGTAGAGCTGAACATGTATTGTCAAAGGCTTTCATGGCTGGAATCACAGGGTTGTTGTAGGTTTTTTGGGCTATATGGCCATGTTCTAGAAGCATTCTCTCCTGACATTTTGCCTGCATCTATGGCAAGCATCCTCAGAAGTTGTGAGGACCTACAACAACCCAGAGCTGAACATGTTTTTAATTGTGATGTCAGCTCCTCTCCACCTGCCTGCTGATCCAGATGGACCCTTTTTGCCCTGGAAATTATAGAACAAGAAGGGAGTTATTACAAATTACAGTAAAGCCTAAAAGAAGTATTTTAATTATAAAATAGTTGTACATTTTATGTTCTGGAATAGAGGTAGGCATGGATTTTTTTGCTGATATGGAAAATATAATAATGATCATGATCATGGCGATGATGAATTTATTACCCACCTCTCTCTGTAGCAACCCTGGAGGGCCCTGTGAAGCCCCCTCAGTAAACATGTTTAACATTAGTTCAATTGCTTCATTTCAAGCAGCGATGAACTTTGGGAATTGCTCATAGTAATTTTCATCATTAATAATTCATATTTCCATTGTGGAGCACAAAGATTACATCCCTAGAGGAGCAAAGAATCATGACATTTCATTAAGCAACGAGAGTCAAAACAGCAAATAAGCAACAACAAAAAAAGGTAAGACGAGAGCTTAAGAATAAACTGTATTAACAGTAGTAGTTATCAGTCTTAATAAGGTGGTGTAATGATATTACATTATTCTGTGCTTTGTATTGTGGATACATCTGTAAAGAATTTTGGTTTTGGTTAACCAATTATATTCATTATTTTTCCCTTAAAAAAACTTTCCTCCTCCATTTTGAAATTGTGCAAATGGCACAATTATTTTAAGATAAACATTCAAAAGCCCTCATTGTGGATTCTGTCTGGGGCCTGAACAATCACAGGAAGTGCTGCCCAACAGTTCTTCGGCTTCCCCTGAGTCTGATTACAGTAATGAACTTTATATTTCTGAGAACGTGCCATTTCAGGGGCTTTGCTCACTACAAGTATTGTGCTGGAGGTTTTCCTATTCTTGCAAGTAGAGATGGATATGAACCCACTCCATATTACTTTCATATTGTTGCCTCAGTTCTAAATATATTTACCTGAAGCTCAACCCAATTCAAAGAAACCCTTTTCTGAGCAAGTATACTTCAACTTCCAGACAAATAATTTGTTTCTATTGACCTGATCTGATTGTTCTTTGCTCTAATGAGGTTATAATGTCTAACATACAAGTATTTCGGTTGCTGTCCATCAATTGTAATAAAATTGTATTTACCTACTACTATGCAGTAGGATGCGTGTATTCATGGGACCACTTCCATCTATCTGTATCAAACAAAACTACAGGGAAATGATATTTCATCTGAACATTAGGAAGAACTTCCTAACTGTGAGAGCTGTTCAGCAGTGGAACAGCTCTCACAGTCAGCTGTTCTGCCCCGGAATGTGGTGGAGGTTCCTTCTTTGGAAGCTTTTAAACAAAGGCTGGATGACCATCTGTCAGAGGTGCTTTTAATGCAATTTTCCTGCTTCTTGGAAGGGGGTTGAACTGGGTGGCCTCTTCCACCTCTTTGATATTGTCATCATACTGTATAGTCAAAGCAGGTTGAGCTGTATTAAGGTAGAAGGTTCTGAAAAAAGACAAAGGGCCTTTAAGCTGGAAAACTGATTCTTCTTCTACAATACTTTTTATTATGATTACACAGCTCAGCTTTCTTCCACAAGAAGGTACCACACAAAATAGTCTCAGGAGATTTCTGATCCAGATACTGACTATACACAAACTTGCGTAGCCTCATCAAGGTGACTTCATTATATGCCTTTTGACCATGCCCTGGAGTTCATTTCACACTCTCCCAGAACACTATAAATCTAGGTGCATCCTTAATTTTTTTTTAAAGTCATGGCATAAACCCAACAGAATTATACAATCTCTTCTGAACCAAACAATGTTAAATTTAGAGTGATGGAGATCTATGACACAGAATGGCAATGTGTTGCAAGATCATGGATACATTTGGTCATCCTATTTTATCTTCTCAAAAGCCTTGTGTCTTTGTCTCCTTACGTATAGCTATCTTTATTTTTCTCAGTCACATGAATCATACCTTAGTATTAATCAACGTATGTATATCTATTTTTATTTTTCTGTCCCATGAATCATACTTTGGCATTTGGAACCTGAATAGTGAAAACAAGTTCCAAGGCCCAACAAGAAGACGTGGACTACCTCTAAAACTAAACAGAGGACATGTGCCAGCAAGGTACTCTAGTTGTCAGAGGTTTTGTATCAGTCAGAAACAATGTATTTCAGTATGCTAGGCTCTCTTCATAGAGAGGAGGGTTAGATATACTTCCTTCTCATAAAGCAGGAGTGGGGGAAATGCAGCCATTTGGATGCAGGTGGGCCCAAAAACCACCTAAAGGCCTTCAGGTTGACTCTGATCTAGAGTGGCCAGAACACAGGGTTTCCTTATCAAGATTTATTTGGAAGGGGTTGACTATTGTCTTTCTATTAAGACTGAAGTTGTATCTCTACAGAAGCCTGGGTGACTTGGAAGGTGCTGAACAGACTGCAATCTGGCACCACTAGATGCAGAGCCAATCTCAAGAAATGGGGCCACAAAGTGGAGTCCATATCATGCAAGTTGAGAAGAGCAAACCATAGATCACCTATTACAATGGAGTCTGATCCTTGCCATATGGACAATGGAGGACCTTTTTATAGCAACACCGAGGCACTCCAAGTGGCCAGCTACTGGTCAAAGGACATTTAGTGTAATACCAAGCTTTTTAAACTTTGTGTTTTTTAAATGCATTACAACTGTACCCTCGGTTCACTTCTGATATGATAAATAAATCTCTACAGTAGAATGAATGCAGTTTGACATCACTTTAACTGCTCTGGCTGAATGCTATGGAATTAATTAGAGTTGTAGTTTTACAAGATTTTTAGCCTTCTCTGTCAAAGTGTGCTGGTGCAAACTCCAAATCCCAGAATCCCATAGAATTGAACCATGGCAGTTGCAGTAATACCAAAATACATTAATTCTACAATGTAGATGCACATTGAGAAAGTGTGACTTACCCAAGGTCACCGCTCCTGTGCAAAGACTTGAAACTGGGCTTTGCAGGGTCTTAACCCAACATCAAACTACAGTAGCACATTGGCTCTGTGCAGTTATTTTGCTACCTTGGGATCCACCTGCTTAGCTGTCATGTAGACTCAACCCTTGATGGTACAAACAGATGCAGAGTTTTAAAAACTCTTGTTTCCTAAATTACACAGTACCCATTTATTTCTAAACTCGAGTGTATTGGTCATAAAATTTGCTTGGACGTCCCAAAAAAGAAAATAAATAATGAAGATACTGGCTGTGCACTGATTTACCTACCAATGACAATAGTTCACATAAGCTTGGCAAATCTTTTGGGGATAGGGAAGTAGTTTGTTTTTCTTTAGCAACACAGTTATGGAAAGTCCAAGGCAGCTTTTCTCTTGGAATGAAATATGACGTCCGCTTGTAGAGGGAAACCTTTGGATCCAGACCACATTCTTAAGCTGCAGCATGCTTTCTGTTTCCTGCTTAATGGTTCCTGTTGAAGATCGCACTTTAATAATCATTATGGTGACATTTAAAAGGACAATGTTAGGCTGAGTAGCTACAATGCACTGTCCATTTACAATGTAATTACAGGGTGAAGTTCCCTCCTCTAAAGTATGCAATGGCCTTTAAAATAATGAACTGGGTTTGGGCTGTGGAAATAATAAATAAAATGCATTTAAATCAGTGGACAGTGTGAGTTATTAGAAAGACCAAATATTGCTGCAAGATTCATATCTTGGTAGATTTTTGGAGTGAGTGCCTTCTGTGCAATAAACAAAGAAACTGAGTAATTTTAAGAGAAACATTGCAAGAGGAAGCAACTCCCAATTTCAAGACAAAGCTGATTGCTCTTTTATTGGCCATAAACTGCAGTAAAGTTGCGAACTTCAACAGGACTGACATTTAAATCATTATGATGTGATATTTCTGATATGGGATTTCTTCATAAAGGACACCTCTGGTGTCCTTTATGAAGAAATCCCATCAGTTCATCATCATGACATTTTTAATAAGTGATTTCCAATGTAAATCAGAAGAACAATACTCATTTATTGTTATTTGTAGAAAACCAAGCCATCACAATCAATGGAACATAATTTGCCAGAGTGAGGGCACTATGTACCAATTAGCAAAAATGATGTGAACCCTCTTCTACAAGAATTTAGCTTGTACTTTGCTGCAATGTGAGTAGAGAACATGTGTAATTCCATGGTCAGACAAAGCTGGAGACTACTGTTTAAAAACATACATGAAGTGATCCGTATTGGCCTCCCTAATAATTGTTTAAGATGTGTGTGGGAGAAAAGCACAGAATAAAATAAGTTCTATCGCAGTATAGCAGTGTATTCAGGATGCCAGAGACTCCACCAGCAATGTCCCCTTCCTCTCGCTAATGTTTCTGCTGGATTTCATTTCAGATTTTAAGCTGCTCAAGGCATAACATTTTCCTTTTTATTCTGTAAACCATCATGCACACCAATGGCATTCAAGTAAACAAATAAAAAAGCAAATGGCAATAATGTGATTATAGAACAGTGATTATGTAAGCATTTAGGAAGAAAAGCAAAACTGCCATGGTACTATATTCCATCTAGGCTGGATCTACACTGCCCTATATCTCAGGATTTGGTCCCAGATTATCTTTTGATCCTAGATTATCTGGGAGAGTAGACACATATATCTGGTTTAGATCCCAGATTATCTGTTGACCCCAGATTATCTGAGAGAGTAGACACATATAATCCAGTTCAAAGCAAATAATCTGGGATCAGATCCTGGGATATAATACAGTGTAGCTCCAGCCCCAGCTACACTCCAATTGGATCACTGCCTTTGAACTATTTAGAAGCTTCAGTTGGTACAATGAGCTGCAGTAAGATTGTAACTGGAGTTGGTTATAGGGGACATATGACTCCCCCTTACTACAAGAACTCCATTGGTTATCCCTCTGTTTCTGTTCTGTTCTCATTATGACCTATAAATCCCTATGAGGCCTATCTAGTTTAGGTCCAGGATTCATGATGGGCTCCATCTTTCCATATAAGCTTGTCCAGATTCAGAGGTCCTCAGAAGAAACTCTTCTATCATTTTGAATCATCTAATGCACATGGCTGGTGGTTGTTCTTATTTTTGTATTTATTAAAGGTTAAGGATTCTTAGAGACCTCGAGTCCCATTTACAGAGCAATACCATCCAAGATTACTGGAAACAGTGACTGTCTGGTAAACCAGGTTTATAGAATGGGGAAAGAGCGAATTCCCAGAACCAAATGAGTAACATTTAGCATACAGGTCATCAGAGGAAATCATCTGGAAAACCCCTTGTTTGAAGCAGCTACATGTTAGGATGAGATGTAGTAAATACAACCTAAAAGAAGGAGCAGTGAAATTCTTGCCCTACAGTAAAATAAAAAGTGACAAAACTAGAATATGGTAATCCATTATAGATACTATGAAGCAAACAACATGCAGTTATGTAGAAAAGGGGGAGCAAGCTTGTTCCATCAATGTTGAATATTTACACAAGTGATGAGCCATTGCAAGAAGGGACAGAGAATTTAATCTATGCTGACTATTGTGCCATCACCGCTCAAGCAGGGAGCTTTGAAATGGTGAATAAAAGTTCTCCGAAGCTCTAGGTGCTCTTACTGCCTATTACAGGGAAAATTAGCTGATCTAAATGCAGATGTGTGCCTTTCATCTTAAGAACAGAAAAGTACCTTGAGCTCTGAGGATTACCTGAGAAGGAATCGCACCGGAGCTTTGCAGCACACCAAAATACCTGAGGGTCATTCTGGATCATGCTCTGACTTACAAGAAACACTACTTGAATATCAAGCAAAAGGTTGGTGCCAGAGATAATATCATATGGAAGCTGATTGGCACAATTTGGGGATTTGAACCAGACACAGTGAAAACATCTGCCCTTGCATTTTGCTACTCTGCTGCTAAATACGCATGTCCATGTGGAATACATTTCACCATGTTAAAACAGTGGATGAGGCTCTTAATGAGACATTCTGCATTATCCTAGGATGTTTACATCCTACACCACTGGAGAAACTATACTGTTTAGTCGGTATTGTTGGTACCTCACCAAACTCAATGATGCCATAGCACTGAACAATGGCAGTTAAAGTAGTATCAACTTCATTAATTCAACAGTATGGATGCATCCAATGATTTGTTTTGGTTCCATCACAACCAAGTTAAAGTACATTATATTCAAATGAAGCAAGTCCTTCATTTGAATACAATGGCACAAGATATAAGAAATCTCACAAGTGTCCCTTCACATATCTGGCACTCAAAATAATGAACCATTTGCTACTCTGTTGTGTTATCCCAAATCCAAGGCCTTCAAATTGCTCTGCCTAATGGTGGAGTTGGACCTATTTGGTAAACAATGATGTCAATTCCTGTAGTGATGCTGATATGGACAATGTAAGCAACTTTCCAGAAACAGCTGCTGACAATGTCTGTAGATAGAACTTGTGTACTCATGTATGAGAACTTACAGTGGAAATGTCTCACTTGCATAGGAGGCATTTGTAAATATGTTGATACTTTGCAAACAGTGGTTCTCAACCTTCCTAATGCCGTGACTCCCTAATACAGTTCCTCATGTTGTGGTGACCCCCAACCATAACATTATTTTCGTTGCTACTTCATCACTGTAAGTTCGCTACTGTATGAATCGTAGTGTAAATATCTGATATGCAGGATGCATTTTCATTCACTGAACCAGATTTGGCAATATGCCAAATTTGGCAAAATGCCCAATATGCCCAAATTTAAATACTGGTGGGGTTGGGGAGGATTGGTTTTGTGATTTGGGAGTTTTAGTTTCTGGGATTTATAGTTAACCTACAATCAAATATCATTCTGAACTCCACCAACAATAAAATTGAACTAAACTTGGCACACAGAACTCCCATGACTGGAAGGGTTTGGTGGGCATTGACCTTGAGTTTTAGAGTTGTAATTCACCTCCATCCAGAGAGCACTGTGGACTCAAACAATGATGGATTGGGACCAAATTTGGCACGAATACCCAATATGCCCAAATGTGAACACTGGTGGAATTTGGGGGAAATAAACCTTGACATTTGGGAGTTGTAGTTTTATAGTTCACCTACAATCAAAGACCATTCTGAACCCCACCAATGATAGAATTGGGCCAAACTTCCCATACAGAACCCCTCTGACATTCCCTTGTGACCCCCCTCCCCCGATTCTGCTTTAGCACAATCTTCCTTCTTAATATCCCATAGCTTGTTCACTTTTACACCATAAGAGAGAGTTTATAAAGTTTTGTAGTCAAATAAACTGAGTTGTGATCCATGCATGTGGAAAGCATATGTTCTCCCAGCAAAGTACATGAAAACACAATCACCAAGCATCTTGGTCCCACTGACATGCATCTTCACAACTATTATTGTGATTTAAAGGTGTAATTATCATTCACAGATAGGTAGCTGCGTGCATTTTGAATTACAGGTTTCGACTGTAACCAAGTACAGAAAGCATTCTAACTTTGCTTTTCCATCTCTTTCCTTTTTTGCCTTATCCTATTTTATTTATATCATGCCTTTCTCACAGTATGGAATCCAAGACAGGTAACAAGAGAAAGTAAAGATAATTAAAAAGTTAAAACACAATTGAATACATTAACACGTTAAAACATTATTAATAACCACTCGGTTCAATGGATTTTACTCCCGTATGTATGTATGTATGTATGTATGTATGTATGTATGTATGTATGTATGTAACTGCAACCTTAATAAAACTCAGGAATGCCAAACCCTTGAGAAATATATAATAAGCAAGCAAAAGCTAGCAGATGAACATTAAATATTCACACCTCATCTCAGAGGCCATCCACACTGCAGAATTTGATAAATTATAGCAATGTGACATCATTTTAACTGTTATAGATCCATCGTATGAAATCATGGGATTTCATTGCCCCCGGTGGTGCAATGTGCCGACAGGACTGAAGACCGACAGGTTAGCAGTTCAAATCCGGGGACAGCATGGATGAGCTCCCTCTGTCAGCTCCAGTTTCTCATGCAGGGACATGAAAGAAGCCTCCCACAAGGATGGTAAAACATCAAAACATCCAGGCGTCCCCTGGGCAATGTCATTGCAGATGGCCAATTCTCTCACACCAAAAGCGACTTGCAGTTTCTCAAGTCGCTCCCATGCTTTGTTTTGTGCTTTTTTGCAGCGTCAGAGCACTCTGTCTACAGAAGAGTAAATATTTTACAAAACTACAGATCCCCGAATTCCAAAGCATCAAGCCATAGCAGTTAATGTGGTATCGAGCTGCTACAATGCTGCAGTGTGGATACAGCTCTAGTTTGAGCTAAGAAAGAAAGAAAGCCGTTGTTCAGTAGATCCCAGAGATAACATTCGAGTGCTCGAAAGTCTGTGGCGAAAGACACACATTTCCCACATCCAAAAAAGGGTGTTCCCACTGGCAAGGATAATGCGCTGCTAAGTAAATGGCAAAAATAGCTTCACAAAAGCTTTCCTTGCAAACTTTGTATGGTAGGAAGGAAGATAGAATTTATGTAAGCATATCCTAAATCTGAACTTTAAAATCTCACATCAGTCAGCACCTCTAATCTCTCCCCCCTCCCTCCTCCAAATAACAATATCTGATTATTTTGGGCTTTTCACCCCCTTTTTCCTTTAAAAAAATCCAAATTAGATACTCTAACAAACCATGACCTCTGTATTCTTGCATTGAACTAGACTGATGAGTAAAGTTCTCCATGGGAATTACTGGAGAAAGGGCATAGTATGAAAATGCCTCAAAGAGATGTGAATATTATTATCTAATTGGGAACTGGTGATTAATCCTGGGCTCAAAAGCATGCCTGTTTAAACCATCTCACAGCAGTGGCATTCTCATGCTGGCTGTAAACCAATTGAGGCAGAACATGTGTTTTGTATGTAGAAGGTCCCACAAGGACTTGGAGAAGCTTGGGATAGAAGATCCTTGGGAAAGTCCTTTGCCTTGGAGAGTTATTATCAGTGATAGATGGTACCACAGCACACAAATAATCAACTAAGACTAGCTTATGTACCCGGCATTGCACAGTTATGCATTTTGTACTGCTATTTGTTACAAATGTTCATTCTTCGACTAACCACCTAAAAGGCAACAGATCCAGTGTTTGTTAAGTCCCACTCTCTCTCCCTTACAGCAAGGTGGAGGTATGTGTACTCGCACACCCTTTCTAAAATATAAATCTGAATTAAATTGATTGCTTCTTTATGGAGTGGATGTCTTAACTGTGACCTTCAGGGCTGTGTTTTTTCCTCATCCTGGGTTTTTAATAGAAGACACTGTTTTGTCTGCCACTACATGGGCCATCTGGCCTTGTGAAAGGGATTCCTAAAGTGTCTCCATGTTGATGCTCTCAAACCCTCTTCCATTTGGTCATGTCTACCTATGACGTAGCATTTCTAGCTATATACTGCCCTCTGATTGTTGCATGTGAATTTGGCACATATTTATTCGATTTGGACATCCTAGCCCTGAGGGGTTTTTTTTAATAAAAAAAATTGAAACCCAGCCAGTATTTTAAGTTGGATCATGAAGAGTATGTGTACCAAATTTTGTCCAGATCCATCAAACCATGTAGGAGCATTTGAGAAAAAATATACATAGAGAGAGAGGGGGGGACAATTTCATATGAATTTACAAGCTAACTTAAATATCATTTTTAGCAGAAGGGTGGGAATATATTTTGTTGTTTATTCGTTCAATTGCTTCCAACTCTTCATGACCTCATGGACTACTCCACACCAGAGCTCCCTGTTGGCCGTCACTACTCCCAGCTCCTTCAGAGTCAAGCCAGTCACTTCAAGGATACCATCCATCCATCTTGCCCTTGGTCAGCCCCTCTTCCTTTTTCCTTCCATTTTCCCCAGCATCATCATCTTTTCTAAGTTTTTATGTCTTCTCATTATGTGGCCAAAGTACTTCATCTTTTGCTCATTGGAGGGAAGGATATTAGAGGCAGTCAGGCTTTATTTCCTGGAGGATGGACTGGTTGGATCTTCTTGCTGTTCAAGGCACTCTCAGAACTTTCCTCCAACTCCACAGTTTAAAAGCGTCTATCTTCCTTTGCTCAACCATCCCTTTGGTCCAGCTCTCACTTCCATAGGTTACTACGGGAAATACCATTGCTTTGACTATGCAAATCTATAAATTATAAATAAATATAAATTTATAAATACATTATAAATCTATAAATCTATAAATTATAAATACATATATAGGGATATATAAATCTGATAAGTAAATATCTGTTCATACTACTACCTGATGCTACATCACCCTCATTATTTTATTGCATTTGTTTTATATGTAAGGAAACAAATACTCCATGATAATTTCTACATTGGGACAGGCAAATTCATGTGAATTTCCTTCATCAAAAACATGGAAGCAACCGTAACAAATCCAAACCCAAATAGATATCTTCTCCCATGAAAACCACCACCTCCCTTACAAAATCTGACTGCTGGCAGATTTAATTAAATATACAAGAAAAATCTCCCTCTCAGCATTTTCTTTGAAGTAGGAAGAACTAGAACTAAGGATTGATTGTGATCTACCGTCACTTAAACAAAAAAGGAGCTTTACTGCTGTTCTTAGTGGGCTGTGGGTGGCAGACAGAAGTAATAATGTAACTTACATGTAAGAAAAAGACCTGATACTTATTTAAGTTAAAAGTCATACTGTCTTTTGTTTAATTTTACATCTGGCAGCATTGTTGGTTTGCACAGTTAAAACAAGAGAAAGAAGATTATGGCCAGATTATTGAACTGGTCAGATTGTGGATTTCATGCATAGGAATTGATCACCCAGGTTCAAACATTATATGTATGCCTTATGTTTCATCTCCAGCTCTCCATATAGTGCATTTCCTGCTTTGTTGATGACTTTGGCTCCTTTTTCACTGCTATAAAATCTAGATTATCAAAGTAGAAAATCCAGAGTATACACTGCCATACATTATCAAAGATAATAATCTGGATTTTATATGGCAGTGTAAAAGGGGCCTTAGATTGTGCAACTTTGCTAATGGGTAAATTGGCATCAGCACCTGTGCATATATCATCAAGAGTTTTGAACAATAATACATGTTTAACCATAGTTTCACTCAGTGATGCAGAGCTGAACATTTTCCACCTTTCTACTTCTTGGGGCCCTTCCACACAGCCCTGTATTCCAGAAGATCAAGGCAGAAAATCCCACAATATCTGCTTTGAACTGGGTTATCTGAATCCACACTCAGATAATGTTTCTGCCTTGATATTCTGGGATATAGGACTGTGTGGAAGGGTCCTCTGTGGCAATGTTTAAATCTCTTACTCCTTTAAGTTACTATTCTAAAAGTATACATCTTAAATTGGTTTCTCTCTCTTCCCCTCCATCTCTCAACACAATCTCTTTTACACACAATTCATTTGTTGTAAAACAACAATAGTATGTGTCAGTTAAATCCATATGCTAAAACAAATGCAACTTAGTAGGTTATTTGGTGAGACTAGAAGGTAGCTTTCCCAATGGTCAAATCACAAGGCCAAGGTGTCATTAGTTAAGGAGGTTAAGGTGAATAGGGAAGTTTAGTTAATGGAAAGCCAATGCATTACAGTAGTTAGGACAATGCCTCTGGGCCCTTCCACACAGCCATATAACCCAGAATATCAAGGCAGATAATCCACAATATATGCTTTGAACTGGCTTATCTGAGTCCACACAATATATATGGCAATGTAACCCAATTCAAAGCAGATAATGGGAGATTTTATACAACTATGTGGAAAGGGCCTCTGGAGACCACGGTGTTATTCGCTGCTTAGCCATGGAAACCCAGCAGGTGACCTTAGGTGACTCACACATGCTCAGCTGCAGGTAATCCTGTGATTTCCTTCAGGTCTCCATAAGTTGGAAACAATTTGAAAACACAGAAAACAACAACATCATCGTAATCAGCAAAAACTGCTGGAGGTCCCCCTTCAAGTGCTTATAGCCTTCAATACTTAGCAGATGTTTGATGGCATTGTTGCATGTAGTCCCCCCAGCAATGCAGAACATAAATTTAATTCATAGCTGGTGAAGCCCATCCATCACCATGTGGCCAGCTTTCTGGAGATAGGATTCTCAGGTGAGTCCTTGAAGAGCAGCTTGGTAGATTTATTGCTATGGATGGTAACATTTTATTAAAACTTTATTTATATACTGCTTCCCACACACTCACCCAAAAAGGCCCCTTTCACATGGCACAATTATTGCACTATGAACTGCCATGGTTCCAACCCATGAAAGGAGATGAGATTGATGTCTCCCACCTTAAATTTATGTAAATACAGACATATACTTGTCATAGAGATAAGAATTGTATTTGAATGTTGTATATAAAAAACCTATTACATAACAACATATTTGATGTTTCAATAATTAACAATAACATACTCTTTCCTATGTACTCTGCCCTAGTTCCAGCCCATGAAATCCTGGAGATTGCAGTTTAGTCAGAGTTAGCATTCTCTGGATAAGAATTCTAAAGATTCATCTTGAAATTGTAGATTCCATGATTCCACAGGATATTTTCATCACCGTTGTAGTACTACAATTATCTGTTGTGCAGGGGACTCAAAACTCAAGATGTCTTAGAACCAGAGCTTATATTCTACTGAAAATCCAGGGTCACTTCCATGACACAGAGAAGTGATAGAATACAACTTTGTAAGGCTATCACACAACTAGTAGCTCTTTTTGCAAATGTTCTGCTTCTGCTAGCTAGCCCCACTCCCCCAAACAAGGTTTGACACTGATAACTACACCTACCCCTTGAAGAATACACTAATGAGATGCAAAAATTACACACACACATTGTTTGGAAATACAGTGATTGTTATTTGGTAAACCTAGAAGTGCATAACTGCACAAGCACATAGTTACTCAGTAACAAAGTCATAAAATAGCAGACTCTCAGAAGAACTACTAAATCTCAGAATTGCTCAGTTCTTCAGGTACATCATCGCTGCCACCATCATCAAGGACATGGCCAATAAGGGGCAATACACAGGTTGGGAGAGGTTTTGTGAGTTGATGCACTAAGCTGAAAGAGCAATCAACTCTTTGAACGTGCTTTCTGCAGAGTCATGCAATAATAAGAGAAGTCCCCAGTGTGTTCCAGTTTTCTATGAGGACAGGATTGCAGTGCCAGAATATGCTTTTGGAGCCACATGAAGTAATTTCCTACGAAAGCTTATGCTACACATATCTTTCTTTTTTAATCTCAAAAGTGCCTCAATATCCCTTTGCATTGTTAGTAGTACATTTTCAGGAGATACAGCCCTGTAATGTCTAAGAAGCATTCCAGTCCCCAAAGTAACTTTTCCAAGCTCTGATAATATCCTGGTGGAAGATTTGTGTTGGCACTTGAAGGAAAATAGCATTCAAGACAAACTACAAGCAGCTGGAAAAATGCCCCAAAAGAGTTTTGCATTAGAGGTATTGTTAGTTTGCCATACAACACTTGTTTCTTAAGGATCATGAAGTTTCCTCTCAGCGGGAGGACTATAAGCAAAAGTACGTTATTTGAACAGCTGAAGTTCAGTGAGCGAATGTGTGATGGGAATATTGTGACCTCAAGACACTATATATTTGCAGCTGTTCTTGAAAGCTCCAAAACTTCAAGAGCATAGAATTCTTGCATTAATTCTATGGTGATTAAAGAGAGTTGAAATTTGGGCTGGAAATCAGAAGAACATTGCTCTGTAAAATTGTAATAATGGTCTAATCCAATAGAATAATACAAATCCAGGCAGTCCCCAAGTTACGAACAAGATAAGTCCTGTAGGTTTGTTCTTAAGTTGATTTTGTATGTAAGTCAGAACAGGTACATTTAAAAATTGTAATTCCAGCCCAAAATATGCATTTTTAAGCTTTGGGTGGCATAGGGAAGGGTTAACACCCTTGTGGTGTGTTTTGCCACATGTGACCCTGTTTAGAAGGTTTCCATCCACTTTCTATAACTGGACTCGATTTAAGGCAGTAGATTTCTGTACAAATAAGAAATGATTATCACATGCACTTTAGTGTGGGAAAAGAAAGGAGTGTGGGAAAAACCAAAGGGCACAGGGAAGTGGCATAACATAGGGTGACCTCCATTCAGCATTCCCAGAGACAAGTCCAAAGTGTGCTATAACTCATAAAATCTTTTTTTCAAAGTCACAATATTTGATTATGAGTAGCACTGTCCTGAACACAATATTGTCAAGAGACCAGCTGTCATTTCTAGCACATGACAAATGCCTTAAACTACCATGACAAGTGAACTTTTAAATGCCTGTGTTACACCTACAAATAAGAAATGATTATTCACTTTCCACTGTGGACGTGTTAGTTAATGTCCACCCATGAGACAGAAAAGCAATCAAAACCAAAGGCTCAGTTCCAGGTCACCTCCCTTTTTCTGTTCTTTTAGTGTCAAATAGTGTTCCCTTTGCAGTTTTGCACTGGAAACCTGGCTAACCCCTTTACTATCCCTCCTTGCTGTTGCTACTGTTCCTACAAGGAGTTTGCTTAGGCCCTACTTTGCCTGCCATTATTGCTAGAGGTCAAATGATAGTTTGAGGTAATCAACAATCAGTGTCCTGACCCTTTTCACAAGATATCAAAAGTTAACATGTATGTTCATATAGACCTACATCTGTAGGACCTATATAATGTTTTACATAATTCTAATAGCATGTTTAAATGTTGCAAACCCACTCTCGTAGAAAGCTGGAGCAGCATAACCCTTTTCTCCATTGCACAGACTTCCTAATAGTCTACCTGCTTACCTCACCACCTCATAGAAACAATGCCTTATCCTTCCAAGTCCATGTCCCTCCATGTGTAATTTTGATTTATTTTGACCAGATAAACTGTGCAATTTTGAGATTTGGGTCATTGTCATTATTGCGAGAATCGGCTATTTTTTTTTCTGTTTTGCGTTTTTGCAGCAAAGCAGTTCTGGGTGGCCAAACGCATATTTATCTTTCTATACCTCCTATCAGAATAAATATGAATGACAATGTGTTGCAAATCCCCACAATATACACAGTAATTTGTACTACCAGGGGGGCAGTATAGTTATCAGGGCCAAACCGCATTGAGTCGCCTGTCAAGGGCTGAAAAATGCGGTATAGAAATAAAGCAAATAAACCTGGATTTGGGAAAAATAGAACTCCAAAGGTTCCAATTGGTGACAATGTTTGTCCATCTGAACCCAGCAGAACACATCACAATTAAAGATATCCATCCAAATGACAATCCTTGTTTTGTAAAAAAAAAAAAAAATCACTGCTGTTAACATGTGTGAATGTAGTGGAATAAACAAAGCAATAATTTTCTCAAAAAATATCTCTGAAGTATATTTCCCATGAAGGAAATGTGTATAAAATTAATAAGAAACCAGGATAGTACCAGGAAAGAACTACAAAATTGCAGTTAAATTAAATTTTAAAAAGAGTGGAGAGTAAAAGAGGAAAGTAATGGCAACACAGTCTGAGATCCTCTACCGATCTCATCAGACAGGGCTTTTTAAGCAGCATAGGATGCTTCACTGGCAGTCCAGAGACAGATGGGCACACTGCCATCCCGAGAGGGTCTGCCTCCAGGAGCAAACCAAGAATGGGCAACTTGGAAGTCCCTGAACAGACTCAGAAGTGGAGTGGGCAGATCAAAAGACAACCTGACAAAATGGCACTACCTAGAAGAATCCCACATCTTATGTGACTGTGGAGCAGATCAGACAACTCCACATCTATATGCTTGTCCACTATGCCCTGCCTCATGTACAGAGGAAGAATTGTTGGAGGCTACAGACAATGACGTTGCTGTTGCCTATTTTTGGTCAAAAGATATTTAGCCACCTGCGCTCCTTCTGTTTTTATCAGTTTTATACTAATTTATGCAATGCTTTTGATATGAAATAAATAAATAATCCCACAACATTGTTGAACTTCTAGCAGAGCCCCCCACCTACAGGTGAAGTAGAAGTATTGTATCCTCCCAACACAGGAGCCTGCCTGTGTTGTGCTGGCGTCAATGGAGCCAGCTTGAGCGTTGTTCCCCACATGTGGGGGGGGGAGCATTGCCAAGAGGGAGCTGCGCGTGGGGCAGCAGATTTGCCCCATGGACCCTCCTTATTTTTGGCGAAGTGTATGAACACAACACATCCACAACAGCATATGGATTCATGCAATCTGGCTATAGCAGGATTAGTTACCTATTGCATTACTGTCGGCACAGACAATAGTGGGAAACCTGTAATGCTACAGCTTTGGAAAAGCACTGTGCAATAAGCAGCAAAAACATGTGCAATAAGTATCTGCAAATACATACCTCAATCCACATGTGATAATGTCTGTGTGACACTATATTGGCAGTAAATACTGTTCAACTGTGGAATGTGACACCTTGGAATATGCTGTAATCTCCTTTTCTGGAGATTTTTAAACTGAGGATGAATGATCTATTAGGAGTTTTTTGATTGTGAGTTCCTGCATGCCATGGAGTTGGATAGTCCTTGAGGTTTCTTCCTACTCTATTGTTGTATGGTTCTCTGGTATTCATATACTGTGCCAGCCCATGATGAGAGGCAAAGGACAAAATGGTGTCCACATGTCACATACAGAAAATGGACTCATAACTGATACTTATTTCAGTGTTAATGAAAGGCAGCATTATTCACTTCAGCCAAAGGCAAGCAGGCTATAACACAGGAGGTTTGTACATTGCCCCATGCCTCACCCTTAACATCCACCAAGTTATATATTCATGGGTCTGGCCTTCTTGCATTCCCCCATTGCCAAATTGGCTAACTATCTGAATTTTGTGACTATAAGGAGCTGGCAGGGGGTTGGACTGGATGGCCCATGAGGACTCTTCCAACTCTTTGATTCTATGACTAACATAAAGTCAAACCATTGCTTTGTGCAACTGTTAGTCCAAGTAGATAAACTGACAGTGATTTCTCCAGGGTGCTGACAGAGGTTGTTCCCATGATCCTTTAAGCTCAATATGCCAGGGATCCGAGGACTCTCTGTATGCAATGTTTGGGCTAATCAGAAGTTGGAGAAGTTCCCTTTCCTGGACTCCTTACTCCCATCCCAGCCAGCATAACCACTGTCTAGGGGATTCTTGGAGCTATTGTTCAAAAACCTAAGCATTGCAATCTGCGCTTTGCTACTGAACTCAGAGAAACTCTTTCAGGTGCACATCCTGGAGTGAAGCTGAGGCCACGTAGTGGGAAGAGGGCTTCAAGGCATTCATCCCAAGATTTGAACAGATTGGATCATCGCCATCTGCGTATGGAACTTGAACTCGTCTTAATTGCTGAGTTCATTTTGAAAGAGCCCTAGCTCCCAGGCAAGCCAACTGAGGGGAATATAAAAACATTATGAAAACAGAACAAACACATGGCTGAGTAACCCCCGCTCCCCTCCCTAAACGCTCTGGAAGGTTCCCCTTGTGAGAGTTAAGGGCTTAAGAAACAGCACTTCAAAGAGACATGAATAAATGCTTCCTAGAACCAAAGGGACAGGGAGGCTTATATTTCCCCACAAATAGACACAGGGCTTCTGTGCACAATTTTTCACCTCTCTTCTTGTGCATACCATTGTAGCTTGATGGCATTTCTCATTGCCTTAAATCCAATTGAAAGGGGCTTTCAATGGGAATATACTAACATATATGCAAATTCTATTAATCTAGTGAGTCAACTCTGCTTAAAATGAGGAGCTGGATTTAGGGCATGAATGTAAACAACACTTGGGGACAGAACGAGACAGAAAACTTGAAAAGGTTGCTTTTTTGGACAACAATTGCTAGACTTGAGAAAGTTTGCACTCAGGAAAGGACTCTATGGAATACGTAGCTTAACTGTCCCAATATTAAGGCTTTCTATATTCAGTAGTTAATGGCATTTATCAAATGACAAATCAGGTAATTAAACCAAGGGGGAAATAGTTAGCATAGCTGCCAGAGTGAGAACTGGAGATGGCTGCTGTACCTTTTAACAATTGCAAACTGCATTCATTTCTGATATGAGATAACATCTACACTGTAGAATTAATGCAGTTTGGCACTACTTTAACTGCCATGGCTCAATACAGTCATGGGAGTTAGAGTATGGTGAAAGGCGCTAGCACTCTTTGGCAGGGAAGGTACTTATAAACTGCATTAATTCTACTATGAAGATGCACCCTGAGAGGAAGGCTAGAGCAGTGGTTCTCAACTAGTGGGTCCCCAGATATTTTGGCCTTCACCTCCCGGAAATCCTAACAACTGGTAAAATGGATGGGATTTCTGGGAGTTGTAGGCCAAAACACCTAGGGACCCACAAGTCGAAAACCACTGTGCTAGAACCATCTCCAGTTTTCACTCTGGCCACTCTAGAACATGTTCATACTCTCCATTTTCATCATAGAATGAACATTTACTACATAAAGACTTCCTACAGTCTTTCTTGAAAGGTGATATAGCAGAAAAATTAAATGATACAAAGTAGCTCAAGATTTATCCAAAAGGTTATACCTAATAACAGGACAAGCTGTTGTGCCTTTAATAGTTATATAAGAAGTGGAGATTTTGGCAGTTGTTGCTTGCCATGCAGGCTCCACCTTCTGACATTCCCTTTTCCACACAACTAATAAAAAGGATAAACTTTGGTCCTCCAGGTGTTTTGGACTTCAACTCCCACAATTTCTAACAACCTAACACCTCCCAGCAAAGTATTCCCCCAGGCATCACCCAGCCAGGCTTTGATGCTGCGAGGCCATTAAATGCTAATCAAGGTGGCCAATTGCAACAATCACACCTGCCTCAAGAGTTGTTTCTCCCACCCTGGACATTCCACAGATAAAAAAAACCCACTTGCTTATTTTCCAACAGACTTCACAACCTCTGAGGATGCCTGCCATAGATGTGGGTAAAACATCAGGAGAGAATGTTTCTGGAATATGGCCATACAGCCTGGAAAACTCACGGCAATCCAGTGATTCAGGCCATGAAAGCCTCCGACAACACATTGATCCCTGCCTGGTTTTTCACTTTTCAACCTTGGTCATGGCTGAACACAGTGTGACAATGACAGCTTCAGAGAAATTAAGCTGTCAAATGAAAGACAACAAAAGAGAGAGAGAAATGATTTTGACATGCTTTTCCTTCATGTCATGTATTAATTCAACATGAATACAATATATAACTCCAAGGAAGCCTCACAGAAAGATATCATTAATTAAGGACTTTTATGAACTGTCTAGTGAAAAAATGGACTAGCAGATTTCTAACTCAAGGGATTAGTTTTACAACTGCAATTGAAAACGTGCTTGAATTGTGCTTATGCACTGATTTATGCCTAATTCACCAGACAGCAATGCTTTTAATGAACTGTAAAATTGTTCATAAAAACATAATGCATTTTTAAGATGAAGGAAGAAAATGATAAAGTTAACTTGCAGCCACTACAACTGTTGCAAGATTCTACAAGTTACCTTACATTACTAAAATACCTTCTAATGTTGCATCTGGACATATACGTATGTGCCGTTTTAGCTGAACAAGAGTCCTCTCTTGTCCTTCCATTTCTTTCCCTCTTCTTTCTAGTTGGACAATGCTGCATTCTTTTTTTCTTTGTTTCTTAAGGCAATGTGGATGGGTTAATATTTAACTCAGTGTTTTTCAAACTGGGGGTTAGACCCCTGGGAAGGTCACAAGAGAGGTGTCAGAGGGGTCGCCAAAGGCCATCAGGAAATACAGTATTTTCTGTTGGTCAGGGGGGTTCTGTGTGGGAAGTTTGGTCCAGTTCTATCATTGGTAAGGTTCAGAATGCTCTTTGGCTGTAGGTGAACTATAAATCCCAGCAACTACAATTCCCAAATGTCAAGTCAATGTTCCCCAAACTCCACCAGTGTTCACATTTGGGCACATTGAGTATTTGTGCCAAGTTTGGTCCAAATCCATCACTGTTTGAGTCCACAGTACTCTCTGAATGTAGGTGAACTACAACTCCAAAACGCAAGGTCAATGCCAACCACACCCTTCCAGTATTTTCTGTTGGTCATGGGAGTTCTGTGTGCCAAGTTTGGTTCAATTCAATCATTGGTGGAGTTCAGAATGCTCTTTGATTGTAGGTGAATCCCAGCAACTACAACTCCCAAATCACAAAATCAATCTCGCCCCCCATCTCACCAGTATTCAAATTTGGACATATCAGGTATTGTGCCAAATTTGGTCCAGTGAATGAAAATATATCCTGCATATCAGATATTTACATTATGATTCATAACAGTAGCAAAATTACAGTTATGAAATAGCAACAAAAATAATGTTATGGTTGGGGGTCACCACAACATGAGGAACTGTATTAAGGGGTCGTTGCATTAGGAAGCTTGAGAACCACTGATCTAAGTGGTAACTTCCATTAGGCCTGGTGTTGAACTTGTCAGCTTCTTTTCTGTCTTCTCATATTTGAAGGCATGTTTTATATATAACCATGGTTACAGATTCTCATGTAATTGTTCCTAATTTAAAATTTGGCTTTCTTTTCTACACAACATTGTGTTTGTGTTGTCAAGTGCTTTCATGGCCAGAATCATTGGGTTGCTGTGAGTTTTCTGGGCTGTATGGCCATGTTCTAGTAGCATTCTCTCCTGACATATCACCCAAATCTATGGCAGGCATCCCCAGATGCTGAGAGGTTTGTTGGATTTAGGCAAGTGGGGTTTATATATATATATATATCTGTGGAATGTTCATGGTGGGAGAAAGAAATCATGTCTGCCTGAAGCAAGTGTGAATGTTGCAATTGGCCAGCTTGATTAGCACTGAATGGCCTTGCAGCTTCTAAGCCTGGCTGGTTCCTGACTGTGTTTACATTGTGCTTATTTGGAAATAAACATCAGGGCACTAGAATTCAACTCCACTTTATTTCTGTTGTCATGATGGTGCTACTGTTGACATGCCAGATGTGGCACACAACTTTATGTTTGCTTTGCTTTGACGTAGCATAATATAGAATGTATTTTGAAGTCCATACTGTTTAATTGTCCAAATTTGACAAGATAAGTCCAAAATTGATTTGCAACCAGTTAATTTAGCAGCAGGTAGAGGAGGGGCAGATCCTTGACCTTCTCGGTTGGGTCAAGCAAGTAAATTGTTGCAGCTTCTTCTAGCTAATGTATACCTCCTATATTGTTATTTATTGGTTCAGTCGCTTCAGATTCTTTGTGACCTCATAGACCAGCCTACACCAGAACTCCCTGTCAGCCATCACCACCCCCAGCTCCTTCAGAGTCAAGCCAGTCACTTCAAGGATACCATCCATCCATCTTGCCCTTGGTTGGCCCCTCTTCCTTTTTCCTTCCATTTTCCCCAGCATAATTGTCTTCTCTAAGCTTTCCTTTCTTCTCATGATGTGGCCAAAGGACTTCATCTTGGCCTCTACTATTCTTCCCTCCAATGAGCAGTCAGACTTTATTTATTTATTTATTTATGGGCTGGTTGGATCTTCTCGCTGTCCAAGGCACTCTCAGCACTTTCCTCCAACACCACAGTTCAAAAGCATCTCTCTTCCTTCGCTCAGCCTTCCTTATGGTCCAGTTTCACATCCATAGGTGACTACGGGGAATACCATTGCTTTAACTATGCGGATCTTCGTTGCCAGTGTGATGTCTCTACTCTTCAGTATTTTATCGAGATTGGTCATTGCTCTCCTCCCAAGAAGTAAACGTCTCCTGATTTCCTGGCTGCAGTCTGCATCTGCAGTAATCTTTGCACCTAGAAATACAAAGTCTGTCACGGCCTCCACGTTTTCTCACTCTATTTGTCAGTTATCAATCACTCCGGTTCCCAGAATCTTGGCGTTTTTTTTAATGTTTAACTGTAACCCAGCTTTTGCGCTTTCTTCTTTCACCTTGGTTAGAAGGCTCCTTGGCTCCTCCTCACTTTCAGCCATGAAAGTGGTATCATCAGCATATCTAAGGTTGTTAATGTTTCTTCCAGCAATTTTTATGCCAGCCTTGCACTCATCAAGCCCCGCACATCACACGATGTGTTCTGCATACAAGTTGAATAGGTTGGATGAGAGTATACAACCCTGCCATACACCTTTCCCAATCTTGAACCAGTCTGTTGTTCCATGGCCAGTTCTTACTGTTGCTTCTTGGTCCTTATACAGATTCCTCAGGAGAGAGACAAGGTGACTTGGTATCCCTGTACCACCAAGAACTTGCCACAATTTATTATGATCCACACAAAGGCTTTAGAATAGTCAATAAAACAGAAAAAGATGTTTTTCCGAAACTCCCTGCCTTTCTCCATTATCCAGCGGATATTGGCAATCTGGTCTCTCGTTCCTCTGCCTTTTCTAAACCTAGCTTTTACATCTGACAATGCTCACCCCATGTATTGCTGGAGTCTTTCGTGCAGGATCTTGAGCATTACCTTACTAGCGTGTGAAATAAGTGCCACTGTACGGAAGTATTCCTCCTTATAAATAATTTTTACCATCGCAACTACATTCTGATGTTATTTTGCCACCCAAGCCCTCTTTCTATATTTGTGACATACTGGAGGGTATGGAAGTGGGAAGTGAGAGAGAAGTAGTGTGAGTTGAATGCATCCTAATTGAAATAAATATGCATAACCACCGCCCAACCACTAAACCATAAATACTATTAAAGGGTGTAAAATAGCCTATCTGGACCTCTGAATGTAACTCAGCCCCCAATAGAATAAATGGGAATTTTTTAATAGGGAGGAATCCTCTGATGAGGCAAAGGGCCTCTTGAAACCTGTTTTGAGTGACCAGTTGAGAGAATGCAAAGGCCTTCCTGAAATAACTTGAGACAGGGCTACAGATGGCATGTCTGTTGGCACATTAAGTTTGGTTCTGGCTGTGTTGATTGCTCAGTAACTGAAGCCTGTGGAAGCATCCTGGGCTGACATGCAGGGAGCTTGTTACTTAAAATCTGGAGGAAGGAAGGGAACAGCTGTTATGTGAGTCCTGCTTCAGACTTCCAGGCTGCTCCTGCTTTTGCTCTTTGCTAGTGCTTGCCTGTAGTTCCTTATCAACCTGTATATTTCCAGATAAACAGAATCCATATCCATTCAAAAATGCCAGGAATTATTGAGATGAAAGTCACTCCAAAGGGCCATCTTGTTCAACCCCCTTGCCATACAGAAATCCATAAGTAAATTAAATCCAAGCGATGGCCCTCCAATCTCTTTTTAGAAACTTTCAGGGAAGGAGTGCTCTTTGCTCTCCTCAAGGGAAACTTGTCTCACAAAAGTGAACCAATGTGCTCAAAAGAAGACTGTTTGTATATCTATTACCTTTATAACATAAAGTAATAATACTAAGGTCCATATCCAGCATCATGGGAGTTGCCAACTGCTAACCCAATCCACAGTTCTGCACATCCTCTCTAATGCACCCCTTTATGCCACTGCAAAACAGGGACAGTGTCAGAAAGAGAAAAGGAAAATCCTCCTCCTGATTCTGTTAACAAAATCAGTAACATCACTTAGTCTTGGTCTGATTTTTAATGTTTGCACAGCACTGGGAACCAAATGCTTGAAAAATCCATTCTCCATCAATTATCTCAATTACCTTTATTACATTCCTGAGATATAGGGCAATATTCAACACCCAAGTGAAAATAGAGTCATTCAGACTTAATCAATCTCAGTTATGATACCTAAAAACACAAAATCGGCTAATTTTATCTGGAACTGTCCTGGAACAAAATTTTATACCATGAATAGGACCAGATGAAATCCTTTCTAGTCAAACATTCTGTTTGCATAGTGTTCAAACATGTATCTATGGAGAACCACACAAGCAGATCTTGAGTGAGATAACAAGTAGCCTCTAACATAATCTCCAATCTACTGGGAAATTCAAGAATCCAACTCTTCTTTTCTGAGTGAATAGAGTGCAAACTCCTTTTGCAGTTAGAACTCAGTTTGCTGCCACTGAAATAAGTTGAGAACAAAGGGGGAAAGTGTGACAAGGAAGGAGAAAATATGACATTTTAAAATAAGCTGAAAAAGTGGAGTATCAGAGGATGAATCAAGACTGTCCTTGCCAAAATGAAACAGTTGGAGGTCACACTATAATCGCTTTACTGTTACTAATTTTAACTGGTTCAGCTTTCAAAGCCAGCCATACTGTTAGCTGTCACCACAATGTATTGCCGTAAATTTCATAGTTTCAATATTTAAAGAAATACTCCTCTCCATCAGTCCTGAATCTCATTTCTGTTTTGTTTTTGTTTTTAATTAGTGGGTTCACCATATCTATGGAGATATAATTCAGGGACATGTTGCAACTACAGAAAAACACATCTCATACAGTTCAAACAGCTATTCAGACTTCCTGCTTCCACCTCTGATTGGCTGAAAAGAAAGGCAGGATAGGATCTGTTCTAGGTTTGCCCAAGGGTTCCCTTGAAGTCAAAACGAGTAGGAAGAGAATTCTGTGGTGAGAAGACAACTGACAGTTGGTAAGTTTAAAGAGCCAATCCATTGTAGAGATGGAGTGGAAGGCTACAATCTAGGAGGAAATGGTCACATGGATATGCTGATGAGTACCTGATTAACTCAGGCAGCCAAGCTCATGATTATCTGGAATCATCATCTTTGTCGTTTGGGTCTTGCACCCTTTATTTCAAATAGCACTAGACATTTGATTTAATCAGGGACTCATCAATTAATGAATTCAGATTTGCTGAGTCCCCCTTCTACAGGAGCAGCAGACTCTCAGCCTCAAGTTAAATGAACAAACATCCTGAGCTCATCTTGAGGATCATCTATCTGCATACATACACAATTGTTTTGATATTTATCTGGCTTGGGAAATAGCCAGAGGGACCCTGGCCATGGTCTCCTTTTCCAAGTGATTATACAAACTGAGGGGATGGAAGGATAGCTGCCCTTCTAGATACATTTTGATACATTTCATTTGATACAATTTATACTTTTAGGAACTGACACAGTACATAAAAGATACAAGTTACACAAAAACCATCAATTGATACAGTTTATTAAAGGCTTAGATATGATATAGTTTTTAGGGTACAGTTGCTGCTAGGTTCATTCCAGAGCCTCTAGTGGTTTTGACACCACTCTCCTCACAATTATATGCACTGGAGTAAGAAAAAGAGACCAGAAGATTCTGGTCAAAATATTATATTCTGAATGGATGATTGATATCTTGCTTTTCTCCCAGGGATGGGATGCAAGGTGGCTTCCAACGTAATTTAACAGAGTCCATTTAAAAAACAATAACAGTACAATAAATTGTTCATTTTAAAATAAAAATAATTAGTTAGACTATAAAAACACAAATGAAAAATGTACAAGTACCACGTTTTAAAATAGATAAGCTATAAAATATTAAAAGCCAGATGTGTGTCTTTAAACAGCCAATTTTAAAAGCTTGGACCATAACAGGTAGGCAATTGCCGAAGGCCTGCCTGAACAGAGGACAGTCTGGAAAATAGTGGCATTCTCTCAACATGACAAACTAACACCATATTTTAGACTTAATTCCACATTTAATTATTTTGCTAAATATTTATTTTAGACTAAATTCCACATTTATTTATTTTTTTAATGTTACTTCTGGGCTCCCTGTTTTTCCTACAACATAAAAGGTGACTTACAAATAATTAAACACTTAGAAACAACAGAGACTACACTATGTGAAGCATCCAGATTTGTTAGGACTGTGATATATTTAGTTTAAATAAGAGTGTATCTCCCTTACCATCTGTGCATTACAAAGATCTTTGACTCCCTCTTGTGACGGATGATCTGTAAGTGAAGATATTTTCAATTTCCTTTCTAGTGCTTAATTGAGCAAGCAGAATGGATAATGGCAACCCTCTGGACTTCGAGATGCTCACTCACCCATTCCAGACCTTTGCATCTTCCAGGATGCTACCTAAATGAGAAGTGATTGTGTCACTACATGCCTTGGTAAATTGAAGGAAGAGAAGCAGATTTCCATGTATCTTTTCCTTCTGAATTTAACGGTGGTATTAAAAAGCCAGTAACAGAGCTGGAAAGAAGGGGGATTGAAAAAAATTCAATTGCATCTCTGTTACATTTCCTTTGGATATTTATAGCTATGCAAGATATTGTGCGTCTGTTTCAGAGATTCATAAGAGGTTTCTATCATACCTTCTTTAAAATAGAGTCACCTGAACTGCATCTCAGGACTTTATCACATGAGGCAAGCAAACAAGTTTTGCAGCTGGACCATCATCTTTTGTGATAGATCTTTTCACATGATGTGGGTCTTTTCACATGTACTTCTCTCTACTGCTTTGTCTCCCCTCCATGATTCTCCTGTTTCTAGCTATTAATGGGCAAAACCTAGCAATAGTTCCTAATCCTGCTGTGTTCCCATCACCTGCCTTGGTGTGATGGATCCTTTCCACTGTATCTTGCCATGCTAACAGTAACATGACATCAGGGGGGTCTCCTTTGCTCCTCCCAAGCCGGCTTTTATTTTATAGGTTTCTTTGCTTTCTTAAATGTTGAAATTGTCTAAAAAATAGTATATTTAACAATAAATTAAGGAATAGCAATAGTGCAGGAAGGTGATACTACATGGGTTTGCAGAAATATGCTCACAGAATTGGTGAAGCAGTGCAATTGTTCTATTGAAGAGAGGGTTGGTGTCGAAGGTGCATCACAGATATGTTCCCATTATCTACAATAACTCAACTATGGTAGAATAGTGGGTTATTGTGATAAGGACCTTAGAAACAGAACACAAAAGATCTCTCTCTCTCTCACACACTATATATATATATATATATATATATATATATATATATATATATATATATATATATAGGTTATAAATGAAACCACGGCTGACAGAGAGCTCTAGCATAAGCTGGTCCATGAGGTCATGAAGAGTCGGAAACAACTGAAGGAATAAACAACAAAATCCCGCCTTGACCCACAGGCTGGTAGTAAATTCATAATTGTTTTCGTTAATATTATTATTGAATTCCAGAAGTACTGCATCCATTTGAAAAATACACACAAAAAAACCCCACAAAGATGTACACACAAATAAAAGAGTTTCTGCTATTTTTAATTTATTTTTTATTTACCTTATTTATACCCTGCCTTTCTCTACCCTGAAGGGGACTCAAGGCAGCTTACATATGGCAATTATTCAATGACTTTAAATGTTTGCAAGCATTAAGCTGAAAATCAATTGAATTAAAATACATATTAAACAATTAAAAGCATTACAGTCAGTATTAAATCACATCAACCAAAAATCATAATCCAAGGCCATTCCATAATCATTGCACATATTCCAATCTATTACTTCGAATGTCTGATCCCAGAGCCAGGTTTTTACTTTCCTTCTAAAGGCTATGAGGGAGAGGACTGATCTAATGTTGCTGGGGAGGGATTTCCACAGCTGAGGGGCCACTACTAAGAGGGCCTTGTCCCTCATTCTCACCAGATGTGCTTGCAAGGGTGGTGGGACCGAGAGCAGGGCATCTTAATCTTAATTAATCTCCCTGATGGTTCATAGTGGAAGATATGTTCAGATAGGTAAGCTAGGTTGGAACCATCTAGGGCTTTATAGGCTAAAGCCAGCACTTTAAATTGTGCTCCAAAAGAGATTGGCAGTCAGTGGAGCTGGCGCAACAGGGGGGTTGTATGCATACTGTATGCCGCTTCAGTGAGCAACCTGGCTGCCACCCATTGGACCAGCTGAAGCTTTTGAACAGTCTTCAAAGGCAACCCCACTTAGGCACAGAGTTGGCATGCAATGGATTTGCAGATGAAAAAGAAGCCCAGAAAAATGATCCCTAAAGGATTTGAATATAAATGAATTTGTGTGGGGTTTTTTAAAGAAAAAGACCCCAAACAAACATAAACATCGGCTGTAATGAATAATTAAGATGAATTTCTATATAAGAACAATTTTTAAATAAAAAAATCTTTACTACACATTATTCGAAAATCCGTTTTGTGGGAACATCCTGACAGACCATGTATAATTTATAAATTATGTCCAATAAAGGCATTTTTGCTGAGATAGCTACACATTTGATCTTGGAAAGGAATCCAGACTAAACCAACTCAGTGAGATCACACTAGTACAAATAAACAGCTGTTTATTTCCCTTCCCAGAAACAAAGGGAACAATTTTTATCAGTAGTCATCTATCGCTTCACTTTTGTTAGTCACTTTATAATAAATGGATCTTAGAATGACTTCACAGAAATACAGACGCATAAACCATATAAAATCCATATATATTTTCATGTTTGGTGCAAAGCTGGTCAAGATATTAGATTTACTATTTTCTAAAGCAGTGTATTTAAAAAACAAATAATGAATCTATTCTGTGTTTTAATCCGAACTTTAAAAGAGATGACTAAAATGCTGAACCCATTTACAGGGTGAAGTTTGATCTCTGAACAGATTCACTGTCCATTGATATGAAAACCACCGCCTGTCACTGCAGCAACATACAGAAAACAAAACAAGATCTGAAGCTTTGATGTGTTAAAGGTAAACAGAGCAAAGTGTCATTCTGGGGCTGATTGTTTTCAGTCTTGTTCCTAAGAGTTTCTCATAATTTGCATTGTTGTTCAGTGTATTGCAAAGAGTTATTCATTGCCATGGAAACTGCATTTAATGTAAGAAATTACATATGTTTGTGTATGACAAATGCAGGTAAAATTATTAACATAAGTTCACATCCTCTTATTTGGTCTCAACGAAAGCATACTCAGTCAATTATTGAATGGTGAATCAATGTATGGGGAAATCTACAGAAATTGAGAGTCTATTCTAGTCAAGATTTAAAAAGAGCTTAGTTCATAATCTGTACACAGAGCATCCATTAATACTCCTTCAATGTTCCTTTTTTTTTTTTTTTAAAAAGGACAAAGTAATGGATCAAGTTGCAAATGTGTTTCATTTTATTGTGATGGAAGAATAATATAGATAAGTGTTTCTCAACCTTCCTAATGCCACGACCCCTTAATATAGTCCCTCATGTTGTGGTGACCCCCAACCATACAATTATTTTCGTTGCTACTTCATAACTGTAATTTTGCTACTATTATGAATCATAATGTAAATATCTGATATACAGGATATATTTTCATTCACTGGACCAAATTTGGCACAAATACCCGATATGTACACACAAATTTGAATACTGCTGAGATGGGGGGTGAGATTGATTTTGTTATTTGGGAGTTGTAGTTGCTGGGATTTATAGTTTACCTACAGACAAAGAGCATTCTGAACCTCACCAACGATAGAACTAGACCAAACTTCCCACACAGAACCCCCATGACCAACAGAAAATACGGTGTTTCCTGATGGCCTTTGGCGACCCATCAGACACCCCCTCGCAATCCCTTCAGGGGTCTTGAGAAACGCTTGCTATAGATAATTCATTCCTGAAGCATCTGAGTAGCAAAGCTCCTGAGTATCAAAGCAGTAGCTTCCATTTTGGGCAACTCTGTGTCATGGTATCTTGATAGTGGTGTAGCATCCAGAATGCCCTGGTATTCTCAGTAGAAACAAAGAAATACCTTTATGAGTTCAGAAGAAAGAGGAGCCATGCCTCCCAGTACAGCAGACAAACTGAACCCATGCACTTACATAAGTGCAGCTTTACACCTGGGATGCATCTAGAATTAATGCACCACTTTAACTGCCATGGCTCTATGCTATGGAACCCTGGAGTTTTACAAGATCTTATCTGCCAAAGAGTGCTGGTACCTCACCAAACTACAGAGCCCAGGATTCCATAGCATTGTGTATAGCAGGGGTCCACAAACATTTTAAACAGAGGGCCAGGTCACAGTCCCTCAAACGGATTGTAATTGGGGGAAAAATTGAATGAATTCCTATGCACACTGAACATATCTTATTTGTAGTGCAAAAACACTTAAAATACAATAATTAAAATGAAGAACAATTTTAACAATTATAAACTTATTAGTATTTCAATGGGAAGTGTGGGCCTGCTTTTAGCTGATGAGACAGAATTGTTGTTGTTGTGTGCTTTCAAGTTGTTTCAGACTTAGGTTGACCCTGAGCAAGGGCCGGGTAAATGACCTTGGAGGGCCATATCCGGCCCCCAGGCCTTAGTTTGAGGACCTCTGGTGTATAGTATAGTACACCACTTTATAACTCAATGTGGTATGAATGACAATGGACTGACCCAGACACCGATTTTAAACTGGCGTGATTTTAAACAAATGTCTTATTAATGTAATGTATTTTAATGAATTGTCTTAAATGTATTTTTATGATTGTGGTTACTCGAATGAGTGCTTGTTGTGAAGCCGCCCTGAGTCCCCCCACTCCCAGGGGTGAGAAGGACAGGGTACAAATGAACAAAAGAAATAAATAATAAATATAGTAAAAAGTTCAGAAAAGGTACATCTCTCTACAAATAATAACAACAACAACAACAACAACAACAACAACAACAACAACAACAACAACTGTAAACTGTCCTGAGTCACCTGCGGGCTGAGAGGGAGGGTATATAAATGCAGTAAATAAATAAATAAAGAATTGTATTTGGGTTGCTGTGAGTTTTTCGGGCTGTCTGGCCATGTTCCAGAAGCATTCTCTCCTGATGTTTTGCCCACATCTATAGCAGACATCCTCAGAGGTTATGAGAGCTGTTGGCAAGTGAGGTTTATCTATATGTGGAATGACCAGGTGGGAGACTTGCGTCAAACAGACTAGAGTTCTTTCTCCCACCCTAAACATTCCAAAAACATTTAAACCCCACTTGCCTAGTTTCCAACAGACCTCACAACCTCTGAGGATGCCTGCTTTCGATGCAGGAGAGAATGCTTCTGGAACATGGCCATACAGCCCGGAAAATGCACAGCAGCCCAATGATTCCGGCCATGAAAGCCTTCGACCTGCCTCTCTTTATGGCTTGAGACATAGCACAGTCAAAACACATCACCATAAAATATATACAGTGAAATATATATATTAACATACATGAAACGAAGATTAAAATACAGTAGTAATAGAATGTGAATTTGAAATTCATGCTTACAAATTAACTGGTTAGGCCTGCTAGAGGAGATAAGACTTCAGATGTGTTTTAAATTTTGACAGCCCATTTCCTGAGCCTTTGAAGAAGCGGAATACAGTATTTTATTCAAAGGGCAAGTCACACTGTCTTAGCCTCAGAGAAAGGCAGTGGCAAACACTCTGTACAAATCTTGCCATGAAAACCCCACAATCATTTTGCATTAGGGTCACTGTAAATGAGAAATTGCCTGAACAAGAATAGCAGTTCGAAACAAATAGAGTATGTGTAATTTATCACAATCTTTTCCAGCTGGAAGATTTCTGTATTTGTTGTGTCAGAGAAATAAACACAAACTTCTTTGTCTAACAGACTAATTCCTGTTAACATTCACTACATTCAAGAAGAAGAATAAAAAGCAATGGGATCACTGGAGCAAACACTGCAAACAACAGTAAATCCATTATTTTGGGGTATAGCTGAGTGAACAGAGGAATAGAAGACTCCTGTGATTTGTCAGACTGAAAATCTTTGAACCAACACTCTGAGCTAAGATTAGCTAAACTCTTAGGAATTCATCTACCTTTGAGTTTATTGAAGCACCTTCCATATAATGGAAAACCAAACTTTTAACATCCACAGATTGATTTCAACAGGGCAGGAGATGATAAACATGATTTTTCCTGTACATTGTCATCATCCTCCCAATTATTTTATCATCTCATTTCCCTGAATAGAGCAGTCGCACTCACCATTTCATAACAATGTTTTAGTGTAATCCCAATGTGAATGCAAACACTTAGGATAAGCTTGAGAGTCAAATGATGTTGGACTGCAACTTTCAGCACTCCTAGCTAGCATAGCCAGTGGGGAGAAATACTGGAAGCTGAAGCCCAAGAATATCAAAAACTCATTTTCACTGTGGGCCACATCAGCATTACATTGAATCATACAATAATAGAATCATAGACTTGGAAGAGACCACATGGGCCATGTAATCCAGCTCTATTCTTCCATGCAGGAAAAGCACAATCTAAATACCCCTGAAAGATGACCATCCAACCTCTGTTTAAAAACTCCAAGGAAGGAGCTTCCACCACAGTGCAAGGCAGAGAGTTCCACTGTTGAGCAGCTTGTATGGTCAGGAAGTTCTTCCTAATGTTCAGCTAGAATCTCCTCTCCTGTAATTTGAACCCATTGCTCTGAGTCCTGGTTTCCAGGGCAGCAGAAAACAAGCCTGCTCCCTCCTCCTTATGATGCCCTTTCATATATTTATACATGGCTATCATATTTGCTCCCAACCTTCTCTTCTGTGGGCTCGGGCTCTCTCTCTCGCTCTCTCTCTCTCTCTCTCTCTCTCTCTCTCTCTCTCTATATATATATATATATACACACACACACACACAATTTTTATTTACATATGTTAACACATTACAGTGTAAACAGAATACAAAACAATTAACATTTTACAAACACATACATCCCCAGCTCTTTAAGTCACTCCTCATAGGGCATGGTCTTCAGACCTTTGATCCTCTGGGTACCTTCCAGCTTGTTAATATTTCTTTTGAATAGTGGTGCCCAGCATTGGACACAGTATTCCAGGTCTAACCAAAGCATAATCGAGAGGCATCATCAATTTAGACACTAGACTCCTTTTGATGCATCCCAAAATCCCATTGGCTTTTTTAGCTGCTACATCACACTGTTGGTTTATATTCCACTTGCTGCCCAAAAAGACTTCAAGGTCTTTCTCACATGGACAGTTGTCGAGCCACCCATTCTGTATCTTTGTATTTCATTTTTTCTGCCTAGTTGTAGTATCATACATTTGTTGTTGAAATTCATTTTGTTAATTTTGGCCCAGCTCTCTAACCTGTTACGGTCATTTTGAATTCTGCTTCTGTCCTCTGGAGTAGCTATCCCTCCTAATTTGGTGTCATCTACAAACCTGATAAACACGCCCTCTAAACCTTCATCTAAGTCAATGGTTCTCAACCTTCCAAATGACACGACCCCTCCACATAGTTCCCCACAGTGTGGTGACCCCCAACCATTACATTATTTTCGTTGCTACTTTATAACTGTAATTTTGCTACTGTTATGAATTGTAAAGTCAATATCTGATATGCAATATGTATTTTCATTCATTGGACCAAATTTGGCACAAATATCCGATAAACCCAAATTTGAATTACTGATGGGGTTGGGGGAGTTAATTTTGTCATTTGGGAGTTGTAGTTGCTGGGATTTATAGTTCACCCACAACCATAGAGCATTCTGAACTCCACCAATGATAGAATTGGGCCAAACTTCTCACACAAAACTCCCATGACCAACAGAAATTACTGTTTTTTGATGGTCTTTGGCAACTCCTCTGACATTCCCTCGTGACCCCCCAGGGGTCCCAACCCCCAGGTTGATAAATGCTGATCTGTCATTAATAAAGCTGCTGAACAGTACTGAGCCATCAGTATGGTTGCCTTCAAAGGGCCATTTGTAATTGCCAGACTGTATAAATATAACTATGTTGCCCTAGCATTCAAAGTCTCAAGGCACACATAAAATGATGTCACGGGCTGAATTTGGCCCATGGTCTTTTGTTTGATGTATGTGATCTAGAGGATAACATTTTCTCACCTCTGATTTATTGGCTGATTAAATTATTTATATCTCACTCTCAATTTGAAGGTATCAGGGTGGGATAACTTATCTATCTGCTGTCTACCCATGTGTGAGTATGTGTGTACATTTGGGGTGTGTGTGTGTGTGTACACACGCATCATCATCATCATTGTCACATTTTCCAAACCATCTTTTCAAATGTGTGGGAAAGGAGGGGTTACGGAGGAGTCCATTTAAGCACATGCAAGAGGGAAGAGCAAGAACGAGTTGAATTGCTGTAAAGAAATCCAATTGAGAGGGCATTGACTGAGCTCTGGCCCACCAAGACAGGGAGCAAAGATGGCTGTTCAGCATTACTTGACTTTGGCCACCTCTCTCCCAACCTCCATGGTTGTTATCACTCCCTTTGGTGAAGCCCACACCCTCTACATTCTGTAGTGATGCCACTGTGTCACCACTTAAGAGGTCCAGTGATGGACTGGAACCATGAAAAGACCAGGATACCTTCCCCACTCCTGCTTTGGAAGTTATGGGGTCTTTGGGGCAGGACGTGTAACAGCGTAGCTGCACTTCTCCTTTCCCTCAGTAGCCGAATTCCTTGAGACTATCTGAGCAGACCACTAATTTCCTCATGAACTCGCACCAAAAGTACATAGACTGGTACTCTGACTGTCAAGGTTCACAAGACTGTGTAACGGAATATATTCTGTTAAAATTGTCCTTAGGTTTTAGTCAACCTGACTCTCTTCCTGTATTTGTGTTCTGTTGAATACAAGCCAGCACACGGTTTCCTGTGAGATGATGATAACATATGTCTAGCTTTGCTGTCGACTGCTCAAGTGAAGGAGAAAACAGTGCCCTGTGACCCAAGGAAAGCTGCATAATCTTATCAGATCCTTTCCAGATATTGCTGAAGGAAACCGACAATGAAGGCTGAGGCTACCTAAGAAAAGCTATTTTTTCCCTTATGCCAGTAACAATCTGTTTATAATGGCATTAGATAAGCACTTTTGTACATTTGAGCCTCAACAATGCACTCAGCTGCATGTCAGCTGAAGAAAAACAGCAAGACGAATGTTTTACTCGGCGCATTACATGCCGTTTTATATTTTTCTTTGGTGATGAGCAGTCTGGCACTAACCTATTTCACTACATTATGATAGTGAATTTGTTTCAGCAATTGTTTTTCTCTAGTTCCAAAATATAATAATGGATTTTGGGGGGTTAAATATTTTGCAAAGCATTTTAATAAGTAAAACTTTACTAGTAATAAATAATAAATAAATAATAAATAAATTTTATTGATTAGCCCTTAGCCTTTAGATCATGTCACCATACCAAACCATACAACAAAGCTTGATACAACTTAATAAAACTCTATATTGCTGATTGAAATTTTTCTTTGATTTTAAATGTAATGTATCATATATGTATGTTGTAAACCGCTCTGAGCCTTCGGGGAGTGGTGGTATATAAAATTGATAAATAAATAAATAAATAAATAAATAAATAAATAATATATAGCAAGTTAAATAAGGCACTTATAATAATACAGTAAATAAGTGTGATAAAACTGGACATATACATCACATTTCCCTATCATCCCTACAATTTACTCCTTTACAGGTAGAACTTCTTTACAAATGAGAGAAAGTGGAAGGAAGATGGACCTCGATGAGAGGGAACGGAGTAAGACGGCTCCCTCTGCCCCCCCCCCCCCCAAATGGGATGCATCTGATGAGGTCCTTAGAGGAAAATAGTTGCTTCTCTCATAGGTTGAATTCATTTTTCAGCTGTCCCATTCCAAATGGTGATAGTGGCCAAATGGCCTTAGACCGTAAATATCAGAGTTAGGCTCCTATGCCTGCAGACAGGAGACTCTTTAACTTGGAAATATTAAGCACACTTGATGGCCTCCTTCTCAAAAGGAAAGCAAGGAGAGGAACTAAACAAGACTACATAGCAATAAATGAATAAAAACCTCCTAAATAACATGCTTCTAGCCTTTTCTCAGGAGGAATGCTTCTGGTAATAATATGACAATGGAATGGGATTCTATTTTTGACTGCATAATCTCTAATCACTTTCACCACTTCCTCTTTTGAGTAGTCTCATAAAACTAAAATTACTGGAAATGTATCTTGGTACTTCAATGGAAACTGGAAAGGAACAGAAAACATTTGACAGGATAAGACACATATAAACACACATTTCTGCACAGATGCACATTGCTGCCATCTTAAGTAAATTTATTAAGTTCCTTTGCTTCCTTTTTTCAATGATTCATCACTCAGTGGAGCCCAAAACATTTAAATTAATATTATAGTTGTGCGTCCAAATGGGCATACAGTCTTAGTTGACACCCAGTGAAGACAAAAAACACATCTAATTTAATCAGTCAATGGAAAAAAATCAGAATAGAAACTTTGATTGGAACATAGATAAAAATAAATAAACTTTATTTATATGCCGTCCTATCTCCCCGAAAGGACTCAGAGGCACATTACACAAGAATTGTTAGAGTTTTCACATATCACCATCATCCTTCATCAGATCTCTCTTACATGTGATGTGTGTAAGGAAGACAAAGCCAAAGCGAGATGCTGTTCATTTCAGATGTGCGGGGAAGAAGCATATGCTTGGATGTATCTACACTCTATAGAATGAAAGCAGTGACACTACTTTAACTTCCATGGCCCAGTACTATGAAATCCTGGGAGTTGTAGTTGTGAGATACCAGCATTTGTAGCTTGTAATTTGGTGAAACACCAGGCCCAGTGTGGTGTAGTGGTTTCAGTACTGGAGTACAGCATTGGAAGAGTAGGGTTGCATCTACAATATAAAATAAATTCAGTTTGACATCACTTTGTCATAGCTCAATGCTATGGAATCATAGTTCACAAGGTCTTTAGCCTCTTCTACTAAAAAGTGCCTTACAAAACTACAACTCCCTAGATTCCATAGCATTGAGCCATGGCAAGTAAAATGGTATCAAACTAAATTAATTCTACAGTATGGATACATCTCTTTTTTTCCCACTCAGATGGTTGCTTTTCTATCTTCTGTGCCTCTCCACTTTGTCACATTCGGTGAATGGCTAAACAACCATGACTAGCACCCCATGACTTGACTGCTGGAATTGAAAAAATATATTAGAAGCTATTTTTAGTTTTGATTTGCAGTAACTTTCAGAAGGCTTTGAAAAGAGGAAATCAATTTCTACCAAATGTTATTGAATGGCACCAGCTAGAAGCCCTGGTCAGCAATGTCACTGACAAGGAATGCTTAAGTCTGAGTTCAAAGAAATTGGCAAGCCATCTACTCCTGCATACATAGATATGTATGACTATCAGTGTGCCTTCAAGTCACCTGTCAATTTATGGCAATCACATGAATTTCATAAGACTTTCTTTGACAATGAATACCCAAAGCCATACCTTTGTAATAATAATAATAATTTGGAAACAATAAACATTGACAAAATCATGATCTGTCAACTGCAAAAGGCCACCTTACTTGGATCTGCGTGCATCATTCAAACATACATCATACAGTCCTAGACACTTGGGAAGTGTTCAACATGTGATTTTGTGATACCAGCATATAAATCTCGTTTGCTGTGACATACTGTGTTTTTGTGTCAGTAAAATAATAATATTTATTTATTTATTTATTTGAACAGTCATATGACCATTTCAAAATACAACACGAGTCAAAGACAAGGCAAAAAGGAGAGGGCAGCAGCTGACCTTCTCTTTACAGTCAGAATCTTATTTTCCTTGTTCTTCTTTCAGGAAATGTGCTCTTTTCTTGATAGCTTTCAGAATAAAAAGACTTACTCTGATTATGAGGGATCTTTCCTGTCCTTGCAAGAGGAATGTCGGAAGATCATTTCTGATGTTTATTACCTTTATAATAAACAAACAACACAAAGGTGTTATTTAACGTATCTCTACTCTTTGAAAGAACATTGTATGTTTGTTTGGAAAACTAACCCATTTTTCTCCCCAATAACACATAAGTATGTATTCCCGAACCTTATATTTGAAGTGGTATCATTCCAGCAAGGATATATACATGATAGAAGAGACCAATTTTCTGTTTCATCCCTGGAATCAGAAAAATAACTAATCCTAATAACAGGTCCATGTGATCCTTTTGTGCAGCTGAAAATAACAGTCCCATGACATATGAAAAACAAAATGTTGTACTCAGTAAACAAAAAGAAGTGCTGATTACAATACAAAACAAGTTCCCCAAAGGGTGTATATTAATATATCTATGAATGTTCACAAAAAGATGAACAAAAAGTGAACCCAACAGACAAAACACTGTGATTCACATTCAGTGTTGTTTGCCAAGCTGTCAAAAGGTGATTGCATTAAGGAAACTGAGAAGATGCTGACTATAGCGAAAACACGTTCTGCAGAACAATTTCAGAGCTGGGATTGAATTACATAAATTGGAAATGTTTATTAATACTGCCAAGAATAGACATTACAAGTTCCTGTGTTTAACAATAAATTTAACCATGATTGGGTTTAAATGTACAGTTTGACTCTCCTCAACATAAACATAAAGGGGAAGGCCACCTTCAAGGATTAGGGCTGCTTGGCACAACCATTCTCCACTCATGTGGCTAATAAAATTATATCTATATCATATAAGAGCAGTTTGATATCACTTTAGCTAGAGTTGCCAGGCCACAAGTATACCAGGACCTAACATTTCCAGAGTAAAAAATTATTCCCAGTAACGTCAAGGACGTGGCGCCTGGGTGTTCTGGCTAGGAATGAAACATTAATAAGCATGAACCACCATTGTGTTGTCGAAGGCTTTCATGGCCAGAACCGCTGGGTTGCTGTGAGTTTTCCAGGCTGTATGGCCATGCTGCAGAAGCATTCTCTCCTGACGTTTTGTCCACATCTATGGCAATCATCCTCAGAGCTTGAGAGGTATATTGGAAACAAAGCAAGGGAGGTTTATATATCTGTGGAAGGTCCAGGGTGGGAGAAAGAACTGTTGTTGGAGGTAAGTGTGAATGTTGCAATTGATCACCTTGATTAGCATTGAAAAGCCTTGCAGCCTCAAGGCCTGGCTGATGGAATCCTTTGTTGGGAGGTGAATAGCTGGCCCTGACTGTTTTGTGCCTTTGGGTTTTCTTTACTGGTAGCAATATTTTGTTGATTTTCATGGTTTCCTCCTTTCTGTCAAAATTGTCCACCGTCTTCCTAATCAAATTCTTAGATATACTAAGAGTTTTTTACAATGTGGTGTTTAATTGTGTCCAATTAGTTTCTTCTCACAAATTGGGCCACTCTTTGGGCCTGACCTAAAACAGTCTGACCTGGAGACATCAGAAAGCCCATTGAACAAAAAAAAACTCATTAAACACAAGTCTCAAAGGTGCTACAGGATCCTTTTTCATGTAGGCCCCTTCTACACTACCATATAAAATCTAGATTATCTACTTTGAACTGGGTTATATGGCAATATAGATACATATAATCCACTTCAAAGCAAATAATGTGGATTATCTGCTTTGATAATCTGGATTATATAGTAGTGGAGAAGGGGACTTTGTCAGTGTTCCACATCATATTTCAATTCTGTTTACAATATCTCTTAATAACAATGCCTTCTAATGCCACACCTTAGTATATGCAGTTTTATGCACGTTTATGTTCCCCTTTACCTTTTCCAGGCAACACTGTGCAAGCGAATATCCTCATTTAATCTCTCTCTATAACTGAAAATCTCACACATTTGTACCTACCTTAAAGGCTCCTATATGTCTTGATGGATGTGAACCAAACTTGGCACATATACCCTTTGTGCCAAAAAGCAGGGGAATTCCAGACAAGAATCAATCAGGGCCAGCTAACAACTCCCAAAAAAGGATTCCCTCAGTCAGCAACCAGCCAGGCCTTGAAACTGCAGGCTATTAAATGCTAATCAAGGTGGCAAATTGCAAAATTCATACATACCTCTAGCAGACATGAGGTTTTTTTTTCTCCCACCCTGAACATTCCAGATTTTTATTTATCGTGTCATCCGCAACCAGAACATTGTATTACATTTCTAACAGAACAAAACAAACAAACAGATTGAAAAAAACACAAATTTTGCAAACTTGGTAGTTGATTAAATGTCCTTTGACCAGTATCTGGCCACTTGGAGTGCCTCTGATGTTACAGCAAGGAGGTCTTCCATGGTGCATGTGGCAGGGCTCAGGTTGCATTGCAGCAGGTGGTCAGTGGTTTGCTCTTCTCCACACTCACATGTCGTGGATTCAACTTTGTAGCCCCATTTCTTAAGATTGGCTCTGCATCTCGTGGTGCCAGAGCGCAGTCTGTTCAGCGCCTTCCAAGTCGCCCAGTCTTCTGTGCATTCCAGATATATAAACCCCACATGTCTAGTTTCTAACAGACCTCACAACCTCTGAAGATACCTGCCATAGATGTGGGCGAAATGTCAGGAGAGAATGCTTCTGGAACATGGCCAAACAGCCCGGAAAACTAACAGCAACCCATATACCCTATATTGCCCAACTTAAAATACTGGTCAGCTTTCAATTTTTAAGAAACCACCCCTTTTCGGTCTTGAACCTCAAAATAAATTTAAAAAGATGTGTGTATGTATGCAGCACCCAGATGCAACCACAAGATGGCAGTGCATAAACAGACCGATTTGTGTACTGGCCCTCAAATCAAGTTGGTCAGAAATACAGGTAGAATATTGCTGAATAAGGCTTTTATGCCCAGAAAATCCCACAATATCTGCTTTGAACTGGGTTATCTGAGCCCACACTGCCATATATTCCAGTTCAAAGCAGATAATGTGGGATTTTATTCATCTGATTTTATTCAACTACAAGAGAGGAGATTCCATCTGAACATAAGAACTTCCTGACTGTGAGAGCCGTTCAGCAGTGGAACTCTCTGCCCCGGAGTGTGGTGGAGGCTCCTTCTTTGGAAGCTTTTAAACAGAGGCTGGATGGCCATCTGTCAGGGGTGATTTGAATGCAATATTCCTACTTCTTGGCAGGGGGTTGGACTGGATGGCCCATGAAGTCTCTTCCAACTCTTTGATTCTATGATTCTAAGGGTCTAAGTTGCTTTGAATTTTTTCGGGTTGTATGGCCATATACAAGTAGCATTTTCTCCCGACATTTGGCCTGCATCTGTAGCAAGCTTCATCAGAGGTTGGTTCAGAAGTCTGTTGGAAATAGCAGAGGCCTGATATTGTTGGATAGCAAATCCCATTAGCCTGGGCCATTTTATTCCTGAGGATTGATGGAAGCTGCAGTCCAAGAACAACAGAAATTTCACTGCTAGGAATTGTGGGAGTTGTAGTCCAAAACTGGAAGTTTGCCCATGTCTGGTTTAGAAGATGACAGGAGCCCTGAGGAAGGCGCGCTCCTACTCTCTCCTTTCTCCCCCCCCCCCCCCACTTCGCGGAGCGCGTGCGTGACGTACGGAGACGTGCGCCGTTTCCATGAGAACCCGTTTCGACGCCTCCGGGCGGTCAGAGTTTGTGGTAGGAGGAGGGAGGGCATCGAAGGCCTCCCGCGGAAGGGGCGCGCGGCGTTGCTCCTGTCTCCATGGCAACCCCTCTCCGCGCACCTGCTAGGCCAAGGCGCAGGCGGTTTGCGCGGCCAAAGAGGGAGGGCGGCCATGTCGCGGCGGCGCTCCTCGGCCAGCTCAAGGCTGAGCTGGCGGCAGGACCAGGCGCTGAGCGGCACCATGCGAGTCGTGCGGAACCTGGGGCCCACGGCTTTCGTCTGCAAGAGGCGGAGGAGCGGGAGGAGGAGCGCCTGCCCGCCGCAGAACACAGGGTAGGGCCAGAGGAGACCACCGAAGGGATAGAGCAGCCACATCCGGGACTCTGGATCCCTCAGGACAGCCTGCACGCGCTGGGGATTGTTGCCCCGCCTCCTTTCCGCCCAGGTGGAGAAGCTCCTCTCCTCTGCCTTCACGCCCCTTCTCACTCATGGCAGACCTGTCATTCGCTGGCAAGATTACTTCAGACGGGTTTAATAATAATAATAATAATAATAATAATAATAATAATAATAATAATAATAGTAATATAACAACAAGTATAGATTGTCGATGTTGCAATCCCAGGTGACAGCAGGATTGAAGAGAAACAACTGGAAAAGGTGACACATATGAGGATTTAAAGATCGAACTGCATAAGACAGTCAAGATGGTCCCAGTGGTGATCGGCACACTGAGTGCAGTGCCTAAAGACCGTGGCCTGCACTTAAACACAATCGGCACTGACAAAATTACCATCTGCCAGCCGCAAAAGGCCACCCTACGATACATCACACAGTCCTAGACACTTGGGAAGTGTCTAATGTGTGATCCAATACAACAGTCAGCAGAGTGTCTGCTGTGGACTCACCTTGTTGTGTTTAAAATAATAATAATAATAATAATAATAATAACAACAACAATTTTATTTTTATACCCTGTCTCCATCTCCCCGAAGGGACTCAGGCGGCTTACAGAGGGACAAGGCCAAGCATTGCAATAAAACAGACACAGTAAAGACAATCAATAACAACAAATAATAAAAACATTAAAATCAATTAACATCATAAAAACAATACCCTGGCTGGCCAATTTGAAACTGGGTTTGGGCTCAGAGTAAGATGAATAATTCCTTGGATGAACCACCCTGACTCCCCCCCTAGGGGGTTGAGAAGGGCGCAGAGGCGGCCCTAGGTAATTTTCAACGGTAAGCAAACAGTATCCCCCCCACGATCACTGATATATATTTTCTGTTCATCGTAGGAGTTCTGTGTGCCATATTTGGTGGAGTTCAGAATGCTCTCTGATTGTAGGTGAACTGTAAATCCCAGTAACTACAACTCGGATATGTCAAGGTCTATTTTCCCCCAAGAGTGCCTCAAGAACCCCCGGGGCAAATTCAACTATACTGCAAATGCTTACTTTGTGTAATGGGTTGAGCCGCCCCTGGAAGGGCGGGGTAAAAATACCCTAAATAAATAAATAAATGGATTGTCAGCGTAATGCCCTTGGCCATTAAAGTGTCATAAGTGTGATAGTATGATAACTGGGTCCCCCTGCCACTAGTATCATGTTGTCTCCGAAACGCAGCTTCAAGTATGGAGATTGTGTAATGCAGGCGTGCGGCGATACCACTGAAGTAATTTAACACAGGGGGGACACAGATAACAGTGAAGGAACATTAGTTCTTTAATGAAAAATGATAAAGAAGAGTTTGGGGAACGCTTTGGGAAGACCTTAAACAGGATAGAAATTACCAATCTGACTCAAAATATTATTAAATGGTTCAATGTTCCCAGCCCAGATCCACGCTGTCCACAAACTGGAGGCGTTGGGCACAAATTCAACATACTTGCCAAAAACTCACGGGCTGCTCCATTCTCCGAAAATGCGGAATAAACTGGATTTGAATCATTTCACACCACTCCTTGTACTTCTCCCCCCCCCCTTTCTATCCTCCTTTCTAATTCAATTATGAACTATCATCCCTAGTTTCCCCTCCCCCCGGCACTCACTCTGCCCGCTCTTACTCCACCCGCTATCTTGACCATGTGGTTGGACACGTGTTCCCTTCCCTGAAAAACAACTGCCGTTGCGGAGACAGCATAAAGGTAGTGGCAGTGGGACCCAGCTATCATACTATCACCGTGATAAGTATGGGAAAGGGCCCAACTAAAGTGTCAGAACTTAGATAAGGTCGGGATAATTCTCAAGTGAACCACCTAATCAAAGGCACAACAGAACAACCAAGTTTTTAATTCCTTTCAGAAAATGGAAAGAGTGGGGGTCTGTCTGAACTCCCTAGGCAGAGAATTCTAGAGCTGAGGGGCCACCACAGAGAAGGCTCTCTCCCTCGGCCCCACCAACCATGCTTGAGACAGCTGCTGCTGAATCCTGTTCTCCTTGAGTAAAATATCAATCCTTCAATCATCCAAACCCATAAGAAGGCAAAGCCACAAATCCCGTGTCATGATCTCTAGTAATGAATCAACGTTCTCAAGAACAAACATAACAGACTCAAAGAGCTCATAAAGTAAAAAATAGCATTTCATTTTTTCCATGAGTCATCTGGTTTTCCAGCATTTTGAGCTCAGGCCTCCTTTTGAAGTTTTTCAAGAATTAGATAAATGTTCGGCTACATAGTAATAAATAAGTGGCGTAAATCAAAAGTTGTGGCAGGCTTATTGCACCTCACTTTAAAAACATTAGATTTTAATCACAGTCCTATATATTTATCTATTGTATAAATATGTGGCTCCTTGTCACAGATTGGCCCTCTTCCATTGGAAGGGGAACCTGGAAAGCCTTGGCTTGTATCTTTTGCATCGTTTTTAAACTGGGGATGTTTAAAAACAGTAATATTGCATAAATCATCTGTAGGAATAATGGAAAAGTTTTAATTGACAACTCTAACTACATAGGTCCACTGGTGGCGCAGCAGGTTAAACCGCTGAGCTGCGGAACCCCTGACCGAAAGGCTGGTGGTTCGAATCAGGGGAGTGGGGTGAGCTCCTGCTGCCAGGCCCAGCTTCTGCCAACCTAGCAGCTCCAAAATATGCAAATGTGAGTAGGTCAATAGGTACCGCCATGGCGGGAAAGTAATGGCACTCCATGCAGTCATGCGGGCCACATGACCTTGGAGGTGTCTACGGACAACGCCAGCTCTTCGGCTTCAAAATGGAGATGAGTACCAACCCCCAGAGTTGGACATGACTAATCTTAATGTCAGGGGAAACTTTTACCTATCTAACTACATACACATCTTATTATTCTTTTGATTCCAGTTTACAACATCAAATAAAGTTAATGTCTTTCTTTTGTTTTGATAAAAGGTTTCCCTGGGGAACCCGCACTCATGCAGCTGCTTAACATTTGTGAAAGAGAAGGACCTCTGTAAACATATCTGCTGGTAAACTGATTTTTTTTACTTTGCCAATTTTATTTGATACAGTTTATTTTATCCTGTAGTCTTGCAGTCACACAGTTCTTTAGGGTTTCTTTTAAAAAGTTAAATAGTGGAACAGAAGAGCCAAAGTGGCCCCAGGGGATAGAGGGACACATGGGGCTTAGGGAAGGAAAGAGGATCCAATGATTTATGGAGATGGAGGAAGGGAAGAGAAGGCAGTGTGATGTAAATAAAGAAATGGGAGAGTGTCAGGTTAAAAAATAGTTTATTTGCTGATTTTCAAATTTAAATTAAGTTGTTGTCCCATTTCTGTTTTATTTTCAGGTTATTGTTGAAAAAATTCAAACTTCCAAGAAACCATGAATGTAAGTACCAGGCAGTTTCATATTTTTATTTCCATGTTGTGGTTCAGTACATGATGTGCTAATGGGATACCACAGTTTTCCCTCATAGGGTCACCTTTGGAATGTTTTATGAGAGGGATGGGCAACTTCAAGGGGTTAGGGAGCCATATTGGTCTTCAATGGGTCCTTAGCAGATAGAACCCATTATGATAGCCTCCCTGAAATGCTTGCCCCTAGCAATTCTCCCCAACTTTGCCCCTAGGAATGAGAAGCCATGTCAGGTTCAGAAGAGGCTTTCTTCCAGATCACTTCCTTTTGAGGAAAAGCCCCTTTTGGATCTTAATTGAGCCTATACTCCAAAGGGACAAAAAGAAAGTCCACAGAATTTAAAAATATATATTCTGTTGACCTGGAGAACTCTTAAAGGACACAACACGAGACTTGAGAGTTTCATGCAGACCACAGGCTGCTCTTTCCCTACCCTAGAATTATGACATTAATTTCCATGAAGTCTTGTTTTTGTAATTGGTTTGACATATATATCACAAATGATATTTCCATAATAGGATATTGTCCTTCTCAAACCATATCCGTGTTCTCAGTGGATGTCTAGGTTTGCTTCCTAAAGAGCGGAAATGAACTGAATCACTTAGTTTAAAAAACCAGTGGAAGGCTATATATAATGAGATGTTATCAGAAATTTTCAGTTTTGAATTTTTGTGCAGATGCTTTACAGGTTGGTCTTGTGGAGAGAGAAATCAACTATGTGCTTCAGCATCCACAAATGATTTCCCAAACCCCCAAAAATGTGGATTCCGTTAAGGAGGTGCAGACAGATTCTTATGGGTACATTAAACAAAAAGATATTGATAATGAGGATGTATGCCCTATTTGCCAAGAGCCATTACTCAAGAAAATGCTTCCTGTCACATATTGCAGGTAAGTTACCTCTCTTATAAAAGTCAATTAATAGTGGAAGAAGAAAGAATATTAATTGCCCAACTTTAACAGCTTGATAGAGATTATTTCTGCTTAATTTACCTTCCAGTGATGTTTAAACCAGGATTTTTTCTTTCTTTCCAAATCTAATGTAAATTAAACCTACCCAGAAACTGGCCTTTAGCTATAGTGTTAGAGTCATTTAATCTCTTATTTATAGCACAAATTTAGGACAAGAAGAGTGTTCTGTTTTGTTAGAATTTTAAAAGCTTATGAGGTACATGTTTTAGTAGTCTTACAGAAGTTTAGATATTTTGTATTTTGGGGAAAATATTGGGAAGGGTATATGGTAGGGCAGAGAGTCAGCGTACTGTGAATGTTGGACTAGGACAGTGGGAGAGCAGGGATTGCATCACCATTCAGCCATGAAAACTTACTGGATGACCTTGGACAGGTCACACACACTCGGCTTCAAAGGAAGGCAATGGCAAATCTCCTTTGAACGAATTCTACCAAGAAAACTCTATGATAGGTTCGCCATATGATCTCCATAAGTCAAAAAGGATTTGAAGCACATAACAACAACAACAACTTGGTAGAACCATTGTGATCCCATAATGCACCCGTTCCTGTTCTCAGTTCCATTATGGTCCCTGGTATCAATGCCTTTTGTATTTTGGTTCAAACTCTGACATAACTCCACCATTAAGTTCTAGTTTCAGAGTAGGTTTAATTTGGATGGCTCTCAAGGAAAGGAAAACTTAATTACTTAGCAAATCAGATAGTAAAGTAAGGCCCAGCCCCCAACGAATGAACATACAGGGACTCCTCAAGAGGTTATTGCTAAAGAGGTGCAGCCTTAAGTTAAATGGGGTTTTTTCTTGTTGCGGTTTTGGACTACTAGATATAGACATAGATATAGACATCAACTTTTATAGCTTTACAGAGCATTTTGTTTTCAAATTCCATGAGAACAACTAAGAGCAGAATTGATGATTTTCCACAGATATGGTTGTGGCAACAGCGTACACATAGTTTGCATGAAGATCTGGAGCGATCATCAAAAATTGTTGGATAAAGATTCTTTGGTGAAGTGCCCTCTGTGCAGGGAAAATTTTGCATCATTGAAACTCATCTTGGAAGAATTCATAAACTGCCAGAGACATATGACTATAGCTGAGAAAACGCGTCTTGAGAAACATCTTGGAATCCCTTGCAATAACTGCAGAATATGCCCCATTGAAGGCAACTGCTACAAGTAAATATTTTAAAAGAGTTTTTTTTCCCTTATGTCCTCACTGATAGTTATGAAAAGTTTTTAACTCTGAATATGTTTTAATGGTTTTTAATTGGGATTTTAAAAATACTGTTTATATTTAATCCTGTTTTAATGCTTGCATATTGGTATATTTTAAATTGTATGCTAATGTTTTTATGTTGAGCAACTTAGAGTCTTCTTCAGGAAAAATAAAGTGGGGTAATAATAACTGTTAGCAGAGTCTTTCTTTATTATAAATTCATAGTGGAAAACATCAAAAGTAAGAAAACAAACATCTTGCATCAGATATCAGACCCTAAACAAAACATTTAGAGTCCCAAACTCCAAAACGCCATAGCTTCTCCAAAAGCTCAAGGCTATAGCAATAGCAGAACGCTGAGGGACGCTGAAAGCTGCTGAAGGCTGCTGCTGGCTGCAGGCAGATGCAACACATTATAACCACAGTAATTAGATCCACCTGCACCCAATTAACCAAAACCACATCACAAGCATTTCAGCAATTAAAGATACAAACTTACTTATACATACATAACCCAAATACATACAATGAACAGATAAAATTTTGCACATTTTTACAGTTCTCCTGACAATAACCATCATCATCATCATCATCATCTGATATTTTCATTATACTTAAGCTTAAAATGAGCAGTTTCAGAGAGATCTAGAGTCAGAGCTTATGCTTGTTTGAACACGAGTCCTTTCTCTGATGTTGAAACTCTAATGAGGACCACAGACCTTTCTGAGGAGGCAAGGATGAGAAATCCAGCAGAGTTTATACATTCAGAGGGTCAGATTGTCTTCCTCATGATCTTGTGCTTACCGTGCCAGGGACCTTGGGATTGCAGAATGAAGAAATGTAATACTTTCAGATACAGTTTTTGTGATTAATTAATCTTATTCCATGTCAATCAGTGGCCTGGTTAATCTTTAGATATATTATTAATGGGGTAATTCTAATGGTTTTAGTTTAGATAGGAGTCCATACATTAGGAAGTAAGCCCCATTTAAACACTGGGGGACTTGCCTCCTAGGAAATAAATATCCATATGATTGGGCCGACAGAAAGAAAGCTGCCTTAACTAAAAGAAATAACATCCCCAGTTACTTGTGAGCTTGGATAATAGAAGCCTGTATAGCAAATGCTTGCTTTAATAATCTTTTTTATATAAACGGCTATGTTAGAATTTTCTTATAGCATGAAGTTTTAGAATTAATATTCTGATTGATAATACCTGCTTTCTTTCACAATGGAAAGTAATTAGTTTTAATCCTTAAAACCCACCTTTAAAACATATAGGGCCCTTCCACACAGCCATATAACCAGAATATTAAGGCAGAATAATCCATAATATCTGCTTTGAACTGGAACATCTGAGTCCACACTGCCATATATCCCAGTTCAAACCAAATAATGTGAGATTTTATTCAGCTCTGTGGAATTGGCCATAGAGAGTTACAGATAATGATAATAGGCTAAATAGTATCCCGCCCTCCCCAATCAAGAATAACAATAAACATTTAAAAATGTCAGGAGGAGGACTATTACTCCCCCTAGCGTTAGTTGTGGAAAGGGATTTTGTCTGTGTATAAATCAAGCCTAGGTCATGCTCGTGCTCTTGTGGTACTTTACATAAGATACCATCCGTAAAATGTATTTTGAAGCTAGAGTGTTGGGTTTTTTAATCCTGGCAGCCCATACCAGTCAATATCTCTTCATTTTGCCTGCCTAAATTTGTTTCCAATGATAGACGATTTGGTATTAAATGAATCCTGAAATATATGCTTTCAGAATTCTTTGTTTTGGGGAGCTGGGATAATAGGGAATGGATCCCATTGTTCTGCAAGTGCATATACATACTTTTTAAAAGAATGTCTAATGTTTTAATGATAGGCTTCAAAAAGTAATGTACACTCTCTCACTTGCTCAGTGAATATGTAATGCAGATTTGTATGGCATTTCTGCTTCAAACCAGTGGTGTTTACACCAAACAGTGGCAGTGACAGCAGCAAAGTTCTGGCAAACACTGGATGGTACCCATTACCGTGGTTGTTTTTTGTCACTGCAGAAATTAATCATTGTTATATTTTGTTTTCAAGGTGTAGTGTGTGTAGTGAATACCACTTGTGTGACAGATGTTTCAGCAGCTTTTGTCATCCATCACATACTTTTGCTGTTCGAGAGGTACAGTATCATTGCCACTTAGCAGCTTTTCCATTTATCTTAATCCAAGAATCAAGAAAGAAAAGATCAATACAGGGATCTGTTGACTCATCCTATCAGATGGGCATATGTGAATTATTTATAGGGCGTAAAAATCAATGATGTTTATCTAAATTGTGCTAGGCAACCAGAGCATAGAAAATCTGGCTGCATCCCTAAATGTACTAGAAACTAAGCCTTTCTCACCACAGCAGCACTTCATCAGTAATTTTGCATATAAACTGGGCTTGACCAAGTTACTTTTTAGAGAAGAACTTCCAGAAACCTCCAGATAGCATGACCAGTGGCTATGATTTCTGGTGAATTGTATGGGGACTATATCATTTTCTCTGTCTGTCTGTCCATCTATCCATAAATACATACATACAAATATTATTCATGATCTTTATGACTCACATAGAAATCATGGAGAATATTTGTTACCAGTACCTTCTGGAGCTATTATATGTTTTGATAGCAACCCATCAATGTGGTTCCATTCTTTTCTATTTTGTGAGATGCATATGACTCTTCCGAGTTTGGATTGCAACTCTCAGTAAACTCCAGCATGGTTTATGCTGGCTAGGTCTGGTGGGAACTGCAGTTTGACAATGTCTGTTGGGCCCTACTTTTTTCTTCCTAACCCTTTGGAGATTTTACAGTTTATTTAATTTTTCATATGAAGTTTAAAACTATTTTAATTGTGATTGAAAAAGCACTTGCTGACAACTGTCTTCAAGCAATTTCAGCAGCGGTTTAGTTGTTCCATTGTTTCTTTGCCATTCTGCAGAAACGGAATCAAATATGGAAACCAGTTGAACCTACACTAAAACGAGCAGCATTAGAAGAAAATCTTCAGAGTGTTAATTCAAAGGAGATGTCTAAAGAGGAAAAGGGCAAGGAAAAGTAAGATGTAGTGTGAGCTTTTGAGTCCATTTTAATCAAAAGATGTGATTCTTGAGATGGGGGAATATCGGTAATTATATTTCATATCTTTTAATCTCAATGAAAATGTAGTATTTTAAGGAATGTTTATGGCGGGGGGGATATCACTGAATTAAGCACTGTGATACAGTTATTCACACAGATTGATATAAAATAAAGAAGATGGGGAGAGAGAAAATAAATATTTTCTTTTTTCTTCCCCTCGTTTTTCCCTTGTTTTTCAGGAAAACAGGCTACTTTTTTGATTAATGCTAATTAAGACCATGAAATGTGTAAGGAATACATTAAACTTTGCCATAATTATATTGGAAACTGCTTTGAGTCCCCTGCTGGGGTGAGAAAAGTGGTATATAAGTGAAATAAATAAATGCTTAATGAATATTACCTTCTGATTTCCAGAACTTTTATTCAGGTTTAACCATAATCTTATATATAAATCCAAACAAAGACAGATAGTAGGGCAGATTAACTAATGCAGTATGATCTTGTCATTTGCTTTTCAGGTTAAGTTGCACCCCAGTACAAATAATAAATGCATTGCCCACTGTGGTGGTTAGGAAACGTAGCAGTTTACTTGATCCAGGTTTGCAATGTAGACTCTGTTTGAAGGCCTTTTGCCTTGGTCAAGTTACAAGATTTTTGCCATGTAACCACAAGGTAAGTAAAATGTCAGTTTGGGTAACTGCCTTTCTGCTCTCTTCCAAATCCTCTTTGTACTGACCATCCTTGGTCACCTTGGCAACAATACTTTTCAAGCGGCTGTTCATACATTCATCACATGTTTAGTCACTCCCCCCCCCCCCCCCCCCCCCCCCCCCCTCCCCCCCCCCCCCCCCCCCCCCCCCCCCCCCCCCCCCCCCCCCCCCCCCCCCCCCCCCCCCCCCCCCCCCCCCCCCCCACCCCCCCCCCCCCCCCCCCCCCCCTGTTGTTGTGGTTGTTGTTTCTGACTTATGATGACCCTAAGGCAGTTGTGGTCATATTATTATTATTATTATTATTATTATTATTATTATTATTATTTATTACCCGCCTCTCCATCATGGCTCAACAGTCACAAAATGGGGGGGGGGGGGTCAGGGGGCCAGAACGGATGAATAGCATGTCAATGTGGAAATTTGCTTTGAGGTAAGAAGGTTTTGAGTTGAGTTAAGAGCTCAGTCATGGAACAAATTAAACTCTTAAGTCAAGGCATCACTCTATAAGTTATGTGTTTAATTTGTAAAGTAGTGTAACTTAACATGGCCCAAACTTGTACCAATAGGGCTTATCTTCTAAATCATAATTTGTACATACAGTAATACTTTGACATATGAATTTACGACCAAGGTTGTAACTCAATTTGCTTGTATGTCAAATCAGATTTCCCTAATGAAATGTATTGAAATGCTATTAATCTGTTCCAGCCCCCACAAAACCACACATTTTTAAAAAATTAAGTTATGTACCTTCAGGATCAGGGAAGATGTTGGTGGGGGTGGAGGAGACCACTCTATCCGCTTGTGATTGATGAGCCAGGAGCACCTCTAAAGGCATGTAGCATAGGTTGCATGGTGGTGCTGAGCCGCTGATGCCGCTGCCTATGTATCTGCATGCTGGTTGTCCTCCACTCATGCTCCAAATGGCAGCAGAGACGGCAGCAGCCTTTTAGGCTCTTTGGAGCACTTTGTGAAGGCAGCTCAGGGAGCTCATAACTCAATTCATAAAAATTGAATGAGCAATGGCTCGTATCTCAGAAAACTCGTAAGTAGGGATGCTGTTAAGTCAAGGTTCTGCTGTATATATACTGCATATCAGAATATGCAGCTACGTTTTGAGAATATATACTCTTGATTTTTCTTTTCTTTTTTTCTTTTTGAAGACAGAAGTAACAGGAAAGCAATTGGTCTGTAAACCCAAAGATTTTGGAATGCATCAGTTCAGTCATGGAATTTATCAGAGTTAAATACTCCATGGCTATTTAAGTATATTGATTTATGATCCCATTTGAGCTAATGCATTTTCCACCATAAATTAGTGTGTGGGGGCCTAATGCTCCTAAGATAAGTAGATTCAGATTATCATTATTCCAGTGAGACCATTTATGTTAGGCCTGATTGTCTTACAATGTAAAAGGATAATCTTGTTTTCTGCTAATAGTTTGTTGGGATTCATATCCAAAAGACTTGATTAAGACTTGACTCATTGGAGAAATGAGCATCTTTAGAATTAAAAAATACTGAGATGCTGTCCCTTATTGATGCATATTTCCCTCAGTTCCACAGGAAATGCATTGACAATTGGTTGTTTAAAGAAAATGCCTGCCCCATTGATGGACACATTGTCTATAATCCATTAGCCTGGGATAACCTACGAACCAAAGATAAAGTAAATTTGTCAGCATCGGAAGGAGCGATTAAGCTTGCAAAGCAGTCAGATCATGAACTTTTCATCCCAGGCACTGGATTGCTTTCCAGGCCAATGAAGCCTGGTCATGTCCTTGAGAAGACTCAGACTAGACCTGAAGAATGTTGTAAAGAGACAAAAAGCCAAATAGATTTGAAGCAGAATTTAACAGTGAATGGGTTCAGCTACACTCCTACAAGAAACTCTGGCCTCAACCTGAACAGCATTCAGAAGGCCAGAAATCTGAAGTTTTCAAGATACATTAAGGGTTTGGCCCTTATTCCAAAACCTGCTGCTACACAGAACTCAGTTGCCAGTGATTTAAGAGGTTTATCTATAAATGGGAATTTACATTAAGATTGTGATGTTTTACACATTTATTTGAGTCAGTCCCCAATACTCAGCTGAAGACACTTTTGAGTAAATGTATGGAGGATCAATACTAAATAGATTTTTTTCATCAACATTTAAAAGCCCATCTGTTAGTATCTTTAACTTATTTTCAGCTTTTAGTTTATCTTTTAGAAAATTATGTCAGGCTACATGATGCTTGTCTGAAATATAAATTTAAATTGCCATAATAAAGTTATTAGAAAAATGGACCTTGCAGATGTGTGTTTGCCCATATCCTGCTTCTGCGGTGCATAGCCTAAACTAAATAGGAAATCATGTACTCAGGTGGCTGCTGTTGTTTCCCAATTTGATTCAACAGATAGAGGTGCCGGTGTTTAATCTTTTTTTAAATTCTGAAATCTCACATAGAAGTGGCTCGTGAATGGGAACTAGATCTGGGTGTATCCCCCGTATTCATTCTTTTAAAAAGGTTCTCCCATGTGCTATTTATCACCACAGCTATTATTTCAGGACTATTCTCTTGTACTAAGCAATAATGAGAAAATATGTGTTGTGGATACATTCACTAATTAATATAGAGAATAACTGGAATTTTTTAAGCAGAGGTGTGGAGCTTCTTATAAATAATTTGAAATCGTATAATGAAAAATAATATTTTTAATTCCCTTATCTTGTGGCAAATGGGATTCTGGTGCAAACTTGTAGGGATTCTGTAAGTAGAGGAGATGTTAGGGAACGTTCTTGGGAAAGGAAGTCAAACTTGTCATATTGATTATGATAAATGCAACCACTAACATGTATATGTGGCTGATTTATTGTTGCAATTCAATTATTGGGCAATGTTCATTTAAAATAAATACACACTGAACTGAATTTACGTATTTACATTTGTGTTTGTGTCAATAAATATACTCTCTAAAGGGATATAAAATCACTGATTTGAACCTACCTCAGCCACCTACATACTCCTCGTATATGGACAATTTTGCATTTTGGAGGATTTCAGATTTCCAAGTAAGGGATGCTCAATCTGACGACTTGGCTTTATATAATTATATGATAGTACTTTAATGTGTTTATATTAGTGTATTATTGATGTGATGTTTTTAAACTATTGTGTATGAATTCCCTTGTTGTAAACCGGCCTGAGTCCCTTGTTGGAGGTGAGAAGACCGGTATATAAAAGTTCTAAATAAATAAATAAACATGTACTAATAAAAGTACAATGAGGTACATTCATGTCTATGTAGAAATTTGCTAATAAAATATTCAGGAGCCACAAAACCCAAATCAGTTTTTAATATTATTTTTATTATATTCATGAGCTCTTTTAACATCTTAATTTTTTTTCAAGATAACACTATAGCAGTTGATCCATTGGTACCGTAGTAGTTACACAAACATGAAAAGCTACCCAGACTGAATAGAAAAATGTAGAAACGTTTTTGTTAAAAGTGTGGGCTACAAAATCTCAAAAAACTGGAATGAAAATTAAAACAGAATTTGAAGTGTAACAGTGGGGTGCTCTGTTACCCATATTTACAGCTTAACTCTAACAAGTGTTGACAAGTATTGACTTGGGATCACTTGGGCTGGAACTAGTATCAGTAGGAATTGTGTGCAGCTTTGTTTTATTCTTCCGGTTCTTCCCGTAATATCTAGTACAACACATAACAACTAGTATCAAGAGCAAGAGTTGTTCACTGTGAGGATATACACAAGTGGAAACAGTTGAAATGAAGGACCACAAAGAGCAGAGCTTTGAAAAAGTTACTCTTTGGGGTTGGCTTTCAGACTGGCCAGTGTTCCTGCTGGTTGGAGTAAATGGAATTGTTGCTCAGAAAAATAACTCCTCCAAGCTCTGAAGACCATGGGCCAATGGAAGCTGGATCATGTAGTCATGGGAATGTTAAATGGCCAAGAACCCCTTAGACCTGTTGACAACAATCCAGTTTGCATTATGTAGTACTACACCAATGTTTGTCAACTATGTTTTGGATTTTACCTCCTAGGATAGTGGTTCTCAGCCTATGGCTCCCCAGGAGTTTTGGCCTACAACTCCCAGAAATCCCAGCCAGCTGTTTACCAGCTGTTAGGATTTCTGGGAGTTGAAGGCCAAAACATCTGGGAACCCACAGGTTGCGAACCACTCTCCTAGGATCTCGTTATTGGCCATACTGGCAGTCTTCTGGGAGTTGAAGTACAAAGCAGTTGGAGGTTCAAAACACTAGATGTTACCAGATATGACAGCTTTCAATGCTTGCAAAACAGCTCTAGTAATATCCAATTCCAGATCCCAACGACGACAGCTTTTATCACTGGGGTCTTAGGCAATTTGTGATTTTGGGCTATAGTCCTATACACTTATGTGGAAAGTAAGTCCCATTGAACTGAACACGGTTTCCTTCTCAGTAGACATATATATAGGACTACACTGTTAGCATGCACAGAAGAGAAAGACTTCTGAATCAAACCACTAACATGTAAAAATATTTTTTTGTACAAAGATTGTGTATTTGCTGATGTACCATAAACTTGTGCTTTAAAGTTACATTGAGGAATAGTGTGTCACCAAGTGGGAAATGTACAAACGGTTGAGAAATCCTTCAAATCTGCAAAGTTTCTTCAAACGTCAATTGGCAAAACTATTTGGTATAAAATTTAACAACTGGAATTATTTCAGAAACATGGATTTTGAAATGATGGAATATAAAGTTCTGGGATGGCTTCAGCTGCCTTCTATCAATAATCCCTTTAGTATCTGTAAAAATATAAAACTGCAAGATTTCAATGCAAGCGTTTTGTTTGCTTGGAAAATATTTGTGTATTCCAAATGTTTTAAATGCACTGAGTGCAACTGAACTCAATTAATTTCAAAATGCCATACAATTGAAGGCAAAACTATCGTTTCCTAAGGCTGCAATCCTAACATTAAGCTTTATTTAAGTCACGGTTTTCCATATATCACCCCAAAACTGCTTGGTATGAGGCTGAAATTTCAATCTTTACATTCTCCAAAGTCAATGAGTGACAGACAGCTCATTTCGGCATGTTCAACAATTAAATGATAACGGTCTTCCTGGACTGTACCAGCAGGCTGCATTTGGTTGCAGTTACATATCCGAAAAAAAACAAAACAAAACCAAAAACCCTCCACACTTGTAGAAAACTAGTATGTAAAAGACAAGAAATAACAAAAATAACTTCCTAGCTAGAAGAAAAGCTATAGGATCAAAAATCTCATGCAGATGTAAGGTGCCCCTTCCATAGACTGATCTTGTTCAGTTCTTCATACTGTAACTAAAGTCACTGCCCAGCAGGCCATGGAGACTTTTAAGATGAATGAATATGACAACATGCTATAATCATATGCTTCTGAGCAGAGGGACCACCATGCTCTAAGTACCATTTCATAATAGGCATTTTTAAAGTACTGACTGCTGTGGGTTTTCCGGGCTGTCTGGCCATGTTCCAGAAGCATTCTTCCGTGACATTTTGCCCACATCTATGGCAGTCATCCTCAGGGGGTGAGGGGGTCTGTTGGAAACTTAGCAAGTGAGGTTTATGTATCTATGCAGTGTCCATGGTGGGAGAAAAAAAACTTTTGTCTGCTTGAGGCAGGTGTAAATGTTGCAGTTGGCCACCTTGATTAGCATTGAATGGCCTTGCAGCTTCAAAACCTGGCTGGTTGCTGCCTGGAGAACTCTGGACAAGAATCGATCAGGACCAGCTTACACCTCCCAACAAAGACTTACCCCCAGGCAGCAACTAGCGAGGCTTTGAAGCTGCAAGGCTGTTGAATGTTAATCAAGGTGGCCATTTGCAACAGTCATGCTTGTCTTGAGCAGACAAGAGTTCTTTCTCCCACCCTGGATATTTCACAGATATATAAACCTCACTTGCCTAATTTCTAACAGACTCCTCAACCTCTGAGAATGCCTGACATAGATGTGGGCAAAACGTCAGGAGAGAATGCTTCTGGAACACAGCCATACAGCTCAGAAAACTCACAGCAACCCAGTGATTCCGGCCATTAAATCCTTCGACAACACATATTTGAAAATAACTTTCCGAACTCTGCTCCGTAGTTATGCATGGAATCACCATGCAAATGTAAAAACTACATCTGCGCAACTCAACAAGAAGTCTTGGGGTATGCTAGCACTGTAGGATCAAACTCAATAAATAGGAGAAAGGTAACAAATCAATTCTTTCTACGCAGTCAACAAATGCTGCCTGAGTTTACCCCAAAGCTTAAAAGATAATTTTCATCTGGACTAAATTATGCTCCTTAAGCACATGCATTAAACATACTGCATCTGCTTTCAACATGTTTTTTGGTAGAATAGGAATAACTCAAGCACAGAAATAGGTATCTGCAGAAGCATTGCCTTCCACTCCAGTTTATCCCTAAGAGACCACATATAAGTAGGCAGTCCCATAGGAATAGTGCTTTAATGTTTCCAATTGGAAGGGAAAAAGTAGTTTAAAAACTGCTTTTTGTGTTAACAGTAAATTGAATTTTCATTACTACTTACATGCAATATCCCAGAAATGAAACACCCTCCCGCCAAGAAAAACTCAAGTGTCTCATCACAAACTCTTTTGGCTAACAGAAAATGTGTGCAGAAATTTTGTTAAGCTGTCCTAAATAGTAGATAAGTTATGAAGAGAAATTTCAAATGTTTGCAAATGTTCAGTGATTGCTTGATATCGCCCACAAAACACAAAGCAAATTTTGAGTTAAAAATAAAAACGTAAGCTAAAAAGTTATCAGAACTATCTAAAGAAATGAAGAGACAACCATTTGGATCCTGGACACTTGGGACTACACACCACAGTGCCTCATTTTTATGTTTCTGTTTTGACAGTATAACAAAATAATTTTGAATTTTAAAATGATGGTAATTACCAGTGACCTCTCTGCATATTATTTACTCAGAGACAGGATAGTTCAGTGGGGCCAACTCCTAGGTTACATGGACTTATAACCTTCAAATGATTACAAATGAATAAAACGACAGTAGAGTCTCGCTCATCCAATGTAATGTATCATCCAACGCAGTCTGCCTCCAGCCCGGATCCACAGCTGTTCCAATACATTGCGATGTTTTGGTGCTACATTCGTAAATACAGTAATTACTACATAACGTTACCTTGTATTGAACTGCTTTTTCTGTTGATTTGTTGTAAAACATTATGTTTTGGTGTTTAATTTGTAAAATCATAATGTAATATGTTTAATAGGCTTTTCCTTAATCTCTCCTTACTATCCAACGTTTTTGCTTATCCAACATTCTGCTGGCCTGTTTATGTTGGATAAGCGAGACTCTACTGTAATAATCTTTGCCCAGGCCTGCTATATAGCTTAATTCTAAGTAACTGTTTTGACAACAGAGAGTAGAATCAATACCATCAGATTAAATAAGACTTACTTAGAAAGTATTTGTGTGTTCTTAATTAAATTGCAAAATTTCAAATGCTGTGAAAAATTCAGCATGTCAGGTTCTACAGTAAGAATAAAATGCTTTTCTTAGGTATATCTATTTTTTTTCTGTTAGCCAAAGACATCAATAACAAAATGAACACTTAGTCCTGAAGATATGCCTTTATGACTTTCATCTATATATTTTCTTAAGTTTCACCTCATGCAATCATTTTCTTTTGGTAACTGTTTTCAACTCTACAATAAATTTAACTTCAAGAATGGCTGTTGTCCTATAGGCCAGACTCACAGCTTACCCAAGGGCCAATAAGTAGTCCCTGAACATCTTCATAGTGCACAAATTAGGTCAGGACCCACACAGTGTGCAGACAGACGGACACAATGTGGATGGTAATCCAGTTGGGGAAACATGTCTGCCATGATTTGTAGGAAGGTACCATCTTGCTTGCAGGAGTGTACTCAGAAGAAACCCATTTACTTGGTTTTATTCCATTTGTAGCAGAAGTGGCCATATAGAATATGGATTTCTTAGTCCCTGCATTTTTCACAATTGTACTCACTACTTTCACCTCTGTCTTCCTAGAGTCCTTTTCCAACTTTTGAAAGACACCAAAGGAGACAATGAAGCTTGGTGCCAAGGCCGGGAAACTGTAATCTTGCAGATTCCCATAAACTCCAAACAGCTTGGCTACAATCTTGTTCCAAGCTAGAGGTCTTCAAACTAAGGCCCGAGTGCCAGATACGGCCCTCCAAGGTCATTTACCCGGCCCTCGCTCAGGGTCAACCTAAGTCTGAAAGCACACAACAACAACAATCCTATCTCACCAGCCAAAAGAAGGCCCATACTTCCCATTGAAATACTATTAAGTTTATATCTGTTAAAATTGTTCTTCATTATAATTATTGTATTGTTTTAAGTGTTTTTTGCACTACAAATAAGGTATGTGCAGTGCGCATAGGAATTCATTCATTCATGTTTTGTTTTGTTTTTCCCCAAATTATAATCTGGCCCTCCAACAGTTTGAGGGACTGTGACCTGGCTCTCTGTCTGAAAAGTTTGAGGACCGCTGTTCTAAGCTATGTTTCAAAAATAGATCCCATCTGAAATATGGGAAGTTGAGAATTACACAATTCAGATTAACACCGTTGTAGTCTACACTGCAAAGTTGTGGGGCAGAGGGCACGACACCAGGCTCGAAAGGCAGGAAGGATTTGTGTTCGCTCTAGTTAATCTGTTTGGACCATGATGAAGAAGCAGCTTCCACTGAAATCTGCTTCCAGTGAAATGTGTTCAGGACTGTAGTGTCAAAGACAGAACATGCCAGACAAACTCAAAACAAGTTCTCTGTAGGACATATTCGATGCCATAAGGAACACCCAGTCATAGGGAGATGACTTCAGTCAGCCAGACCATTAATCCATCCATTGTCCCAAACCCGACTCCCTACATATAGTCAGACCAAAAACTTCAGTGTCCCTTACCACTGTCTACTATGGCTTGACATAATCTTCCCAAGCCATTCCAGAAGTTAACAAGGTCTCAAAATGGGGCCTTCTGCATGCAGTTCATGAGCTTCACTCCTGAGCTATGGCCATTCTTCACCTTCACTTTGCCCTTTCAATGGGCTTGACACAAGATTAGGAAAATAACACAATATAAAATTAGCCTCATGAGGCCAATTCGGCCATGCAAAAAGTAAGTTTTGGATATGGCTACATTTACTCAGATCACAGTTATGTCCAACAGTTTTCCAATGGAACATTTCATAAGCAACAATGGACTTAAGACGAGTGCCAAAGCGAGCAAAAAAAAAAAAGAGGCACATATTCAAATTGCTTCAGTATAATTCTTTTTCTTTTTAAGGCTATGAAGTAGTACAGGGCATTGTTTCCAGAGGAAATCTTTTCTAAAACATCATCCTTTGGGCCACATTTACAATAATATGTATCTTGGACATGGAGGGCCAGATATGCCCCAATTGCATCAGTGCAAATCGATTTCTCCGAAAACTGGAGTGCAATTTGGCTCAATACACACTGGAATAGCACATGATAAGCAGACACCTGCACATTTAATAACATCATCTGCATAACAAGTCCCTGATTTCCCCCCTACTCTTGAACGATACACAGAAACTGATACAGTAGTATACAAGGTGTCAAAGAAGAGTGTTCCTTTCGACTGAAAAATGGCAGCTTCCATCTTGCTACACATCATGACATCGTCATCCAAAAATATATAACAAATATCAGACAAATTGCTATTCCATGTGCTCTTCCCTTTGATAATGCAATCTAGCTTCAGTAGTGCTTCCTCTTTCCCAGATGTCCAATTCCAGAGCAGGCAAGGGAGGATGTACTCTTCAGGAGACACAAGATGCCCAGAGACCTTATGCCAGAAAATCATCTTGCTTTCTTTTAAAACTGTCCTGCTCAAAATTACTGCTTACAGTAAGAAGAGCTGGTTTCCTAGAAACTCCCTACCATGTTTTTATGAAGGTGAAATTGGTTCTGCTCTTTGTAAGAAATTGTATTTTCTCCCATCCTGGTTGCTCCTCTTAAAGTGAACGCTGCAAGTTTATAAACAGAAAGTGGAGGGTGGAGGAAATTTCACAGCATACCATACATGTCAAAAGAACGGAGGTGTCATTAGTTTATTGGAACCAGGGGCTTCTCCTCCCTCTTTTTCCAGACATTGGTTTTGCTCTCTCTCTTAGGCACGGGTATCCTTCCCCGCTTTTTGGCTGGAGGAGGGCTGGCCTCCCGCTCTTCTGCCACGGTGTCCTTCTTCTCAGGGATCTCTTCTGCTTGCTGGCCTATAGCAGGATCACTCCCTCCATCCGGCATATGCTTCAATGTCTGATCCTCCGGCGTGCAAACTGTGGTCCCACTTTCACTACTACTCAGATCCAAGTCTTCCAGGTAGAGGACCTTGGAATGCTGTACGCTTTTAATGAATGTTTTCTCTCGCTCCAGTTTCCGACTGAGATTATGTTCATTCATATCCACTCCAGAGTCCAAGCTAGTGTCATTGCTCTCCGTCTTCCTGCCCTTCTTGAGATCAATGAATGAGTGCCTCACTTGAGCTATTGGTTTGCCATCCAGGGACACAAACCATGCTCTCGGGTGCGAAGATGGTTTCCCCTTCGATAGTTCCAGTAAGGTTTGCTCAGATATTCCTTGAAGCTCTGATGAAAATGGAGTCATTACGACAGCTTCATTTAGTGTACCTGGGACAGAAACAGACTCCAGCAAACTATTTGTGTAACGTCCCCAATTTGCAGCCTGAGGAGACAGGCTCTGTTGCCTATCTAATGCAGCTGTCTCATCGCTGGAAGTTGGCACCTGTAGGTGAGAATGCACTGGCATTTTGGGTAATGTCTGAGTGTAGCCTTCCCGACTCAGGGGCTCCATCATTGGACTATAGACTAATTGTCCTTTTCTTGGCAAAGTAGCTGACTTGGTGGCATGCAACTGCTCTGGGGTGTGGAAAAGGTCAGCCGTTTGAAGAATGGCAATGGGCTGACTGTAAATATGCACTAACTGTTCTGGGAGGACCGAAATCCCATACATTTCCCCATTGGTTGGGAGATATAGGTTTGGTTCTTGCATGTCTCCAGAGGGTGACATGCCTCCATTTGTGTGGCTGGCTGGCTGTGAATGCCTCACTGCCATGTTGGGTTCCAAGGAGTGGGGTGTGCTCCTGTGAAGTGTATTCTTGTCGGAGGACTGGAACGAAGAATCTTCGGTGTAGATTTTACAATTATCATGGCCTCTCCTCTCTTCCCCTTCCGCTGACGTCCCTCTCTGGGGGCTGTAAGAGGCTATTCTCGAAGAATAGAACTGAGCTTTGGCCTCCGGTTTCAGTGACACCTTTGCAATCCCAAGGTGGTTCATGTGACTTGTTGATGTTGTCTGATCCTTTCTTAAGATATCCAGTTTAGTGGTGTTTTTCCTTCTCTTTTTTGACCAATGACATTTATCCCTAAAGAAAGAAGGGAAGGGAAAAAGAAATAAAAGAATGCTGAAAGTGTACCACATACATCACTCCAAACTCTGACTAAAGTATAAATGTAATTTTAAATTGTTTTAATAGTGGTTGTTTTATCATTTTATTTAATATTGTTTTATACTCATGTATGGTTTACGTTATTTATTGCACTACAGCGTCTTGTAAGCTGCCAAGTCCCTTTTGGGAGATGGCGGCAGGATATAAATAAAGATTATTATTATTATTATTATTATTATTATTATTATGCAGAATAATCACAGGATGTCTTAAACCTACACCTGTTGATACTAGCTGGCATTGCCCCCCTCCCCCTTGAAGTGCGACAGGAAGTAGCTGCTAAATGTGAGAGAAATAAGGTTGAACACTGTGAAAACCACCCACGACATGGCTACCCGCCTCCTCCCAGGAGACTCAAATCAAGGAAAAGCTTTATGAGAACTACCACTCCTCTTGGCATCCCTCCAGCAACAGCAAGGGTATCCCTCTGGGCAGCTAAACCAGAAATCCCAACTGGTTGGCCTCCCACGAGGTTCCTCCCCCAGGGGCAAACCAAGAATGGGCAACTTGGAAGTCCCTGAACAGATTCAGAAGTGGAGTGGGCAGATCAAAAGACAGCCTGGCAAAATGGCACTACCTAGAAGAATCCCACACCTTGTGTGACTGTGGAGCAGAAGAGACAACTCCGCATTGGTATGCTTGTCCACTATGTCCTGCTTTATGTACAGAGGAAGAATTGTTGGAGGCTACAGACAATGCCATTGCTGTTGCCTGTTTTTGGTCAAAAGATATTTAGCCACCTGCGCGCCTTCTATATTTATCAGTTTTATACTAATTTATGCAATGCTTTTGATACATTATTATTATTATTATTAAATTGAGCTATGTTCATCATAGTATTGTCAGGTAAGAGTTTCCATCTATGCATCTGACATTGCTCATGCTCACTTTGTTATTGCCTGCATTAGCTCTGGCATTCTCTAAATAGAAATGCTTGGAATGAAGTTTATCTTTCTTGACCAGTGCAGTGAATAGGCAGGATTGAAGGCAGTGGCAGGACTTGGCTGATCCTTTGGTCAAAGTTATTGTTTGTTAACTGTTTGCCTTGCTGTTCTGTTTCAGGGCTCATCCTAGGCCCATTCTACACTATAACCCATATTATCAAAGCGGATGGTGAAATAAAGAATCTATTTTGTTTAGGATTTTGCCAAATGGTGTGTGTGTGATACACATCTGCATCTGCTTCTTTTGTTTATGTATCAGATATCTTAATGAACAACATATAAAGGTAATATTTAGAATTATTAAGCATTTTAGGAACATTGTACAAACTGTGGAAGATGACTTTTAGTCTACCACTCAGTTGCTATGGACAATGAAATGTCCAATGAGAAGCCCATAAAGAGGAGATGAGCCCAACAGTACCTTTCAGCTCATGGTTTCCTGCAACTAGTATTGAGAGGTATTTTGCCTATGGTATTACATGTAATGTTAAAGCCTGAGAAAGTTAATTTTAGGATTCCAAAACTCCCACACACAGTATAGCCACTGACCATGCTATCTGTGGATGGTCAGCTTGCACAGTATCATCCAAAAGGTGATCTCTTCAAGCTCTGGGCAACATATATTCATCATGACTAGTCGTCACTGACAGTGTCATCCTCCATGAATTTGCTTGTTGTTATCTTAAAGCTGCTTCCACAGGCTTCTCCTATCTTTTGATGCCTTGCTTTTGGACACCCTGCTCTTTCACCACTTGCAAATTACAGATACATTGCTTTAATTTGACTGTGGCTTTGCTCCTTCACCAGTTCATATTGCATATGAGGCTCACCTGGGACTTTGCATGCACACGTGTGGTCTCTGGGCTTGCCTAAAGAAAGAGCAGACCTCTCCTTGAATCACTTTTGAATATATGGAAGAACTTTTAAAGCTTTCTCACATATTCAAAAGTCCTATACAGTGTATTATTTACATCTTCCAGCAGCCAGAATGCATTCCCCTTTTCAACCAATTCCACTTTTGACAGCACTCTGGTCCCTAACCTATCACATAAGTTAGGGCTTTCTGTACATGTGGGCAGTACATGCAGTTTAAATATGTTTAAAATCAAAACCAAACTGAGTCAAAGAGTGCATCTAAACTGCAGAATAAATGCAGTTTGAAACCACTTTTAACTATCATGGCTCATTGTTATGGAATCATGGGATTTGTAATTTAGTGAGGTACCAGTACATTTTGGCAGAGAAGGCTAAAGACCTTGTTAAACTGCAACTTCAATGATTCCATAGCACTGAGGCAATGGCAGTTAATGTGGTGTCAAACTGCATTAATCCTCCCGGGTAGGTGTACCCTAAGACTCCAGTCATTTAGAGTCAAACACAATCCCTCACTTCTGCCATAACTGCACCTCAGTGCTCGCTTACCTGCAGTAGCAAAGGAGAACAGTAAAGAACCCAATGATTATGACAACGGTGCCTCCTAATATGGCTGTGAGGAAAACTGTGTGGTATGCAGTTATATCCTGGGCAACTGTGTTCATAATGGAGCCTGTATTTGGGGAAGAAAGAGAAGGACAAAGTATATCATTGTACAAAGAACTGATATATTCACATCGCTGATATGGATGATGATGATGATGATGATGATGTCTTAACATATTTTGTCCAGGCATTTTTGAGAGATCCAGGCATTTTTGAGAGATCTCTAATAAAGATATGAGTGAAGTCATATCACATTGTCTTCCCCCTGATGTTGCCCAGATGGCATCACCTCACCTCTCATCCTGGCATCCATTGTACAGCATGATGTGAGAAGGGGCTACTAGGTAAGCCATAGGTTTACATGTCATATGTCTTTTCCATCCAGATATTCTTGCAGAATGTGATGACACCAAGAATGGAGAGACAATATGTGCATGATGCTAGGGGGAGAGTTTTACATTATGATCTTACTTCCTTGCTTAACTAAGTCATTTTGACTATGTCTGAGCTGGGCCTCCATTATTATATTTCAGAAAGAGTGGACAAAAATGCTTGGTGACTATATGGCTGAAGTAAACATCAGATAGATAGATAGATAGATAGATAGATAGATAGATAGATAGATAGATAGATAAATAGATAGACAGACAGACAGATAGATAGACAGACACATGCATATACACAGACGCATATATATATATATACACAGAGAGAGAGAGACAGAGAGGAGAGAGAGAGAGATGATCACAGTTTATATGTGTCCCAGAAACTGTTTAATATTACAGATTTAAGAAAACCGATATCCTCTACCTGTTGTACAGGTAGTCCACAACTTACAAACAAGATAGGTTCTGCAGGTTTGTTCTTGTTGAATTTGTATGTAAATCAGAACAGGTACATATACAGGAACAGAGAGGAGGGGGGATGCAAGCTTTGGGCAGCATAGGGAAGGGTTAACAACCCTGTGGTGTTTATTTTGCTGTCTGTGCCCCTGTTCCGAAGATTTCATTTTACTTTCTGTCCCTGTGATAATTGGATTTTGAAAAATGTGGCTTCTTGTAGAAACAAGGATTGGTGAGAATGCTTCAGTGGAGACACCTTTTCTCCATGGTAACTTTTTCAGAGGGTGAATTTCCCTTCCTAGGGGTAGATTTCTCTCATTCCTGTTGCTTCATCCCTGTTCTTAACTATGAGTCATTTGTAAGTCAGAGGTTTGCAACTCGGGGACTATCTGTACTTTGAACATATCATGAGTCCCATTAAAATAGATAATAATGCTTGGTAAGGTGGAACACAATGGGGGGGGGAGGGGGGGAGAAGAGCACAGAACAAATTGACTAATTTAACAAAAGAAGAACATCCCTATATTTGTAAGACCTGGATGGGGCTGTCAATGACAAGAGGTTTTGGATGTCCCTCATTTGTAAGGTCACCAAAAGTCTACGGTCACTCAATAGCAAATAACACCACAACACTTATACATACTAGGTGCCCTTCCAGACAGGCCCTATATTCCAGGATCTGATCCCATGTTTTCTGTTTATCCCAAATTATCTGTCAGTGCAGACTCATAAAATCCACTTTAAAGTAGAAAACCTGAGATCAGATTCTGGGAAATAGGACCTGTCTGGAAGGGCCCTAAGTTCACTTGATAGAAAATAACAACAAATTCTGTTGGTTGATTTCCATGAACATCATTAATATAGAAGAACAAATGCTTGTTCTTTTTCAGAAAGCAATCTAATCAGAAATAGGCTACATTCCAAACCTGGTGGTAGTATGTAATAGATAAAAGAATTTACAAAGTTTAGTGAAATAGAAGTGATATGTGTTTACACATAAAATATGGCACAATATGTGACACAACCGGATTTCCCCTCCCCGTACGAGGTAGCTGCTCATAAAAGAATGTACACAGGAACAATATCAGAGCAAAGATGTTATTTCTTTCTTCTTGATTAATCCTATTCATGCTCCTACTGGTGAAAACAAACTTTCAAGGGAAGTGAAATACTGTGAGATTCCATTTTATCACCAAAATGACAAAAATGAACAGATAATTGGGGCTGAAAATTGAGAGTGAGCTGTTCTTCCCAATCCTCTTCTACAAATCTCAACAGTGCCCTACAAACAACAGCAACCAAAGGACATTAAAAATCAGTTCGTGATTAGTTTGTGAATCAGTTTGTGAATAGCTCACCTCTGGCTCCAGGCAAAGGAGCTGCTATCCAGTAGCCCAGGCTCAGAGCTGTGTATGTCCATACAAGATGATCACCGGCATCCCTTACCATGCCTAAGCCACGGTTTATCCAAGCACCTGAGAGAGGGGGAAAAAAACAAACATTGCATGATAGACCTCTTCTGTGTGGCTACTGGTAATATGCATTCAGGGCTTACCTTCATCCGTTTTGTGTCCTGGTATCGGGGGCCCAATCCGTTTTGTCTGAGTCTCCCAAAATCGGGAGGTCAGATATTTGTATTCTGTTTTCAGGACCAAAAGATTTGTTTTCTTTCGGCTCATTACTGGGGAGGGGGGGGCCTTCACTTGTAGCGCTCCTTACTCAGCGTTTGGCTGCAGGCCCTGCCAAACCCAGGTGCGTAGGCCCAAAGCAACGGGGTGCCTGCAGCCGAGTGCTGAGTGAGGAGCGCTCCTTACTTGTTGCTCGGCTGCAAGCTCTGTGAGACCTAGGCATGTAGGCCCAATGCCTGCACCTGTAGGCCCAAARCACCCAGGCCTACRGGTGCATGCTTTGGACCTATGTGTCCAGGTCTGGCAGGGCCTGCAGTTGAGCACCTAGTAAGGAGTGCTCCTTACTAGGTGCTCAGCTGCAGGCCCTGCTAAACCCAGGTGTGTAGGCYCAAAGTGCCGTGGTGTCTGCAGCCAAGCGCCAAGTAAGGACCACTCTTTACTTGGCACTCAGCTGCAGGTCCTGCCAAACCCAGGTGTGTAGACCCAAAGCACTGCAGTGCCTGCAGCCAAGCGCCAAATAAGGACCACTCTTTACTYGGCACTCAGCTGCAGGCCCTGCCAAACCCRGGTGTGTAGGCCCTAAGCGCCGTGGTGCCTGCAGCCAAACACCAAATAAGGACCGCTCCTTACTCGGCACTCAGCTGCAGGCCCTGCCAAACATGGGTATGTAGGCCCAAAGTGCTGCGGTGCCTGCAGCCAAGCGCCAAATAAGGGCCACTCTTACTCGGCACTCAGCTGCAGGCCCTGCCAAACCCAGGTGTGTAGGCCCAAAGTGCTGCRGTGCCTGCAGCCAAGCACCAAGTATTTATTTATTTATTTATTTATTTGGGGTGCTTCTACCCCACCCTTCTCAACCCCCTAGRGGGGACTCAGGGCGGCTTACAAAAGGCACAATTCAATGCCTAACAATTACAACATGCAATACAATATACAATACACAAATTTACCACACAATATCACAGTTATAACTAATTAAAACCACCAAGTAAAAAGCGCTCCTTACTTGGCGCTCAGCTGCAGGCCCAGCTAGGCACCGGTACTTTGGGCCTACGCATGCAGCAATTGATTCAAAAAGCAGGCTTGGATTCGGTACCCACTCCCATCTGCCTTTCATTTCAAGTCTGTTTTCATTCCAGGAGGGGCCTTCCCTTCTGTGCCATCATAATGGACAGAACAAAATGAATCGGACACATAAATCAAACGGATGGGACAAATTTCGGCTCCATGACTAGTGGCTATTCTGCTTGACTGGGTTTGCCCAGCATTCTGCTTTTTCTTAGTTCTTGCCTCAGGGTTTCTCAGATGTATTCAAGGCAAGAGAATGACCAAAGAGACAGTGGGAATGCTGTTCAATAAGGCTGGCAAAACGCTAACAGATTACATTGAAAAGATAGAACTGCTCAATACCTATTTTGCTCTACTGATCCACCCCAAAAAACCCAAGCGTTCCATGAAGCTGCAGAGACCTTGGCAAAGGATCTGGATTGCAAATCAAGATTGATATGGACTCACTTAGCAACCCTAAATGAACTCAGATCTGCAGAGCCAGATGAATTACATCCGAAAGTACTGAAAGAGCATGTCAGTGTGCTTCTCCGAACCTCTTGCCATCATTTTTGAGAAATATTGGGGAACAGGTGAGGTGCCAAAGCATTGGACGGCAAATGCTATCCTGTTTCCTAAAAGATCCAGGAAACTATAAACCAGTCACCCTGATCTCAATGTCAGGAAAATCCAATTTAATTCACAGGTTTATTCACATAGCACAACAATCCTGTGTGTATGTATAGGGGACGTTTTAGGCTGCAGTTCTATTGTCACTTATCTGAGTGTAGGTCACAGTGAATTTAATAGGTTTTCTAATAAGACGCCCACCCCTGTATTTGGACAATCTTCCCACCCTAGTCTCCAGGCATTTTAAATATCTCCCATCATCCTCCGCCAATATGCCCACATTTTGGGGGGGGGGCATAGTTCAGCACACTTGGGGTTGGGGGGAGAATGTTGTACAAGATTACACTCTCAGGAGGATTTTCGTTCCTTTGAAACAAGCTGCCTTCAGTGAAGTTTTCTTCTGGTCCAGGCCATATTTTATTTATTTCATATCAAAAGCATTGTATAAATTAGTATAAAAGTGATAAAATAGAAGAAGCACAGGTGGCTAAATATCTTTTGACCAAAAACGGGCAACAGCAAAGGCATTGTCTGTAGCCTGCGGCAATTCTTTCTCTGTACATGGCCAGGCCATGACACTGTCTTGTTGCTAAGAGGACATCTTACCACGATTGTGCTAATAATTCAAGAGAGAGAACACCTACCAGTTTTCATGTCAAAGGTCCATGCTGGGATACGATCCCCCACTTTTGCAGCACTTGTAGGCAGAAGAGGCAACATGATATGAATGGGTCCATCCACATTCAGTTCTTTCCCAGCAGAAAATAAGTTTACACATATTGCAGCAAGTGGAGTCAATTCAACACTCTTGAAACCTAAAAGGGTTAAAAAAAAGGTGATAATTTTGCTTTCTTTAGTCAAAAGTGATGATGCAAAGACATAATATTTCTGGAATAGCTTGACAGCATTCTTCCTACCGTAATTCATATAGAGTTGGCCATCCAGATTTGTTATTCATGTTTAATTATCCACAGATTGAAAATATTTTTGTAAAAATCCAAAATGCAAACCTTGAATTTGGCATTTTATACAGGGAACACTATTTTACCATGCCATATATATAAATAAAAATGCAATGTTTATTTGTGGAATTAACATAACTCAAAAACCACTGGTTGAATTGATACCAAATTTAGACATAATACACTTATCAGGCCAATGAGTGACCATCACTCATAAAAAATACTGAAAAACACAGCAGAAGAGACTTAAAAAGCCAAAAAGTCAAAATTACAATGCATGCGCAAAACCATATATATATATATTCTGGCGTATAAGACTACTTTTTAACCCAAGAAAATCTCCTCAAAAGTCAGGGGTCGTCTTATACACGAATGTAGTCTTATGCATGGGAGTCGTCTTAACTCTATATTTTAACTGGAAAAGTTGGAGGTCGTCTTATACGCCCAGTCGCCTTATATGCCGGAATATACGGTGTGTGTGTGTATATATATATATATATATATATACACACACACACACACACACACACACACACACACACACATACACACACAAACATGCATATATACACAAATATATACACACACAAAACACATATACACAGACTGGACCACAGCAGCATGCGGCAGGGGACGGCTAGTTGTATATAATGGGACTTGTGCATCCACAAAATTTAGTATCCATTGGGAATCCTGGAACCAAACCCAAGTGGATACCAAGGAACTATTCTGTGTGTGTATGTTTTTGTATACGCATACATATACACATATTCATACGCACACATACATACACACATATACACATGTATAACACTTTCATACTCCTATGGGCTATAGTTAAGCTACCGAACCAGAGAAAACCCAATTTTTCCAGATTTGAGAAAATAGCTCATTGCAGAGATATGAATAGCTATTGCCAACTGCCTGCTTATTTGTTTACAATTTAAGTGAATGACAAATGCATGTAGATATCAGTACATACAACTATTTCCAAAAGAAATTGGTTTGCTTACTGATAACAAAAAATCAGTAAACAAAGTCCTTCATTACTAGAACTAACATATCCGACATGCTGTCGAAGGCAACACATCTTAAAATCCATTTTCTAAGGAATAATAATTTCCCTGATCTGGGTCAATGTCAATAGTGGAGGCAATGCAGCAGTGAACCACTAGATGGTGATACAAGGCATCAAAACATGCACCTAAAATTCATCTTGTTAATAATTAATTAGCAGAAGATGTAAAAACATAATTTAAAATCCAATGGCATAGTGCAGATAAATTTAGGTGAAAAGAAAGCTGCTGTATGGAAAACAACTGATCCAATTAACTCAGTAACATACACTGAGGGACAGTGTAAAAAGTATTTTAAAGTGCATTTGGTTGGATAAAACAGGATAAACACTATACAAAATAGAAACCAGAATGGCAGCTGTTTTACTCTACTTGTACTTTAACACACATCATAAAATAGGTTCATAATCAGGGGTACAGTGAACAAGATTCAGGAATGAATTCAGCAGGGAGGATATTCAAATTTATGCTTGTTATTGTGTGCCTTCACGTTGTTTCAGACTCGTTCCTAGGACTGAGAGCGTGTGACACATCCAAGGTTACCAACTGGGTTTTTCATGGCCAAGCGGGGATCCAGACTCTGGTCTCCAGTGGTAGTCCAGCACTCAAACCACTACACCATGCTGGGTCTTCAGGGTTAAAGCTACAAGCTAAAGCTACAAGCATGGACTATTAACTTGGCAAGGTTGCATGTATCAGGTAGCATGTAGCCACATTTTATTTATTCAAAAGTAGGTATGTGAGAGACCCAGTTGGGGCCCATCTACACTGTCTTATAATCTAGTTTCTGAATCCAGATTATCTGTTTTGGATTGGATTATATGACAAGTGACTCATATAATCAAGTTCAAAGCAAATCACCTGAATTCAGAAACTGGATTACATGGCACTGCAGATCTAGCCTGGGTCTCATCTCACATGGGACTCGAAACTGGTCCCACAACTGACTCCCTGCTTCCTCAAATCACCTTCTCAAATGTAATGGTCATGAAGGAGGTGGAAATTTCACTAGTCCTTATAATGCTTTTCATATTAAACTATTTTAACTGGTACTTTAACAGTGAAATTGCATATATATATATATATATATATATATATATATATATATATATATATACACACACACACACACACACACACACACACACACACACACACACACACACTCTTAATTTATATTTTAATATATTATTTATGCTGAAAGTATTGGAACTTTCAAAATTACATATATATATATTTTACATTCCAGTCATTGGGGAAAGACAAGATATAAATGAAACGAAATACATAATATCTGCACAAACAATATATAAATGTAATGTAATGTTCATTTGTGGGATTAACATAACTCAAAAACCACTGGACGAATTGACACCAAATTTGGACACAATACACCTATCAGGCCAACAAGTGACCATCACTCATAAAAACACTGAAAAACTTAGCGAAAGGGCCTTAAAAAGCTAAAACACACACACACATATATATACACAAGCACACATATATATATACACAAAACACATATATACACACATATATATGCAAAACCACATATATATACACAAGCACACATATATACACCTACACACAAATATATATACACACATATACACACACAATGCACATATACACAGAATGGGCCACAGCAACGTGTGGCAGGGGACGGCTAGTGTATGTATGTGTATATGTGTGTGTGTGTGTGTGTGTATCCTGACTTCTACATTTAAAACCATGCAGACTGATCATTGTACACTATAACATTTGTTCTGTTCTTTTTCTAGAAGCTTGAAACACTTATGCAAATAGTTAATTCTTAATACAACTTGCAGACATAGCCATATAACCCAGAATATCAAGGCAGAAAATCCCACAATATCTGCTTTGAGCTAGGTTATTTGTGTCCACACTGCCATATATTCCAGTTCAAAGCAGATAATGTGATGATTTATTCAGCTGTGTAGAAGGGGCCTGGCAGAGAGAGAGAGAGAGAGAGAGAAGAGGAAGAAGAAGAGGAAGAAGAAGTGGAACAAAAGAAGCTACCAAGAAAAGGATAGAAACAAAATAATGAAATATCTTAAATTCTTCATCAGATCGTCAAACAGTGAGCTGTGGGTCATAAGAAATCCGTCAAATGCCATATATCAATTAGCTTCCACCTGCCCCTAGGATAGAACCTGTTTTCGGAAGACGGCATAAATAATGTAAAAGATCACATCAGAGAGATTTCAGGGGAGTCTAGGAGAAAATAGAAGCTGCTTTGTTGGCTCATTTTTCAAATGCAAAAGGTGTACACATACATTATTCATCCCTGTGTCTCAGTATGTTCAAATGCCTTCTTGTCCATGGGAGAGACGGGAAAAATTGGCTGATCATATTTGAGCAAACCTAGCTACCCCATTCTAATAGGCAACACGAATGCATATTTAGTGAACATACGACTGCTGCTCATTAATTAATGAATTCTTTGGAAACCACATGCAGGGTGATTTAAGAAATGAGAGAAAGATTTGAATTTTTTATGAGGACAGCATGGATATAAAATAGAGTGTTCTATATTGGGATTATATCTCCTTCTTAACATCCTTTATTAGGGCTCTTAAATTTTTAAGAATCTGTACAATGGACTTACAGGTAAGCAAAAGGGAATCCCTGAAATTGTGTGGTTAAAGACCAAGCACAGAGAAAACAAGACAGAGACATATTTTTTCATATGAAGTTGGAGCTCTTAAGTATCTCTGGCCCCTTCTACACTGCCATATAAAATCCAAATGGTCTACTTTGAAATGGATTATATAGCAGTATAGACTCACATAATCCAGTTGTTGCTGGCTATAAAATTGGCCCTCTACATTTGTGTGTTTAACTTTTGCAGCTTTAATTATTCTGGGATTTCGATTCAAATGGATCTCTCCAGGAATCTCTATGTCCTCCAGCATGATGCTATGGTCAACTTCCCCTGGAAATTGACCATCAAGTTGCACTAGAGAACCTAGGAATTCTTAGGGTGCATGCACACTGTAGAATGAATGCAGTTTGATACCATTTTAACTGCCATGACTGAATGTTATGGAATCCTGGGAACTCTAGATTGGTGAGGCATCAACACTCTTGGGCAGAGAAGATCTTGCTAAATGACAATTCTCATGATTCCATAGTGTTGAGCCATGGCAGTGCAAGTGGGCATTAAACTGCATTAACTCTACAGTGTAGATCCACCCCCTAGATGAAAACATAATATTCTACAACATCCTACTACTTTCGTGGGAGTCTTGCACCCTGAACCCCAGTGAATGTGGAGGACTGGCTATATTTCTGAGGAAGGAACTGGCCAAACCACTTCTGAGGGCACATCCAGACAGCACCTAAAGTGCATGCCCTCCCACGTTTTTCCATGGGGCATCCATGTAAAGGAGACTGAATTCGGCACTAAGCAAGAAACCCTGTTTTGTGCCAAGGTAATTTTTCAGCGAGAGAGATGCAAATCTTCTTTAAAGACCCACATCTTTCCCATTGTAGGAAGAGTCTGGACTGCCCCCTCAGAAGTACTGAGACTTCTGAGGGGGCTGTCCTCACAGCCCTCTCATGTTTTATGGCCTCCATGAGGCCAGAATATCCAAGAAGCTCGAACATCCTCCCCAAACTCCCCAGAAAAGTGTTTTAAAAATAAAATAACTTACCTGGCTCCCATTAAAGTGCTGCCGGAGCTCTCCTAGCATGAAGGAATGATATGCCAGGAGAAGGGGGGCAGGAAGAAAATCACTCCCCCACCTTCTCCTGGCCCATCATTCCTATGTTCCAGGAGAGCTCTGGCAACACTTTAATGGGAGACATGTAAGTTATTTTCTTTTTTAAACTCTTTTTAAGGGGTTTTGGGAGTGAGTGGGGGGTTGCCCCACTGTCCTCCTGGAAGGTACTGAGAGGTCTTCTGCATGCACTTTCTGGGGAGGAGTGGACTAGAACCCAGAAGCAATCTTGTTTAATCAACGTGAATGCTCCCAGGTTAAATGGCTGTATGGCACCACCCTGAGTATCCTTTGCCTAAGAAACCCTATGAACTTCATGGAGTCAACGTAACTCAACAGGTGTCTTGAAGGCACACACACACATGTACAAGATCAAATCATTGCAGTTCCAGGTATGGGTTGCTGTCTCGTTTCTTTTTAAAGTTGTTTAATTGTTTGCATGTTGGACTACAACTCCAAAAGACTAGGAATTGAATCCCTGCTTAGCCATGGAAACTCACCTTTGGCAGGTTACACTTTCCCAGCTTCAGAGGAAAGCAAAGGCAAACCCTCTCTAAATACTTTTTTGCCTTGGAAACTCCATGGTAAGTTCACATTAGGATTACCGTATGTTAAAAATGAGATGGCATGCAGCAAAAGCATAAATACCAAAATCATCAACAACAAATATGTGAAATGTGTTAGCCACAGGTGTACCAATGTGGTACAGTGCCATAAGAGTAACAAGAGATCTTTCATCACTCATCTCCCTATTACATTTCAAGCTTTCCACAGTAAGGGAGAGCTTGAAATTATTACATTTCAAGCCCTCTGCATCATGATTGCACGTTAAAGAGTTTGATTCAGGAGACGGTGGCAAATCTGACATACCTGACTTATTTGAAAGGATTCCTATTGTATAGAGAAAATGGTCCACTTTTAAAAATTGGTGTGGCACTGTCAAGTAGGCTGTTATATTTGTGATATGGTGGGTGATGGGAAGCTTAATCAGATATTTTGGAAACTGAACACTTGGTTGAGATTTGGCATCTGAAAGAGAGAAAGAATGGCAAGTCAGCAATTTTGGTTGGCAACAGCATCTAAACAACTCATGTTCAAAGAATAAACATTTGGGTCTTCCACTTATCAAGCATGCAAATTTGCAAGTGATTTAAATGGTTAATTCTCTGGGTTGGGCTGACGTTTTGAAGTATAATGATCTAAAAGATGATGAGTTCATTCAAGGGAGCTGTGTGTGAGCTTTGTGACTATAAACCTGAAAAGGCACACATAATAATAAAATGGTAATTAGCAACTCATCAGAGCAGTCTACAATATTCTAAATCATTAAAAAAAAGGCAGTGTATAAAAACTAATTGGAATCTCTAGGTTGCATCATGAAACATAGCTAAATATATAGCTAGGACAGCCTCCCATTAAAGTTCCCATCCCCAAAAGCAAGCTTTGCTCTGTTGCAGCTCCCTGAACCCAAACATTTTCAGTGATATGATTGCTCTATATCCTGTTACACCAATGGTTTCCAACTTGTGGTCCATGGCCCACCAGTGGTTCCCAAGAACTAAAATATGGTCCAGCGCCTCACAGTTACTACACCGTTGCAACGAGAGCAATTGGTCTTGCAAAACCCTCTTATAGTGCCAAGGCAATAGGGGTGTCAGGAGGCGAGACGCTGACTACCCACAAAAGGCACAACAACAAGTCTCCTGACTGCTGCTTCTCCTCCTCCCTCCCTCCTCCTGAGCGGAGCCATTCCATGTGGCACCTGGAAGCAGGGGTGCCTTGCTGTCTTCATTTTTAGGCCTGTTCCTGGAGCTATTTGGGTTGCTGATTCAGAAAATTGCATTGGATAGACCACATCAGCTCTAGATTATTAAATATGGTTTTCTGTGGGCGAGCAGATGGTGACTACTGGATAGCATATGTTTTTTATCAGAAACAAGAGCTGATGTGGTCTATCCAATGCAATTTTCTGCATCAGCACTCCAAATAACCAAACCTAAAGTTGATGAAAAACTGATGGATAACCCTTTTGGTATTAATGTTGGACAGTGGTCCCTGGTCAAAGTGGTTGCTGGTCAACTGGTTGATGGTCAAAGTGGTCCCTGATCTAAGTGGTCCCTGGTAAAAAAAAAAAGGTTGGGAACCACTGCATTTTAGGATCAATAAAAAGTGAGTTATGATAGTGTCTACAACCAGATCTTATTATATACACAGCCAGGATGCAAATCTTCCCTAAGTTTAATAACAAGATCTGACTGCTTTTTGTGAGTGATTTATTCATATAAGAATGCTTTTTTATTTATTCATGAATAAACAGATAAATACATCTCAAACATAATTAAACCCATTCTGATATGTAACCTACCCATATTAGTAACACACATCATCAGGGGAAAAGTTTTATAATAACATTTTTGTTTGCTTGCCACTATTACTTACCAGAAAGTTTCCCAGTAATTAAAATTGTATCATCAAACAGCCATATATTTGCCTGGCTTTGGGGAAACAGTGAAAGTGTGACTGATGAATATACTGCAAGAAACAAAACAAATATATTACTACATAAGGCACGTATTGTACAAAAAAAAAACTAGTGAAAAGATGAGAGTCCTGAAAAGGCATAATCATTTTATTTGAGAAAAAAATTGATTGTATAGATTTGGGTTAATGATAATAATACTTCATTTTAACCTGCCCTCTCTCCCTGAGGGGATTTAAGGCTGCTTCCAAAGTAAAATGGCAAACATTCAATGCCCATACAATCATTCTATTTGCTCAATAACTTTCTGAAGCATTTCATATGTATTAAAATACCACCAAAATAAAGGTCCAAAATGTCAAAGGCTCCTATAGTACTATGTATTTAAGAAAATTATTTGAGTCAACTTCAGATTTTAGGCGTCTGGAAATGCTATCACTCCATGCTTAAAAATTACCACAGTTTCTTTCCACTTCTCAATATATTGAGAGTTTTCCCCAAACATTTCACAATTTAACCAGAGTATTTAATGATCCCTTGCTTGACCAAACCAACATGGGGGAGAAGGTTTAAATGAACTACAGTTCTCCAATTCAAACGTAAACTGTAATTAGTTTAAAGCCAGAACTGGGTGCTTCTGAACTTATTAAAAGAGAAGCAAATGACATATATAGTTTTGAACTACCCATATTCCTTTTTTAATCAAATTAGTTGGAGCAGATGAGATCTCAAGTTGAAAACGTCTTGAGAGCACCAGGTCGGGAAATTTAAAAATATTGACTGAAGTCAATATGGTTGTTCTGACTAGAGTTGAGCCTCCGAATCAATAAAATTTACTTCTGTGTTGGTTCATTATTCAACAACTGATTGAATAAGTCTACTGGAGCTGGGATTAACCACAGAATTCTAACCCAGTGTTCAGAACACAAAACAAGCAAACTTTGGGCATTTCTACACTACCATTCAATGTAGTGTTCATGTTGGGGCAGGGGAGGTTGCATCAACCTACACTTAATGCAGCTGCACACTGGCTTAGAAAAGCACAAGGAAAGGTCTGAATCTTGCATTCCATTCAGACCTTCACCACAGCAATCACGTGCTCCTCAGATTTAGGCAGTCTGAGGAGATGGGGAGGAATGTCCCTCCTACCCTTTAGCATCCCAACTCCTTTCAAAAGACAGAAAATCATCATTTATCAGAGCTCAGAACTATTTACTTCCTGGCTGCTGCCATGTGACTGAGCAAGGCAGCTTGAAAGGAGTGGGAAGGGGTTGGCTCCTCTCAAGCTGCCTTGCTCAGTCACATAGCAGAAACGAGGAAGTAAACAACCTTGAGATCCAATAAGTGCCAATTATTGGAGGGTTTTGTGGGGCTGGGGGAAGGATCCTGCCCAATCTCAGCCATATCAAACTAGCTTTGGCACAGCTGGGCTGTGGGGCTGATGATCTGCCACAGAGGTTGCTGACAGCAGCCCTGCCTGGCCATAATATGACTCCAAACTGGCGTATTTCATAACAGTTCAGGGCCACATGTTGTGCCTGGATAGAACTGCCCATCGTTTCTGTTATATATATTTTCAAAAATAGACAATAATTAACAAAATAATAAAAAAATAGTTTTTTTATAAAAAAAGTTACAAGCAAAAGTCCAGGAGGAGACCTGTAACTTTCCTGTTTTATCTTGAAAAATGCATGCTGAGATAAAATGTTACTCACTCTCATTTTAGCTTTTATGACTGCTGAACACATTTTCAGCCTTTAATATAACCTGCATATACTCAGTGAAGATTTTCAATTATTAAAAATTTAATGGATTTGTTTGAATCCATTTTTATATGAGTTCTAAGACAATGACATTTACCGTTGCATCCAGACATGACCTACTTTGGATGACTGTATTAAGTAGCATTCATTTGATGACAATTAGATAGATTACCCAAGGGAGAAAAGTTCAAATACATTCCATTTAAAAATAGGCTTTTGAAAAGGGATTACGTACTTGGTATTCTCCCAGTCTTCCAAGGCAGAGGCGTTAGCATATAACCATCTTTATAAGACACAATTGTTAAGCTCAGGCCTAGCTGATAAGGAACTCGTATCAATACTGCTCCATTATTTCCAGTGAATGTTGAATTCGTTTTGGTGTAGTTGACAAAAATTTCCACAACTGCTTGCCGTAGATACTGATGACTGATTATGTCATTGACTTGCACCTTCAGTGTAAATGTAGATCCTGAATAAAAGCAAAAAAAAAAAGCCTAGATTATAATGACATTATATATACTTTCAAAAAAGCAAGTCTCTATTTTGGTATTATTAGTTGCCATTCTGGGTTTCTGAAAAAAAAGAAGACACAGCTCATACACTACAAGACTATGGATGAACATGCACATATCTCTCCATTCCACAACACATCTCCTCTGACTAGTGCACTGTCACACACCATAAACCAGTTTCTTTCCCAGTCTGAAATTCATGTTTGTCAAATGAGTAAGCATTCTATTTGACAAGTGTTACAGTTAAAATGTGTAAGTTTACCATTAAACTTTGAAGACAACCTCACCGATCATTCTGGTTGAGCAAAATGGAACCTTTCTCTATCCAGAACATCTAGGGATCAATGGGTTGGAGATCATTAGTTTGGACAATTCATGTGCCAGATTCAAAGATGTTGATCATGAAGGGCCTATGTTCTTTAAATTCTTAATGAAAAGAGATGTTTCTGCTCGCCCTGGACACGTATTGTGACAATCTTTCCGATGTTGGTTTGGAAAAAAGTCCGCAAATCTTTTCTCTAGCAGGATTTTCTCAGTAAAAATATTCCACTCAACTGTATTTGCCACTGGCTGCAACTTCTAATACTGTAGCTTTTATATGGACATTTTGTTATAGTAAAAGTAGCTGCTTCAAATAGGTTAGATTGTGCCATAAACTTGCATGACATCTGCTCACTAGCAAATTCTTGGACAAGGAAAGAAGGACAGCAAGAGAAAGGGAGGGTAGGTTGATTCTCTCCAGAAATTCAAGCCTACTTTAAAAGACTGGAGGGGTTTGTAATGAATTGACAGTGATTTAGGGGAGATGTAGTTCACCTACATCTGGAGAGGTTTGAAGGCCTGCATACAGATCAAAGAACCCAGAAGAGAAGAAAAAGGAAACTCTAAACAACAGGATAAATAATGGAATGTTTCATTTTCCTTTTTGTTTCAATTTAACAGGAAAGAAAGTTGGCAAGTGCTAAAGCAGCGTTTCTCAACCTGGGGGTCAGGACCCCTGGGGGGTCGCAAGGGGGTTTCAGAGAGGTCATCAAAGCCCATCAGAAACATCTTAGGAATCCTTTGGCATAGTTGTTTGGGTTCACAGTGCTCTCTAGATGTAGGTGAACTACATCTCCCCTAAATCACTGTCAATTCATTCACACAGTATTTTCTGCTGGTCATGGGAGTTCTGTGTGGGAAGTCTGGCCCAATTCTATTGTTGGTGGGGTTCAGAATGCTCTTTGATTGTAGGTGAACTATAAATCCCAGCAACTACAACTCCCAAATGTCAAGGTCTATTTCCCACAAAATCCACCATTTTTCACATTTGGGCATATTGAGTATTCATGCCAAGTTTGGTCCAGATCTATCATTGTTTGAGTCACAGTGCTCTCTGGATGTAGGCGAACTACAACTCCAAAACTCAAGGTCAATGCCCACCAAACCCTTCAAGTATTTTCTGTTGGTCATGGGTGTTCTGTGTGCCAAGTTTGGTTCAATTTCATCATTGGTGGAGTTCAGAATGCGCTTTGATTGTAGGTTAACTATGAATTCCAGCAAATACAACTCCCAATGGCAAAAACAATCCCCACATCAAACCCCACCATTATTCAAATTTGGACGTATCAGGTATTTGTGCCAAATTTGGTCCAGTTAATTAAAATACATCCAGCATATCAGATATTTACGTGACAAAATTACAGGAACAAAATTACAGTTATGAAGTACCAACTAAAATAATGTTATGGTTGGGGTCACCACAACATGAAGAACTGTATTAAGGGGTTTCGGCATTAGGGAGATTGAGAACCACTGTGCTAAAGGATAAACTCAAAAAAGGAGACGGTTTTGTATGTACCCATCTGCTCTTGTTGTTGTTGTTGTTGTTTAGCTACCTTTCCATATGGATTGACGCAGGGAACAACAACATATTAAAATACATCTTATGCAATCATTTAAAAAACAGTTCAAAATCAATTAAAACAAACATCAGTTTAAAAGAGCACATACATTCAATACATATTTTTAAAACCACAGATAATTTAAAATTCATTATTTAAAAATTGTATTAAATATATATATCCACTGTATTCCATTTGTAAAGAAACAGCTGAAAATTACAGAGATGCTGTCCTTCAAATACACCAAGTGGGAATTTTTTAAAAAAATAAGGATTTGGAACTGTGATTTATTTCTTGCAGCTTCACACAGTTGGCAGATTTTCACTGCAACAGTCACACAAAACACATTATGTTTCCTTCCATATCCAAGAACACTTCGAGTTTTACTCAGCGCATTTCCAGCTGGCTGGAAGCACACATAGGTAGGTGTGGAAGGCCTTTTTATACATCTCATCCCCCTGATCCCACAAAAACTCAGAGTCAATGCTTCACTAATACCGAAGCCATGCAATGCATCATTATTCCAAAGGATCTCTCAAGAACACATGGGGTTGGGAGAGAAAGAAAAATTTGCTTCCTTTTCTACTGCACCAATGGACAAAGCTCCAGTGGATCAGACCTTCCACCTGAAGGGGTCAGAAAGAGCAATTCTGAATCGATACAAAATTATGTCCAAGAGGAAAACAAATGAGATTACAAGACTGTCAGATTTGGCACATTTAACACATTTATATTTTGGCTAAGGTTTGTTTGGAGTTAACTTGAACTCAAGCAACCATGAAAAATATAAGAAATAAAAATTAAAATACATGTGTATTAGTAAAATAGGATTACATAAAGTTGTCTTTGTTGGCTTTCAATTACTATATTTCAGTATTACTACCAAGTCAAGTCAGAATAGTATAATAATAATAATAATAATAATAATAATAATAATGCTTTATTTATACCCCGCTACCATCTCCCAAGGGATTCAATGCGGCTTACATGAGGCCGAGCCCACAATACATCAATACAAGCAATAGCAATTACAAAACAAAACAAAATACTAATACTAATACAAAGCAATTAAAATAAATCTCATACAAAAAATAGCATAAACATTGAACAGTGGCACAAAATACATTTAAAAACTATGGCTGGGCCAAATGTAATTAAGTTAAAAATAATGCTGGGCATGAACAAGGTAGAGGAGGTGGGGCATTGGGGAAACGTACAAGCAGACCTAAATCAGTATAAAGTTCTTTTGGAGGACATAATGCTAAGGGTTCATTATTCTGGGAAGGCACATAATGTGGTGGTGCAGTGGGTTAAACTGCTGAGCTGCTGACCAAAAGGTTGGCGGTTCAAATCTGGTGAGCAGGGTAAGCTCCCACTGTTAGCCACAGCTTCTACCAACCTTGTTCATTCGTTCAGTCGTCTCCGACTCTTCGTGACCTCATGGACCAGCCCACGCCAGAGCTCCCTGTCGGCCGTTACCACCCCCAGCTCCTTCAAGGTCAATCCAGTCACTTCAAGGATGCCATCCATCCATCTTGCCCTTGGTCGGCCCCTCTTCCTTTTGCCTTCCACTTTCCCCAGCATAATTGTCTTCTCTAGGCTTTCCTGTCTCCTCATGATGTGGCCAAAGTACTTCAACTTTGTCTCTAGTATCTTTCCCTCCAATTAGCAGTCGGGCTTTATTTCCTGGAGGATGGACTGGTTGGATCTTCTCGCAGTCCAAGGCACTCTCAGAACTTTCCTCCAACACCACAGCTCAAAAGCATCAATCTTCCTTCGCTCAGCCTTCCCTAAGGTCCAGCTCTCACATCCGGAGGTGACTACAGGGAATACCATGGCTTTGACTATGGATCTTTGTTGCCAGTCTGATGTCTCTACTCTTTACTATTTTATCGAGATTGGACATTGCTCTCCTCCCAAGAAGTAAGCGTCTTCTGATTTCCTGGCTACAGTCTGCATCTGTAGTAATCTTTGCCCCTAGAAATACAAAGTCTGTCACGGCCTCCACGGTTTCTCCTTCTATTTTCCAGTTGTCAATCATTCTTGTTGCCATAATCTTGGTTTTTTTGACGTTTAGCTGCAACCCAGCTTTTGCGCTTTCTTCTTTCACCTTGATTAGAAGGCTCCTCAGCTCCTCCTCGCTTTCGGCCATCAGAGTGGTGTCATCTGCATATCTGAGGTTGTTAATGTTTCTTCCAGCATTTTTTACCCAGCCTTGCATTCATCAAGCCCCGCACATTGCATGATGTGTTCTGCATACAAGTTAAAAAGGTTGGGTGAGAGTATGCAGCCTTGCTCTACGCCTTTCCCAATCTTGAACCAGTCTGTTGTTCCGTGGTCAGTTCTGACTGTTGCTACTTGGTCCTTGTACAGATTCCTCAGGAGAGAGACAAGGTGGCTTGGGATGCCTATCCCACTAAGAACTTGCCACAATTTATTATGATCCACACAGTCAAAGGCTTTAGAATAGTCAATGAAGCAGAAGTAGATGTTTTTCTGAATCTCCCTGCCTTTCTCCATTATCCAGCGGATATTGGCAATCTGGTCTCTCGTTCCTCTGCCTTTTCTAAACCCAGCTTGAACATCTGGCAACTCTCGCTCCATGTATTGCTGGAGTCTTCCTTGCAGGATCTTGAGCATTACCTTACTGGCATGAGAAATAAGGGCCACTGTACGGAAGTTTGAGCAGTCTTTCGCATTTCCCTTTTTTGGTATGGGGATATAAGTTGATTTTTTCCAGTCTGATGGCCATTCTTGTGTTTTCCATATTTGCTGGCAAATGGCATGCATCACCTTGACAGCATCATCTTTTCAGATTTTAAACAGTTCAGCTGGGATCCCGTCATCTCCTGCTGCCTTGTTGTTAGCAATGCTTCTTAAGGCCCATTCAACCTCACTCCTCAGGATGTCTGGTTCTAATTCATTCACCACACCGTCAAAACTATCCTCAATATTATTATCCTTCCTATCCAGATCTTCTGTATAGTCTCGCCACCTTCTCTTGATCTCTTCAGCTTCTGTTAGGTCCCTGCCATCTTTGTTTCTTATCATACCAATTTTTGCCTGAAATTTACCTCCAATTTTTCTAATTTTCTGGAAGAGGTCTCTTGTCCTTCCTATTCTGTTGTCTTCTTCAACTTCCATGCATTGCTTATTTAAAAATAGTTCCTTATCTCTTCTGGCTAACCTCTGGAATTGCGCATTTAACTGGGCATATCTCCCCTTATCCCTGTTTCCTTTTGCTTTCCTCCTTTCTTGGGCTACTTCCAGTGTCTCAGCAGACAACCATTTTGCCTTCTTGGTTTTCTTTTTCTTTGGGACGTACTTTGTTGCCGCCTCCTGAACAATGTCTCGGACTTCTGTCCATAGTTCTTCTGGGACTCTGTTTACTAAATCTAGTCCTTCAAATCTGTTCTTCACTTCCACTGTATATTCGCTAGGAATGTTAGTGAGATCATATCTAACTGATCTGTGTATTTTCCCTGATCTCTTTAGTTTTATTCTAAATTGAGCAATAAGAAGTTCGTGATCTGAGCTACAGTCAGCCCCAGGTCTTGTTTTCACCGACTGGATGGATGTCCGCCACCTTTGGCTGCAAAGGATGTAGTCAATCTGATTTCGGTGTTGACCATCTGGTGAGGTCCATGTATAAAGCCGTCTTTTAGGTTGTTGGAAGAGAGTATTCGTTATACACAGCGAGTTTTCCTGGCAAAATTCTATCAGCCTGCGTCCCGCTTCATTTTTTTCTCCCAGACCATGCTTGCCTGTGATCCCAGTTTCATTTGACTTCCCACCTTGGCATTCCAGTCTCCTGTAATGAAAATAATGTCTCTTTTTGGTGTATTATCCAGTAGGTCCTGCAGATCCTCATAGAACTGATCTACTTCTGCTTCTTCAGCAGCTGTGGTTGGGGCATATATTTGGATCACTGTAATGTTGAAAGGCTTTCCTTGCACTCGAATTGAGATCATTCTGTCATTTTTTGGGTTGTATCCAAGCACTGCTTTAGCGAATTTCTTATTAATTATGAAGGCTACTCCATTTCTTCGATGTTCCTCTTGTCCGCAGTAGTAGATCTGGTGGCCATCTGATGTGAAGTGGTCCATTCCAGTCCATTTCAGTTCGCTGACCCCCAGAATGTCTATCTTTAGTCTTGACATCTCACCAATAACAACATCCAATTTGCCCTGGCTCATAGATCTTACATTCCAGGTTCCTATGGTGTGTTGATCTTTAGAGCATCGGATTCGTCGTTCACCTCCAGTAACGTCGGCCGCTAGCCTTCCTTTCGGCTTTGAGCTAGCTGCGTCATCACATCTGGGGCTAGTTGAACTTATCCTCTGCTCCTCCCCAGTAGCATTTTGGCCATCTTCCGACCTGGGAGTCCCATCTTCCAATGGCATACCGACATATCTCTGGTTGTACTGGTCCATTTAGTTTTCTTGGCAAGGATACTGGAGTGGTTTGCCATTGCCTTCCCCAGGGATCACGCTTGGTCTGACCTCTCTGCCACAACCGTCCCGTCTTGGGTGGCCCTTCACGGTTTCGCTCATGACATCATTGAGGTGCTCAAGCTCCAGCGCCCCGACAAGGCGGTGATCCTTTGCTGGAGTCTACCAACCTAGCAGTTCGAAAACATGCAAATGTGAGATCAATGGGTTCCACTCCAGCAAGAAGGTAATGACGCTCCATGCAGTCATGCTGGTCACGTGACCTAGGAGGTGTCTATGGACAACACCGGCTCTTCGGCTTAAAAATGGAGATGAGCATCACCCCCCAGAGTCAGACACAACTAGACTTAACGTCAAGGGGAAACCTTTACCTTTACCTTTTATAGAACTGTATTGTATTAGTTAAGCCTATTTGTAGTAGTAACTCTCATTGATCTGACCTCTACAAATTCCCACGGAGAGTCTACCGTACAAGTCTATTTCCCTTGTCTTCTTACACAGTCCTAAAAAACAGGAATTGTTTGGCAGTAGCAACATCATGTATTCGGCAAAGTTATGAAAAATATTCACTGGAGTCAGTGACTGTGCTACTGAAAAGAGTAATAGAGAGAAACCTCTTATGTTGGAATTGGTTACAATATTGTTAGGCTGCTTGTCCATCAAAGCAGCCTTCAAGGCAACATAGAAGACAACATCAAAATGAAATAATTCAGCATCTATCCTGAAAAAATAGTTTGTTTCAGTTTTGAACCAGCTGATGTTTCACAATATTATTGGGACATCAAGATTCTGAGACGTTTTCAATTATTCATCAGCTGTGTAGATAACACACAACAGATAGTAACATGATTCTACAGAACCCATAGGGACCCTGTAAAATAGACTTCCAGCTTTGCAATAATTCATTTTAAGCTTTCAACACCCCCTACTATCCAATGGTTAAATTTGGTCTTTAATTTTGGGAACATGACATAACCTTTGCACCTTGTTCCAATTCCCGGATTTCCAATGGTAATACAAACTGATTAAAGATGCAGCGGCAAGCAAGAATACATGAAGACATGTTGCGATGTCAATATCCATTACTCTCTCCCTCTCCCTCTCTCTCTCTGCTCTGCAGATTTTTCCTTGAGGCAGGTAGTTGATATTTAATGTACTGCATTCAAAACAAGTAACACACTAGGCCATAAACAGGGCTATGAGGATGTCACAACAAGGCATGAAAGACTGTAGTCTTTAAATGCAAGCAAGACACTTTTCTCCCCACTGAATACAAACATTTAAATCATACCTATCAACACACTACACAACATGAGCCTAAAATATCTTCAGTTACTCATTACTGAAAAAAATCTCGAAGTTAGCAAAAACTAGGTTTCGACAATACAAAAACTAGGTATTTTGGCATATTCAGGTATTTTAAAAATGTGTAAGACTGTTTTTATTCTCTCTTTTTTTTCAACAGTTGTTTGCTCTGCATACTCATTTACACAAGGGATGAGGATCCTGTAGTTCAAAAGATGTGTGAATTCTATAGATTCCATTTGCGCCAATTTGCCATTTTACCAATAGCTATAAAAATTGTTGTTGTTGGGTACCTTCAAGTAATTTCTGGCACATGGAAACCTATTGCAGGGTTTTCCAGGCAATATTAGTTGAAAAGGTGGGTTTTAGCTATTTATTTATTTAGAACTTTTATATTCCATTTTTCGTGGAGGGACTCAGAATGGCTAACAACAGCAAAAATTCAATGCTACACAGTAAGGCTGAGAGAATATGACTTATCCAAGGTCAGTCAGTGGATGTTCATGCATGAGCATGGATTCAAACACTGGTCTTCAGAAATGCTGTCCCAACACTCAAACCACTACTTCAGTGTTGAACATGTCTTCAAGAAATAGCCAGTAGACATATTCCTGGTTCATATTCCAAAATGAATATAATCTTATTTTCTTTGGGGAAAATAAATATATCTAGAACCACCTCAGATCTCAGAGTAGAATGGATTGGGTCCAGAGAAAGAGGTAGTGTGCATGTGTGTGTGCGTGTGCGTGCCTTCAAGTTGCCTGTCAACTTAGGGCAGTCCCATTAATGTCATAGGGGTTTCTTAGGCAAGGAATACTTAGAGACAGAGGAATTCCAAATTATTAAACACAAAATTCATGTATGTTTCATATGCATCTTATATTAAGTACCAGCTGTACCCACCACGCATTGCTGTGGACAATCTTCCCTCCCTCTTTCTAGGGGATGCTGGGAGCTGTAGTCTGGAAGAGAGTGTGGATATGCTATTGTGTGTTTTGTTTGCCGGGGGAGTCGTTTTTGCGCATAGGCTGTAGCGTCTTTTTGCCAATTTGGATTTTAAGCCCCTTCCACTGTGTTTTTCAGTGTTTGTATGAGTGATGGTTACTTGTTGGCCTAATAGGTGTGTTGTGTCCAAATTTGGTGTCAGTTCGTCCAGTGGTTTTTGAGTTATGTTAATCCCACAAACTAACATTACATCTTCATTTATATAGATGTTGATAATTGTATATTATGTTTTAAACTATGTTGTATATGAAACAAAAATTGAAGACACTGAACTTTCAGAAACCAAAGGTGTGACTACCTCTGCCTCCCAGGTGAAGAATTTTGGATTTTGGAGAATTTCCGATTTCAGGATGCGGGTTAGGGATGCTCAATTTGTAATATATCTAGAAAATTGGAAAGACGGGAGATTTCAGAGTTGAGACTTCGGAGCTGTGGGCTACTACAGAAAATGGCAAATAGGGGAGTGGACGAAATTTTCCTATTTGCACCAAAAAAAAAGCCCTGAACTGCTTTCCCTTGTAGAGCAGACATTGCAATTTTTAATATATGTATTTGAATATATCATTTCCTTTGCCATTTATCCCACTTCCTCCTTTTCTGTCTTTGAGACTGACATAAATTAGAATGGGTATCTTTGTTAAAGATCATCATTTGGAAAATGTCAGGCATATGCTCAAGATTTATTTTTCCAGAGACTGCCTCTAATACATAGTTTTGTCTTGCATGCTAACCAGCTATGAGCTCTTTCTGTCACTCTCACACACATACTACACTGGGAGATTTGTTTGGTCTTAGCTGAATGAACACCCATCATTCTCCACATTTTACTCTTGCCTTGGCAGAACATGCTATTTCCTACTCAATCTTATTAGAGATATGAGAGAGGCGCTGACCTCTAACAAGGAAATCAGTTCTTCTGGGGATATCAGACCTTCTCATTGTATTAACCCAGCAGGAGTAGTTATCATGTAGGGCTGCCAACAAGATAGCTAATGCTCTGTGCAGTCAATACTACCCAGCAAGTTAAGTGAGGGCATGGGCTTAAGAACATACACAAATGTAGAGAAGTAACTAGACCAGAATAAATCCGCATGATGTGTACAACAAATTATGTTCACAAAGCAGACTACTTTTTTTGTTCTGATATGTGATGTGTAAAATGGACAGATTGTTTATCTGTGAATGTAATTCTTTGAATAGTTATCTATGAACTCAAACCGATTGCCTGTACCTGCACAGTGTATGATTTGGACATTTTTGAGTTGTTACAGAAGCATTTTGGTAGTAGATCTACTCATTCCTTACGTGCCATACCAGCACACTTCCTGCCTAAGCCTTTAGTTTCCTGGATGCCAGGATCTAAGAGATGGCAAAACATGTTGAGGAAAGGATAGAGGTCACAGACTGCCACTCAGAGAAATACAGAAAGTTATTAACAATGGGTAGAGGAAGTGCCATGCTAGAAAGTCTTTGAGACGGACATGGAGATAGTAACATTGTGTAAGATCCTTACAAGGGGGAGCTATCAAATAAAGAAAGATGGTATAGAACTGGAGTCAGATGGAGAGTGGAGCAGCAAATGATGATGGTGAGATCTTTAGGAATTCAGGAACCACTACTGATGGAAACACAAGATGATGTATCCTTTGGAAGATCAGTCATTACAGATTGGACTTTATTCCTTGCACCAAAGATGGCCCTCACAGGGTTTTGTTTTGTTTTTTTGTTTTTTTTGGGGGGGGGATTCAGCAACATCATCCTCTAAGGCAACAGAAATAACAGATGACATCGATGCTTCTGGGATCATGGTTGTCAATCCTGTGTCCTGTCCAGTGGATGAATGCCTAGAGCCCATCAAAATTGAAGGACCTGAACTATTATTGTGATCAACTGGAGAGGAAGCACAGTCAGGAGTCTTAGGAACCACTTTGGGGTGCTGAGAAGATTGCCTTTGGATTTCCTTTTCCATATCTTAAGAATTTTTCTTTTTCTTATGGTGCTTATGAGGAAGCCTTTGAGGATCCTGAGATAGAGCCAATTCTAGATTACACTATCAGGCTCTGGCTGGAGCAGTTTTGAGAGTTAAAGAAATATCTAATTGTAGAAGGTACTCTGTCCTGAACCACTAAATCAGAGTGGAACAGTCCAACCTTTTTATGTGAAGAGGTTTCCACAAAGCAACATTTGAGGGCAATCTTCATGAAAAAGCCTGAAGCTCTTGGTACCAAATTTGAGCATGAAGTGTAATGTCAACAAGAAGCAATAAAAAGTGGTTGATTTTGAGTAGCAGCCAACAAGGCTTGTTCATGCAACAAGGCCTTAAGGTACAAATCGTGACTCTATCAGGCCTGAGGTGACAATCTGATCACGATCCAACTTTGTAGCATTCTCCCAAACCAAAGAGTGCCTGTCTTTTTAAGCAATATTTCCTCCACAGTTGGTACACCTCTTAAAAGAACCCAAGGAAGCCATAAAAAGTTCCCTTGGAAAGGAACAACCAGGAGATGCCAGACCAACAATATAAACTAATAAACAAAGACAAGTCCTCATCCCACAAGGAGGTTTGGAGAAGGAGTTCAGAATCGTCTCCTTTGTGTTCTGTTCTGTGGCGTTCTGTCTGTAAAGGAACTGGTTAATTTATTAACCCCCATCATACTAGATTGCCTCCTCCTGTTTCACAAAAAGGAAAGAAGACAGAGAAATACTGCACTTCCATCCCACATTATATTACTCGTATTTTTGCCATTTCTATGTGCAAGAGACCACTCGGGATGATTCCTGTCCCATTTTAAAACCTCCCGTTCCTATACACTTCAAAAACAGAGTAACACAGGGAACCCACAGAATACTCCTGCGTCATTTGATGAACTCTATGGGACTGTTTTTAAGTGTATAGAAATGGAGTGGACACAGTGTCTGATGAAGTCCTGATTCAAACCACAAATAAAGAAGTAAAAAACAAGCCAAAGCAAAGAAAAACAAGACAAATCAAAGCAAATTTGAGTCACACTGTAAGACAGACACTCTTGCAATTCCTGATGATGATGATGACGACGACGACGACGATGCAGTAAGCAAAGAGAAACTGAAGCAGGAAGCTTCAGGAAGCAAGCTAATATAGCACACAAGGAGTGAATAGGGCTACTGCCCCATTGCTTCTGTAATGCCTCTAGAAAGTTCATGCGATGCACTGTGTGGGCACAGGTGACCTATTTCTGTGTGTCACAGAGACCACAAGGAAGAACAGTTAGTTAAAAATAAGGTAGATGACTAGCATTTACCAAAAAGATGCTCAAGTTGGCATTAGAGCGATGCTCTGCTTTACATTCCCTACCTTATTTTAATCTACCACATAGCAACTGGAATAAATATTGACATTGTGGACACTGTGCTATCTGTAAAGGATTATATTGAACAAATTTCACAATATAAGGGAGGATGTCCCACTTTTCAGATTTTCAGGTGACATGCTTTTCAAACAGATTATTTGCTCAGCCAGAAAACTAAACAACACAAGTACCAATAGGAGAAAAAGAAGTGTTTTAAATAATGTGACTTTCAAAAACTGGTAATCATATTCAAGTGTGCTATATGTGCTACACTGTCCTCTTTGGTTATATCATCATAATAAACATCTACAGAGAAATTATGTGAACCAATTCTACATTCATTGACATGGTATTACAATTCTTAGATTTATGCAATTGGTTTGAACTAGACTGCATGTTTCCTATTTTTAACTGAAGAGGAGGGTACAGGTTTGTCAAGGCTTTCTCCTTTCCATCACAAAAACAAACAGCAAAAGCGAAAAAAAGAAAGGTATGAGAAAAGCAGTACACTGTGAAATAATGTGAAGGTCAAAAGAAGTAGATCTGGTCTACATTCTACCCTTATTTCAAATTATTCAATATATAACTTAGGAGACATAGTCACATATTTTCATTTCCACTTGAGAAAGGATTAAGGCAGATAACAATTAGTAAAACATCAGAAATTACAGACAACAGCTGGTGGAGTCAATTACTGCTACTCTTCCATATTTATTGAGTGCAAAGTAGATTCTCACTGCTCAGAGGCCCCTTCTGAAAGAGACTGCAAGTCAAATTAACATATAACTATACATATGAGGTTTGGGGGCTGTGAAAAGGCTGCCCCATTCCACTTCATCCATTACAACATGAGAAATGTAATGTCAAATCCCAACAGCTCCACTTTTATCATTAGGCAGAGAGAAGTAACTGTCTCATGCATCTAGTTAAGTAGCACCTACATCTCTGCCTTCATTCCTCTTGAGTTCCCAATCATCTCCCTTTGTTTAAGGACAGAGTTATTTATTCCACCCAGTCTCTCTTACAACAGATTACTGACTCCTCAGGTTTAGTCAAAGGAATATCCACTCAACATTGGGATCTGGCATGTTGAAAGTCATGTTGGTGTAGTTCATTCATAAGCACTTTGCTTATGAATCCAGTTACAATAGGATTTTAAGTAGTTTCTCTGTGTAGGTAACATAGGACATCTTCCTTAGAAGCAGTAATCCATGGTCCAAAACATAACTGTCCTTACAGAAGTCAAAAGGCGTCTGTTCCTACAGTCTTCTAAAGTCACACTGTATTCACTGCTTTTGATGCAAATACACACAGTGGTGTCTAAGGGCATATAGATGGCTTCTACTCCCTCTAAGAGTCTAATACAGAGTTTCTCAACCTCTGGGTGCGGGGTTACAGGGGTGTGTCAGAGGGGTCACCAAAGACCATCAGAAAACACAGTATTTTCTGTTGTCGTGGGGGTTCTGTGCGGGAAGTTTGGCCCAATTCTATTGTTGGTGGGGTTCAGAATGCTCTTTGGCTGTAGGTAAGCTACAACTCCCAAATGTCAAGGTCTTTTTTCCCCAAACTCCACCAGTGTTCACATTTGGGCATATTGAGTATTTATGCCATGTTTGGTCCAGATCCATCATCGTTTGAGTCCACAGTGCTCTCTGGATGTAGATGAACTATAACTGCAAAACTCAAAGTCAATGCCCACCAAACCCTTCCAATATTTTCTGTTGGTCATCGGAATTCTGTGTGCCAAGTTTGGTTCAATTCCATCGTTGATGGAGTTCAGAATGCTCTTTGAGCTATCACTCCCAGCAACTACAACTCCCAAATGACAGAATCAACCCGCCCTCCACAACCCCATCAGTATTCAAATTTGGGCATATCGAGTATTTGGTCCAGTGAATGAAAATACATCCTGAATATTGGATATTTACATTACAGTTCATAACAGTAGCAAAAATACAGTTATGAAATAGCAACGAAAATAATTTTATGGTTGGGGGGTCGCCACAACATGCGGAACTGTATTGAGAGGTCATGGCATTAGGAAGGTTGAGAACCACTGATCTAATGGCTTCTATCTTCACTGAAGTCTAATGCAAACTAAAATGGAGCCTTAGTCCTGAGCATGTCCAGACCTAATCACATGGTCTGCGGCTCCTCCCACAACAAAGAGGTTAGGTAAAATTGCAAACCAATACACACATACAATATAGTAAGCAATCATATCCATAACAAATAACTAGTGAAGGCTTGAGAAGGTTGCTATTTCCAACAGGGTGAGAAGGGTGATGTATAAATACAGTAAATAAATAAATAATAAATAGTAGTAGTAATGGTTTTTAATTATCACATCAGGGGCTGCTGTGGTATTTTATGTTTTTAGGGATTTAATTGGAATTGTTTTTAAAACTAATGATGTATAATACTGTGCATATTTGTATACTTTTATATTTTAAACTGTATTGTAATGCTTTTATATTAAACACTTTGAGTCTACTTATGGAGAGAAAAACAGGAGATAAATAAACATAATTATAATAATAATTGTTGTGGAAAAGAAAAAGTTTGTATTATTGATGTCACCATACCAGGTGACAGTCGCATTGAGGAAAAACAACAGGAAAAACTCAGCCATTATCAGGACCTCAAAATCGACCTGCAAAGGCTCTGGCATAAACCAGTACAGGTGGTCTCAGTGGTAATCGGCATACTGGGTGCCGTGCCAAAAGATCTCAGCCGGCATTTGGAAACAATAAACATTGACAAAATCACAATCTGTCAACTGCAAAAGGCCATCTTACTTGGATCTGTGCACATCATTCAAAAATACATCACACAGTCCTAGCCGCTTGGGAAGTGTTCGACTTGTGATTTTGTGATACGAAATCCAGCATATAGATCTCGTTTGCTGTGACTTACTGTGATTGCTGTTTTGGGTGATTCAGCAGTAGTGTTTAGGATGTGGGATAGGTTAGGGGAAAGACTGAGCAGAAGTATCAAATGCGTCTTTTGTGTGTTGATTTCTATTTTGCTTATTGATACCTTGTATGTAGTCAAAATTAGATATTAATAAAAATAATATTAATAGCAGATGGCCTATGCATAGAACACAATACCACCAACATTAACACATATTTTCATAATTAATTTTCACCAAAAAGTAGGCAGGATTTGCAAATAAAATCAACATCTTAATTCCATCTGAAACAACAATAAATCAATCTCATTGGGAGGGGGGGAATATATCTGAAAACAGTTCCTGGAATAGGGTAGACATCATTTGCTAATGCTTTCACTGTCATATAGAACCAATTCCTAGAAAGTAACAAGGGCCCTTGAATGACAATACTGCTTTTGAATGACAGCACTGCTATTTGCAATATCCTGTCAAGCAATTAGGAACAATTACCTTTAAAAGCTGATCCATTATGGGTTTTTGTGCCCATTTGCTGCTGGTTAGGAAGCAAAAGGAGCTAAAGATTTTGAACAGTTGGGGGTCCTGACTTGACTTCTTGTCACTAGGCTGTATGTTTAGACTCTGCGTCATTAGCGAATATAGCAGATCATATAAGGTTGATCATTATACCTCTGGTAAAAAGAAACCCCCCAAAAACAAAAGAAGAACACCTATACATAAAATATACACATTGAGATGAATGTATGTCTTTAGATGGTTTAATTTTCAAGTAAGCTTTCGGGTCAGTTATAATACTTTCCCAACTGTGGATAAGAACTTAGCTAAAGAGACAGTATTTTGAATTAATTGTTAGATGTTTATTTTGTTGCAGGAGAACAAATCCAGTGGTCCTTTAAACTCTAAAGTAGATTTTTAAAGAGAGGTTTGTCTTTTCCTTTGGAGACATACTCAAGGCAGCTAAAATCCCTGCATGGAATACAATAAATACAGAATGCTGCAACATTAAGAAATGGATTGGGGAGGGATCTAAGAACAGGCAGCTCGAAGTCATCAAGTCTCTGGTCACTTTAAAAGCCTGCTGGATTAAAAAAGAAATCTTCAAAAGAACATTAGCAAGGGAGACTGGTGTTTATTCAGCTACTGTTCAATATTTATTGAGCTCAAAGCATGCTTGATGCTCTTTAAGGAGATTGTCGAGGGAAAAGCCATTCCACCTCTTCCCCTTGCTAAGATGAAGACCTGGAAACATGACTCCATCAGGGGTACTGCAGATAGAAGCAATGTGATGGTGGTATATAGTTGTTCTCAATAGATGGGCAAGATCACACAATAACTAGTCTTTTACTGTTCTTGCTACCATACCATTTTGAGGTTTAATATGTGCAGTAACATTTTTGACTAAGTTCAAGGGCAGACAGCAAGCCTTCTGCTGTTTCTACCACACGGGCAAAATTCCATTGGTTTAAGTGAGGGCTTGTCTATGTCTATAGAGAAGGCAAAAAACCCAGGCTTACTGCAAAGAGAAAGTTGGCTGTCTTCTGGTAAAGAGAAAAGGTTTCTCTTTGACATTAAGTTGAGTTGAGTCCGACTCTGGAGGATGGTGCTTATCTCCATTTCTAAGCCGAAGAGCCGGCATTGTCCGTAGACACCTCCTAGGTCATGTGGCCAGCATGACTGCATGGAGCACCATTGCTTTCCTGCTGAAGCAGTACCTATTGATCTACTCACATTTGCGTGTTTTCGAACTGCTAGGTTGGCAGAAGAAATAATTTTGCATTGGCCGGGTCTTCTGGACAGACAGCTAATTCCAGTGAGTATCCTGTGGTTTTTAGCTTTACCCTGCTTCAGACCAAGGGCCCATCTCCACTACCATATAACCCAGTTTAAATCAGACAATCTGCATTCAGAAACTGGATTATATGGCAATGTAGATGGAGTCATAGACTCATATAATGCAGATTGAACTGCATTGAACTAGATTATATGAGTCTACACTGACATATAATCCAGTTCAATTGCAGTTTATCTGTATTCTGAAACTGCATTAAATGGCAGAGTAGATGGGGCCAAAGACAAGAGTTTGCTGGAAACTTTGGGGCAGTCTGGACACCTAGATCGGGTCTGTTGGGGAATCTGAGCTGTTAGGCTCAAAAATAACCCTCAGTTAAAATATAGAAGAGCACAAGAAGTAAACTCCATAACCAGCAGAAACGTACGTGTGGTGTGAGAGGGTAGCCTACTATTCTTTAGGATGGCTCAGGATTGCAGAGTCAGAACTTTAGGTTCAAAAATCTTTAAGACAGTAAAAGAAATACATTCCTGATAGAAAAGGTCTTGGAACTAACTAGCATACTAAATCTCATCTTCTAAAGAAGGTAACAGGTAAAACATCCATGCATCTATATTTTGCCTAGAGAGAGGCAAAATGCATCCTCACAGGGAGAAAGAAAAGCAGAACTAACATGGTGGAGACCACATGGTCTATCCAGGGCAGTTTAAATGTAAAAGGAAGTTCCTTCACAGAAATTCCATTACTACGTCATCAAAGGGGGAGGAGACAGTGGCTAACAGTGAAGATAAAGACACAAAAACTTGTGCAGTCTAGGGGTGAAACCTAACAGGGTCCAATTCAGCCTGATTTACTGTCCAGACAGGACACCAGATTCATGGGAATTTGAGGACTAAAAACTTGATGACACAAAAATTTGTGCAATCCAGGGGTAAAACCTAACAGGATCCAATTCAGCCCGATTTATTATCCAGACAGGACACCAGATTCATAAGAATTTGATACATGGAAATTTGCAATTTGGTGAGGCACCAGAACTCTATGGTAGACAAGGCTATAAACCTTGTCAAACGACAATTCACATGATTCCACAGAATTGAGCTATACTACTTAAAGCGGTGTCAAACTGCATCACTTTGTGCAACATGACTCTTTGAAAGCAACTTTCAGAAAAGAGCTATTACTCTGTGATGACACAGCATATATACTTTAATCCAGTGGTTACCAACCTGTGGTCCGCGAGAACTAAAATATGGTCCATGGCTTCACCATTGCTACAAGAGCAATTGGTATCACAAAACCCTCTTATAGTGCCGAGGCTTATTAAATATAGTTTTCTGTAGGTGAGCAAATGGTGACAACTGGATGCCATATATTTTGTATCAAAAACTAGAGCTGATGTGGTCTATCCAATGCAGTTTTCTGAATCAGCACCTCAAATAACCAAACCAAATCTAAAGTTGACCAAAAACTGATTCATATCCTTTTGGTACTAATGTTGGAGGTGGTGCTCAGGCATGTGGGGGGGGGGGGGGGCTTGAGGGGCTTCAGCCCCCCCTTCCCCCCCCCCCCCGAAATTCTCATGGTGTTTCGTGAAAAGTCCTTACTGGTGCATTATTTAAACTGTTATGTTTATTCATATCATGATCTGATATGGGGCTATTGGGGTAATGATACAAAAGGTTTGCTAGGCTAGACCCTCTTTCACTCAGACTCAGCCCCCCCCCCCGAACCCCCCCCCCAAAAATTTTTAGCCCCCCCCCCCCCCCCCCCCCAAACAAAATCCTGGCTATGGGCCTGGTCCCTGGTGAAGTGGTCCCTGGTCAAAAAATGGTCTAACTAATGAGGCTACTTCATATATTCAAGTATTTTATCCTTAAAGGTCTTATTCAAATGTTTTTAAAAAATAAAAATAACATGTCTGTGCATATATAAAAATGAAACTTTCAAAGCAAGTTCACAAAAATGAGAGTGAGTCTAACCCGTGTATAAAAAGAAAGTTACCAAAAATATTCCCATACACATTTTGCATGGGAACTGGCAATGTATTTGTACCGAGGCATATATGTATGTGAAGTGACATTTAATTGATCTGAATATTATTTAATGCATGTATTGTGTTATCAGAGAATAGTGTACACTGGACATCTCTTTAAAATTGCCAGTTCCTGACATCCTCTTTTCTGTTTCAGGGATTTTTAATGTATGAGGCACCTCGAGTCAAATCAATCCAGACATTGCCCGTGAAACTTAAAAGCTACATTCACTATAATAAATTATATATGTCTGATAAAATATTTAGAGGTCAGAGTTGATATTTATATGAAAGCAGGCTGGTTTGTGGAAACACTGTTTTCTTTGAACATTGTTCCTTAAATTTTTCATGGAAGAATAATCAATGGAGCCAAATATAGAGACAGCCCCGAGTAAAGGGGAGGGCAAGCATCCAATACGCTTCTCAAAAAGAGGTAGGATAATGTGTTGGTTTTACTCCAATGTACAATTCTTAGGAAATGGACTTTCATTAAAACAAAATTTCAAAAGCAAACATGTAGAGAAAATTTGTTAGAAGAAGACAACTCTTTTCATATGATCATGAAATCAGATAAATGATCAAGAAGCAAAAAGTTTCCACACACAATCATGCTCACCCATTCCTTGCAATATACTCATGGGGATTATTCATTGTTTCTGCCAGATTTAGGCATCTTCCATCAAGACAAAACCACATCTCCATTGTATAGGTATCCTTTTTATTTTCATTTTGAGCATTTAAATAATAGAGGTCAGATATCTCTTATCTGAGGCCCTATCTACATTGCCATATAAAATCCAGATTATCTATTATGAGATAACTCACTTTGAGATAAAAGTATTTTGAACAAATTAAACTCTTAAGTCAAGGTATCACTGTACAGGTGGAGCCCCCGGTGGCGCAGTGGGTTAAACCCCTGTGCCGGCAGGACTGAAGACCGACAGGTCGCAGGTTCGAATCCGGGGAGAGGCGGATGAGCTCTCTCTATCAGCTCCAGCTCTTCATGTGGGGACATGAGAGAAGCCTCCCACAAGGATGATAAAAACATCAAATCATCCAGGCGTCCCCTGGGCAACGTCCTTGCAGACGGCCAATTCTCTCACACCAGAAGCGACTTGCTCCTGACACGACAAAAAAACAACAACAAAAACTGTACAGGTAGTCCAAAATTAAAAAAAAAACTTCTTATCTCAAGTATTTCAGCTAAAGATTCAATGTATACAATGCTAGATGCAGGATGACTTAAGTCTGGCTCGATCTACTTCTTCCCAAGAGGGACACAACTATTACACACATATATAACTATGCGTATTAGCTTATTGTCCAACACTTCAGTTCCTCATTCATAATATAGCTCTACCCATTACTGCTGCCTATGTGTGAAATTTTCAGAGCATATATAGAGCACAGAACTAGCTTTCAAATCCCTTAAACTTTGGTTGCAAAGGTAGCCACGGGCCCCATCTATACTGCCATATAAAATCCAAAATAACTGTTTTGAACTGGATTATATGAGTCTACACTGGCCTATAATCCAGTTCAAAACAGATAATCTGGCATTTATAATGCAGTGTAGATGCATTATAAAGTGTATTGTAGTTATTTATCTAGATTTACTTACATTCTAGTCTTCCTAATGCTCGTTTTCTCTCCCCTTTCCACTTCAGACAAATTAATTATATCACTGATTGAGTTTGTTAATTTTATAGATCTGAAATGTGCTAAAAATCATCTTGTTGAAATGTAAATTGAGATGATATTTTGCTGCAATCTACTTTGGAGGAAGTCCTTTGAATCCTTCAGGGCTTCTTTCTGAGTAGACATGCACACAATGACACCTAAATATATGCGTTTTAGTTTGGAAGCAATTGTCCACAACATACATCAGAGATTAGAAAGAGATGAAGGAGGGATACTGGATGGAGTTGACCACTGAAACATATTGGAAGACTTTGAGATTCCCAAAGAGAATCAAATCCATGAATGATCAAATCTGCAAAAGTCAAAACCACAAATGTGGAGGGACAACTATATAATAAGGCATTGAAGCATAACATTTTTAAAACCTCACAGAGGAAAAAACGAAAAGAAAATCAAATTGAGCCCATTTCCAAGATGCTGAAATTGTATTGCGATCAATCCTCACAAATACTGTCAAAAAGTATGCCCCGCAGGCCCTGTGTCAACCCACTTTTGAAATTTTGGGGAGAACATGGCATGTTATGACAAATTATTTTGACCAGTAAGATGAGCAAAAATAAAAGCCCCACTGGGTAAACCGAAAGCTTTGGATGCACATTTTGAATCCCAGCCAGCATCTTTCCTTAGATGTCACTGCCAATAACTGCAGTCTACTACCAAATTGATTGTGCATAGAGTTTCCTGTTCCAACACATTTTTAAAGCTATTACTTGTTTATTTTCTTCTGACCTTTTAACGCTGCATTTTAATTTGGATGAGCTGGTAAAAATAACTAGTTTATCACTGATGATGGAGAGGGGGAGAGGAAAGACTGGATGGATAGAAAGACTACAATGAAGATGAACAAGAATGAGAAAGTAGCTTGCTGAGCCAGTACATCTAATGCACTTATTTTAAATCCTTTATCATGTAGGCTTGAGGCAACAAGCCAAATTGTAGCAAAAGAAAGTTACATAAGAACATAAGAAGCGCCCTTCTAAATCAGGCAAAACACCCATTTAGTCCAATGTGTTGCTTTCCAGGGTTTTTTTTTTTTCGTGTTAGGAGCGACTTGAGAAACTACAAGCTGCTTTTGGTGTGAGAGAATTGGTCATCTGCAAGGATGTTGTCCAGGGGACACCTGGATGTTTTACCATCCTGTGGGAGGCTTCTCTCATGTCCCTGCATGGAAGCTGGAGCTGACAGACAGGAGCTCACCCCGCTCCCCGGATTCGAACCGCAAACCGTTCGGTCAGTAGTCCTGCTGGTACAAGGATTAACCCATTGCGCCACCAGGAGCTCCTTCCAGAGGTTTTTTTCCCAGATGTTAAATCAGATATTTCAGGAAAAACCATAAGCAGTGTTTGGATTCTCCGTGTTGATATGCCCCAAAGGTATCAGATCCTGTTCGATCGTGGAAATGAAGCAAGGTCCATCCTGGTTAGTACTTAGATGGGAAATGGCCAAAAAAACAGATGCTGCATGTTACATTTCAGAGGGCGGAACTAGCAAAACCACTTCTGAGTATTTCTAGGAAAATCTTTGAAAATTATGCAGTTGCCAGAAGTCAACAATTAACTTGAAGGCACCATAAACACACACTGATATGAAGTTCACCAGAATCCTTTTAAAATATGCATTATCCTACACTCTTCAGTTGATAATAAAAGCTATTCAACAGTGGGACAGACTTAGAAGGTGGAGGTATTTAAAACTGAAATTCAACAGCCATCTATTAGCAATGCTTTGGTTTTGGATTCAGACTTGATTATTGCTATTCTAAATTTGTTTATTTATTTATTTACCATATTTATATACCGCCTTTCTTAGCCCGAGGGTGACTCAAGGCGATTTACAAATGGCACAATTTGATGCCCCCAATAACATAAAAACAATTAGAAACATTTAGCATAAATAACACGACATGAGCAGTAAAAACCAATAAAAGCATAGATCCTCAGCATCTCATTACTAAAATCATTATCCAATCGCATTGTCCAGTTGTTCCGTAGATCAGGGTTTGTCTGCTACACTGAATTTGGAAATGATTGCTCAAAAAGCCAGGTTTTAACTTTTTTACAAAATGTTAGGAGGGTAGGGGCCGATCTGATATCCCTGGAAGGGGGGGCACAGCTGAGGGGCCACCGCTGAGAAGGTCCTATCCCTCATCCCCACCAACCGAATCTGTGAAGAAGGCAGGACCGAGAGCAAGGCCTCCCAGACAATCTTAGATTCCTAGATGGTTCATAAATGGTGGACCATGAACAAGTACCAATAAGAACTGCACCCAATGGACACAAATACATTATTCCCTAGCATACTGGGCACAATTTAAGAGGCTCTGAACTAGATGACTCCTGGGGTCACTTCTAAGTTCTATGATTCTATTTTTCTAAGGGCCTCATCACATTGAGGTCGTAATCCATGGGGCAACGGCTGAAACTGTTGTCCCACATCCCACATTGCCTGCTGCACTCCTTACCCCATCTCATGGACGGAAGTGTCACTGCCCGGTTTCCGCCTGTTGTAGCATCCCGTGTTCTGAGGGAAGTGTCCTACCATGCTGTTAGGACGCTTCCTCCATGGAACTTCATGTTGGATGATGGTGTCCGGCGGAGGTGTCTTGGCAGCATGCTAGGATGCTGAGTTTTCTACATGTGATGCAGTGATTAGATACCATGCTTACTAAAAAGGTAGGATTATCAGGCTAACCAACAGTTTCAATTTCTGAAGACAGCTTCCACACGCACACTAACACTTGGCAGTGGATGAACATCTTGGATACCATGTCATGCTCGTATCCACATTATTTGCCTAGATTATTTACTAGATGCACAACAGCACATTTTCACTCTGCCAAAATGAGGCAAATTGCAAGGGAACCTACTATATGGATTATCTACACGGCAGCTCTGTTTGACACAAATGTTGTCTCTGTATGAATTCTGCTTCAGAAAAAATTCTGCAGCAGCCCTGAAGACATCCAAGGCATTTGAATGAGAGCTTCTATCAGGTGTTTGTTTAGCTTCATTTTTTTTAACCGGCCAAAATCTGAAATGGGCCACAAGTGGCAGAAAGTGAATATTTTGCTCAACGGATGAAATATGTACAGGCCAACATAGTAAACAAAACATAAGAGAAAGAAGATGGGTATTGCACCCTTGGCAGCAAGCCGGGCTTAATAACACAGTTCTATTTCTCCTTCAGAAAGGATGAGTAATAACTGCAAGCAGTATAGCGTATTTCTAGTGTTCAGCTTGAACTCCCCTTTTAAATCACCTTCTATGTAAAGGACATGATTATGCAAAAGCATTTTCACACATTCAACTGCCTGTGACAGATACACTAGTGTTAGTGACTGTGTTATTTCTGTCAAGACACATTGCCACAGCACACAAGACACATTGCCACAGCACACAAAAACAACCAGAGATAGAACACAACGCAAAGATTGCCCTGTCTGTTCGAGAGTACAATATAGCCTTCCATGGAGCATAGACTCTTAAAATCCTCTTAAAATCACATTTTCATAGATTAATATGAATGTTCTTGTTCTAATTATGGCTATGAAAGAGTGGTGTCTATTCACCCCAATCCCCATCCTCAAAAAGAATACAATTAACACAGAGAATGTGTTTTATACAGTGCCACCCCCATATTTGCAGATAATGGGTTTCCCAATTTGAGATCACAGAATCATAGAGTTGAAAGAGACCTTATGAGCCATCCAGACCAATCCCCTGCCAAGAAGCAGGAAAATCATATTCAGAGCACTCCCAACAGATGGCCATCCAGTCTCTGTTTAAAAGCCTCCAAAAAAAGGAGCCTCCACCACACAGATAGATATGTACAACCACTCGTCGTTGTGAATACTATTATTTCTAATGAGACAAATGATGAAGGAACAGCGAAGAAGGTATAGTTTGTACAGGCGGCTCTAAGTTAGTATGTGAAATCCTGAAGTGAAATCATATGTATCAGTTCTGCAGATCTGGAAGTCATACAATATTTTATAATATCCAATAATTCCGTGTTTTCTCCACGTTTGTACTGGACTACTCTGCAATTTCCTTTTCTTTATGCAAGATTTATAATACCCTGACTTACTTCTTTACTACACTAATCTACCATCTTCAATAGGTTTCAGTGTTCCTTTCTGACTTCAATTAACCTTATCGTCCATTTCTCAAAGTGAAGCATTCTTTAAATGGTTTTAAATTGACAATGAGGTCACACAAAGACCATATCTAAAACCGCTACTGCAGATATTCAGCCAACGAGCTTCATGTGAAGGTGAAGTCAAATGTTTTGCTACAAGACCTGATCTAATTCCACCATCTCTCCAGGGTGACAGATGAAAGAAATTTAGTTAGGTTGGCCTCTCCTCCTTTCCCCCCATATATATAAAAATGAGTCAACTCTATGGAAGGAGTAATTTTAAAAATATGTATTTTCTGGATCCTTACAGAGCTCAGAAATTCAAATTGCGTGCCAAATTTGGGATCAAATATTTATAGCCGAGCACAGAGAGGCTCTGAGTGCCTGCAAGCATCATTAAGTATAATGTTTATGAATATTACATTTCATAATACCTGCTATGTATAGAGTACTTGAGAGGCTTCAAACTACGTTGTGTATATAGGTGGAGTATTCCTTGTCAAAATGCCTGGGGAAAAAAGTATTTTGGATTTTTTTTAAAAAAATGGGACACCTAATAATGACATAATGATATATCCTAGAGCAGGCTAATGGCTTTCCGCTTGACATTAAGTTGAGTCGAGACCGACTCTGGGGTGGTGGTGCTCATCTCCATTTCTAAGCCAAAAAGCTGGCGTTGTCCGTAGACATCTCCAAGGTCATGTGGACAGCATGACTGCATGGAGCACCGTTACCTTCCCACCGGAGCAGTACTTATTGATCTACTCACACTTGCATCTTTTCAAACTGCTAGGTTGACAGAAGCTGGAGCTAACGACGGGAACTCACCCCACTCCCCAGATTCGAACTGCCGACCTTTCAGTCAGCAAGTTCCGCCGCTCAGCGGTTTAAGCTGCTGTGCCACCATGGACCCTCCTGGAGAAGGGACCAAATCTAAATACAAAATTAGGTAATGTTATACAATTTTAACAGTTTTGTTTATGGAACAATGTTTTATGAACCATCAGAAAGCAAAGTGGCACTATCTCAGTGACCCATCTGGACAATTTTGGAGTGTTTTAGACTGTAGAATTCTGGATGAGGGATGTTCAACTTGTGTTATGTTTTATAATTCACATAATACTATCTTCAGATTACAAAGGATGGAATACAAGTTGAAATAGGTTTTTAATTTATGTTTTTTGTTGATACTGCTAAACATTTTGCCTATAACTAGAATGGCATCACAATATACACAACATGATATCATGTGGCTTAGGTCTCCCCCTGCATCTTATCCATAATTTTCATGGAGGATTTTTTTTTGTTCATGGGGAAAACTTATATCCAAAGTTGAAACACAGATAGGCAAAGAGTGGCCCTACACATGTTGCTGGTCTATAATTTCCAGAATTCCTCACTATTTTATATGCTACCTGAAACAAATGGGAGTTGTAGTCCCACAACATATTGAGAGCTGCACTTTCTCTGCCTTTGATTAAAATATATCATTCTTATGCTCAAATTCAGCATGGACATGAACATTATTTTGGAAGGCTGCACTTTGCCCATTCCTGATTTGGGGCACATAAACACTGGCAACATATCCCAAAATGATGGAGCTGATCTGGATTAATGCATGCCAAGGCCATCTTAATGTGGCACTGAACTGTGTCACAACTGCCCTTTTCTTTTTTGTCATTGGCCAAATGTTTTTTTAATCATATCAGCATTAGAAGAATAGTAAAAAGGAGTGAAGAAAGACAAACTTCTGGTGCTGGAATAGAAGTAGTGTGTCTGTAGTAAAGAATGCAACAAAATCTGAGTAAGGACAGGATGAACTGCAACTCTAGCCAATCCTACTATAGCAGTATGTGCCTGACTGCAAGAGGAAAGGTGAACAGCTGCTGCCCACAGAATCCATCACTGTGTGAATAGCAAAACAGTGGAAACTGAAAAGCAGATAGGCTTGCCAAAATGTTAAAGAATCACCAATATATAACTTTGGCCATGAAAGTAGAAATCATACAGGAAGTAGAGGCTGGTGAATGAAAAGCCATCCATGGATGCATCTTTCAGCTGGTTTTCTAGAAGGTTAAAATGTTTTTCTTTACTTCTACAAAGCTCATCTGACTATTCAAAATCTCAGATGTGCATAGTATTAGTTTTTCAGGTTTTGCTGACCAACGTTGAATTGTTATTCTTTTTCTATACAAGGAGCCTGGTCTTAATATTTACATATTATGTGTGCCCTGATAACAAACTTTCTATGAAAGAATACTCAGAAGCACATCTCTTTCATTAACTGAAGCATAGATGTTGGGTTGTTTAAACATTGGTTTGTTGAAATGTGAGGATCAAAAAAGTCATATAGTCACATTTCAAAGGCTTCCTTAAGCCACTTCTACACTGTCACATAATCCAGATTATCAAAGCAGATAATCCACATTATCTGATTTGAACTGGATTATATGTCTACACTGTCATATAATCCAGTTCAAAGCAATCTGGATTTTATATGGCAGTGTTGGAGGGGTCTTAGAGTGCTAGCCAACACAATGCAATTCTACATAATAAGGCCTCAGGATCTGATCCCAGAGGTATCTTCCTTAAACTGGATTATATGAATCTCCACTGCTAGATAATCTGGGATAAAAAGATTATCTAGGATTTCATCACACTAGAGAATGAATCCACTTTCAATCTGGTTTCTGCCTCCTGCAGAATTCTGGGGTTTGTAGTTTAGGGAGGCGCCTTTAACAGTTTTTGTTGTTTTAAATTGCTTGTATTGTTATTGTTATTGCTTGTATTGTTGTATTTTTGGCTCGGTCTCATGTAAACCACACCGAGTCCCCTGGGGAGATGGTAGCGGGGTATAAATAAAGTGTTGTTGTTGTTGTTGTTATTACAAACCCCAGCATTCTGCAGGAGGCAGAACTGGATTTAAAGTAGATTCATTCTCTAGTGTGATGAAGTAGTATGATCAGTTCCTGGGACATAAGGGCAGCGTGAAAGGGGCATAAGACCCCTGTAACCACTGAACCCACACCTGTGGTTTAAAGTACCTATACCTAGTGAGAAATAGTCTCTCTATGAATTTGCTAGGTCCTCCAGTGTGATTAGCATAGACTTGTGCTGTAGAACCTTAAAAATTCAAGAGAGGACAAAAATCTAGAAATGTTTAGATCCTCCAGTACAAACCCTATTATACGTACAATGGAAACAGAAGTAAGGAAATTTAATCGGGTTCGGTCATATCCACAGTCTGGCAGGGAACATATCCACTGTGAATATAGGGATCTTACTGTACAGGTTTACTCAGATTTAAACCTGACTGGGTTCAAATCTGAGTAAATGAGTAAATCTCAAATGAGGCTCAAATCCAGGTGTGTGTGTGTGTGTGTGTGCGTGCACGTGCAATCACATGTATGTGTGTTGGATGGTTGTAAGCTTAAGCACCCAAAAGATGTAGCCATGACTTTCATAGAGCAGAACCACTGAGGCTGCTACGAAAAGGGAACAGAATCATGGCTTCTCTCAACTGTTCTGCTGAACGTATTACATGCAAAGTGTTTCAAGGCATTTCAGAAAAGTCTACCGAAGAGCCATTTTCACACGAACACCTTCTATTATTTATCTCAAATGTTAAAAACAGAACTCCGTGACCCCATTCTTATGCATCACTACTATAAAGCGGGAACATTTGCAAGGCACGTCTAATGCAAAACATGGCCACATTTTGGTATCCACTACTGCCAGTGGAAATACATTTTCTTGCTCAGCACGGCACCCTGAAAAACAACTGAGCACATAGATTCTGCCAGTCATCAGCGTGGCTCAGGCATGTGCTAGCCATTACATCCTTGATGCAGGCATGAATTTGCTGAGCCACATTCACTAGATAGATAGCTTCATCTTCCAGCTGTTGTCGCAGGTCCACGTTTCCCCCTCCCTCTGCCTTAAAATGACAGCAGCAACCACAACAACACTACAGCATTTGAGTCACTAAGAGCCAAAAGCCAGGAGCGGATTTACAAAAATGAATTCCGATTGGAAATTAAAGCGACACAATCCATCTGAAAGGGACACAATCCATCCACATCCATAGGAAAAGGTAGACAGACGTGGCAGAAGCCTGTGCTTCATTTCTCCAAATTAGATCACCGACGATGCATCACACATCTCCCGATGCGGATGATCCTGTCTGGATGTGTCATAGGCTGCATATACTTGCGAAGTAAGAGGAAACAAGCTGTTTTGGGGAGCTTTCCACGGTTTTTAAAAATGTGGTGGTGATATGAAATTCGGAAAAACACAGTGCAAAATGATCCATGCTGCATTTTTCTGAGCTGCCAAAAAATAAATATAATTCCTCTCCCTGCTTCATCAACAGCACTCCATCCTTCCCGGAATCAAAAGAAGGCATTTCCCTTCTGTGGGAATTGGGAAGGGAAAGCAGACTCGCAATATGCCAATGTTGCTGCTTTAAAGTACAGCAGCTGCTGCTCCAGGGGAGCTATTAAATCCCAGAGCAAAGGAAAGCAAAGCAACCAGAGGGCTAATTCCCATCCCCAAAAGGCAAGGAGGCCGCCTCATTAAGCACACAGTAGCCAAGACCCCCTTCCCCCAGCAACAGGACCCATAAATAACAAGTGATGTCTCCAGGAAATATAATGAAAAGGGAAGGCTGCATGATTTAAAGGGAAAGTGGAGGCAGCCGGGATTGGAAGGGAATGAGGAAGGGAAGCAGAGGGGAAGAAAAGCCACCTTAGGAAGCAGGTACACACCAAGGGAGAGTCACACAACAAAAATGATGTGGTTATAAGGCCAGGGAGTGCATCTACACAGTATAATGAATGCAGTTTGACCCTACTTCTACTGCCATGGCTCCATGCTGCGTAATACTGAGAGATGACATTTTACATGTCTTCTCTGGGCTCTTCCTACACAGCCATATAACCCAAAATATCAAGGCAGAAAAGATCACAGTATCTGCTTTGAACTGGGTTATCTGAGTCCACATTGCCATATATTCCGGGACATCCGTAGGGATACCAAGGTGATCGTTTATAAAGCTATTGTCCTCCCAACTCTGCTATACGTCTGCAAGACATGGACTGTCTACAGACATCACATGCAACTCCTGGAACGATTCCATCAGCGCTGCCTCCGGAAAATCCTGCAAATCTCTTGGGAAGACAAGCAGACAAATGTCAGCATGCTGGAAGAAGCAAAGACCACCAGCACTGAAGCGATGGTCCTCTGCCATCAACTCCGCTGGACCGGCCACGTTGTCCGGATGCCCAAAGCAGTTGCTCTATCTGAACTCAAGAACGGAAAACGGAATGGTGGGCAGGAAAAGAGATTTAAAGATGGGCTCAAAGTCAACTTTAAAATCTCTGGCATAGACACCGAGAACTGGGAAGCCCTGGCCCTTGAGCGCTCCAGCTGGAGGTCAGCTGTGACCAGCAGTGCTGTAGAATTTGAAGAGGCACAAATGGAGGGGAGGGCGAAAGAGAGAAACGTGCCAAGAGGAAGGCATGTCAAGCCAACCCAGACTGGGACCGCCTTCCACCTGGAAACCAATGCCCTCACTGTGGGAAAAGATGCAGATCAAGAACAGTCATCTACGGACCCACTGCCAGTACACCTATCTTGGAAGACAATCCTACTCGGACAACGAGGGATCACCTATGTAAGTAAGTATATTCCAGTTCAAAGCAGATAATGTGATAGTTTATTCAGCTGTGTGGAAGGGGCCTGTGTCAAATAGCACTATTGCCTTGTCAAACCATAACTCCCAGGATCCCATAGCAATGAGCCATAACAGTGAAAGTGGTGCCAAACTGCATTCATTCTACAGTGTGGATGCACCCAGGAGCTGCATGGGAAGCCTGTTAAAGGAGAGGGGGGCCCATTACACTCCAATTGTACCCTCATTTCCTAAACATGGAAGAAGGAATAACAATCATAATAATCATAATAATCATAATAATCATCATAATAATCATATAAATAATCATAATAATAACAAATTGTCGATGTCGCAATCCCAGATGACAGCAGAATTGCAGAGAAACAACTGGAAAAGATGACAAGATATGAGGATTTAAAGATTGAACTGCTAAGACTCTGGCACAAGCCAGTCAAGATAGTCCCAGTGGTGATCGGCACACTGGGTGCAGTGCCTAAAGACCTTGGCCTGCACTTAAACACAATTGGTGACAAGACTAACATCTGCCAGSTGCAAAAGGCCACCTTACTGGGATCTGCACACATTATTCATCAATACATCACACAGTCCTAGACACTTGGGAAGTGCCCAAMGTGTGATCCAATTCAACAGCCAGCAGAGTGTCTGCTGTGGACTCATCCTGTTGTGTTTCAAATMATMATMATMATMATMATMATMATCATCATCATCATCATCATCATCTTTATTTATACCCCGCCACCATCTCCCCAAAGGGGACTAGGGGCAGCTAACATGAGGCCAAGCCCAAAAATAATACAGCAAAGTTAAAAACAAAACAACAGAAAAATTACATCACAGCAAAATACATAAAATAACAGAATAAAATAATAAAAATCAAACACAAAGGGTGGGCCAAATGTCCAAACTAAAATGTTAAAACCCTGGATTAGATAGGAGTAAAAAAAAAGTGTATATAAAAATAGTTTATTTGTGATRGAGGAGCCCAAGAAGGGGGAGCAGTGGGGATTGGCCTTTATGAAGGACAGGGGAAAGTGCATCATGAGGACAACTGTAGATGAAAACAAACCGAACAAACCTTTCTTTCTCCCGATTGATGGGTTTTTCCCAGGAAAATAATTCACAATCCTGTTTTTTTAKATTGGGCAAACATGCTGGCTACCCCAAGACAGGGAAGAGATGGGGAGAGAAATGGAGAAAAGCATGATCGGGAGAGATGGGATGAGGAGGAAACTAACCCAAAGGAGGCAGTTTGCAGATATGAGGGCTGTAAGTGATGGACCCGAAGGAGAGAAGCACTGTGCCACAGAGGGTCTGGGATGCACCAATGGGTCCATCCATACTGCAGAATTAATGCAGTTTGGCACTGCTTTCCCTGCCATTCATGGCTCAATGCTACGGACTCCCTGGAGTTGTGCTTTGATAAGGGACCAGAAGCTTTGCAGAAAAGGCAATGACAATAACAACAACAACAACAATAATAATACATCTTGTATAATACACCTTGAAAGCCTTGGACAACATATGTGAAAGGGTGTCACAAGAAAGAGGGAGCAGGCTTGTTTTCTGCTGCCATGGAAACTAGGACTCAATGGGTTGAAATTACAGGGAGAGTCCAGCTGAACATTAGGAAGAACTTTCTGACTGTGAGAGCTGTTCAGCAGTGGAACTCTCTGCCTCGAAGGGTGGTAGAGGCTCCTTCTTGAAAGTTTTTAAACAGAGGCTGGGTGGCTATCTGTCGGGGTGCTTTGATTGTGCTTTTCCTGCATGGCAGGGGGTTGGGACTGGATAGCCCATGTGGTCTCTTCCAACTCTATAATTCTGACACTTTCTATTCATGTATGTGTGTGTATATGTGTGTATGTATATGTGTATGTGTATACATATGTGTGCATGTATATGTGTATGTTTGTGTATATATGTGTGTTTGAGTGTATGTGTATATATATGTGTGTGTGTGTTGGTATATGTGTGTGTATGCGTGTATATATATGTGTGTGAATGTATAGGACTATGTGTGTATATATGTGTGTATATGTGTGTGTTTGTGTGTATATGTGTGTGTGTTTGTGTGTATACATATGTGTGTATGTACATGTGTATGCTTGTGTATATATGTGTGTTTTTGTGTGTGTATATGTGTGTGTGTGTTTGTGTGTATATATATGTGTGTGTGAATGTATAGGTCTATGTGTATATGTGTGCATATGTGTGTGTGTTTGTGTGCAAATATATGTGTGTATGTATATGTGTGTGTATATATGTGTGTGTGTACATGTATGTGTGTGAATGTTATAGGTCTATGTGTGTATATATGTGTATGCATATATATATGTGTGCATATGTGTGTGTGTTTGTGTGTGTATGTGTGCAAATATGTGTGTATGTATATGTGTGTGTATATATGTGTGTGTGTACATGTATGTGTGTGAATGTATAGGTCTATGTGTGTATATATGTGTATGCATATGTGTCCATATATGTGTGCATATTTGTAAGTATATGTGTATGTGTGTATGTATATGTGTGTTTGTGTGTGTGTATATATATGTGTGTTTATATGTGTGTGTTTGTGTATATATGTGTGTGTGAATGTACAGGTCTATGTGTGTATATATGTGTATGTGTGCTTATATGTGTATGTATATGTGTATATCTATATGTGTGTATATATGCGTGTAAGTATATGTGTTTGTGTGTGTGTGTATGCGTGTGTGTGTGTGTACAACAAATAGGAAAGGCGGGTGTGAGAGGAGAGGAGAGGAGGGCAAAAAGGGGGGCGCGTGGGAGGGGGGGGTGAGTCCAAGAGGCCAAGCTCGGCCAAGGCGACCTACCTGGAGCAGCCAGAGGGGAGGAAGGGTCAGTCGAGGCCAGGACAGCCGCCCGGGGGTTCTGCTGCTGCTGCTGCTGCTGCTGCCGAGGGCGCCGACCCAGGCTCAGGTCGACGGAGGCGCTGCTGGAGGTGGAGGCTGCGGATCCCGGGCGGCTTTGGAGGAGCAGCCACAGCCCGAGCAGGAGGCAGCGCCAGGCCGAGGAAGAGAAGCGCCCGCAGGTCCCCGGCGGCATGGCGACGAGGCAGCAGCAGGAGAAGGCTCCGGAGGCATATTGTGGGCCAGGGCCGAAAGGAGAGCGCCAGCCGGGCAGCAGCAGAGGCAGCAGCAGAGGCTCCTCGCCGGAGAGGGAGCCCCCTCCCCTCCCCTCCCGAGCCCACGTGACACAGGGAGGGGAGGGGGAGCGGCAGGAGGAGCAGGCACTCAGGTGGGAGGCCCCTCCCAGAAGGGGAAAGGGGATTTCTTAGGTAGGATTCCAGCTAGACGTTTTCCACTCTGAATTCGTTTTCAGGCAAGCACAAGTTGTTCTGATTCTGATGCTACTGTTTTTTGCTGTCTATTGCATCATCATCATCATCATCATTTAAAACACAACAAGAGGAGTCCACAGCAGACAAGATCAATTTGCTGTTGAATTGGATCACACATCAGACACTTCCCAAGTGTCTAGGACTGTGTGATGTATTGTCGAATAATGCGTGCAGATCCCATTAAGGTGGCCTTCTGCAGCTGGCAGATGGTAATTTTGTCAGCGCTGATTGTGTTTAAGTGCAGGCCATGGTCTTGAGGCTCTGCATCCAGTGTGCCAATCACCACTGAGACTATCTTGACTGGCTTGTGCCGGAGACTTTGCAAGCGTCTAGGACTGTGTGATGTACAGGGGCGGCTCAACCCATTACGCAAAGTAAGCATTTGCAGTATAGTTGATTTTGCCCAGGGTGCTCTTGAGGCGCTCTTGGGGGAAAATAGACCTTGACATATGCGAGTTGTAGTTACTGGGATATATAGTTCACCTACAATCAAAGAGCATTCTGAACTCCACCAATGATGGAATGAACCAAATATGGCACACAGAACTCCCACGACAAACAGAAAATATATATCAGTGATTGGTGGGGGGGGGGGGGGGCAAAATACTGTTTGCTTACCATTGAAAATTACCTAGAGCCGCCTCTGGTGATGTATTTTCGAATGATACGTGCAGATCCAAGTAAGGTGGCCTTTTGCAGTTGACAGATTGTGATTTTGTCAATGTTTATTGTTTCCAAATGCCAGCTGAGATCTTTTGGCACAGTACCCAGTGTGCCGATGACCACTGGAACCACCTGTACTGGTTTATACCAGAGCCTTTGGAGTTCGATTTTGAGGTCCTGATAATGGCTGAGTTTTTCTTATTGTTTATTTGGGACATTTATACCCTGTCCTATCTCAACCTCCGGACTCAGGACAGCTAACAACAAAGAAAAAAACATAGGTATACATGTCAAGTAAAAACAGTATAAAACATCATAAAACATTTAAAACAATCGCCAATTTAAGTCATCATCCTAAAAACCATCCATCATAGTCCATTAAAACCATAGTTTTGCCATCAAGTCAGTTTAATCTGCAAATACCTGATCCTAGAGTCAGGATTTCACTTTTTTTCGGAACGTCAGGAGGGATGTAGTGGATCTGATTTAACTTGAGAGAGAATTCCATAGCCAGGGGCCGCCATGGAGAAGGCCTTGTCTCTTGTTCCCACCAACCGTGATTGCGATGGTGGGGGGACAGCGAGCAGGGCCTCCCCAGACGATTTTAAAGTCCCAGGTGGTTTATAGTGGGAGATACATTTGGACAGGTAAGCTGGGCCGGAACCGTTAAGGTCTTTATAGCCCAAAGCCAGCACTTTGAATTATTATCATTATTATCATTATTTTTATAGTGCAAATGTACATTTAAATTCATAGATTAAATTTGTCTGGGTAGACCTACCAGAAGAGATAAGTCTTTAATTCTGATTTAATTTCTGTTGGATTTCTTCTGGCAAGTCATCGCTGAGTCTATGGGCAGCTGCTGCAAAGGTCCTTTGCCAAGGATATGTTGACATATGAGAAAGCCTTAAAAACGTTGGAATCAATGCATGGTTTAATACAGGAGATTTTGAAGGAAGCCTAAATTGTTTTTTATTAGATGGCCAAATGGAAAATTATATGGAAGCATCTTAGGACATTATGAACATGCTGCAGCAGGAATATTATGCAGTCAGCTCTCCATATGTATGGATTCTGCATTCAACGTTTCAAAACCAATCCTTGGCTTGAAAATATTGGGGGTAAAAAAAGAAACTTCAAAGCAAACTTTGATTTTGCCATTTTTATAAGGGACACCATTTCACTACTTCATTATATGAGGTATATAATGTGATTTCAGCATCCAAGGTTTTGGATATCCAAACCCCAGCTCTGACCTAAAGGACTTTCTTTTTTACACAAAAATGGAAAAGCACAATATAAGTTAGGTATCCATTATCTGAATTGCTTGGATTGCAGGTTTTGGAATACCTCTATTTATATAGGTGTACATAATGAGATTACTTTGGCCACATCATGAGAAGAAAGAAAAGCTTAGAGAAGACAATGATGCTGGGGAAAATGGAAGGAAAAAGGAAGAGGGGCCGACCAAGGGCAAGATGGATGGATGGCACTCTTGAAGTGACTGGCTTGACCTTGAAAGAGCTGGGGGTGGTGACAGCCGACAGGGAGCTCTGGCGTGGGCTGGTCCATGACGTCACGAAGATTCGGAAACGACTGAACGAATGAACAACAACATAATGAGATATCTTGAGAAGCTAATTTATGTGTCATATACATCTTATACACATAGCCTGAAGGTAATTTTGATATAATGTTTAAATACTTTTGTTAGCGAAACATTTGTGTATACCGAACAATCAGAAAGCAGAGATAATGCTATCTCAGTCATCTATGTGGTTTATTTCGAATTTTGGAGTAGTTCGTCATCCAGAGTCAGGAATGAAAAACCTGGAAAGTAAAACCCTGAGGATACAAACTTAGTGGAATTGGTTAAATGAGCTATCATATAAAACATCAGCAATTTGAAATAGAATCAAATAATTAAAAAAAGACGTAACATTGAAAATGTAGCACACACTCACCCTATCACAGGATTTTAATGTGACCTATATGTGAACAAATGAATGAGAACCCAGGACTGATCAAAACAAGCAAAACAGAGCACATGAAAGCCTAACACATTTTATTATAGCTTCAGGTATCATACTTCGCCTGTTGCCCACTTGAATCAAGACAGCTGATGAGGTTAGATGTAGCTCCTCAAAGCTTATGCCATAATAAATATGTGTCAAAAGTGTAAGGTGCCACAGGACTGGGAGTAATATATTTGCTGCAACAAATTTATAGGTGAGAGAGAGAGAGAGAGAGAGAGAGAGAGAGAGATGTTATTTTGGCACCTCAGGCAGAAAATCCCACCAGCACCTTTCCCGTTGCTAGCATAAAAAGGAAATGCTTTCTGAAGTGTCTGACTTATTCTACCAAACAACATGCATACACACACGCTAACCAGAAAAAACAATTGCAGTGTTAGCAGCTCCACAAATAAGAAGTGGTCAAATCATCCTATCAGGGATGTCCTTGGGTCGAAAGCATCACTACCTCTGAGGATGCTTGCCATAGATGCAGGCGAAATGTCAGGAGAGAATGCCTCTAGAACATGGCCATATAATCCAGGAAAAAAACCTACAACAACCCAGTGATTCTGGCCATGAAAGCCTTCAACAATACATTGCATAAATAAATAAGTTTAAAATTGATAAAAAGGGATCACAAGCAGCTAAACAGTTTTAGGCCAAAAACGGTCAACAGCGACCGCCTTGTCTGTAGCTTTAAACAGTTCTTCCTCTGTGCATGAGGCAGGGCATTGTGGGCAAGCATACAGATGCTCCACAATCAAACGAGGTAGAGGATTCTTCTAGGAAGTGCCAGGTTGTATTTTGATCTCCCAACCCCATTTCTGAGTCTGTTTGGAGACTTCCAAGTTGCCCATTCTTGCTTTGCCCCTGGACATCCAGTTGGGATTGCCTCATTTTGCTGCCCACAGGGATATTTAGAAGAGTGTGGTTCTCATGAAACTTTTCCTTGATTTAAATCTACTGGGGCTGATAGCCATGCAGTGGGTGGCTTTCACAGCGTGCAACTTGATCAGGCCTTTCAGACTCAGGTCTATAACTTCCTGTCATGAGTTTTCCTACCTGGAATGCAAGTTCTTCTTTTCCTACTGCTCTCCAGCTCATGTGAGTTTAATTTTTATATTTACTGTGTTTTAAATTGATCAAAGTCTATGATTGTTAGCTGCCTTTAGGTCCCCTAGGTGAGGTATAAATAAAGTAAATGTTGTCCTCAGTTTGTGCATCTTACGGTGTGGCTCCTAGTTCACAAAACCTTTTACACAACTTACATTGTTGTAATATCCCTTTGTAACAGAGTAACACACTTGTCCTTCAACTTCATGGCAGACAAATGTCTATGAGCCGGGATAGTGGAATGTGAAGTTGGTTTGCCATGTAATAACAAACACTTTTGAGGGTGCAAGAGGTTTGTTTTGTTTTGTTGTTTTTTTCTTGGTAGGCACCAAATGGTGCAAATCAATGTAAGGCAAATGTCTTTTGGAAAAGTTGAAAGAGCAGTTTGTTGAAGTCACCTTTTACAGACAAGGTGGGGTGTGGGGTCTGTTTATGAAAAGACAGTTTCTGAAGATTCGTTTGGTCACTTGCTGGATCTTTTCAGGACATCTAGTTCCACTTGATGCATTTTATTTGGTACTCAGAATAGCAATGCCAAGTGGAAAAGAAACTTACCATTGATATTGCTCTATAATTTTTTAAAAAAATTAAAAAACAAACAAAACAAATTTCTGGCTTGCATCAGAGTCACCTAAGACATCATCTTATCCATCTTATGATTTGAATGCGAGTACTAATGGTTTGTTGACAAAGCAGTACAAGAGAATGGGGAAGAAATGGAGCTTGACACACCAGACATAACACGAAGCAGTAATGACAGTTCAATTTGGACTCTGTTTCTTCTAAACATTAATGCCACTGTCTTGAAATAGTGCAATAACAGGAAAACTGATATTTTTCTCAATTACATGTTTTGTTTCTATTCTCAGCCAGTTCCTGTCATTTTGGCCACCATATGGGAAACATCATGAGAACATTCTGGGTAAGAACTACTTTGCGTGGTATCCTTTTCATGTGACATTTATTTCTTCTGATTATTTCATTTTGATTCATTTATTTCATTAAACTCTCAACTGGAAAAGCTGACACGATATGAGGATTTAAAGATTGAACTTTCAAACATTGTTGTAATATCCTTTTGTAACAGCGTAACACGCTTGTCCTTCAACTCCATGGCAGACAAATGTCCAGGAGCAGGGATAGGGAGAGACAGTGGAATGTGAAGTTGGTTCAAACTACAAGAAAGCAGATTCCATCTGAACATGAGAAAGAACTTCCTGACTGTGAGAGCTGTTCAGCAGTGGAACTCCCTGCCCCGGAGTGTGGTGGAGGCTCCTTCTTTGGAAGCTTTTAAACAGAGGCTGGATGGCCATCTGTCAGGGGTGATTTGAATGCAATATTCCTGCTTCTTGGCAGAGGGTTGGACTGGATGGCCCATGAGGTCTCTTCCAAGTCTTTGATTCTATGATTCTATGAACTGCAAAGACTCTGGCACAAGCCAGTAAAGGTGGTCTCAGTGGTGATTGGCACACTGGGCGCAGTGCCTAAAGACCTTGGCCTGCACTCAAACACAATCAGTGCTGACAAAATTACCATCTGTCAGCTGCAAAAGGCAACCCTACCTGGATCTGCACGCATTATTCGCCAATACATCACACAGTTCTAGACACTTGGGAAGTGTCCAGCATGTGATCCAGTACAACAGCCAGCAGAGTGACCTTGTTTGCTGTGTACTAATCTTGTTGTGTTTCAAATAATAATAATAATAATAATAATAATAATTTATTTTTATCCCACCATCATCTCCCCAAGGGATTTGGAGCGGCTTATACACAATAACAGTGCAGACAATAAACAAAATCATTATGTAACAACAGAAGCAAATTAAATCAACATTCATCAATAAAAACAACTAATCAAAATAAGAATAGCAACCTATCAAATTAACAGAAATGATCCTTCATAAATTGCAAATGAACAGTGATTATGTTATGTAAAGCAATTAGATTGTATGCAGATTGTTTGCTGCTGCTGTGGATTTGGCATGGAGTGTGTGCCCATCCTGAGATCCCATTAAGAGTATTACTACCCAAACTGGCTGTACATTAAGCACCAAGAAGCCGATGTAGATAAGCCCCAGGTGTTGCTTTGCAAGACCAGCACTCCCCATCACCTTTCCCCATTGGCTGTTCTTGCCAGGGTTGATAGGAGTTCAGGTCTAGCAACATTAGGAGGGTGTCAGTTTTCCCATCTCTTCCTTGACATCTTGCACATGCATGTCTTTGACTCGAGGCCAGTTTTGTTGGAGTGCAAAAATAGATGGAATTTAATGCAAAAGCTTTTCAGACAATCAAAGAGAGAGTATTTGAGTCTTTTGTCAGTCTATAGACAAATCTACTCGACATTTACAGCATGATGGAATAAATACTTGCACTGTTCAATCCTTTTTGTCTTGCACTTAGAGGTTTATGATCTGGCGAACATAAGGTTCAACCTTTAAACCATCTGGTCATTTGCTCCTAATGGCCCTATAAGCATTGTATGTCCTTCCTCCCCCTTCATGATTCTGGTGATTAGACATTCTCAGAAATGCAGCTTTGACTTTAAAGAAGCATCAAAATCCTCTCTCAAAGCAGGCAGGGACGTTCTGCGGCTCAGATGTTAAAGCAAAAACAAAAAACCAGAAGAAATATGGTGCAGTCTGACAGTTTTAGGGCATCAGGACTTTGAAAAGATGTAAACGACAGACAGTGGGCACACAGCCTGGAGAGCTGCACATCTGTATAGTTTTGATGAATGGTGGGCCATTTTTGCCATATGTCCCCACATGATAACATTGTCTTTGCTATTCAACAATGTATTATTGTTAAAAATTTGCAACACAATGTTCTAGATTTATACCGTATGACTTTTTATGAAATACATGGTTTTCTTCTATTTTATCATTATGACAAGCTTGTCAAATAGGTGAGGTGGAGAAAGAATAACAGTCCTAAAGCCAACCAATGAGCTTCAAGGTGAAATGACATTTCAGTCTGTGAGTATAGCCTCACACTATGCACATATATAGTAATCTGGTACTGCTTTGGCTTTGATTGTGAGATCTGTATTTGGTGAGAATGTGTAATTATCTACTAGAGAGCTCTTGGGTATACTTCTGAACTACAGCCCTTTGCGAACTATAGTTCTACTGGAGCTCCTGGTGGCATGATGGGTTAAACCCTTGTGCAGACAGGACTGATGACCGAAAGGTTGGTGGTTCGAATCCAGGGGGTGGGGTGAGCTCCCACCTGTCAGCTCCAGCTTGTCATGCGGGGACATAAGAGAAGCCTCCCATAGGATGGTAAAACATCTGGGCATCCCCTGGGCAATGGTCCCCGGAGCAAAGTCCTTGAAGACGGCCAATTCTCTCACACCAGAAGGAACTTGCAGTTTCTCAAGTCGTTTCTGACAGGAAAAATAACCCACTAACACTTATAATTCCCTTCAACCTATTCCTAAAGTTGTGCAGAGTTTTGAAGTGATTATCTGGAGTATTGCGGCCACATCCACAACTGTATAATTGATAGATCAAACTGAAACTTCTCTGTGTGCCTTCAACTCACTTTTCAACATACACTGATCCACAGATTTCATAGGGTGCTCTTAAGCAAAGAATACACAGAGGTGGTTTTGTCATTGCCTTCCTCTAAAAAAGAGCATCGAGTGCTCTTCATCCAAGGACCAACCAGACCTGACTTTGCTTATCTTCCAAGATCAGATGGCATCTGGTGTCTCCATGGGATATTTCAGCTCTCTTTTGGAGTTCTCAGTCTTTAGTTCTTAAATCTAATAAAATCCAGGCAGGCTTTGCTTTTGTGGCTAGTACTACAAACTGAGCTTTGTGCAACAAAACTGGGGGGAAACCATTGGAATTGGGTTATAGCATGTGAATTTAGCATTCATAAAGCTAAAGTGTAGTGATTTGGCCGGTCTCACCTCTCCCTATACCTGGTAGAACCTCACATACTGAAATAGATTTGGAGACTTCTTAATCATTTGAGATGTTTGAAGAAGCAGAAGGGTCTTTCGTTTATAAAGACTTTATGAAACAGGTCACTAAATATTATTTTATCGAAATGTTTGCATTAAATGGTTGGATAGAAAGACAGGAGAGTTCCAAAAATGTGTAGCAATTTTGTCGAATTATCAGACTATATGTGGAGACAATGTCTGGAGTGTGACATGCAGGCAGAACCTATTCAGATAAATAAACATACATTCGGCAATTCTTAAAGAAGACTTTCAAATATTGAAAACCACAAACTTAGGCTAGGATGATAAGTAAATATGAACTAGAACAGTTCGTAAAGTATCATTTATTGCGTTTGCTATTATATGATAGCCTAACCATGCATCGCAAGAGACATCCCACCAAATTCTGCATGTCTCACAATTTTTTAAAAAAAATAATTTTCAAATTTGAAAAGCTTTTCATTGTTTATGATGAGGAAGTGATTTTTTTAAAAAAAATTAATCATAGGAACTCATAGCAAGATGAAACAAAGTCACTTAAAATATTAGATGTGTGTCCAAATCATGGAGGAAAACTGTGTTGCTGTTTTATAACTATCTGTGGATAATAAAATATAATGGCACATTATTTTAAAAAGACAATATATTTAGAGGAATGCACACTTGACACAATAGCAGCAATGAAATAGGAATTTAATTATTGTACAGTCACAACTCTGCTTCCAAAAGCTCTTAAGTTAAATTAAAGTGTTGGCAACTGGCAAGTTTTATGACATTGTGACTCACTCCATGTCCATAATCATAACATTTGCTGGAGCAGTTAGAGACTGGGCCTGCAGTTGCAAGCACTGTTAGCAATAAAAAATCTCCAAGGAAATCAGTAGACTTACTTCTAAGTAAACATCCTTAGACTTAACAAATGTTGATGTCTAAGAAATATACCCTACAAACTCATGTATAGAAATTTTTACTTAAAAATCAACCCCAAAAACTTATCCAAGAATCAGTGTGAGTATTGCACACTAACACTTATAGTGATGGGGAGAGGAACCATCCACTTCTCTTGAGTAGAGTGGAGAAAGCAAGAGCTTAGTCCATTCCAGGCGAACCTAAAAGAAGCACCCACCCCCTTTAGTCTCCCCGCTGTTGAACCACTAGTTTTATTTCCTATACAATCTGCCCCAATCACTGATGTTCTCGGGGGGCGGGAACAGGACACATGCTGGAACCCAACTGGCAACCACCACCCAGAGGACCTTTTCCTCAGCCACCCCAAGACTGTTGAATGACCTGCTGGAAGAGCTCCAACTGCTAAATGAGCTGTTGGGATTATAGACACAACTGAAGACCCATCTCTTCTTGCAGACCTACCCAGCCAATTATAATAATGAATTTTGAACCTGGATCTTATGTTTAATTTTAATATGTATTTTGTATAAATATGTTTTCATATGTGTATTTTTAGAATGTTTTCAGATGATTGTGTGTTTTTAGCAATGTTGCGACTCGCCTGAAACCAGGAGAGGTGGGATTATTATTATTATTATTATTATTATTATTATTATTCTGACACAAAAACACAGTATGTCACAGCAAATGAGATCTATTTGCTGGATTTCGTATCACAAAATCACAAGTCGAATATTTCCCAAGCATCTAGGACCGTGTATTTTTGAATGATGTGCACAGATCCAAGTAAGGTGGCCTTTTGCAGTTGACAGATCGCAATTTTGTCAATGTTTATTGCCGGCTGAGATCTTTTGGCATGGCACCCAGTGCTATTATCACTGGGACCACCTGTACTGGTTTATACCAGAGCCTATTATTATTATTATTATTATTATTATTATTATTATTATTATTATTAATTGAGTGCCTGGGAGGGGAAATGATAGCCAGGGGTGGCTAGTCCCCTGGTACTTTCCTCTCTCTATGGAATGACCCTTGACTTATGCACAGGTCATATCAAAATCCATTTATTTTGGCCCCCAAACCTACCCTTAACTTATACATGAGTATGTATGGTATGCTGCATACATTACAGGTGAACCCAATTTCATCCTTTTCATTCCGACACTGAATCACAATGAAAGATCCTTACCTACCACTAGTACAGAATGCCCTGTGAGAGAAAGGCACAAGGTAAAGGCAACTGATTTTCAATCATACGTGTTCTACAATCTTAAGTTGTAGCAACTTACCTCAAAGACATTGCCTGATAGAGTGAAATCATGCATTGTACTGAACATTAGGGACATCTAACACAACCAAAGTAGGTATCACATTTTGGACAATGCAGAAAGGAGCTTTCTACACAGAAATGTTTTTATTTTAAATCAGTTCTAGACATTATTATCGGATGCAGTATACATTCAGTTCATACATTCAGAGTTCACTTCTGTGAGCTTCCGGGTATTTCTCATTCAATTCCCTCATGTAACATTAGTGTCAGAGTGTGGCTTGCTATCAGCTTTGCAATTGCTACCAAGGCTCAAATAGGCCAAATGTTTTTGCATAATCTCTAATTGTTTTTTAAAAATGGATTCGCTGTGGGCATTGAGCGATGAACCTGCATGTGCGAATCATCTTTAAGTGACAGGAGGTTAGGCAGAAATGTCGCCTCCATGGGACAGAAAATCCCTAGAGAGTTATGGGATCAGGTTTTTTTTCTTAGCTAGGACTGTGAGGATTGATGATAATTTGGCAAGCAATTAATCGAAACTGATTATCAAAGATGCATTGTGCAGGATTTCTTTGGTTAAGAACAGCGACAAAATAAAGAGAGCAGACCTGCTCCCGCTCACTGATCCAATTCCAAGGTCATTAAATTCTGCTGGAGTCAAAGGGAATTGAATTATCTCAGAATCTCTCAGATTATGTTTTGAAAATGAACCCACTCTGCTCCAGAGTACAAACCCTTTCTCTACAGATGGATAACACCTATATCTACAATATGGAGATGAAGTAGAAGGCTACTAGATATTATTTTGGTGAACAGATCTTTATTTAACTGTGCTGCAACCTAATCAGCTGCAAACAGATTTAGTTTTACCATTTGAAGCGAGAGTCATAAAACCCAGGAAACGCGTTGTTTCTTGTTCATCTGCTTGTTAGTTTATTTATGTTTAAATCCCACTGTCATTTGTGCAAAATAGATTTTGCAGCTTTTATCGTGCCCCAAAATCTAGCAAGACATGTTTACAGGGATATCAAGACATACATTTAATGCAAAGACCCTCATGACTGGATTTCAATGAACTGGGGATAAAAATATAATGTTTTGACGTATTTGCATACAGGTAATCAAATTTTGGACAATTGCTTTCTATATCTGTAATTATTATCCATTTTGCTTGAGTTTTTGTTTCGTGGCCCTTCCACATAATATCCCAGAATATCAAGCTAATAGCTAACGCAGTTCAAAGTAGATATTGTGGGATTTTTCTGCCTTGATATTCTGGGATATAGGGCTGTGTGGAAAGACTCCTAGTCCAACGTTAAAACTATGTCATGCTGGGTCCATCATTTGATAATTAAGGAATCCAATATTATTGTTTGGCACAGACCACTGATTTAAATCATGCCTCTCAAACTGCAAAACCCCTCCCACACTACATTATCACCCAGAATGAAAAAATGGATCCTGTAGACCAATTCAGAGTACCAAGTTGGTAGCATACATCTTTGCAGAGTAAATCCACTTCCTCAGATGCAACCAACTTTATTCCCCACAAGGAACTCCAAGATCTCTTTGCATATTGCTCCATATTCAGTTACACTATGTATTCATGATGGTGGTACTAATGCTACAAACATAAATACCCCCCTCCTGAAATCCCACCTTAAACTCCAGCGGGCAACTATGTTGTGATAGTAACTGGGATGAAGCAGGATGATGTTTCCAGGCTTCTGTTACCACTGGGTATAGTTTAGAAATGCCATCCTGATGAACCTCAATTGCTAGGAAAATAGACCTAGGTTGCTTAGGGCAGCTACTGGATGATAAGGTAGATTTCAGTGGGGTCAGACTAAGAGACAACGCTTAATTATGCATTCTTAACTAAGTCAGTGATGTAGGATTTTGGCCAGAATTGTCGTGGACAAATATGTTTGATATAGACCAATAAAATTATGAAGAAAAATACTAATTTTTGAATGGGTCCTTTTCTTGGCACTTTTTTTACGCATTGGGTTCTACCCTGCACAATATATAAAAATATTTTCTTTCTGTGAAAATATTAGTTATAAAAAGACCTAGTATATTTAATTCTGTGTCTTTTTCCTTAAAAAATATTTACATCTTAATTGCTCGGGGGGATATCAAAGAAAAATGTCATTTAGAAGACAAACTAGGTTACTATTTACATAGGATTACAGTGTCAGTGGCCTAGATGGAAGAACATATGGCACATCAAAAAACCATCAGTAAATTTCAGATGAAATATTACACAGCTGATTGCTTTTTCCATTTGGAAGTTCATGTCTGAAAACATGTGGCATTTATGAGGGAAAGTGCTACTTGCAGCTACATGGAAACAAAAGATTTGTACATTTCTAAAGCTCATCGTTTTGGTATCCACAATGTCAAGCAATGACTGGTCTGAGCGAAAGGAAGGACCATCACAGAACTGTCAGTATAGAAAGAACTTTCCTATCTCCTCACATTATTCCAAACCCAATGTTGATTGATCATTCATATTCTCAACCACAAGCCATTAAATCTACAGTGTTCAATAACATAAAATCACATTATGTACGCTCATGTGCACACTAGACTCAAAATAACACTCCAACCAGGTCTTGAAAAAGTATTTTCTTTGAGTCGAAGAAAATCATTTTCCCAAGCTCTAACTCAGTGGTTCTCAGCCTGTGGGTCCCCAGGTGTTTTGGCCTACAACTCCTAGAAATCTCAGCCAGTTTACCAACTGTTAAGATTTCTGGGAGTTGAAGGCCAAAACATCTGGAGACCTACAGGTTGAGAACCACTGGTCTAACTGCATCTTAGACCAGTTGTGCTTCCCTCATATGCATAGGACAGAAGAATATCTAGAAATTCCATTTCCCATGGATAGAGAGCCAAGCAACTTTGATAAGTAGCCTAACATAAATTTTGGAAGCTCATCTATATGGCACACGTTAGATTTTATAGTGCCCACCCACAGTTGTTTTAGTTCTATACAAATCCTTACAATCTCCCAATAAATAGCTATTTTAAATTGGATGAAAAAGCAGAGTACCTAAAACCAAACCTCTGAATGGAGGTTTGACAATCACTTTCTCAGGCTTGACTTCAATGCTCCCACTCTCGTACCACAAAATCAGAACATAGGCTTCTGAGCAAATCCTGCCAATTATAATAGGAAAAGTAAGACTACATTCCACAGCCTTAGAAATCAATGGTAGATCAATGGTAAAGATTATGCAGCAATCCTGACAGTTCTCTCTTGGTTATACTCAAATGATGTATGTAATTGTTCAGGAATATTTTGTTTTCCTTAATTTTTTATTGCTTTAACTTTCTGAGGATTTTAAAGATTTCCTTGTCAAACTTGCCAACAACTTATGCTGAGCTTACGTTTTGATGCCATTAGTTACAAGCTGGCAAATCTGATCATGTAGGAATCATGGAACAGAAACAATATTTCTTTCTCAAATATACTGTTCCATTTGTCTCTTTATAGCAGTGATTCCCAACCTTTTTTTGACCAGGGACCAATTTGACCAGGAACTACTCTCCAACATTGGTACCAAAAGGGTTACAAATCAGTTTTTGGTCAACTTTAGATTCAGTTTGGTTATTTGGGGTGTTGATTCAGAAAATTGCATTGGATAGACCACATCAGCTCCAGTTTCTGATACAGAACATATGCCATTCAGTAGTCGCCATCTACTTGCCCACAGAAAACCATATTTAATAATATACAGCTTTTGTGCTGGAAGTAATCTTTCATGGGTAGTCAGCCTCTCCCCTCCTGACATCCCTGTCACCTCGACACTATAAAGGGGTTTCACGAGACCAGTTGCTATCATTGCCACGTGGTTTTGAGGCAACAGTGTAGTAATGTTGAGGCTGCGGACCACATCTTAGTTGCTGCAGATTACTGGTAGTCCATGGACCAGAGGTTGGGAACCACTGCTTTATAGGGTCACATTGAGAAGCGTGTAACTCATCTCACCACTTGGTTAGCAGAGGTTGGCTAAAAGACTTGTACTATAACTCTCAACATCTCCTACTAAGCATTCTCAGTGGTCATGCCTTCTGGAGGATTTTGGGAGTTGTAATCAACAATGTAATTTTTATCAAGATATGCTCCCCACTCAGGCCTTCCCTCAGTTCCCAAAACTGTAGTTTTATTTTCATCTTCTGCTTCCTTGGGAATAAAAAACCCAAACACTGACTTTCTGAGAATTTTGACTTTCTTTTAAAAAAAAAAAACCCTGAAAAGAAGGCTTCTGAAAATCATAGTCTTTTTAAAAAGGAAATATTCCATGTTCAGTTTTGTTGTTGTGCAAAATTTCCAGGATTACAACTTAATCTCACACAAACATCTTTTCCTTCTTTCTTTCTTTCTTTCTTTCTTTCTTTCTTTCTTTCTTTCTTTCTTTCTATTTCAGGAGTACCAACTTATGGGCCTTCAACGACTAAACCCCAACATACTTGAAAAGGAGATTTTTCAGTTCCAAGATTTGAGATTCTTGTCATTCAGTGCAAAACTGTGGATTCTGGAACGTAAACTATACAAAATAAAGGCAGGCGAATATAGTTAATTCACATACATTATTGTCAATGCAAATTCTGGCCACCAATGTACCTTACTAATTTGAGAATACTTTTGAGAGTTTGGAAAAGGTACCAGGAAACAGCTGTGAACCAATCAATCCCCTGATATTATGCAGAACTGGAAGACTTTGTCTGGAAAATCACAAGACATCTTCCATATGATAGACTCAAGGAAGTGGCCATACACGCTCTAAATTGATATCCTGTTCTCGATAAAGTGTAGTCCTCTTCCAGTAGAGCCTCATCTCCAAAGATACAGCTGAAGCAGATCTGTGCAACAATTCATTGTATGTTTTGTAGCGTTAGATACTTCCAGTTCAAAAATGTAGTGGTACTTTACAGAACTGATGATTATTTCAGGAAAGTTCAGTTGTAGGTATTCAATTAGTATTCCTGCAGTTCATCAAACAAATGTCATTTCTGAAAGGTCTGGAAACTCTGTAGCAGTTCAAGTTCGATCGATCAACAAACTAAAAATGCCGCCTATTGCTTCTCAAGCTAGAGAAGCAAAACGGGGACACGAAAATATGTTCATCAGTGCATAGTATTAGTCATATCCGTGAGCGTGATTAATATGCTGGAAGCTAAATATACGGCTGTCATTTTGGAGTTAATTTCAGACTATTGTCAATGTCAAAAGGTATTTTGCAGTGCTGTGCTGGACTGTCTGTCCCTCAAGGAAGAAAATACACATTTTTACAGGAAGATGTGGATAATTCTAAACTGTTGGCAAATGAAACAGCTAAAACACTGCTTAAGCTTCTGAGGTCCCTTCCCCATTTTCATGGGGCTGCAGCTGTTCCCTTTCTTGTTCTTCTTGAGGCGGCCGCACACGTTTGAAGAAACCCACCTGAGTAGCAGGGAGAGAAAAAGTGAAGGAAAAAAAATCAGACCAAGATTCTTCTCATCCAGGGTTCACAATACTTGAAAAACATGTTGTCTAACCATTTCTCAGATAAAAATTGTTTCCTTATTAAGTGGCTGACTAATCAGGTTTAGGCACAGTTAAAAAGGGTTTTCCACACATGTTGTAGAAATGCATTTCCTTCCTTCAGAATTTTCTTGTAAATAATAATAGTAATAATAATAATAATAATAATAACACTTTATGTATACCCCACTACCATCTCCCCAGGGGACTCGGTGCAGCTTACATGAGGCCGAGCCCACAATACAACAATACAAGCAATAACAATAACAATACAAGCAATTTAAAAACAACAAAACAATAAAACAATAACATAAGCATTATCAATAGGACAACACACTTTAAAATCTATGGGTAGGCCAAATGTAATTAAATTTAAAAGATTAAAAAATAATGCTAGATATGGGCAAAAAATGATGGGGCAGTTTGTGGAAACATACAAGCAGACCTAAAACAATATAAAGTGCTTTGGAGGACGAAGTGCTATGGGATCATTATTCTGGGAAGGCACAATGGAACAACCATGTCTTCAAGCTCCTCTTAAAGACTGCCAAAGTTAGGGCATGCCTGATGTCCTTAGGGAGTGAGTTCCAGAGTCGAGGGGCCACCACCAAAAAGGCCCTTTCTCTCGTCCCCACCAAGCTTGAAGGCGTGGTTGTTCCAGTGTGACCGCTCCCTGTAACAACCTGGCTGCTGCCCGTAAATAGGTCGGTGCTTCCAACTGGACAGTCCCATTTATATTTCCTGGTCATAATAGAAATAAAGTACTAAATAAAATACATTGTAGTATACTGCATAAGTCAACAATATCAAATCAACAATTTATTAAGGTCACCCTGTGGCAGTTGTCCTCTAAAAGATATCTAACAATCCCCTGTGGGGGATGGCTGGTCATGTAGGACAGAATTGGATATAAAAGTTGGCTATGTTGCAGTGTAAAAGCAGCACTTCAATAAAAAGTGTTCTATTGTTTCTATTTCATTTCCTTCACAGGGGCATAGTCTTTGGGTGTAAGGAGTTCCAGACACTCTGCCTCTTTGCAGCTCGACAATATAAAAAAGGACTTTGTGGCATTTTAAAGGAACAAAACCAAATAGCTCTTTATCTGATTTACCACTTCAGATGTGTAACATTTTACTTCTCTTTCTCACTTCCTTGTCAATTCCTTCTTAACCCTTTCACATAAATCTCTGTCTGTACTACTCATGTAGAAAAAGAACATAAACTTAGCACTTAGACACACCATATGATTGTCATTACACACATATCCTTTATATAGAGATGACCTTACAGAATATATGGAGATGTTTCTAAAAAAACACACAGATACATGGAACTCTGTATTTTAAATAGGGCTAGAAGTATATAATAGAAAACATTGGGGGACCCAGACAGACTCACAAGCACTGCTGGGAAATAATATTTTTGGGAGCATGATGAAACTATGGATATTGAGCCTGTAGATAAGTATGACATATGGAATTTCTTATTGCATCCCCAAATGAATCCCTTCCCCAAAACAGCACTGAACCATATCTGTCCACAGATCTAGAAAACATCTGAACACAGAAACTCAGCAATCCCAGGACAAAATGTTTTAATATCTTGATGTAAACTATTCATATACTCTTTTATATAAACATTTTCAATACACAAGTTTAATAAGTAAACAAACATATAAAACACTTAGAAATAATTTATTTTAATCAATTGAAGCCAGCACTCCCTTAGCCAACAGCTATGGAAATTTCAAAGGCTGTAGCAAGTTTTTATCTGAGTGCATTTCTATTTCTTATTTGATGTTTCAATTAAGCCGGCATAAGAACTATTTTTCTGCAAATTCATTATCTTTAGTGTTTTAATTTGCTACTGTATTTGTGCCTCTACAACATGTTAAGTGCTCTACAAGATTACTGGAGAGTGGCTTTGATTTCCTAAGTGTCTCTGTGTGTATCTATATTGCATAAATGCATTACAATTATTGTGTCACATGTAATGCAAATCTATACGGGTATACAGGCAGTCCCTGAGATACAGACTTCCAACTTACAAGGGACTCCTAGTTAAGAATGGGGGTGATACAACAGGAAGTGAGAGAAAGCTACCCCTAGAAAGGGAATTTCACTCCTGAAAGAGTTACCATGGGGAAAAGTGTCTCTACTGAAGCTTTATCACTAACCCTTGTTTCCACAACAAGCCACATTTTTCAAAATCCAATTATCACAGGGACAGAAATTGATGAGGAATCATCTGAACAGGGGGATACACAGCAAAACAAGCACTACAGAGGCATTAACCCTTCTCGATGCTATCCAAAGATTACATTTATAGTTGGAGTTACACTTAAAATGTACCTGCTCTGACTTACATATGCATTCAACTTAAGAACAAACCTACACAACCTATCATATTTGTAACTTGCCTCACAGTATTCCTGAGATTTACTCTCAAGTAAGTGCCCAATGAAAAATAACTAAGTAAAAAAGAGACACCAAACACTTCTATTGATCAACTTTTGTAGCCTTCATCCACTTTCATTGAAAAACAATACAGATGAAGCAACGCTTATGTGGAAGTCTGAAATCCGAAATTCTCCAAAATTCAAAATTGCTCCCATAGTTGGCCAAAACAGTGGAACCTTTGCTTTCTGATAGTTCAATGTACACACACTTTGTTTCATTAACAATATTATTTAAAATGTATAAAATTACATGTGTAAGATATATAAATGAAGCAAAAATTTATTTTGTACTAGCCATCCCCTGCCATGCGTTGCTGTGCCCAGTCTGTGTAGATGTGTTTTGTGTGTGTATATATGTGTATATGTGTGTGTTTGTGTGTATATGTGGTTTTGCAAATGTGTTGTAATTTTTTTTGTTTTTTGGCTTTTTAAGGTTCTTTTGCTGTGTTTTTCAGCGTTTTTATGAGTGATGGTCACTTGTTGGCCTAATAGGTGTATTGTGTCCAAATTTGGTGTCATTTCGTCCAGTGGTTTTTGAGTTATGTCAATCCCACAAACAAATATTGCATTTTTATTTATATAGATTTAGACTTGAGTCCCATCTCCAAAATATCTCATCATGAAACCTATAAGCAAATACAAGTATTCCAAAATCCAAAAAAAAAAAAAAAGCACCTCTGAGCACAAGCATTTTAGATAAGGGGTACTCAACCAGTACTGTATCACTTAAACAACTTGCTGAAGGATTAATCAAAAACAACACTCACCTTGTGCATTACAAAGACGAGAAGTGCTAAAAGTAACAATCCTGCTAGGACAGCTACTATAATCACCCATACTTGCACTGTCATGGGGGCTGGCTGAATGCCCCACAAGATATTTGTGGTAACCTAAAGGGGGAAAAAACACCAAATAATAAAAATCTGTGTAAGGCATGCACTTTGGAAATTCTTAGTGATTCAGTGTAAGACTGGAAAGAGGTCACATCAGCACATGGAGGAAATGTTATCTTTGGACTACAGCTCCCTGAATCTTAACTAGCATTTCCACTGGTGCTGATCAGAATGGCTGGGAGACTCTGGGAGTTTTAATCTCACAGTAACATCCCTAAATTATAAATGCTGAAAGGATCAAACAAAAACTGCATAATATAAAAGACAGAGGGAAATTTTACCATACTAGAACAAAAGCCTTATGTAACTGAAAGAAACCCTTCCATTTAAAGAAGGCCACCTTAAAATCCAAGGTATTGTCATGGACTAGAGTCAACCAGAGGAGCCCCCAGTGGCGCAGTAGGTTAATCTCTGTGATCATATCTTCCCCTATGAACCAGTGCACACCCTGAGATCATCTGGGAAAGCACTGCTCTCTCTCCCTCTGCTGTCTCAAACTCGGTTGGTGGGGACGAGGGAGAGGACCTTCTCAGTGGTGGCTCTGAAACTCCCTCCCTAGGGAGATCAGACAGGCTCCTACTTTGTCCTCTTTTCGGAGACAACTAAAGACCTGGATGTTCCGGTGTGCTTTTGATCATCTACCTCAACACTTTTGATGACAGTTTTTCCAGCCCTGTCTACTTGATTGTTTTCTTGCACTCCCTTCAGGATGTATTGCACTCATTGAGCCTGAACCTCAGCTATGTTCTTTTTCTCAGCCATATTGTTTTGATGTTGCTTACTATTGTGTTTGTTTTTATATTTTATCTGACGTTTTTAATTGTTTGTGTTTTTATCTGTAATTTTTTGGGCTTGTCCCTTGTAAGCCACCCCGAGTCCCCTTGGGGAGATGGTTGGCAGGGTATAAAAATAAAGTTATTATTATTATTATTATTATTATTATTATTATTATTATTATTATTATTATAGCACTAAGCTGCTGAACTTTTTGATTGAAAGGTTGCAGGTTCGAATCTGGGGAGAGGTGTGAGCTCCTGCTGTTAGCCCCAGCTTCTGCCACCCTAGCAGTTTGAAAACATGCAAATGTGAGTAGATCAATAGGTACCGCTCCGGCAGGAAACTAACAGCGCTCCATACAGTCATGTCTACAAACAATGCCGGCTCTTCATCTTAGAAATGGAGATGAGCACCAACCCCCAGAGTCGGACACGATTGGACTTAATGTCAGGGGAAAACCTTTACTTTTAAATAAAGTCAACCAGAAGTCAATTGAAGTATCATGCTTTCTTGTTTAGTCCCACTAGTTTCATGGAACTAAACTGGTTAAATGCATTTCTGTCACATCTAGGGAGGATCTGCATTGCAGAATCAATGCAGCCTGACACTCCTCTAACTGCCATAGCTCAATGCTATGGAATTCTTGGTAGAAAAAGTTAAAGATTTTGTAAAACGACTACTTTAATGATTCCATAGCATTGAGCCACAGAGGCAATTAAAGTGGTATAAAACTGCATTAATTCTACAGTATAGCAAAGTTGCATTCCTTTGTACATTTACCTGGGACTGGGCTTCACATAACATTGGTCGGACTGTCTTTTAAGTAACCATGCATAGAATACAGCTACATTTGATTTGTGGGTTGTCATAACTGCCTGTCTGAGTTCGCAGGCACGCCAATTCTGTATGCCAGCACCCATTTCACTGAAACAACCAAGTCTGATATGGAGCAACATCTGAAGACACATCAAAAGCTTTTAATTGAAGGTCTAAATTTAATTAAAAGCTTAAGCAGCATGCACTCAAACTGAATAAGCCCAACAACTAATAATTTAATATTGCTTAGTAAAAAAAGGAACAGCTGATCAGACGGATATTTCATTTTGACGATTCTTTTCAGCTTAATTATGCTGCCCCAGGTCAAATCAATTCTGCACATCAAATGGCTTACTATTGTAGAGTTGTGGACATCTTCAGGGAAGGGAAGGTTCTTGTAGGGGAACTCAATGACGTTGAAAGAAGCTGACGACTTGAGAGAATAGGAATGATTCTGGTTTTCTTTCTGGAATGAGAATACAGAAGAAACATTAAATTATACATTATACAGAGGGGAGGGAGAATTTGTAGAAATCCAAAAAGCCGCTCACATTCATGAAGGTCTGAGTCCAAAGGCGAGACTTTAAATACAGAACTGCAGTCTTCCCCCTCTCCAGGCGACCAACTTGGCAGACAATCTTTAAACATTCAGCAGTTCCACAGCCCTACAAATGGGGAAAGGAAAACACAGTTGTATTATATCAGCTAACATAAAAGCCAAGCTCTTGAATCAAGTAGTTCTGGAGAACAAGCCCTATGAGGAGCGGCTTAAAGAGCTGGGCATGTTTAGCCTGAAGAAGAGAAGGCTGAGAGGAGACATGATAGCCATGTATAAATATGTGGGAGGAAGTCATAGGGAGGAGGGAGTGAACTTGTTTTCTGCTGCCCTGGAGACTAGGACACAGAACAATGGCTTCAAACTACAAGAAAGGAGGTTACATCTGAACATTAGGAAGAACTTCCTTACTGTGAGAGCTGTTCAACATTGGAACACTTTGCCCCAGAGTGTGGTAGAGACTCCTTCTTTGGAAGCTTTTAAACAGAGGATGAATGGCCATCTTTCGGGGGTGCTTTAAATGCAATATTCCTGCTTCTTGGCAGGGGGTTGGACTGGATGGCCCATGAGGTGTCTTCCAACTCTATGAATCTATTCTATTCTCTTCAAAGTGAAGCTATCCTCAAGTACTATATGCCCCATCCAAACCTCTCCTCCTCACATGCAAAGACCCAGGAGGGGCTGCTGCTCCTGTTTACTGGTAGGAGATAAGGGAGTGGGGATGCAGCTGAGGAACAATTTAGCCCAGCTCAAATAAGGTGTGCTACTCCTTCTGCTCATCTAAAGTGCCTCTCCATTTCTTCCCATCGTCACCAGTAGCCAGCAATGGATTTGAAAGTAGAAAATGTTTTGTATGCTACACACAGCACTTTTAGCTCCAGAAAAAAAACAGACAGAAAGAAAAGAAAAGGCTAAATATAGGCATGAGCCACACTTACAAACACACATTTCACTAAGAGAATCCCAACCAGTGTTTTTTTTTTTCGTGATGCGGAATTACATGCTTTTAACATTCCTTTTGGGCTTGCTTCTTATGCCTCTGATCTTAAGGGGTCAACATACCCAAGCAACTGCCCATTTCTCAGAAGTTTGGGGGGGTCAATTTAATAACTGAATCAACAACAAGTCAAATAATAACACCGCCCCACCAAAAAAAAATGTTTGTGTGTCTTGGTTTTTACGTCTGTTCCTAGGGTTATTTGGGGAACCGATTCAGAAAATTGCATTGGATAGATCGCTCTAGTTTCTTAGATATGGTTATCATGGTTTTTGACAGGTGAGTTGGCATATGTTCCATATCTCAAAAAAGAGAGTTAAGATGGGAAAACAGGTGCCATTTTTGGAATCAGCAGGTCAAAGATACTCAAACATTTGATGCACCAAATTGTGTTTTGGCCGGTGAGAATTGCTGTTGTCGTGTGCCATCCAATTGTTTCCAACATATGTTGTACTTTTCACAGTGTTTTCTTGGCAAGATTCGTTCAGAAGAAGTTTGCCTTTGACTTCCTCTCATGCAAACCACTTGGCTCCAAAGAAGACGTAAAGGAGACAACTGCTCTCCAAGTTGTCCTCATTACTTGCTGGTTTTAAACCTTTTCATCTTAGAAATAATTTGTCATTTGGATATTTTAAAATCTGAATTCATCACCTATGGTTGTTCCTATGGGTCTTTGAGATGTTTCTGACATGGCAACCGTATGACAGGGTTTTCTTGGAGGGGGGAATTGTCCAGAGAGAATTTGTATTTGCCCTCCTTTGAGGCTCAAAGAGTGTGACTTCTCCAGCGTCGCCCAGTGGGTTTGCATGGCTGAGTCTGGATTTCAACCCTTTTCTCCAAAATTGTGATTTGAGTGTCAACTCACTGATTCTTACAAAACTTGACAGACTAACAAAAAAAAAACAAAACAAAAAACACCAAGTAATTTTTCAAAAATCCAAGAAAACTAGACTTTGCCCAACTAGAAACTATAAAAATTGTTTCCTCATACTTAAGGACCTCATCACATTAGGGAATGAATCCACTTTAAATCTGGTTTCTGCCTTGAACAGCCTCCCTAAACTACAAACCCCAGAATTCTGCAGGAGGCCGAAACCAGATTTAAAGTGGGTTCATGCTCTAGTGTCATGAAGTACTAAATCTAATTCTGGAATGAAGTTAATGATGCACTTACAACTTACGTACATCAATAATTTTAGTTTAACAGTACACTAAATTGAGTTGTCCATGTTAGGAAATTTACCAACCTAACAGTATAATGTAAATCATAGAATCATTGAGTTGGGAGAGACCTCTTGGGCCAAGAAGCAGGAAAATTGCATTCAAAGTACCCCCAACAGATAGCCATCCAGCCTCTGCTTAAAAGCCTTCAAAGAAGGAGCTTCCACCACACTCCGGGGCAGAGAGTTCCACTGCTGAACAGCTCTCACAGTTAGGAGTTCTTCCTCATGTTCAGGTGGAATCTCCTTTCCTGTAGTTTGAAGCCACTGTTCCACATCCTAGTCTCCAGGGCAACAGAAAACAAGCTTACTCCTTCTTCCCTATGACTTCCCCTCACATATTTATACATGGCCCTCATCATGTTTCCTCTCAGCCTTCTCTTCTTAAGGCTAAAGATGCCCAACTCTTTAAGTTGCTACTCATAGGGCTAGTTCTACTTGCCCTTGATCCTTTGAGTCACCCTCCTTTGGACACATTCCAGCTTGTTCAACATCTCCCTTAAATTGCAGTTCCCGGTGTGGTCTGACCAAAGCAGAATAGAGGAGTACTTCCCTGGATCTAGACCAGTGGTCCTCAACCTTTTTTTGACCAGGGACCAGTTAATCAGGGTCTACTTTGACCAGGGACTACTCTCCAACCTTAGTACCAAAAGGATTACGAATTAAATTTTGGTCAACTTTAGATTCAGTTTGGTCATCTGGGGTGCTGATTCAGAAAACTGCATTGGATAGACCACATCAGCTCTAGTTTCTGATAGAGAACGTATGCTATCCAGGAGTTGCCATCTGCTCGCCCACAGAAAAACATATTTAATAATCTAGAGCCATAGACCTTATTTTAGGTCTCATGGCCCACCAGTGGGTCACATCTGATGGGTTAATAACCACTGATCTAGATGTTATACTCCTATTTATGCAGGCCAAAATCCCATTGATTTTAATTTGTTCCCTATCACTGGCAATAATGTGCACATTTGAAAAGTACACACAAAGTACACACATTTCTAGTCTGCATAAATAAGCTCTTATAGAATTGGGATGGAAAACAAGAGCTTCAGTGAGCCTTCATTAAATAATCATCTATCTCTGGAAGAAGCATGGGAAGAATAAGCTGAGTCCACACATCCAAAGCATCTCAGCACAGATATGGTGATGGTTTTTTACAAATGACACTGCACAAATTCAGACTGCAGATTGGTTTGCTCATTTTTCATCTTTGGTTAATGTCTCTGTAATGTGACAATTTGAACAGACCTAAGACTGGTCCAAGGAAACGGATTTTTCTCTTCTCCGCTTTCTTTTTATTACACCTATAACGACAATGTCTTATTTGAACACATCACTTTTGAACTGAGAGAATGCACACAGATAGCAAGTGACATTGTCAGCATTTTCTTTTGGAATTCCAGCGTCCTTGACTTTATCATTCTTGGAGATGCTTGGAACAATGACTTATTTATCAAGCTGGCAAATCAAGTGTTGCAGCTTCCACATCATAGATCACAGGCATCTGAAGTCCAATAAACACGTGGTATTAAATCATCCTTAGTAAAGCCCATTAAAATCCAATCCCTGCTACACCACTGTGGCTGAGGTAATGCAATACCCGCTCCTCCTAATGATGTTTACGGGAAAAATGGTTGAGAGGGTGGCATTGCAGATGTAAAGTGGGACATGGAGATACTAAGAACAAAGACCATGGAGATAATAAGAACAAAGTATGATAATAGTGTATAATCTGTGGCGGTGCTCTATTAGAATTTTATTGTTCTTGTAAGTGCAACACACACAATGAAAATGTTATCCTACAAAGTATGTACATTATTTGCTCATGGTATTGATATGTTTCAGGAAACTGGAAGTGGCTTGGAATGCTCATTATGATTAAGAGAATACATCTATCATATAGTTCCGGCAGTTTTGTATTACTTTTACTATATGGTTTCACACAATAGAATATCTGGTTTGGAATTTGGTAGGAATACCGTATCCAGTCAAGTATAAGCCGAGATTTTCAGACCTTGTTTTAGGCTGAAAAAGTACCCCTTGGCTTATTTATTATTTTACTCTGTTGTTTGTTGTTGTTGTTGTTGTTGTTGTTATTATTATTATTATTATTACAGTTAATATTTTACTCTATTTATTATTATTGTTATTTTTATTATTATTATTTATTATTTACTTATTATTATTATTACATTTATTTTACTCTATTATTATTGGAAGATACGTAAGCACATTTACATTGAAGAAGGTTAGAATAATGGTTGAATCAGAGTTGCGCAGCCTTATCTTGAATTACATTTTTTTTGTAAATATTCAAAAACATTTAACCTACTGATGCCTCAATTAATATAATTTTATCACATAATACTGATATTGTGCTAATATATAATACAATGTATGTATGTATGTATGTATGTATGTATGTATGTATCTATCTATCCATCTATCTATCTATCTATCTATCTATCTATCTATCTATCTATCTATCTATCTTGTAAGTCGCTCTGAGTCCCCTTTGGGGTGAGAAGGGCAGCATATAAATGTTGCAAATAAATAAATAAATAATTTTATTGGTATCTATTTTTATTTTGAAATTTGCCAGTAGCTGCTGCATTTCCCACCCTTGGCTTATACTTGAGTCAATACGTTTTCCTAATTTTTTTGTGGTAAAATCTTATATTTGGGTCAGCTTTTAGTTGAGTATATACGGCAATTGGTTGGCTTCTATGTGAGCTGGGGGTGGTGACGGCCGACAGGGAGCTCTGGCGTGGGCTGGTCCATGAGGTCACGAAGAGTCGGAGACGACTGAACGAATGAACAACAAAGCACATTTACATTGAAGAAGGTTAGAATAATGGTTGAATCAGAGTTGGACAGTCTTATCTCAAAATTTCAGTTTTATGTAAATATTCAAAAACATTTAACCTATTGATGCCTGAATTAATGTAATTTTATTGGTATCTATTTTTATTTTTAAATTTACCAGTAGATGCCGCCTTTCCCGTCCTTGGCTTATAATCAAGTCAATATGTTTTCCCAGTTTTTTTTGTGGTAAAGTTAGATGCCTCAGCTTATATTTGGATAGGCTTATACTCAAGTACATATGGTACTTAGAATTTTCTGCTAGAGAGAGCTCAAATATTGGAGTTCAAGAAGCTGTAATAGAATTATCTTTATCAATTGTACACTTCTTAACATCCCAGGATTTCATGTATGGAGTCATGACAGCTAAAGTGAGATATAATGGTACAAGTTGGAGGGGGAAAAATATCATCAGAGAATTATTAATTATAAATCATGGTGTGATAGTCATCATGATGTGGTAGTACAGTAGTAGTTTATGTGTTGGACTATGGACTATGAATCTGGTGTCCACAGTTCAAATCCATACTTGGCAGTTGAAACTCTGTGGATGACACTCTCTCAGCCTCAGGAAAATGCAATAGCAAACTCCATTTGAACAACTGCCCACTTTGGCCATTCTCAATTTAGAGGCACACTTCCGAATTCCTCCTTACAACTGAGGGAAATATATTTGTAAATCAAATCTGATTTTGGATTAACCAGAATTATCCAAATTCAACTGCCAATCCCATTCTATAAACTGAATGTAAAGAAGTTGAGTTCATATGGATTCCTTTTGGTCTATTCTATTTGAGAGTACCAAGTGGATTTAGGATAATGTCTTTGGACTACACAATTACTCTTGTTATCAGAATGCACCTGACAAATTTCAGTTCCCTGTGAGTCATTCAGTATGCCTCTATCGATTATCTATATTTATAAAACAGAAAAGTTTTATCTGCCCTTCCATCAGCTTTCTCAGTAGCAGCAGTCTTTCCCACCACAACCATCAATTAGCCTAAACCAAGCTAACACATTTCTTCCAGTATTGTGCAGTATGAAGCAATTTTTCATAACACAAACATTATGAAAACTATAACTTCTCAAAAATAGTGGCAAGTGATCATTTCTGACGAAATCAGCACAAGTCTTACCAAAGTTTGCACATCTCCCTCGGCAGCACTGAGGTCTCTCCGGTTGATATTGTGATCCCTGGTATTTTCCCCATTAATTGTCTCATTCTTTTCATCTCCTTCTGAAGCTGACATCTATATCAAGACAGATCCAATTACTAGGGTAATTATTCAAGTATCCCCACAGGTGTTGTAAACTGATGAAAAGCAAAACATTTGATCTCAAGAGAAATGGGGAGGATATAAAAAGTTTGAGATTATGAAAATGATGTGTTTATCCACTGTGGTTTACAATGATGGGAATGAGCCTTAGGATCCTTCCACGCAACTGAAGGAAATCCCACATTTTCTGCTTTGAACTGGAATATATGGCAGTGTGGACTCAGATAACCCAGTTCAAAGCAGATATTGTGGGATTTTCTGCCTTGATATTCTTCTTAGTTATATGGCTGTGTGGAAGGACCCTTAAATTAATGCATTCCCTTCTCCTTGACCATGAAGAGGACTTCCATTTAATGTCAACCTCAGCCTACCAAATCATCCAACAGATGAGAGGACCCACCATATCTCTAAAATATACTATCTCAACTGATTTTAGAAAAGGTCCCTTCTACACCAGTATATACAATCCATATTATCTGCTTTGAACTGGATTGTATGGCAGTGTGGACTCATATAATCTAGTTCAGTGCCAATAATGTGGATTATGTGATTTGTAGTCTTGATTATATGAAAGTGTAGAAGAGGTCTAAGAAGGTTGGGCATACTTAATATTCGCACAGGTAACACAAGGGAATATCAGGAATCTCTAAGTAGGGCAAGAGTGAAAAAACCCTGCAGGGCTACAGGTCAGAGTGGACAATATTGGACCATATGAACCAGTGCCCTGATTGCATATAAGGCAACTTTTTATGTTCCCATTTTGTAACATCATAATAATAATAATAATAATAATAATAATAATAACACTTTATTTGTACCCTGCTACCATCTCCCCAAGGGACTTGGTGTGGCTTACATGAGGCCGAGCCCAAACACAACAATACAAGCAATAATCACAACAAACAACAATACAAGCAATTTAAAATAAAACATAAACATGTAACATCTAATCCTGGCAGCAGCAAGGGGATGGGAGGAAGGAAAGCCCTGTCTGCCAGGAGTGTAAGGCAGCAGCAATGGACAGCAGAAGCCACACCAAGCCAGCAGCCACCATCACCCCCAATCCTCTCTCTTCAAAACAAACCCGATGATACCAAAGTGATACCAAGAGGAGAGGCCAGATGCATTGGCTATACCAAGCCAGCATTAAGAGATAGCAGCGACAACATGAAAGGTGCAGGGTTGGGGAGGTGGTGGAAGCATCGGGCGCAGGGTTGGGGAAAACCTCCTGCCCTCTCAGCCGCTGTTCCCGATCCTCTTAAAAAAAACCCCAACATGAATTTAGGATGTCTGCAATTCTAAAATGTGTCTCCTTTTTTGAGCCTGGATTTGTAGAGGTAAAGTACATCTTAGAATCAGTGAAATACAGTATTAGAAGTACTAGGAGTGTAATTATTTGCAGTTCATTTTTTCTCAGTCAATGTATTTGCATATTGTTCTGCTATGGGGATAAAGGGCGATTTAGATGTAGTGATTTTAAATACATAAATAAATGCAGGCAGTGCCCGAGTTACAATCATCCAACTTACAAATGACTCCTAATTAAAAATGAGAGTAAGACACCAGAAGTGAGATAAATTTACCCCTCAGAAAGGAAATTCACTCCTGAAAGAGTCATCAAGGGGGAAAGGTGTCTTCATTGAAGCTTTATCACAAATCCTTGTTTTATTTATTTATTTCCAGTATTTCTATCCCGTTCCTTCTCAACCCCCGAAGGGGGACTCAGGACGGCTTACATTTGGCAACAATTCAATGCCACTACATATAACAAAGCAATATAACAACAATTAAAACAATAAATAAAACATTAATTAAAACAGTAAAAACAGTTTCCACAATAAGCCAAATTTCTCAAAATCCAATCATCACAGGGACAGAAAATGAGGTGAAATTCTTCTGGACAGGGGCACAGACAGCCAAACAAACACCACAGGGGTGTTAACCTTTCTCTATGCTATCCAAAATGGAGATACACTTGAAAAATGTAAGCCGCCCTGAGTCATCTTTGGGATGAGAAGGGTGGGATATAAATGAAATAAATAAATAAATAAATATGTACCAGTTCCAACTTACATATAAATTCAAATTATGAACAAGCCTACAGAACCTATCTTGTTCAAAACTTGGGGACTGCTTGTAAACTGGAATTTATGACCCATACAAAGATCTGGTCCCATGGGGCTAGTCTCTCTGCATCCTCCAAGGCACACCACAAAGTACAACAATGACAAATACCAGCCAAGATCCCATGTAATATCCCCACAGCTGCTATAGTATCACACTTCACTCATTGGTAGCCACAACAATGGCTCACACATCTTCCAGGGAAGCCTTTCCAATGAAGAAACTGATTCCCTCAGCTATACTTTTTCAGATGTGTCAGCTCTTATAAGCAACACTACCGATTGCATTAATCAATCCTGTTCTGGGGGCCCACAAACTAGTATCCTACTAACAATTGGTTTTTAAACCTTTTTTATGATGATGATAATAACAAAGAATGTTATAATAATTATTAACAACAATCCTCATAATTTAATTCGTACAGAAAAGCTTGCTCCACATATAAAAGAGACTTTCCTCTTACCTTTATTTTTAGTGGGTTAATCTCCATATCCGAGGTGCAGGACATGGGTCCTTCTATTTCATACTTGATAATATACAGAAGAGTATTGTTGTTATACTTGTAAGGCCACTGAAGGTTGAGCATCACTTTGCTGAAGGCACTTGGGCCATTATTTCGGAGCTGGTGAAAAAAAGTAAAAATGGCAATGAGGAATTTTCTTTTTCACTCTTGCAATAATGTATCTTCTTGGACTTATTATGTTCCTATATCTTTAATCTCTTCAACAAAAGGGTAAGGCTTATTTCTGTAATTCCTAGCGACTTCAAAGATTATTGACTTAACCAGGAAGCATCTCGTCGCCTGGGAAAATTTCTTTCTTTGGATTATGACCCCAACCTCTCCTCAATCCCTCAGGTACCATACAACTGGAAACAATGCTCATGATTCCCACACTATTGTATCTCCACTATCTCCAAAATATGTCACTCGGCACCATATATGTGACAACATTGCGCTTTTAGACAAAGGACTGTTGAAGCATTTCTACAAAAGAGATGAGACAAGACATGCAGGAAAACAAGAGTTTGTGCAAGGGTTCTCAGTGGCTCTTTTGGGTTTCATGAGTTTGAGGAACTTGACCAATTTGGGGGAAAGTACCTAATGCAATTAAGATATTCCTGTTCATGCCACTAACATTTTCAACATTGCCACTTAAGAAATTATAAATTGTGCTTCAAAGATATTGTTTCCTCAATATTTTGGGATTAAGAAATGAATGACAAGATGTCTGTTGTATCACAGTTATATAGTTTTTAAAAAGCATTTACTTTGTAAATCGGGAAGTTTTGTGTATAAGCTGTGTTAGAAAAGCTCATATACACTGCAGAGGCTGGATAAATACTCAGTTTTATGAGTTTCCTTGAAGACTGGCAACTAGTTGGAAAGCACAGTACCTAACTGATGGACCATGTTTTCTTTTTAGCTTCTCTGTTCCATTGTTCAAAAAGAGGCAGCAACAGAAGAGTGGACTGTGTTTAGGTTGACAATGCAACACAAGATAACTGGATTCAAGCAAAATCTTCAATTAGTTCTGCTAATTTTTTTAAAAAGGTTTACAGCCCATAGGGTCATGTGATTAGCCCTCTCGTAAAAATAATCCCTGCATGTTAAGCATGCACAATTTATACTTTGAATCTCCAATGCTTTGAATTATAATTCCTATATCCAAAACTATTTTTTCGTGTCAGGAGTGACTTCAAAAACTACAAGTCGCTTCTGATGTGAGAGAATTAGCTGTCTGCAAGGACACTGAGCAGGGGACGCCCGGATGTTTTACCATCCTGTGGGAGGCTTCTCTCATGTGCCCGCATGAGAAGCTGGAGATGACAGACGGGCGCTCACCCAGCTCCCCAGATTTGAACTGCTGACCTTTCGATCAGCAGTCCTGCCTGCACAAGAGAGGCTTATGAGAACTGTAGGCTAAAGCATCTGCAGGGTCAAACATATCCCCTTGCTTATTCATTGGCTACCCTCTAAACGACACTTACCTCATAGATATGTTGAACCAGGGGCCCAATGTCATCTTCTGTTTCTGGATTCTCCTTGGGTTGCCAGTTAGGAATTGGAAGAAAGATGTGATCAGGTGAAGAGACCCTAAGGTGTCCAAAGAGCCAACAGTGAGGACCAGACAGAAAGGACACAGTGCAAGACATACAATTACACTATGTGACATGACTTTTGTTCCTGGGTTATAAATGTCATTTCCTAATCAGGTCTATCATACAGAAAAGGGAAAGATTTATTAAACTGCCAAAACCTTGTTTTTGTGAGACATCCTGCAGCACCTTTTGCTATAGTTTTTCAATGAATATCTCATGGACTCTCAATCAATTCAACATAATTTGTGGCACCACAAAAATGAAGTTTCTGGAGTATAACAACTACTTTCAAAGTAAGCACTGCATAATTAAATGGGATTTTTTTTCAAGTTTTATTACATAGTGTCATCAAAGAAAGAGAACAAGCCAGTGGCTAAAACTGGTGACAGGGTCAAGACTCACCCTCTGATTTCTACTGCTGCTAAGATGGCTAAGTCCACTTGGTATGAAACCGTGGGGCTTTCATTGTTGTACAGGTTTGAGCTGCAAAACAGCAACAGAGAGAAATTCCAGTTCTGTACTCTTGACAAAACAAACAGTTGGTGAATGGAATGCACAAAGAATGTGTTCCCAAAACTAACCATTCTCTCGTAAGACCCATATCTAGGTTAGACCCCCTCACACTCCAGAATGAACCCCCCCCCCCCAAACTACTATCCCAGAGAAGGGTGCTATGGATGATAGAAAGACCTGATGTTTTCATTTTCCATTTGCTCAAAACAGTCACTTGAAACATTCCTTGAACATAGATAGCCTTTCCCTCTCTCTGTTTCTCCGTTCTGTCTATAGCTCTCATGTTAAAAGCCTTGCAAATCAATATCTTCCTTTTACTGCACAAACATTCAGATATAGGCAGATAAGATTCAAGGCTCTGTGTTCAAAACGTAATGGATTAGCCACAAAAGTCCGACTTGGCACAAGTAGTGCAATTTCAAAACAGCAGCTTTGGAAGAGACAGCAGACAATCTTATATGCGGAAATCACATCCAAGGCTACAGGTAAAAGTTTAAGAGACCCTGGCCTATGGGATAAATTTTCCCTTCCCAGTTTCCATAGTACTAATTGAGACTTAACAGTAATGCGAGTTTCACTGACCACCATAATTTCTACTTCTTTTGTCCATCCACTTAAATAACCACTATATTAGGTAGGTAAACAAACACAGGGAGTAAAGGTTCCTTACCTACGGATTTGCAAGTCAAACTTCACAAAGGTGTCCATCTCTGATTCTTGGTGAACGCTGAAATGAAGGCCAGCTGAGAGCTGGAAAGCAAGAGAAGAAGTACAGGATTTTAATATTGTTAACAGGCAGGAGAGGTTGGCTTGTGCCTGACTGTTGCGTTTCTTATTTCACAGCAGAAACATTTTTAAGAATGGACACTGTTTTTGAAGGACAATGTTTTACTTATAAATTTTAAGGAGATTTTAACTGAATAAGTTTAATAATTGTTAACATTTATTTCAATTTGTTGTCGAAGGCTTTCATGGCCAGAATCACTGGGTTGCTGTGAGTTTTCTGGGCTGTCTGGCCATGTTCCAGAAGCATTCTCTCCTGACATTTCACCCACATCTATGGCAGGCATTCTCAGAGGTTGTGTGGAAACTAGGCAAGTGGGGTTTATATATCTGTGGAATGTCCAGGGTGGGAGAAAGAACTCTTGTCTGTTGAGGGCAGTGTGAATGTTGCAATTGGCCACCTTGATTAGCATTGAATTGGCCTTGCAGCTTCAAAGCCTGGCTGCTTCCTGCCTGGGAATCCTTGGTTGGGGGATGTTAGCTGGCCCTGATTGTTTCCTGTCTGGAATTCCCGTCTTCTGAGTGTTCTTTATTTACCATCCCGGTTTTTGAGTTTTTTAATGCTGGTAGCCAGATTTTGTTCATTTTCATGGTTTCCTCCTTTCTGTTGAAATTGTCCACATGCTTGTGGATTTCAATGGCTTCTCTGTGTAGTCTGACATGGTGGTTGTGAGAGTGGTCCAGCATTTCTGTGTTCTCAAATAAAATTCTGTGTCCAGGTTGGTTCATCAGGTGCTCTGCTATGGCTGACTTCTCTGGTTGAAGTAGTCTTCATGTTCTTTGATTCATTTCTGGGCAATGCTGCATTTGGTGGTCACTATGTAGACTTGTCCACAGCTGCATAGTATACAGTAGACTCCTGCAGAGATGAGAAGATCCTTGTTGTCCTTTGCTGAATGTAGCATTTGTTGGATTTTCTCAGTGGGTTTTAGGTTGTGTTTCTTCATCAGTAAAGACAAAGATCCACCCAGACGAAAAGTGTCCTTACCATACATCAAGGGAATCACTGACCGCACAGGGAAGCTGATGAAGAAATCCAACAAATGCTACGTTCAGCAAAGGACCCTGGACATTATTCCACAGATATATAAACCCCACTTGTCTAGTTTCCAACAACCTCTGAGGATGCCTGCCAAAGATGTTGATGAAACATCAGGAGAGAATGCTTCTGGAACACTGCCATACAGAAAACTCACAGCAACCCATTTAGTTCAATGTTTATTTTGTAGTTTTTTTAATGGCATAGTTTTTAAGGTGGTGAGCTACTTTGGATCTTGGTCTTGAAGAAAATTAGGAGACAAATAAATATAATAATAATATATTTTATTATTTAACTATAACAACAACAACAACAACAACAACAACAACAAAGCAGCCAATGTACTGCTGGTGTACTGTGATCTATTTTACAGCCCCCCTCCATTTATTTATTTTTTTGCTGTCTTGGCTTTTAGGTCCATTCCTGGCATGATTTGGGATACAGATTCAGAAAATTGCATTGGATAGACCACATCAGTTCTAGTTTCATCGGTATGATTATAATGATTTTCTACGGATGAGCAGATGGCATCTGGTAGATGGCATATGTTCTATATCTCAAAAAGCCAAAAACTAGAGCTGATATGGGGAAACTGGTACAGTTTTTGGAATCAGGAGGTCAAATATATGAAGAAACGGGTCAAACATTTGAGGCACCAAATGATCTAAACATTATATAATGCCAGCCCCAATCTAGCACGCTTTTCCCCCCACTATCCATCGGCTTCTCTGTTTTGTTATTAACATAAGCAAGCAAGCAGATGCCCATTCTTACTTTTGTCCCTGCTTTCATAGGATTTCCAAGGTCACAGACAACCAGCCGAGTCTGATTCTCAGTTTTAAAGGCACACGCAAGTCTTGCTAAAGCCTGCAATGAGGTAAAGGGAAAGGTTTTCAAATAACAATATCATACTTTCTATCCTTCCAAAAAGAACAAAAAGATAAAAATAGACGTTTTCTAGGCATGTCAAATTTTCCAAGTCTAAATATAAAAAGATACAGCACAAATAAGATGGCAGAACTTTTCAGTTGTCAAGATTGTAAATTCCCCAATGTAGTCTGATATATTCAAACATTCCTTTATTCAAGCAAAAGGTCAAAGTGAGACAAAGATGCCCGTCTCGTTAAAAAATAACTATAACATAAAGTAATGAGTAGCCTTTAGTTAAATTTTTTTTTCAAGACGGAATTTTCAGGTGAATTTCACAGAGTCTTTCATACTTATGTTAAGGTCCTATGGGAGGAGAAGAGGGACAATCCAACATTAGTGCCAGTCTCTTGGAATTGCTCCAAGCTATAAGAAGATCAGCCTGAATTAATTCAATTACCAAATGTGTGGCTCTAAGCGCCTCAACAGAAATAGCTTTATCTCAGCAGACCGGCTCAGTCATGAGCAGCTTGCTCCCTCCTGCCAGACAGTGGAAGGCAAGGATCATCCAGTTTTATAGTGTCAGCTGCCAGGTCCACACTGGTCATGGACACCATGCGATTTGTTTTGAGGGAAGAAATAAAATAGCTAGGATAGATAGGACTAAGCAGAACCAGTGAAACCTTATGGGAAAGAAAATGGTTCCCTTTGGCTGTAATGATTCCGAACAATTACAGCCATTTCACTGTCATGGATCAATGCTACAGAATACTGGGATTTGTAGTTTGGTAAGATACAGGATTTTATACGATGGAGACATAGCAATTAAAGTGGTGCTAAACTGCTATAATTCTGCAGTGTAGATGGACCACCTGTCAAACACTTTTTCCTTATTTAAAATATTCAGTCAGTTCTCCACATGGAGTTATGGGCACAGAATCCCCATGGAAGTGAAAAACTGCAAATAAAGATTTATTTTTTTTACCCAAGAGAACACCTCTTTAGGAATGTCTAGATTTTCCAGAATGATTCTATTCTGAGAAGCAGGTTATAGAACAGGCAAGGGCAAACTTGGTGGGGGCCACATTGCGGGGTGGAGGAGACTGGGCAGGTTGGACTGGGAGGGAAAGGGCAGTGGTGAGATCGAGGGCAGTTGGCACAGGGAGGGGGCAGTTGGTGCAGTAGTGGTTGGAATGAGGGCTGGCAGCAGGACAGCTGGCAGCCACCAGTTCCCCAGGATGAGAGGAGGAGACATGTAGCTGCAGAGAGGAGAGCTCGGGAGAGCTTTCGGCAACCCCCTGCTCTCCTCTTGGCCTGGGGACATGGCGGCCCATCATGTCCTGAGGAGAGGAAAAGGAGACAAATGGCTGCTGAAAGCTCCCAGGAGAGCTCTCCACAACTGCATGTCTTTGCCTCAGATTTCTTCTCAGCCTGGAGATAGGCCGTGCCACCGCGTTTACATGCTGAGAGTAAGGCTGAGGCAGATGAGGGCCACGAAGAGCCCAAGGGGGTTGCCCATGCCTGTTATAGAATCACATTGGGGGCCCCAGAGATTCCCAGAAAGCTATTTTTTAAAAGAAATTTCTAGTTTCTCCAGCATGGATGGTAGAGAAGTAGGCAGAGTAATACTAGAGGACATAAAGATTCCTAGAGAAAACATTTTAAATCAAATCTATTACTAATCAAATCTATGGAAGTCAATTCCACAAATATGGAAAATGACGGTACATTAGGCAAAGATATTGAAAAGACACATTACATTGGTACATGAAAGCATAAAGCACATGGAGTATCCATGTAGCTCATGAGGTTCACAAAGTTCCCAAAGCCATTTTCATGGCCCCCAAGGGAACTTGGATCACAAAACAATAATGTCTTTTGAGGCCATGGTTATCCTCAGAATCTGCTTTATTATTTTTTTAAATGAAAGTAAAAAATTGCATCAATTCATAACTCGGCGACTGTCTGTACTGCTATTCACCACGAATACTGAAACTCAGAGGTAGAGCTGGCCCAAGACATTTTGCTTTCTAAGGCAGAACAGCTAATGACAGCCATACTTGCTCCTGTCTACAACTGAAATAGTCAAGGCTGTATATGAAAGTAAATCACACAAGCACCTTACACACATGGAAGTAAAAATGCAACAAAAAATAAGGACACAACATATTTGCTAGCTAAACTTTGCTGCCTGAGGTAGCTATCAGATTCTCCCTATTGACTTGGCGAACCTTGCCCTTCTCCCATGTCCAGAATTGAGTGCAAGATATATATATATGCTAATCATTTATCTGAATTTGTGTTTGCGGGAGATTTGGCATTCCCCGAACTAGTGTATATTAGGAAGTATGCAGGAGCTCACAGCCAGATCTCCCCAATGAAAGTATAAAAGTATGTCTTGCTACCACAGACAAACTGCCCATGGGCCATCAAGCAAATTAACTATATTTCACAACAATCCTCCTGCGTAGCATTTTTTTTTTGCTAGCAGCCAAAATCCCAATCATTATAAACATTCAGGAAGGTTCAAATAAATGAAATAATACTTTGAAACTGATATGACATATAGTGTAGACTTAACTGTACAACTGCCCTATACAACAGCGCTACTTGCAACATGAGTGAGATGCTTACCTCATTGTTGCGAACGATGCCAATGAAGTCTGCTTGAGGTGGGACGGTGACAAAGAGTTCAGCTTCATAGGCTCCCTCTCCAAGGTTCTGGGCATTGATGATGAGAGTTAAAGGGTTGTCGTCTCCAACATAGATCTGCTTCTGATCACTGCACAAAACCAAATGAGGAAGGAATTGATTGAGCTTACTTTCCCCCCAAGGAACATGTGAACCTCTAGAGGTAGCTGAACTTCAGCCTGAAGCCTGTCAAAGCTACAAAGCCTCTGAGGTCTGAAATACTATCTGTTCAAGGTAAATTTGATCTTCTTAGAGGTTCAGACTTCACATACACAGAAACAGTGCTGACCTCTGCTGGATAAAACATCAAAGAACAAATCTCTTGTTTTGAAGGGAATACCATAAACAAATACATGTTATAATGTTCCAGTGCCTTTTAGATTGCTTATTTATTCTTTAAGGCAAAAATATGGATTAATTTAGAAGAGAGAAATAAAAGCAAGAGAAAAGGGGGGAGAGATGAACTGTCACAAGTCTGATTCACGTACTGCATCCAACTATCTTTCCCTGTTATAGGTTCCAACATCTTTATTTATAGTGTGTTAAACTGCTGAATTGCTGAATTTTCTGACCGAAAAGTCAGTGGTTCAAATCCGGGGAGTGGGGTGAGCTCCTGCTGTTAGCCTCAGCTTCTACCAACCTAGCAGTTCGAAAACATGCAAATGTGAGTAAGATCAATAGAAACATCTTTGGCGGGAAGGTAATGGTGCTCCCTGCAGTCATGCCGGTCAACTGACCTTGGAGGTGTCTATGGACAACGCCGGCTCCTTGGCTTAGAAATGGAGGTGAGCACCACCCCACAGAGTCAGACACAACTAGATTTAAAGTCACAGGGAAACCTTTACCTTTACCTATGAATTTGAAATTCTACAGGGGTCAAAGTTCCTTAAAGGATAAAAAAAATCCAGAATGGTTAAGGACCTGTTATTTTGCTGATCTAAATCTCCTTTCTCATCCTCCTTTTCTTTTGTTTTTGTTTTTTTTCTAGAATACTGTCATATGCATTGCATTGCAACATTTAATCTTCCTCTAACACTGCAGCACTGGAACTCAACATCCAATTTTAGATCTTGTGTTACAACACGTTTAGCTGACACATGCCCCACAATGGCTGCATTTGGATAAAAACAACTGATCATTCTAGACTTAAACAAGCCATTTAACCCAGGCATTTTTCTCTTTTGTTTCTCCGTGAGTAATTAAGTCTCTCATTAAGCATGGTTCCGAATACATCAGGACATTAAACCATGGTGTGAAGTTAGTTTAATATCCCAGGTTGTTTTGAAATGCATCTTAAAATCACAGATTTCATCCCAGTTTGAATGAGAATGGAACCTGCAGGTAGACACTTCTGAGAGTCATTGTTCAAGCTATGAAGGAAAAAGAGGAGAATCATAGGATCATAGAGTTGGAAGAGACCTCATGGGCCATCCAGTCCAACCCCCTGCCTAGAAGCAGGAATACTGCATCCAAAGCACTCCTGACAGATAGCCATCCAGCCTCTGTTTAAATGCTTCCAAAGAAGGAGCCTCCACCACACTCCGGGGCAGAGAGTTCCACTGCTGAACGGCTCTCACAGTCAGGAAGTTCTTCCTCATGTTCAGATGGAATCTCTTTTCTTGTAGTTTGAAGCCATTGTTCCATGTCCTAGTCTCTAGGACAGCAGAAAACAAGCTTGCTCCCTCCTCCCTGTGACTTCCTCTCACGTACTTCTACATGGCTATCAGAAGGATTGCAAAGGGTTCATTAATATCTTAGTTTATTCGTTAAACTAACGTATGATTCTCCAAACTGATTTGTTTACAATCTTTTCCATCACAATTGTTAGTCTTTACCTGTCAACAGTCACTTGCAAGTCGGGCTGGCATATATTGTCACCACCGCAGTCCAAAAGAATATGAGCCTGAATTTGAAAAATAGAGGAAAATAAAGTACTTGAGTCTTTTCATTGTTCCGAGTCTTTACAATATTTTGTGGATGATACAATCCCTTGCATTTTTGAAAATGTAAGTACCTAAGTAACTAATAACATGCAAATCTTCACATGTGAACAATCTTTGGGTAAGGGGGAACAGTAAAATGAGAACAGTTTCCTTGCTTTTTAAAGAGAATTGTGTACATATGCTAGTTGGTACTGAAGATAATAATTTCCCTTTGAATCAAAACATTTTTATCGTGTCAGAAGTGACTTGAGAACATATTGCAAGTTGCTTCTGGTGTGAGAGAATTGGCTGTCTACAGAGACACTGCCCAGGGGACACCCAGATGTGCTACCATCCCACTGGGAGGCTTCTCTCATGTCCCTGCAAGCTAGAGCTGACAGATGGGCACTCACCCTGTCTTGCAGATTCAAACTGCCAACCTTCAGGTCAGCAACCCAAACTTCAGGTCAGCAGTTCAGCCGGCACAAGGGTTTAAACCACTGCACCACCACGGCTCTTAATGTGGAAAATTTATTCTCCATTTACTCCAAGGGGGTCCTAGTAATTTAAGTCCCCCCCCACCACCACCACCACCACCAAATGGCAGTATCTCTTGTTACCTGCCCAGAGTTATGGGGAAATGAAATGTCATAATTAAGGATAATCTTCTTCTGAGATATGGAAATCAGACTTCCATATCCTTCCCAATCCTACATCCATGGGACCAAAGAACACTAAGATGCATAGCTACATGGGCCAGATTACATTTCTCAGCAGAATTCACAAACCAATTATATTTCTTTGCAGAATCCCTCAAAAATTAATGTTAGGAAAAACTATACCTGTCTGCTAATATTTGCAGGAGTAAATATGTTGAGGATGGGCTGTAAGCCTGTAGAATCAGAAGCCGTTTTGTAATCTAGTTGATATTCCATAAAGACTGTGATTGGTGTAAGCTTGTCTCTAAATTCAGATTCATCCTAAAAGGAAAAAATAGAGCTTTAAAAATACAATAAAATAACTTGTTTTGCACAATTTATTGCACAATTATATCAAACCTATCGGAACATGTGAAAGCATACTGAACTATATGCTGCACCTCCCTCCTCCCTCAACATTTATTAAACTGCAAAAATTTTGTTTTTGCAGGACATCCAGCAGCATGTTTTGCTATAGTTTTTCAATGAATATCTCATCAAGTCTACAACCAATGTAACATAGTTTGTGGTAACCACAAAAACGAAGTTTATGGGGTACAACAACTATTTTCCAAGTAAGTATCATACAAGTAAACGGGAAATAACACTTTCAAACCAGTAAGAGAAAATATTTCAAATATTGTTGCATAGTGTTATAGGAGGGAGAAAGAACTGGGTTGTGTCCTCTTACCCTCAAGAAAGCCTGAAGTTCTTCACAACTCATCCGACCTCCTCTTGGGACCGTCATGTTCTTGGAGTGACCAGACTGCCTACTGTGAAAGAACAGAGCTCTCCTTATGGCCCCTTTTTGCTTCAGTTTGTCCAACAGCAACTCCACGTGGAAAGCTATAATCACAAAAACAGTTCAGTTGAGCAACCTTGAGGACCAACCACAGAAACAACAGCAAGATGGTATACTGAAATAGCAGAGCTGGTAATGAATAAGCAGCACCCAAGGAGAACCTAACACTCTTATTGGTGGGAAATGAGAACTGGCCAGGGACGCTGTCCAGAGGCATCCAACCTGAAGGTTACCAACTACTGCTCAGAGAATTATTGGTTGCCCTCTCACCTCTTTGGAAGAATTTTATAATATCCACTACCTTAAGAAAGCTCAAAATATTCTTAAGGATTCACCTCACCCTGGATATTCTTTTTTTTAATTATTACCACCTGGTGGATGGTATAGGATAATAAAAACAAGGACAAATAGGCTGGGAGATAGTTTTTATCCTAGACTGTGACTATATTGAATGCAATTTCACATTGATGTAGAATTAGAGATAGCGCAATAGTGATTAGTGTTGCACTCTAGACCAGGAAAAGCCCTCTGACTTTAAACACCACACAGCTGAATAGAAATAAAATCCGTTTATTGAAGAAAATTAAAAGCAGTAATAGTAAAAAGCACTTTAAAGGAATAGGTAAATCCAATTTTGTAGGAAGATAAAACTGGAAAAAATAATCTAGAAAATTAGTCCATCAAAGTTCATGAAAAACAAAGGCAGAAACTTCTATAGTAAAATCCAAAAACTGGAAACATGAATACAAGGCACTTAACACATGGTCGTAAAATCCAAGAATCAAAGGCATTTAACACATGAATCTTTCCAAAGCAAGGCTTCCAAGGAACAGGAACGAGGTCTTTACTTGATTCCAAACGATCCTTCATCTGACTACAGATCCTGTATCTCCTCATTACGCTATGTCCCAAGTGGCCAGAAATGGGTTTCGTTTTAGCCTTGAATCCCTTATCAATCTTTCTTTGAGCCTGGCAGAACGTCTGAGGCACTGATCTGTTTTCCTGTTCTGACTAATAACATCCCATCTATCTATTTGCTCATTAATTCTGCAGCTGGGCCAGGTGCTGAGCTGTTCTCAAGTTCCAAATCATGGGAATTCTCTGGTAGCAATTCAGGAGCACACCATCATCCCCATACCCTTCAGGAACATTCTCATGAGAAAATACACAGGGATCTCCTGGTCATTCTCTGCATTAATATCATTGGAAATACCATTACCTTCATGAAAATCATTGTCATCATTTCCCAAATCCAAAGTACCCTGATCCTTAAACATAATTACAGGCTGAGCTCCAACAATTAGAATGTGAAAGGATGTGTGCTTTGTTTTGTAATTCTACAAATATAATGTGATTAGGGATGACATTTCATTTTGTTGTATGATGTACAATGACAATAAAGTCATTCTATTCTGCTCTACTCTACTCTATGGGGCTGCTACCACTAAGGACGGCTATCATAAATTCCTGTACCTTCATCTGGTGCTTGTAGTCAGTTAGCAGCTGTGCACCTGCATGACACTGGCTACAAATGGTATCTACTTCATGTCTACGTTTGTTGTTGTGCCAAGTCATTCCCTATATATGATGACGGTAAGTAAGGTGAACCTCTCACGGGATTTTCTTAGCAAGATTTGTTCAGAAGGGGCTTGCCAATGCCTTCTCCTGAGCTGAGAAAATGTGACTTTGCTCAATGTCACCCAGTGAGTTTCCATGGTAAAGCAAAGATTCATACATTGGTCTCTGGAGCCATAGAGACTCAAGCTACTGGCTCTCATTTGTCAACATACATCACTTTTTCAACAATATAGTACTGGAATTTCTTCTTTGGTTTTTTTTTTGTAACATAGTCATCTCCTCCTACTACTATTTAATTATATCTTGCTGACATCTCTTAATTGAGATTCAACGTGACTAAATAAAACTCTTCTTACTCTTACATAATTTTAGAAACAATTAGGGAGCAGTAAATATGTAAACACCTTGCCTTAAGCAAAGTCCTCATTCATAAAGAAAATGGTGCATTAGCATTTCCCCCCTATTTTTGCAGGAATTCTTTTAAAGAATGAAAAACTCCATTTTTACCAATTTTGTTTCATGAAAATGTGCACTGATTCAGATTAATAGCTGAAAAATACGTGTTAAAAGGTGTGCTTAAAACCCAATTTTGGCTGAAAAATAGGCATATTTGCATCACTGAATACCCCTGCAGTCAAGGAAAACATGTGATTTTGTTCGTATTCTGTGGTATGGACTGCTCCAGCACATGTCCACATTTCAAAATCCTGAAACAGCTGTTCTGAGCTGTAACAAATGGAGCCATGGACACACAGGTGGCGAAGCAGAAGCACAAGTGGAAAGCAATTACAATGAGAGCTCTCTGGAAGCATTCCTATGTTCTGATCTTTATGAAATTAAACAGAGCTTGATTTTACAGTAGGGTGAAGAGAGATAATACGAAATCTGCCTTTGTCTTCATTTAGATATCCACATGTGCACATATGAGGCCCAGTGCATCTTGGAGAGTCAATTAAAAAAAAGTAAATTTCCACCAGATGTTCCCTGTCCATCTTGTGGAGGTATAAAATTCGCAAAAAAAACAAGGTGGCAGGATGGTGGGGGACCATTTTCCCGGGACTGTGTTTAGACTTGTCAGGTACCAGGATTTTTTGCTCCACTTATTTGTCACACATGTCTGGAGATATTCTAAGCCTTCTCTCCCAACACTGGATCATATCCCTTGAGAGATCCAGAACTCTTGCTTATTTTGGAGCAAGAAGATGTGGCAGGAGGAGAAGCAGTAAAATCAAGAGATGATTCATCATCCTAGTGTTGGGATGGTATATTTCCCACCTTCTATTGCTCCTGTAGCATTTTCACTGACACCACTGCAACACTGGCACCAAACCATATCTCTCTTCACCACCTGCTACTGCATCCCACCTAAGTTATGGTTTGCATCCTCTGTGCAACCTTTCATAATTATATTATTCCAAGAGCACAAAGCCTTACTGAGACCCTGAAGCACAGAAGTGCAGGTGGACCCAGTTTCTGGGGATCTCTTGAGCAAGGTATTTCTTTTCTAGCCTGCAATCCAACACAATGCTGTTTCCTGTTCTCTGAGAACAACTTTAGTGTGACTCTGTGTGTGTATGCCTGACATTGGTTCGTCAAAGAAACACCACCTTTACCCATTAAATTACTGCAGATATTCAAAGACTCTTGACATAATGAGCTTCAGTGAATAACAAATAAATCCGCATGACTTACTGAGCTCCCTGGGGAGATTTCCTTTGCCCTCAGCTTTCAAGCAGAACTTCACTTTGAAACTGTTGGGGAAAATTAAGAAATGATGAAAACACAACCTGTTTCAGTGAAAAGATAGGCCACGCTACAGTGACCAAATACCACAAATGGACAAGTGCATTGCCAGACCTCACTTCCCACAGCTATCAGTAAGATCTAGCTGTGTGTGTGTTACTGACTGCAATGAAACCACTGGGCTTAAACACATTTTCAGATGACCGGATCTCTCTTCCTTCCACTTTTAATTATTAAAAATATTGTCAACAGAAATGAACTTCCAGATTTTATATCTGAGCTGCTCTTACAACTGCAAAATAGTATTTCCATTAAAAATTTAAAGCAGCCCAAGAGTAGCATGAGACATCTGAAGCAAATGGCAAGAGATAATGCACAAGCAACCCATGCTTCTAAGAGTTGATTGACATTGTAGAATTGATGCATTTGGACAACACTTTAACTGTCACGGTCTAATGCTAGGGAATCATGGGAGCTGTAGTCTGACAAGGTCTGTAGCCTTCTCTTCCAAAAAAAAGTGCTAGGTTCTACAGCATTAAGCCATGGAAGTTGAAGTGGTGTCAAACTGCATCTATTCTACAGTGTAGAGCCAGCCTAAATCTAGTCCAGAGTCTGGCCCTTGCATAAATTGTTCAATTTCCGAGGAACACATTCTCCATTCCAGTATAGTACAAAGGGGTGGCAGTTAGATCATGGTCTTCTGGATACGACAAGCAATCTTTTATTTAATGTCAGTGTTCAGATAGTAAATTATTTCATTTATTATTATCGGAGCTTGTTCTGCCTTGGGTTGGTCCCCTTCTCTTTCAAGAGGGCTTATTAGAAAGTTTACTCAGGCTGGATCTACACTGCCATATAATCCAGATAATACCCTCTTTTAAGTGGGTTTAGAACAGTGATTCTCAACCTGTGGGTCCCCAGATGTTTTGGCCTTCAACTCCCAGAAATCCTAACAGCTGGTAAACTGGCTGGGATTTCTGGGAGTTGTAGGCCAACACACCTGGAGACCCACAGGTTGAGAACAACTGGTTTAGAAGGTTCACTCAGGCTTGATCTATACTATCATATAATCCAGTTTCGGAATCCAGGTTATCTACTTTGAACTGGATTATATGAGTCTACATTACCATATAATCCAGTTCAAATCAGATAATCTGGATTCAGAAACTAGATTATATGATAGTGTAGGCCTTAGTGACAGTGGTGGTGGTTCCAATGGGGTTCCACACAACACAACACAAAATTAACATCTTTCACCATAGTTTACCAACAGAAAATAAAGACAGGCACTTATGTTTGCTGCTCAGCAAGGAGGGAAACTCAAAAGCAAAGCAGTCCCAATCTATTTTTTTTCCCAAAGAGAAAATAACACAAATCTTACTCTTTGGCCAAATGAGGAGATTCTGAGGTCTGTTAATTAAGATTTCAAGATTCATTTTGACCATTAAACATTACAGCAGAGCGTTAGTAACAAGTTACTTTACCAAGAAAATTTCTGGCCATTGTCTTCACAGGATTTGTCTTCTGGGTTTAGAATTGCTGGTGTAACTTCCAGTACAGCATTTACAGTGATGACTGGCCGGGCCCTTTTGAAAGAATCAAACCGTAAGTAAAAAGGGACATTCACAAGCAACAAAAACCATACAATCTTCTACCACATGAGTTACGAATATTTTGCCCTCCACTTGTTTGGTGTCCAAATCCCTGGAAGCGACCATAGTGAGAAATTTTGGGAACTGTAACTCAAAACAACTGGAGAGCAAAATATTCCACACTCCATTCTACTCCTATATCAAATGTCCCAGTCACTTAAAGCACCAAGATGCAAATCAAGATCATATGATAGCAGAGTGAAAAGAATTAAGTACAAGAAAAAGCAAAAAGAAGAGAGTTAGGTCACAATCCTGAATTATACACATGACAATGTCAATTCAACAGAAAGCCAGTCTGGCATAGTAGTCTAAGCATTGGAGATTAGGGTTCAATTCCCCGTTCAGACATAGAAACCCACTGGGTGATCTTGGATGAGTCACACTCTCTCAGCCTCCGAGGAAAGCCATGACAATGTCCAAAAGTTTGCTTCAAAAAATAAACATAGGCCTTGTGAGTAAGTCCTGGTTTGCACACTGGCATAGTGGCATCATGGCTGAAGTTGCTGCTCTTTTTCTAGCTGCTAGTATGAGACATGAGCAGAATACAAGAGATAGCAGAGACCCCTTGCCTTCCTCATATGCCAGGGCTGGCTGCAGGACTGCTAAACTGCTACAAAGTGAGCACAGAAGATATCTGATATTTCTGCTATAACCTCAAAGTAAGCAACATGTCCTGAAATCTACTTGGCTTGATGCAGCCCAGAATATCATCTCTATTTCAATACCTGGTAACTCTTGATCCCAGCCTTTTTAATAGCACTCACCTATATAAGGCAACTTTGTCAACACCAAAAGCTCCCACGACCAAGTCTAGAAATAGAAATAAACAATACATATATAGCAAACCAATGCCTACAATTCTTAACAGCATGCTTCTAGCACATATTAGTAAAGACCCCTTAATTATCACAGCAAAGTGAACAGGACTACAACTTGGATGCCCAAAGTAAACATGGTGGATAATGGAATCTACATCCGTGGTATTCTGAAGTTCTAATTCACTGGACATGTGAAGCAAGAAGTATCATAACATCAAAAAGCTGGAACTGAGAAAATCCACAAGTCCCAGTAGAACAGTGGTTCTCAACCTGTGGGTCCCCAGGTGTTTTGGCCTACAATTGCCAGAAATCCCAGCTGTTAGAATTTCTGGGAATTGATGGACAAAACATCTGGGGACCCACAGGTTGAGAACCACTGCAGTAGAAGATTCATACTCAAGCTCTCACTGGGTTAAATGCTGTAGGAGTGTTTAAGATACACAAGGCTGCACTGAAATTCTTGAATCCTCACCTGGATAGCCATTTTTGTCCACGTCAGTAGCTCCCTTCAGTGAATATCCAAAGCTTGGTGGCATTGTCTCTGAGGCCCACTGCCCTTCAAGGACTTGAGATGGCACTCCATTCAAACCTGTAGGTCTCCCATTGTAGATATAAACCAGGCCCTTCCTATCTTCTCCGCCATAAGGAGCTGCAACTGCAATGTCTAAAAGACAAAGAAAGAGCCATTGGTGTCTCCAAATCTAAACCAGCATGTTTTTGATTAAAACCAACATATTTCTTTGGGTAAGTGTGGAAAACATTACAATGACAAAATGAACGCTCTCATTCATTATTATGTGTGCAGAAGACAGCCAACTCAATTTGCAATGACTCAACTGGGATGGACTCAGATAAAAGATGCCATTTTCAAATTTATGAGAGTTTGAGCTCCTTCAATAATTTTCAGCAAACCTGGTAGCCTCAACCACTAACATGGTTTATTTCAAAGTAAATTTTAGTTGAAATGTAAAGGGATTCAACTAGAATGAAGGGAGATTTAAATCATAAGTTTGGTTGTCCTCCATAATTTAATCATCATCAGTACAGCCTATGGTAACAGAGTTGTACCATATGATATATTATAAATAAGACACATCACAAAGAAAATGTATGTGAATGAACATGTAGCATAAAGTCTTCATTTAGATTTATACTCAAGGATTCTCTAAGGAACCCCCGGTGAGTGTGCAAGATGTCACCAATATACTGCCACAACTGGAGGCAGCACCCCAAAACCAGAGTTTTAAGTAAGAGAAGAACATCTATCATTTTGAATGAGAACACGGGGCCATTCACAGTACACAATCATAGCACTATTCTTCCAGTTTAGCTATCATGGTTGCATCCTTTGGTATCCTGTGGTTTGCAGTTTGGCCAGAGAGAACAGAGGAGCTCCCTGGCTGAGAATCCCAAATGTCCTTCCAAGGAACTTATAAAATGGGACCATGGCAATTAAAGTGGAATTATAGCATTATCATTCTGTAGTCTGGATAGGTCCCCTGGTTTACCTAACCTGGCACTTTGTTTGCAAAAGTAGATAGCCAGTGATGAGCCTGAACCTGAAGTATCCCTAAGAGGCATAATTAGTAAGCAACTAGCAAGCTCAGACACAAGTTTAAAAACAATGACAAAAAAGAAACAGAGCCCTTTACCATTGAAGCCATCTTGGTCAAGGTCTCCCAAAGGTGCAATTGAACTGCTGAACCTCGCAAAGACTTCAAAGCCATTCAGCTTCATGACTGGACTCTGAAAGCCTCCAGAGGCTTGTTGAAGGTAAATAGACACCTGGCCCACTTCTAGAAGTTTGCCATCAGAGCCTCGGTCCATGAAAAGTGGGGTTCCTACGAGTAAATCTGCATAACTGAAAGGCAGATGGGGAAAGAGAAAGAAAAAAATTCCTTTAGTGACCACAAAACTTTTTTGACAAAACCTTTCCTCATAGCTTAAGGCTTACCGAAACCCAATCAAAACATTTCTCAGCAGGGATTACACAGCCTATTATTATTATTATTATTATTATTATTATTATTATTATTATTATTATTATCTTACTGACACAAAAACACAGTATGTCACAGCAAATGAGATCTATATGCTGGATTTCATATACACTCTAAGCACTACAATTTTTTCCACTTGTAATATTCATGGATGTACTATGACAATTTTTGAATGGATCACACTGAAAGCACACCTGATGAGATAAGTAAATAGTAGTCTGAACATAGGATTATGAATCTGGAGACCAGGGTTCAAATGGTTGACCTTGGACAAGTCACATTCTCCTACCTTCAGAGGAACACAAGGGCAGACCCTCTCTGAACAAATCTAGTCAAGAAACCCTTTAGTCTTGGTCACCACAAGTCAGAAACAATTTTAAGACACACAGTAACAAAAACCTGCGATAAGACAGAACAAGCCAGTAAAAGAAAAGAAGTTATATAAGCCAAAGACAGTATTTTAATCCTTCAGTGTTTTCATGTCTTAAAGTCATTTCCAACTGGTGACACTTAAACTTAAACTTAAATCATTGCTCTATACTGGCTCTCTCATTTCTAAACTTAGACAATGCTATAGAAAATAGGCAACTTTTATCAGAAACCATACAGATAGTATAACTTACTCATCACCATTGATATCTGTGGCAGCTACAGAATATCCAAAGTATGCAGCCATCTAGGAGACAAGATTTCATGGAAAAACAATGAATAAAATAGGAAATTTAAAGCATTGTATTTTTATCCAGCAACAGATCCTTTTCTAAACATACTTTGAAGGTGCTATTAAGATAGCACCTTTTTTGCATGTTCAATTTCTCTGCAATTTATTTTACTGAAAGCATAAAAAAAAATATGTACCCCTCTCGTTAGTACTGCTGCACATGCATATTCCCTATACGCTGATGTAGTTAGGAATGAAGAACATGTTGCTCTCGAAATGCTGATGTACTACAAGTCCACTCACAACTAGCTAGAAGGGCAAGCGTGGGGTGATGAAAGTTGCAGTCCAACAATATACACTTCCCATCTTGGGTCAAAAGTGAGTCATGGCAGCCCCAGACTTTATTCTAAATGACATTCAAAGTGGCATGAAATTTCTACCTTATATGTACAGAAACATGCTACAATTTTTCACAGGTAAAACAATGAGCTCTTCGTGTTAGCACGGGGACCTTTCAAACTAAATAATTATAGTTCTCTGAATAAAAAATTAAAATGCCAAAACTTAAAATGCCAAAATTTAAAATGTTATCTTTTTTGACCCGGATTATCTGGCTGTGTAAACTAATATGATCCAGTTCAAAGCAGATAATGTGGATTATCTTCTTTGATCTGGATTATATGGCAGTGTAGAAGGAACCCTATTCTTAAGAAACCAGAACAGAAAAAAAATAAAGCTACCAATTTGTTCATGTTACATTGGCCAGAGACAGGCATGATAGGCATGTTTACCCAAAGGTAAGAGAAACCCATACCTGTTCTCCAGTAAAGTTGTACATGGATGCCATGGTTTTTCCATTGTAAATGGACACCTGCAGAAGAAATATAAACAAAAGATCACTGCTATGGTGTATGTTGGCAGCAGCTAGGAAAAATATGTGCTGTGGAAAATACCATATTTAACACGCCTTACCATGCCCAAAGTCCTTGCTGCTCTTGGGACTCCAGACACAAAATCTGAAAAAAAGAAAAATAATAGATTTTGTGACTTATACAGGTAGGAATCAATGGTAGGAACCAATAGTCTTTCCCATTTCAAGTACAGTCCTACTGATAACTGAATAGGAGTTCAACACTGAGCTACGGAATATACAGAAATTCCTCTGCAGAACGCTGCAGCTGGAGGAGTGAAAATAAGGAGAGGCTTAACTCCAGCCCTCAGAAAACTTAAAGGAAATTCAAGTTCGGAACGAGAATGGGGACCCACTGTCTACTACATTGGCAATTGGACACTGAAGGATAAACGACAATGGGATTAAATGTGCAAAGTAGTGCAGGATTCAGTTTTAAGACCTTCTTATGCACATCCTCAAATCTACCTCCTGCTAATCATAAAGGTTTTTTTTAATGTATTGTACACCTATGAATGAGGCATACCTTCTATGTTATCGCCATCAAAATCTCCCACAGCTACTGAATAACCTGTCAAAGAAGAAAAGGAAAATCAGAATGCATCACTACCCAAAAGCATCTGTATTGAGTCCCTAAGAAGTCTTACAGACTTAAATACCAAGAGATATTTTTCAGCATCTGTCTAGATTAGGACCTAAATCACTTAAAGGCACCAGATTCCATCTGCTCTGGGAAGCTAAACAGGGTCAACCCTAGTTAGTATTCCAATGGGAGACCACCAAATAATATCAGATGCATGTAGGTTATATTTCAGAAGAAGGAACTGGCAAACCAATCTCTGATTATTCATTTCCTTTAAAAAAACCAGCATATAATTCATGCAGTTGATAGGCAGACTAGAAGGCTAGAATACACACTAAGTACATTCAACTGTGTTTATTTTGTATTACACAATTAAAACAATTCCATTCCACTCTAAGTTCTTTACATCCAAAAAAATCCTGGGTCCCAAATCTGGTCAGAGGCACCAAAGAAGCTCCTGGCACAGAATTACAAATGTTCTCTCTAAACTACAAATCCCAACAAAATCCATAGGATGTTGTTTTGGTTGTGAAAGAAGAACAACAGCACTGCAATAATGTAGTGTGAAAGGACCCTGGCATTTAAGCCGCTCTAAGGCCAAAGTGGGTCAGTGATTTGACAATTTGGACTAGTATATTCAGCGACTGTTGACTGATTTAAGCAACTGCAAAAAAACATGGGTTCAGGGCCCAGAGTGTCAATTTCCCAAAGGATTGAATGAGATACAAACTGGTTGAAAGCAAAATCAGAGGTGTTTATTTCCCTTAGCCAAAGAGGATGTCAGCCGAGTTTGGACTTCAAAGACTGGCTTACCTCAATGAAAGCATAGAGAAATATTTATAGGATCTTGACAGCAGTTTGAAACAAAGGATTTCTGCTGCTTAACTATTATTCAGATCATGACAGGCTAGAATCTTCAGGCTGACTGACTGGGATGCACTGTCTATTGTTGCTGCCAATTGGTCTCCAAGTTTGGAGGGAAATGTATTAAACTGCCATTGCTTTATTTCAAGGCTTGTGTCTGTTTTGCCTAGGAGAAGAGTACAAGTAGAAGGTTGGGGCAAGCAATAATAGGTTTAAATGAGTTATGTTTTTATTTCAGTCAGTACAATGGGTGCCAGCCAGGAAGACAAAGGGTGCTCACGGTGTTGGCAAATTCAATGGAGATGCAAGGGAGGGGGTCTGATCAAGCAATAGAGGAGAGGAAACATTCCCAGGAACCAAATCAAAGAGTTGGGATGGACCCTGTGGCTCTTCGGAAAGCCCATTATGTTTTCTTCTCAGGGTATTGTGAATAGATTATCATAAGTCCCCCCCAGGGTGAGAAAGGCGGTATATAAATACTGTAAATAAAAAATAGAAAAATATGTGGTAATTCCCTGAGGTCTGGGTGTGTGGTGCTTGTGCAACAATCTAGAGCAGTGGTTCTCAACCTGTGGGTCCTCAGATGTTTTGGCTTTCAACTCCCAGAAATCATAATAGCTGGTAAACTGTCTGGGATTTCTGGGAGTCGTAGGCCAAAACATCTGGAGACCCACAGGTTGAGAACCACTGTTCTAGAGGAGATCAATGAAAGGGGGCTTGAAACTGGGGAAAAGGTCAATGTGGGCTCCCCAATAGTCCCTATGGACCTATGGACTCTTTTTGAGGTCCGGTTTTCAATAACAGGACCATGGTCTGAAACCCTGCTCTGCTATGGAAACCTACAGCATGACATTGGGCAAATCTTACTCAAGCTCAGAGGAAGGCATGACCAAGCCCCCACAAACAAATTCCTCCAAGAAAACCCTGTGATAGGGATGCTTTAGGTTTGTCAGTAGTCAGAAATTACTTGAAGGCACACAACAATAGGAAATGAATCTTTCAAGTTCTACTTTCAGTGGTAAAGAAGAGAGAATGGCACCATATCCATTGACCACTAGGGGGTGCTCTCTCAACTAGGCTAGTCTTATCCATCCAACACAATAGGGGTAGGCAGCTGCACAAGGTCTGGAGCCTTAATTTTCTTCTGGGATAGATACCCCCCCACCACCAAAAAAATAAAAATAAAATAAGCAAACACACAAACAGAAGTAGTCAGGAGTTCATTTTTGGTTCTGGGGAAAACAAAGAGTAATCCAATCTTTGGTCCTCCAAGTGTTTTGGACTTCAGATTCCAGAATTCCTAACCATTGGACAAGCTGGCCAGGGCTTCTGGGAGTTGAAGTCTCAAACACCTGGTGGTTGAATGAAAACCATGTTGGACAGCACTGATTTAAAAGATGAATTGTTTTTCTTGGAAGCTTCCAAGATAAATAGTTCAACATTTTTGCCAAAAAAAAAAAAAAAAAGCAAGTCATCTAAAGAGCTGCCAAAAACACCTGGAGGGCGCACATGCATCGTTCGTGCTGTGCTTTGTCTGCCCTTGTTTTAAACATAAAGTTATATTAAAGGCCCAGTTACAATATGACCCCCTGAATCCAAGAGGGATATGCCTCAAGATACCCATGAATACTTGAAAACATGGATAATAATGAACTTTATATTCTGACAATACTTGGGGAGAAGGTATGCCATAAAAAGGCGCTGGAAGACCTAAAAAGGCCCAAAAACACTTTCTGGATGGAAAGGGATTTTTTATTTAGAGGCTAGGCAAGTGAAACCATGCATAACAAATATAATGGGGGTCATATTTGTACTTGATTTTTGTCAATATCCCAATGCCTGTCCAAAGGAGAAATACTAGGTTTTGCTTGTTTATCTTGACGTAAGAATAAACAATATATAGAAGACCGTATGAGATATAAAGATCTTCCACTTGATGCTGCCTGGCTAGTTTGGTTGTCTTTGTATTTCTAGTCAATGTGTTTTAATCGTACGCTTATGTTTTTAATCTATGTGCTTTGAATGGTTGCGTATGTCTTTAATTAAATGTTGTAATATAATCTATGTTGCTCCTGGCCTTGACTCGGGGAGAAATAAAACTTATCATCATCATCCTTGTCATCACAGGAGAATCTTTCTTCCCAGCCCATTACATCTATCAGGGTTCAATGGTGGGACATGCAAACACAATTTAAAGGGTTTGCAATTTATAATAATGAAATTCTAAGGCAGATATAGAGATAACAATAGAGAACAACAATATTCCCAAGATAAGTCTTTAAGTAAGTAGAAGGGAAGTCATATTTACTTGTTTTTATCTAAATTTTGTCCCTTTTAATATAGAATTTATGGAGAAAGTATGGGTTTCTTATTTGGTGTTTAGTGTTAGATGGGAGATATTGGGAACAGAAGCAATGCTAACATAATCACCGATCTTCTACTGCTGGACTAAAAACAGATTGAAAAAAGAGTTTGCAGTTTCAATGTACTACCTGGTATTGAAAAGACTCACCCAAGTAGCTGTCGTCAAAAGCAGCACTGGCTGACCGTGTTGCTAACTGGTTTTCATACTTGGTAGTGTGGGCTTTAGCATTGTATTTTGACACAATCTCAGCCACCTCATCTGAAATAAGCTGACCTAGAGTGTAGAAAAGGGGGACACGTAAACACAAGTGCAGTTATGAGATGAAGGAGGTTTAGTTAAGAGAATAATTTTGTTCTTTCCTCTCAGTGTAGTCTTATACATTTCTAGTTAGACATCAGTTGCCCTTAGGCCCCTTCCACACAGTTATAAAATCCACAATGAGCTAGATTATATGGCAGTGTGGACTCAGATAACGAGATCAAAGAAGATATTGTGGATTATCTGCCTTGATATTCTGGGTTATATGGCTGTGTGGAAGGACCTGAATGTGGCTCACTCTGAAATAAAGCAGGCAATAAATTGTAGCTTTAAAAAGACACACCACAAAACAGCCAGCTAAAACAGTGCTTCTGTGTTGCAATGTTTTTAAGAGGTATAGAGATTAGGCTAAAGCAAAGATGGGAATCATGGGTGCTGCTGCTTAATTGTTGAGCTGCTGAACTTGCTGACCTGAAGGTTGGCAGTTCGAATCCGCAAGATGCGGTGAGCTCCCACTGTCAGCCCCAGCTCCTGCCAACCTAGCAGTTTGAAAACATGCAAATGTGAGTAGATCAATAGGTACTGTCTCAGTGGGAAGGTAAAATGGCGCCCCATGAAGTCATGCTGGCTACGTGACCAGGAGGTGTCTACAGACAACGCAGGCACCCCAGCTTGGAAATGGAGATGAGTACCTCCCCCAGAGCCAGAGATGACCACCACCTACAGAACTGGAGATGAAAGGGGAAGCCTTTGCCTTGGTCTGTGTATTTGTGTTTCAAAGGCATTGAATGTTTGCCTGTGTCTGCATATATGCTGGAATTCGCTCTAAGTCTCCTCGGGGAGATAGGGTGAAATATTATTTATTTCATACACTTTTATCCCACCCTTCAACCCCCCCCCCCCCGAGGGGGGACTCAAGGCGGCCTCACATAAGCACCGTACAATGCTATCATCATATAAATAGTCAAAAATACATTAAAACATTAAAAACAATTCATTAAAACAATAGATTAAACACGCTAGTTAAAACCAAATCCAAGTCTGGGTTAATTCAACGTCGCGATATCCTAAGTCTTCTTTCCACTTGCCGCTGTCCACTTCTTCTTCTTCTTCTTCTTCTTCTTCTTCTTCTTCTTATTATTATTATTATTATTATTATTATTATTATGTTATTAGCCCTGGAGCTAAACTACAACTCTCAGTAATCCTAGCCCACAGAGCCAGAGGTGAGAATACTGGGATGTAAAGTCCAAAAATATCTAGACGCTCACTTGATTTCCATTCCTAGGCTAAAGAAAGAGGAAAGCTGTTTGAACTTAAAAATACACTCAAGATTCTGAATATTATAGAAAAGCACCCATTTCAACATGTTTTAAAGTGTCTTGCGGCACTTTAAAGATCAGCATGTATTCCTAGATAGGAAACTACCTTGAAAGATGCATGAAGGATCACATGTCAACTATGTGATTATTGATGCTCTGCAATCTGATGCCTGTACTTTAAGTTTCTCCACTTTTATCTTGTTTGTACACCACAACATTTGAGATACTTTTCAGATACAGTATGTTAATTGAAGTAACAAGAACACACCTATTTCATGCAGATGTGTAATTACCCTTTGAGTAATTCACCTTCAAAACAAGTCTGAAGAGAAGATGCATGGATACGTAATCATTTTGTTACCAATCACTCCAAATCCCTCCTCTACTTAAGAATAACGCTGTTCATGGAAAACATATTTGCAAAGCAAAAACATGGTGCTGCTTTTAAAAAAGTGTGGAGATGCAAACGAAATACAAAAACAGCAGGCAGAAAAGAGTTCAGCATGTCTACACTCTGTGGCAACCTCTGGACATCATTTCCACACTCTGTGGCAACTTTTGAAAATTTCTGGTAGTCATAGCTAAAACAGACAATACTGAGAGATCACATAGTTCCTGCTTAGTGGTCTTTTCCTACGTGGAGTCCCAAATAGAGTACTCAATGAATATATACACCAATCTATAATTGATCCCACATTTCTACTCTTGCAGAAATAGCCAACAGGAGCGATGCCTATACTGTGCCATTATAAAGCAACTTTGTTGTTGCTGCTCTGCTGGGCCATCTGGGTTGATTCCAATTTATAGTAATCCTGGCATAAGATTTTTTGGGAATTATTTCTTCAGAGCAGGTTTGCCATGCCCCTCCTCAGAGGCTGAGAAAATACGACTGGTTCAAGGTCTCTGGCAATCCAAGACTTCAACAACTACACCATCCTGGTAACTTTACCAGGAAAAAAGCCAGTGTATTATATGTACATCATATTGTCAGGCTCTCCAAAGATAAGTCAGATTGCCCTCATTTTGCCAACCACGTCCCTTGACTCACCTTGCCAATAAAAGCTGCCAGGTCCTCCAAGAAGTACTCTGTCAGCCTGCAAAGAAAACAAAAGTTAAGGGCTTCTTATATTTTTCAAAAACAGTAAGATCATGGTTACTTGAAAGTGTGGATATTTATTTATTTATTTATTTATTTATTTAGAGTTTTTTATAAACCGGTCTTCTCAACCTCCGAGGAGGGACTCAGGCCGGCTAACAACATAAAATTCAATACAACAAGAAAAGCATTATAAATCATCAATATAAAATACATTAAAATACAATTCATACAATTCATAAAAGTTACAGCAAAGATCAGTTCGTCAGAATGAATCACAATGAATAACACCATTAGATGACAGAGATGAGGAAGGAGCCCTAGCCATCTGCAATAAACTGAATAAGTGGCATTACAGAAGATACCTTAAAGACTCAGTCCTGTGTCTGCAACAGAGGGGTGAGGATGGCCAGGAAGCATATTCTAACTCCCCTTTGGTATGTTTTCCATAGATGGGAGATATTGCATGAGATGAGGGCTACTGTCTAATTGGCTAGCTAAGGCTGCAATACCACTGCGTTCTCCAATAGCTAACTATTCAGATGTCTTTAGCATTGATGAGGGTTTTTTCTGTTTCTGTAAGAAGACAATACAGTGGAATTTTGACTTAAGAGAAACCCAACTTAAGAGCATTTTGATTTAAGAGCCATTGCTCAGCCTGGGATTTGCTTTGACATAAGAGCAGCATTTTGAGTTAAGACCTAGCACCAGAAGGAGCACTAGCATGAGAGTACAGGGTTTTCGGGCCCAAGGGAGCAGCCTTTGTGCCTCATGCTCTTGTCTACTTTGGGAGATTGCTGTCTGCTTTGAGGAATATTAGCTTAGTTGATTTTGTGTGGTTTTTATTCCTGGTATATTTGGCTTCATGAAGACAGAGAGGAAGAGGGAGAGCAAGGGAGGGAGGGAGGCTGGAATGAGTACAATATGAGGAAAATTATGCTTCTGCCTCTTCACTTTATGCTTTCTTACCACAATTTTGTGCTTCTACTATTTTAAGGTCTGTCTTTCTTTTTTACTGTTCCATGTGAATGTGCAGAAAAACACATTAAAAATGGCTGGGGGGGGGGGAGTTTCAGGGGCCTTGGAACAGATTAATAGCATTTCAATGGGAAAATCTGCTTTGAGATAAGAGAAATATGACTTAAGAGTTCAGTCACAGAATAAATTAAACTCTTCAATGAAGGTATCACTATAACTTTGATGGGGCAGACCAAGCGATATTCTAGTACAGAATTCTGTTCACATAGAAGTCAACCAATTACAGTATATACGCAATTACCGTATATACGCAAGTATAAGCCGCTCCGAGCCAAATTGGGAGTGGCGGTATACAAGTCAAACAAATAAAAATAAATAAATATAAAATTTTACCACAAAAAAACTGGGAAAAATAATGGAAATGTAATAATAATAGTAATAGAGCAAAATAATAAATGTAATAATAATAATAGAGTTAAATAATGGAAATGCAATAATAACAGTAATAAGGTAAAATAATAAATGCAATAAAGTAATACTAATAACAAAGTAAAATAATAAATAACCTTGACTTGAGTACAAGTCATTGAAAGTTTTTTCAGCCTAAAAAAAAGATGCTGAAAAACAGTATATACGAAAAGCCCACAAGCAGGACATGAGTAAAATGCTTATTAACTGACTTATGTTCCCAGGAACCGGTACTGAGAGGCTTACTGCTTTTTTTTTACATGAGGACATATATAGCCACCATGACTAGGAGCCCCTAACAGCTGCATCTACCATAAATTTCTCTGTCCTTTAACACAATCCCAGGTTGTAGGTTATCACAACATTGTGTGGCAGTGGATTCCACAGTTTAACTAATGCACTCTGTAAACTAGTGAAGTAATTCCCTTTATCTGTCCTGAATCTCCCCTTTTGCTTCAGCAGATGACCCTGCGTTCTACTATTCTGAAAAAGCAAGAGAAACACTTCCACCCTGCCTACAACTTCTGCACCATACTTATTTTTATACATTTTTTTATGTTCCTCCCTATTTCATTCTTTCAAAGGGAATTACCCACACCCCTTAGTAATCCAGTTTGCATTTTTCTGCATCTCTTGTACTTTTATATTATTTCCAAGATGCATGAACCAGAACTGTTTCAGATGAAGTCATGCCACAGTGGAAATAAGCACTTTGCTTCTGTATACAGAATACTCACCCTTAGCTACCATAGTCAATAACATGTGCACATTGTGTTACACTATGAAATCACTTCAGTGACTAATATAATTCTTGCTGGAACATTCTAAAATTATGGTTTGAGATGAAAAAGGCTTGCTGAAAAGACAAAGGCAAATGGAAAATCTTGTAGGTTTTTATGTTCTGGAACAGGAGTAACAAGATAGGGAAGATGCTATCTTCTCTTTATTCATTTCTATCCTTCCTGGCTTGCTCACGTTTCTTTTCAGATCCTGAACTGAATAAATTGTGTCACTCTAGCACCATTAATTTAAGACAACAAGAATGAAGTGATAAGAATTCACTCACCAAGTCCTGACAAACCTACCTGTCTAGAACTGAGTTCTAGATTGGATCTACACTGTTATATAATCCAGATTATCAAGGCAGATAATTCACATTATCTGCTTTGAACTGGATTGTCTGATTCTACACTGCTATATAACTCAGTTCAAAGCAGATAATCTGGATTTTATATGGCAGTGTAGAAGGAGCCCTAGTCTCCCAACTTTGCTACCAAGCACTGAGAGAAGATGTCACACAATAACAGCTTGCTTACCTGAGTGAAGTCAATGCTAAATCCACCTTGACAAAAGCCCTGCCCTTCTGCGTCAATATTTGCTGTGGGAAGAAAACAAGATGGAAATAAAAGATTTGTAAGGATGTGTAACACAATTCTGTTGTCACAAAACAAACCAGTTCTGTGTGAATGGTTAACAGTGCCCAAGGTGGAAGGAGTAATGGGAGACAGGCATACTTCTATTGATTTCTCTTTTCTTTTCTGTGTTCCCAAGATTTTATGACTGAAGCCTTGAAAGTCTTGCCCCATTATTGATCTGAGGTCCTTGTTTCAAACCTGAAAAAGTCTCAGTTTCAGAAACTTTTGAGGAACTCAACACTTAACATTTCCTGTCATTCTCAGGGCCCTTCCACACAGCTATAAACCCAGAATATCAAGGCAGACAATCCACAATATCTGCTTTGAACTGGGTTATCTGAGTCCACAGTTTTATAACCCAGGGCTCTTCCACAAAGCCATATAACCCAGAATATCAAGGCAAAAAATCCCACAATATCTGCTTTGAACTGCATTATCTGAGTTCACACTGCCATATATTCCAGTTCAAAGCAGATAATGTGGGATTTTATGCAGATGTGTAGATGGGAACTCAAAGCAGAAAAATCAATCTATGTTATGTTCATTAAATTTAAAACAGGTATATGTTTCCCTGTTCTTTGACTTCTTACAAAAACTGGAGCTGTTTTCAATTTTATTTCCCCCCAAAATGATAAGAAGTCTACTTCTTTAAACAAAGAAAAAATTATTCCTCCATGAACTGCTCTTTCATTCCTGTTGTTTATTCGTTCAGTTGCTTCCAACTATTTGTGACCTCATGGACCAGCCCACGCCAGAGCTCCCTGTCGGCCCTCACCACCCTCAGCTCCTTCAAGGTCAAGCCAGTCACTTCAAGGATGCCATCCATCCATCTTGTCCTTGATTGGCCCCTCTTCCTTTTTCCTTCCATTTTCCCCGGCATCATTGTCTTCTCTAAGCTTTCCTGTCTTCTCATGATGTGGCCAAAGTACTTCATCTTTGCCTCTAATATCCTTCCCTCCAGTGAGCAGTCGGGCTTTATTTCCTGGAGTATGGACTGGTTGGATCTTCTTGTGGTCCAAAGCTTCAAGGTTGCTTTATGAGCCCATAGTTGTATGCCTTCAAGTTGTTTCCAACCTATGGTGACCCTAAGCTAAGGCAATCTACCGATCATGGGGTTTCCTTGGCAAGATATGTTCGGAAATTTAGATTCTGCCTGCGGGTGTACAAACTAAAAAGACAAGAGGATGAAGAGGAAAGAGGAAAAAGGAAAGAAAGCACTTGATGAACCAACCTGAACACAGCCTATTATCTGAAACTGCTGGACCACTCTAAAAACCACCATATTAGACTGCAAGTAACAAAATCTGGCTACCAGTATTTTAAAAAACCGTATCAGACTAAATCTAACAAAATCTGGCTACCAGCATTAAAAATCAGGCCAGTAAACAAAGAGGAACACTAAAAAACAGGGGAATTCCTGACATGAAACAATCAGGGCCAGCTAATCATCTCCCAACCAATGATTCCCCCAAGCAGGAAGCAGCCAGGCTTTGAAGCTGAAAAGTCATTAAATGTTAATCAAGGAGGCCAATTGCAACATTCACACTTGCCTCAAGCAGACAAGAGTTCTTTCTCCCACCCTGGATATTCCATATTCTATAAATCCCACTTGCAGCTTCAAAGCCTGGCTGGCTGCTGCTTGGGGGGAGCCTTTGTTGGGAGGTGTTAGCTGGTTCTGATCAATTCTTGTCCAGAGTTCCACAGGCAGCAACCAGCCAGGCTTTGAAGCTGCAAGCCCAGTCAATGCTAATCAATGTGACTAACTGCAACATTCACACCTGCCTCAAGCAGACAAAAGTTTTTTCTCCCACCCTGGACACTGCACAGATATATAAACCCCATTTGCCTAGTTTCCAACAGATCTCACAACCTCTTTGGATGCCTGCCATAGATGTGGGCGAAACGACAGAAGAAAATGCTTCTGGAACATGGCCATACAGCCTGGAAAACTCACAGCAATCCAAAAGTATGTTGTTTATCAACATGGCAAGGCAAATGGGTTTGTTTGGCTCTTGACCACATCTCCCTCTGCTATAGCCAACTGAACTGGCTGCTGGTGGTGAGAATTAAGGGAGATAGTTTTTCAGGAACATGGCTTTTTCAATAGAGGAAGTAGCTGCATTCGCTCCACTGCATGCTAATGTCCTTCATTGGCTTTTGGGGTTGTATTTTGTGTAAGTCTGACCTTCAAGTGCGAAAGCTCAATGAAAGGGGAAAGTGTGATTTTTGTCTTTAGCTAGAAACAAAACAGAAACGTATTTAAAGTAGAAATTCTAAAATGGCAAGTCTGCATTCCCTTTCCTTCTTTTCTATTTGCAGAGTGGGAACCCACCCATAGTTCTGAGATATCGCTTGTCTTTAAAAGAGGAAAAGAAAGGGAATTCCAGAGCTGATCCTTTGCATGCCAGGAGCGAGTCTGAGGAGGCTTTTTTTATGATGTGGTTAATCCTATGAACACAGAGCTTTGCAACAGAAATGCTAACAATCTCTTCTCCTTATCGCTGATTAGGAGAGAAATGCTCCTTTTGCTTGGTGCCTGTTATGGCCCTCTGATCCTAGGAAAGACTCTGGAATGCTGCTGGAGAAGGGACAGATTGCTCTTGCAGTGGCTTGGACTGATCACTTATAGAGAGCTTTCAAAACCCAGCTGAAGGGCACGGACGATCAGGCCAAAGGCTGTAGTTGCCCAACACTCTGTTAAAGCTTTCCTAACATGCCAAACAGGGAGTGATTTTCATCAAGGCTAAAGGATGAGGTGAAAAGGTTATTCTACTTCACTCATTCTGTGTCCCTGACTAAATTCTATGACCCACTGGATTGCTATTTTAAAAGACACTCAGAATACATTTAATAACACCTATAATTTAGGACAGCAATGTATCAGCCACATATTTAATACATCTATCATTTGCCCCAGTCCCTTCCATGGCCTGTGACCTTGCAAAGGCATTCAACACAGTGAATTGCAGTGCTCTCTCGACCATCCTCCACAAAATGAGATGGCCTGACAAATTTGGGAACATCCCGCGGCTCCTCCATGATGACATAATGGCAAGTCTTGGATGGCAATGGCTACCAAAGTGACCCATTTAAGGTGGATTGAGGTGTCAAACAGGGATGTGGTATTGCCCCAACCTTATTTTACAAAGTGGAATCCACGACATGCGAGTGTGGAGAAGAGCAAACTACAGACCACCTGCTGCAATGCAACCTGAGCCCTGCTACATGCACAATGGAAGACCTCCTTGCAGCAACACCAGAAGCACTCCAAGTGGCCAGATACTGGTCAAAGGACATTTAATCAACTACCAAGCTTGCAAATTCTGTGTTTTGTCTGTTTGTTTGTTTGTTTTTGTTAAAAATGTAATACAAATGTCTGGTTGCTGATGACACGATAAATAAATAAATTTTCCATCATCATCGCTATGATACTTTATCTTGTTGATGGGAAGCATTCCCACCAGAGTAGAAATCATCTGTGAGACAGATGGCAAACTAAAGACTGAAAGCCAAACCAAGGTCACAACAACATCTCCTCACACAGAAGTCCAATATGCCAATGATAATGTAGTCTGTGCACACTCAGAAGAAGACCTACAAGCCACTCTAAATACCTTTGCAGAAGCATACGAGAATCTTGGCCTCTCACTGAACATCGAGAAAACCAAAGTGCTTCTCCAGGCATGAACCAATCTCTCTGCAATCCCAGAAAAACAGCTTAATGGTGTAACATTAGAAAATTTTGACCATTTCCACTACCTTGGCAGCCACCTCTCCACAAAAGTCAACATTGACACTGAAATACAATACCACCTGAGCTCCTGTAAATCTCTTGAGAAGACAGGCAGATAAATGTCAGCATGCTGGAAAAAGCAAAGACCACCAGCATTGAAGCGATGCTCCTACACCATCAATTCTGCTGGACTGGCCACGTTGCCCAAATGCCCAATCACCATCTCCCAAAGCAGTTGCTAAACTCTCAAATCGAGAATGGAAAATGGAATGTTGGTGGACAGGAAAAGAGATTTAAAGATGGGCTCAAAGCTAACCTTGAAAACTGTGGCATAGACACCGAGAACTGGGAAGCCCTGGCCCTTGAGCGCTCTAACTGGAGGTCAGCTGTGATCAGCAGTGCTGCGGAATTTGAAGAGGCATGAACAGAGGGTGAAAGGAAGAAACATGCCAAGAGAAAGGCACGTCAAGCCAACCCTGACAAAGACTGCCTTCCACCTGGAAACCGATGTCCTCACTATGGAAAAACATGTGGATCAAGAATAGGGCTCCACAGTCACCTATGTATTCACCGCCAAGACACTACACTTGAAAGGCCATCACAGAGAACGAGGGATTGCCTATGTAAGTACTGTGAAAAACCAGAAGCTACATATTGCCTCCATACTTCCATTATTATGTTCAGTTCATTACTAAATTCAAATCTTTGTCTGCTCTGATATCTGCATCTGAGTTTCAAGGACTGCTGGAGACAATTCTGCCTTCTCTACATTTCCCCCCCCAAAGGCACCCATGAAAATCACTGCTGCAAACTTGAGCAAGAGAAAGAGGGATGGCTCTTCCCTTCAAGTTGCACATAAAAGATGACAGCACACAGAACATAGATTCAGAGCTGTAATTACACAGCAAGGCATTCTCCACATACTTGACCTGCAGGGAGCATATTCAACAATTTTAGACCCGTCACGAAGATAACAAGTTCCCACAGGTTCCCGCTCTGCTTTCTGCTCAGTTCTCCAATGATACAGTGGAGCACACGCCTGCAGAGAAAGAAAAAAAGGGCAGCATTTGGAACATGCTTTTCTTCAAAGTAGGCAAGTCGTTAAAATCTACATACAATAACAGTCATGCAAACTAGCAAAAGAAAATATTTCAGTTGCACCTTACATATGAATTGGACAGCGGCAGCAAGAACACAGGAGATAAACTGCTTTGTTTGCAACTTGCAGAAAATCATTTTCCTTGATGAAGGCTCTCAATCAGATGACTTTCAGTGAGCCCTAACCCTTAATTTCCTGGCACCACCCAGCTGCCAAAGCTGTGTCAGCATCTGCCAGCATCTGAAGCTCAGCTAAGCATCTAATGTACAGATGGGAGTGATGGGATCAATGGGCTAAATGTGTCACAGGTATGTATATGTTTTCAGTGTGGCCCGGTGGACCACAACCAATCCCCAACCTCTAATATGTAATAGGCCAATGTGCTGCACACACCAAATGCTGGGAGTTAGTCAGTTGTGATAGAAGCTGGTGCTGATACTTATCAGATCAAGAGATAACAGGATTTGGGGCATCCTGTATCACCTCAATACACAGCCCCACAATACAGGATGTTACATAAAAATGGAATACCTGGGCACTCTATAGTGAACAGAAGTTTCATTATGAACAGCTCCAGTTAGGTTAACTAACTTTCATACATTTATTTAGCCTCCAAACTAGTTAAGGAAAGTTAAGTGATTATCAGCATGAAATCTGGATTTGTCCCTAGATCGTCCAGACACAGTCCCCTGCTCTGTATGAACCAGGTCATAGAAGATCTCTGAGGACTTTTCACAAAAACACTGTTGGAGAATTCCACAGAAAAACCCCATTAGTTTAAATATGACATAAGAACTAAGCATCTACCCATTAATGGAGATGAGGGAGATTTATAATCTGGGTGTGCTTAACGGATTATGAAACTAGACGACTATAGTTTTAATGAAAAGAGATATTACCTCACTGTTGTTAAAAGACCAAATTCCAATCTAACACAATAAATCAGAGCTGCTACAAAATGTTGCATGGCAGGATGTTTCGTTTCATTTTCCTGCCAACACTTCACAGTTTATTCTCCCCAATAATCAGACAGCATTCATTGTCAAATGAGCATGCTTAGTTTTCATCATGATGTTTGGCATGCAAACACACACACAGTATATCTGCAAACTTTGGGGTTCACCAAAGCCTGTTATGCCAGCCTCATGTGTGTGTGAATTGGCTAAAAGAGGCACTGAGGTAGCTCAGAGGTTCTTACTGCATGTATATACACATTTACAAGGACATTTTAAAAAGACACTCTGAATACATTTAATAACACCTATTAACTTACCAAAATTTTATCATCTTTAGATCTCACCGATGCACCAAACCACTGATTTGATTTGAATTCCAACGGATCATTTACGGCAAAGTCTCTATTGCCTAGAAGACAAAAAAGCAAACAGTCAATCAAAATATTGTAAAAAAAATCAGCTGGAAGTACTATAGCATCTGAACATTGCAGTGGACCTGGAGGCAAATTCATCTCTTGCAAACACTGATCTGAGGTCCACATTATGTGCATAAAGGAAAGTAAACATCTATGCCTTTCCCATCTTTTCTGCAGCAAACTGCCATCAGCCCTGTCCAGCATAGCCAATAACGAGGGATTATAGGTGTTGGATTCCAAAAACAACTCCACTTGCCCACCAATGGTATATGTGTACTGTATGGGCATCATAGCGTTCTTCTTGTTTGATTACTCCACACTTGATGACTTTAACAACGATCATGGAACTGTGAGAGATCCTACATCTAAGATGACATGAGATCATACAAAAATGCAATTTGCCATGCCTCATTGCAATGAGTCATTCAACTGCTCCGAGTCGCCTCTGGGCTGATAGGGGCGGTATATAAATATAGTAAATAATAAATAAATAAAAATGAAAACCACACATTCACCAAAAATGAAACTGTCAATACTATGTGCCTGCAAAGACCTGAACTTTAATTCTTCTATCTATTCTATTTTTCTTCTATTTCTCTAAAGGAGTCATGTTATGAAAAACACCCCATTATTTCAAGAGAAAGAAAAGTACAGTACATGCTGCACATAATGGAGAAGGGATTGGATCCAGTTTTAAACACACTTAGGTCCACTGAACTCAATGGGATTCACATAAGTTGCAACCAAAAAATCTCAATGATTTCAGAGTTCTGCTTTATATCTGGATCCAGTTCAAGATCTCTGTGACATAGAGTTGCCAAATCTCAGTGCTTGAGTCTGAGTCTCTAGTTTGTGTGGCTTATTTCCTCATGGGAGACAAGGTTGGGTATTCTCATTTTGGTAGTCTTGCCTACAGACAAAAACAAAGGACTGTATGCAAATTTCCAGCTCACCTATTAAACCAACAGCTTACTATGATTCCCAAGCTTGATACTGTATAACTCACAAAGATTCCCCTAGGGATCTATTTGGTTAGCTTCCTCCTTCCCTCCAAGTTGTGGTGTCAAGGCATGCAGCAGCAGCAGCAGCGGCGGCAACAACACCCATTTCACCTTGAGCTTGGAACAGTCCTTTTAGCTTAATTTCCTATATTTATACCCCGCCCTTCTCCCCCCAAAGGGGACTCAGGGCAGCCTAACAAAAGCATCATACAATGCTAGCATTCTGGCACGACAATTTTTTTTTATAAAAACAACCACAGTACAATCAAAATATTAAAAATATTGAAACAACAATTAAAACAATTAATTAAGACACATCCATTAAAATTGAAATCCAAAAACCAGTCCGGGTCAATTCATTGCCATAAGTTGTGTGATCTTCTTCCACTTGCTGCTCACTGATCAAACACTTGGTCCCATAACCAGGTCTGATATCTCTAAGGAGGGCGTTCCATAAGCGGGGGGCCACAGCTGAGAATTTTTTTTCCCTAAAGGAGAATATAATGTATATGTGTTTGAACAACAAGTGGGCAATTTTACTTAGTACAACTCCCATATCTCCAGTATTTGTGGTTTCACTACTACCCTTCTGACAATGTCCTCTGTAGCGGGGCTGTAGCCAGAGCGGCGGTGGGAGTTAAAAATTCAACTCTGCCCTGAATTGTGTCAGGTTAAAAAAGAAGCCCCCCCCCCCGAAAGGGTTCTAATCCCTCCCCGGCAATGGCCCTGCTCTGTAGGCATTTCCAAGGCCTTTCAGAATGGCTCTATGGTATTATTGTGCCAGAAGCTCTTCATTTCAATAGAGTTTACTATTATCCATGGTTCTGCATATCCGCATGAAATCTGGGAAGGGATCCCCCATAGATACGGTGGTTATACCATACTTAATGAACAAGGTTTTGTCCTCAGGCTTTAACCCAGAAACTTCAGAGCCTGAACTAGCAACCCCATTGTGAGATGAGGAAATAGTAAAAGTAACCGAACCTACTAATTTCCCTACTATGTTAGGAAGATGCTACATCTAGATTTGTTGATTAATCTATTCCAGGTATTTCTGCTGTGATGGCCATGATCTGCCAAAGGGACAGGTAGTCATCTTTCACATCACTTGCAACTAGATCTGTCAACTGGAAATGCCAACAGGGTTGCTGGGCCAACAGTCCCCATTCTCTTAAAATTCCAGAGCCAAAACCAGAGAGGAAAGGATGGAGCTTTGTGATGTGACAAAGACTGAGTGCTGTCTAATAATATAAAAGTGTGTTTGAACGTGGGTGCATACATCTATGGGAAGATGGTGTGAATTTTTCTGTACAGTCCCCTAAATCAAGAGTAGTAATTATGGTCTTTCACATCTTGTTGGATTACAAATTCCAGCAGACCTCACCTGCATAGCTAATGGAAGAGATCCTGAGAGTTGCAAATGAACAATATCTGAGGCATCATTTCCACTCCTGTTCAAAGCAAATGTCATGTATAGCATACAGATGCCCAGAGATCAATTCCTATACGGGCTAATGTCATTAATTAGTATACAAAATATCAATTTTAGTGTGAAAAGTTGTTCATTGTCTAGGTAGTCAATTTTTACATTTGGACACCTTAAAAATAGGTAGCCAAGAAAACACAGTAACAGATGTGCCTTAGAATCACCGTAAGTTGGAAAATGACCACATCATCATTATCAACAACAACAACAGCAAGAACAACCTGTCTTAGAAAAATTCTAGTTTAAATAGTATTGCACGGTGGGACAAGTGATAGATGGGGCATTCTGGGAGTTGTAGTTCCAAAAGCTCCCCTCCTCTGTTCTCCTTGAAAGCTTCCAAAATAAGTAAGCAGGTTAAGATACCATAGTCAACGGTTAGCTGATTAAATGATAATACTGAAAGAAGAAAGTCTCAAGGGGGATAGACTCTTCTCCAATCCCTGGCTGTAATATTTATGGCCTTCTCAGGTTTATTGAACTCTATTTGTTTGCACTTTCCTTTGAAAGCTCCCATAAAGAGTTGAGAAATACTTTCAGAACTATCTCTCAAACTCAGGATTGGTCAACAAGGAAGACATCTGGGCGACTCACCAACTAGGCTATCTTGCATCTTTGTGAAATGCCCATAAACAATTATCTTCTTTTCCAAATGAGCTTTCCTGATTTAACAACACTGTTGTGTAAAGAAACCTACAATAGACCTCTTCATTCCTGACTAGGGACGAACATGCATGAGTGGAAATGATACTTGATGAACCAATTTCACTCATGCATGTTCATCCCATAATAAACATGAATGCTTCTCCAGAGATCCTCCACCTATGTGAGTGAAGACCACAGTCCTTACAGTACAACTCTTCTACACATGGTTTCACCTATCCACATTCAACAAAATACGTCCTCCTCCAGGCAATTCTATAATGTGCTTCCACTTGAAGCTATGTGTTGGAAAACTGAGCCAATTCCAACAAAGAATGTCTTTCTAGGATTTTCTAGGTCCTCCGTGGTGACTATGGTAACTTTTGATGGAAATCATATAGTTCAATAGAGTCTGCCATTATCCATGGATTCCTGTTTCCATGGTAAATTCAGGAATATATCCCCCATGAGTACAGGGGGTGTGGTGTGATTACATGGTATTACGTCCTAATGCAATCAATGCGAAATACTCAGGAGAGAACATGGTTAGGAGTGAGTGGTCAGCATAACTGAAATTAATGAAACATAATTTCACATAGACAGGGGAAGGATTGTTACTTTATGGCTCAAATCTCTGAGGATTGTATCCAGAAAAGCAGGAATTAATCAATCTATCTGTTTTTCCAGAAAGGACTAGAAACACCATATGCCCATGCCTAGAGGGTTCATCTGGGATATGCAGTTCTTAAGGTTATTATAACTGATAATGGACATCTGATTCCCAAAAAGCCCAAGATATATATAGCATGGTTGCACCTCTCTTCTGTGCATAGTCCCATTCTCTGGCAGATATCATCCAGCAAGACAACTGAGGAAATTTCTATCTAAGATGGAAAGGCAGAACGGAACCGTTCCAAACAAACACTGACTTCTCCAAACTGCTTAGAATCCAAGTAGACATTGCCTGCTTAAAAACCTTGCTCAAGAACTGCCATATGAATCAGGCTGTTCACATTTCATATCACAGCTCATCTCAGTGGGATAAAGTGGACAGCAAAGAACTGTGATTTTACCTTGAACAGCCTTTGTATAAACTGCAAAGCAATGCAAGGACAAAGATTATAGGGGCAGCACAAAGAATTCTTCTTCTTAAGAGCAAGGGGTAATGATTTGAAGAATCTTCTCTGTGAGTCAGAAGCTTCACAGATAGTTGATATGATGCTGGTAATTAATCAGAGAGCTCCTTTAGTTTGCTGTCCAACTTGTGTCCAACTTGTGCGCTGTCTAGTGTACTCTAGCAATAAGGAAATGACTGCTCCTTTGCCAGAATTATTGTTTCCTATTGAGGAAATCCTGGAGGAACAGATACACATTTCTATTGTTAGTAAAGCAAAGAATATATGGGCATAACATCTAACTTCACAACACGAGGATGGCTAAAGGCTGACCAACTTTTGTGTGCATAAATTATCGAGAAAGGACCCATTAGGAACTTTCATAGTGAGACTCCAAGAATGGATATCTCATCAAATATGAGTCACTTTCGAGCTGAGAAAGACAGGGAAAAAATACCATAAATAAATAAATATTTGTTTGTCCCTGGAAGATGATGCCATTTCTAAAGATGCAGGATTTAATTCATAAAATATTAAGACTTTAAAATCCTTCAGCACAATCCCATGTGTCCTTATTCAGAAGCAAGCTCCAGAGAATTCAGTAGGACTTATTCTTCAGAAAGTACATAGAAATATACATTACAAATACAATAAACTGGTCCAAACATGATGTGATTCAATTGTTTAACATGTTTTTATCAAATTTTAAATATTTTAATTCTGTAATATTTTTAACTGTTTAATCTAATTTTATTTTAAGGTATTTAGAGGTTCTATTGTATAGGAGAAGATATAAGCAAAATAACTAAATATAGATAAACAATGTAAAATAAATAATACTCGATATACCAGATCGGAAATGAGCAGATGGCACAAAGGAACCATACAAATACCTATTTGGGAATACACACAGTACTTAATTTATTGAGATTAACTTCCTCACCCACACATCCCTTCTTTTAATGGCATCCCACCACTGCTTTCCTTTTGACTGGGGTTGACCCATTGCACAGCACATGTCATTTGATGTTAAAGGAAAGCATTTGGCTCTATTGATCCATCCATTGGATGGATGAATAGAGCCATTGGAGGGATGAATAGAGCCAAATTTCTTGAATCTCTCTCATATATATATATATGGTAAAGGTTTTCCCCTGACATTAAGCCCAGTCGTGTTTGACTCCGGGGTGTGGTACTCATCTACATTTCTAAGCCGAAGAGCCAGCATTGTCCGTAGACACCTCCAAGGTCATGTGGCCAGCATGACTGCAAGGAGCGCCATTATACACACACACGAGTTCATCCATATATTATGTGATGAATTAATTTCAGGATCTTTTATGTTTGGCTTATAATCTTGAACTCTATTTTTCTTACCTGAAATGCTTCCAGTTGAAGCATACAATCATACTGAGAGATCTAGAAAATGCCTAGAGAGGTGTCATCTAGGCATTTTCTAGGTCCTCCAGCATGAATCTATGGTTTGTTTCTGCTGGAAGTTCATCATAACCGCTCTTCACATCTAATCCATATACTATAAACTTGCATTATATGTGAGTGGACTGTACATGAATTGGCATTTGACTCAATCACAACAGTAAAAAAAACTCATACGGGATATAACCGAGGGTTTGTTCTTGTTAAGAGAGAATAGTCTGGAATCAAAGTAGAAAAGGGAATCATGGAATGGAAATCTGCCAAAAAAGTTAGATACTTTTTACACATGAAATGGGTCACTCATTTGGAAAGATGCTTCATGTCTGTCTATTAAGGAGAAAGAACATGTTTTGAAAGCTGCCTCCATAGCAGTTTGTTTAGAATGCTGTGAATTGAATGTTTCCAGAACACGTTGCTTAGCCTAGCAGTCAACACATTGTACAGAAAATGAATGCAGCCAAATGCTTTCCTTTAGCGTCAAATGACATGTACTGTGCAATGGGTCAACCCCAGTCAAAAGGAAAGCAGGGGCGAGATGCCATTAAAAGAAGGGATGTGTGGGTGAGGAATGCTGAACCGTCCTCCTGCTAACCACTTTCTCCCCGCTCCCTGTTTCTAAATTTCTCCTGAAAGAAAACATAGCTAAGAAAAAAATATATATAATAGAGATTGATGGCATGAGCAGAGTGAAGCTTAAAACTTTTCACATGCTTGTATCCTATGCACTGTTATTTCCTTCACTTTACACATGACTGTGAGGGAAGCCAGAGAGTATTCAAAAATCTTCATATAACATATGGCAATACAGGAATGTTGGAAAACCCTGACAAGGAGAATCCTGGACAGATTAGAATCTTCACAATGCAGAACTCGTTCTATGCAAAATGAACACAAGTGGGTTTTCTGTATAGAAAACAGAAAACTTGATTTTTCACAACATCCAAAATCTACTGCTTAAGGGGGTTACTTTACTCTGCCTAATAGTAAAACTAGCCCTATGGGAATCTGATAGGACTCAATCTTTATTGGCAATACTAAAATACTTTTCAAATAATCCTTTGGCAATTAAAAATAAGCTGTAGAACTTGCTGACTGGATGGTTGGCGGTCTGAATCCATGGGACGGGGTGAACTCCCGTTCACCCCAGCTTCTGCCAACATAGCAGTTCGAAAACACGCAAATGTAAGTAGATCAATAGGTACCCCTGTGGCGGGAAGGTAACAGCACTCCATGCAGTCAAGCAGGCCACATGACCTTGGAGGTGTCTATAGACAACACCGACTCTATGGCTTAGAAATGGTGATGAGCACCACTCCACAGAGTTGGACTCGACTAGACTTAATGTCAAGGGGAAACCTTTATTTTAGATCAGGGGTCCCCAAACTAAGGCCCGGGGGCCGGATATGGCCCTCCAAGGTCCTTTATCCGGCCCTCACTCAGGATCAACCTAAGTCTGAAATGACCTTAAAGCACACAACAACAACAATCCTATCTCATCAGCCAAAAGCAGGTCCACACTTCCCACTGAAATACTAATAAGTTTAGATTTGTTAAAATTGCTCTTCATTTTAATTATTCTATTGTTTTAAAGTGTTTTTGCACTACAAATAAGATATGTGCAATGTGCATAGGAATTCATTCCTGTTTTTTTTTTAATTATAATCCGGCCCTCCAACAGTTGTGACCTGGCCCTCTGTTTAAAAAGTTTGAGGACCCCTGTTTTAGATAGATAGATAGATAGATAGATAGGCCGACCAACCTCTACCTTCAGTGGGGTTAGGGGTGTAAAACCCCTGCAAATCTGGAAAAAACATCAATAAAAACCCTATTTTTTTACCAGACAGAACACTAAGAATCCCTGGCTCCTCCAGTTTGACTCTATGGTCAACTTCTTTTGGAAACTGAATATAGAGCCACGTTGGAGGACCTAGAGATTCCCAGAGAGAATGTATTAATCATGTCCACAAATAATCAAATCCACAAATGTTAAAAATGGCAAATGTTGAAGGTCAACTTTAGGAGCAAATGATTTATTGCCTGACTAAGTATGAACTACTCCAGCAAAGGATCAGCTGAGCGATGGAAGATCGATGCTTTTGAACTGTGGTGCTGGAGGGAAGTTCTGAGAGTGCCTTGGACTGCGAGAAGAGCCAACCAGTCTATACTTCAGGAAATAAAGCCCGACTGCTCACTGGAGGGAAGGATATTAGAGGCAAAGATGAAGTACTTTGGCCATGTAATGAGAAGACAGGAAAGCTTAGAGAAGACAATTATGCTGGGGAAGATGGAGGGAAAAAGGAAGGGGGGGGGGGCGACCAAGGGCAAGATGGATGGATGGTATCCTTGAAGTGACTGGCTTGATCTTGAAGGAGCTGGGGTGGTGACAGCCGACTGGGAGCTCTGGCATGGGCTGATCTATGAGGTCACCAAGAGTCATGCAACAACAAGTATGAGCTAAATCAACCCTGTTAAAAATGAAAGGAAGCAGGAATCTGTCTAGCTGCATACAAAATGACAAATGTTACTTTCTTCAGCTTTGCTTGCGATATAATGCATTTAATAAGTATCTGATAAGACATTTCTTTAAATCACTATAAATTCTAAGCACACTGTTTTACATCATGGCTTAATAAATAAACTAAAATTAATTCTAGATTTTTCCCTCAATAACATGCTCTTGCTTTATGCCTGCAAGAGAATTAGAGCATCTGTTCCATTTTTAAAAAATTGCATCATCATCTGTTGATAAGAATACGCTTTTTGACTCCAGCCAGCAAGTGGATGACTCAAAACTATGGAGGTTTATGCAAAATGTGCAGTTTTTACTGGCTCGGCTTTGTATACCATTGCTGACAGTGATATATTCCAGATGGTTTTCAACTATGCAAGTTGAGAGAGTACAGTACATAGAAGATTATCTAGATTTACTTCTGAACATAACTCTGACATCCACTGAGACTTACTGTAAAATATTTCTTTCTAAATGCATCTGTTTTCAAAGACAGACGAACTCACACAACATATATACACTTTATTTTAGTATTGCAGGATATTTGCTGAAAGCGTTGCAGTTTCCAGGCCTTTTTAGATGTGTTTGTCTGTATATTCAAAATATTTTACTATTTCTTGTAAATTGCCACAGGGATGCAACTGAAGAACAATTGCATAATGCCTTGAAATAAATGCTTATAAGCCAACATTTCAACAAAGTCGAATGGGTATCCACATGATTTTCAGCTCATTGATAAAAAAATAATAATCTTGCAGCAAAAGTTAAGGCAATAGATAGGCTTTGCTCAGTGTCTGCATAGAATTCCAGTGACAATCCTACATAAACCTCTCAGTGCCTTCAATAAAGAAATGGCAGGCACCTTTTAAAAAAATCAAATTGAAGCATCAATTCATCCATCCCAAACTACACCTGTCTGTCATGCTAAACCAACAGCAATTCCTTCATACTTCTTGAGCGGCAATCACTCTCTCTGATATAAGCTCCTGACAGAAATGTGGTCTCTGAGAATCAAGAGGGAGGCATCAACTTGCTAGAAAGAGCCCCATTTTAAAAATATACTTTGCAAAAGTGGGCAATTCTTTCCCCAACAGCCACAGCTCAGAGGTGACTGAAGATGTTCCTTAGCTATGGGATATTCAGCGTCAGATGGAAAGAAGAAGTGGAAAATACCGGGGTCAGATGGGAGAAAGAGGAAACAATAAGTTACTGGAGGATGTGGCACCATGGATTAGGAGGAACTGAGAGGTGTTCGATGCAAGAACTCATATTTTCTGAACAATTTGTTACAGGTTTCACTTGTGAATAATTCATATGCAACCCACTGGAAAGTTTCTGTTTCTTGCAAATTTCAGTGAGTAGAAAAGGTAGGAAACGGCAAGTAATTAAAACGTTCAGCTGCTTGTGTAGTGAATAAGTTGGACCTTATTTATAGTTTCTGATTTTTGAACATTTCCATCACAGCTGGGATAAACATTTACAAGAAAACAAGCTGTTCAATTGTTGGGCAACTTTGTTCTTGGGTTGTTGTAGGTTTTCTGGGCTGTATGGCCATGTTCTAGAAGCATTCTCTCCTAACATTTCATCGGCATCTATGGCAGGCATCCTCAGAGGTTGTGACCTCACAACCTCTGAGGATGCCTGCCATAGATGCAGGTGAAATGTCAGGAGAGAATGCTTCTAACACATAGCCATACAGTCCAGAAAACCTACATCAACCCACTGATTCTGGCCATGAAAGCGTTCAACAAAACTTTGTTCTTATTTGCAGTTTTGTTTTCCTTGTGAACTTCTGCCAGTAGAAGTAAGAAGAGGGATTTGCAAGAAATGATAAATTGTTTATTTTTATAATGGCCACATATTGATTAGGGTCAGACTCATTCATATCAACTGGACTCCTAAACACACTATGACTTTGGAATAAATATACAGAGGATTGTGCATAGACATATCCTTAGGATGCAGTCTGTCTGAAGAAGAATGGCACCCCTTCAGTGTTCTCCCTCTAGATCAGTGGTTCTCAACCTGGGGTCCCCAAATGTTTTTGGCCTTCAACTCCCAGAAATCCCAATAGCTTGTAAACTGGCTGGGATTTCTGGGAGTTGTAGGCCTTAAACATCTGGGGACCCCAAGTTGAGAACCACTGCATAGATTCTCATGGTGTTCTACAAAGTGGGTGGAGGGACAAAGGAAATTCCCTCATGTTGACTCATCTTCACAGACCCTAGCTAAGAAACCATCTGGTAAGCCTTGAGGGAAGTCACTTTCGACCTCTTTGTGGCGAATCTGGTGGTCCCAGGTGGACGGCGTGGGGGATCTGTTGCCCCATGCTCCAAATCACCCGGCTTCCCCTCTACCTCATCCCATGGAGGGAAGAATCCGCTACCTGGCTTCCCCCATTGATTCCAATTGAACATAGGAAGCATCCCATGTTGCCACCATGGCTGCATGTGCCGGTTTCTCTATAGTAGTGGTTCTCAACCTGTGGGTCCCCAAATGTTTTGGCCTTCAACTCCAAGAAATCCTAATAGCTGGTAAACTGGCTGGGATTTCTCTGAGTTGTAGGCCAAAACACCTGGGGACCTACAGGTTGAGAACCACTACTCTATAGTTTTACGGTGGAGCCCCACCAGAAGTAGTTAGGACAGGAAGATAGCGGGCTTTGTCAAAAACTATAGAGGAATGTGCATGCCACCAAAAAATACCCCATCTGATAAGGTCATTTGTGTCCGCCCACAGTTGTTGGGGGATAAAGTGTGGAGAAATGAAGACACATATAGAATTCCTTTGGGGAGGGGGGAAGTGAAGGAAGGGTAATGACTATTACTAATGCAGAAGTAAATTTAGGCAACTTTACCTGGCTAACACAATATGGACCTTTAAAAAGGCTACACATATTTTTCTATCTACGAAGCCTTTTGGCAAAATCAGCTAGCCCTAAAATAGTCATCAATTAGGTTGGCCCACTCTTTTAAGGTTCTTAAGATTTCATATTATCTCTTTTTATCCAATGGCTTGTAAAGTCTCCTTTTTAAATTATTTAAAACATATTTTCAAGCGAGGGGTGTTTGAACGCATGTATAAGGAAGGACCACTGTAAATATTTCCACTGGATTACTATTTTAGTTTGCTGCTACAAGGTCCTTTTTTGTGGACAGGTTGTGAAAATAACATTTTCTTTTCAAGAATATGCTATAAATAGGAAAAGGACCTTGTCCACCGACATTCAAAACAGTCTTTTAATAACGATACCCTGGATTGATTCCACTGCATTTTAGGCTAGTTTCCTCCACTGTTCAACCAGCGGAAATTGTGCATGCAACTCCTTGCCTGTTTCCCCTTTCCCAAAGCCCGAGACACACATTTTCTGCATGACTTGTTAACAGCAGCAGTTCCTGAGCTGAAGAAGGTTGGAAAATAAGGCAGCACACGAGGCGCTCGAAATATGTCAGATGCTAAATGGGTCACGGAAACATCCCTGCCTGACCAATTGTGTAGGCTCTCAAACAAAGCTGTCTATTGTTGGCCCAAGGGTCACCCCACAAGACGACAGGCCTGAACTGCCTGGGAAGGAAAGGCTTCTTATTTTAAAAGCCTATTAACACATATCAGCAATGGAATAGGAGCTGGAGAGTTGCTTCTAGGGCATACATAACTGCTCAAATGAAAGGAAGTGGAACTACATGAGACTGAGCCAACTGATCTCAAACTATATAAAATTTGGGGGGATCTGGGATACAGCTGGAGCCAGAGGATTTGTTCCTTTGCAGGAAAGGATAGGGACAATTTTGGGAAAGTTTTTTTCCCCCCGAAAAGAGGTGTAGATCCAACTAGTAATGTTTACAGGTAATGAGGGATTCTTTGCTTTGATACCACTGTCTTTTTGTGTACTCAGTTTACTCCCTAGATTTAAACAACTTGCAAAGGAACTGGTTCTTTTTATTCTGAGCATACTGAATGAATCAAAATCTGGTTCTGACTCAAAGAGTGATATGTACAGTTTTTTAAAAAAAATGAAAATGATATATTATACAGATTTAGATAGACACACATATTATTGAAACACTCGGAGAACTATACAATTACTTCTGCCAGCTCATATTGAATCTGTACTTTCTCTCTATCATTTGGCATGTAGTTTTTAAAAAAACAACTGAAATGACAAAATACATTTCAGGATATTATATAGGGTTTTCTTTTCCAAAACTGCCAACCTAGCAGTTCGAAAACATGCAAATGTGAGTAGATCAATAGGTACTGCTTTGGTGGGAAGGTAACGGCGCTCCATGCAGTCATGCCAGCCACATGATCTTGGAGGTGTCTATGGACTCTTCGGCTTAGAAATGGAGATGAGCACCACCCCCCACCACCACCCCTAAGATGGACACGACTGGACTAAATATCGGGGAAAACCTTTACCTTTCTTTTTCAGGGAAAAATGGCCCAAGGCCACTGTGTACTTCTTATACAAATATACAAAATTATTTCCTCCAATAAGTCTTAGGTAGAATACATGGTCTTTTTTCTTGCGCATTATATTTATAGTAACCCTGGGGGATAGACAGGAGTGACACATAACTGTCTTAAGGTCATCCAGGACAATTTCCTTGCTCACTGTAGCCCTTAATATTTTTTTTAAATAAAATAAAAACAGACTTGAATTCACCCAGGAATTTAGGAATCCTCCCATTTCCATAACACAGAAAGGCTATTCTATATGTCACTTCAAGCAATCCATGACTGACGGGATTCAGCAGAAGTATAACCTCTCCCCCTCTCACAAAACAACAGAATAGGGACCATGGCATTGCCAAAAAACTGATGAAAATTGGGAAAGCAACCCACTCCTAATAAATTACCCAGCCAACATAACTAGCCCACCAGTCATGTGGATTGGTGTACTAGATGTTTTGGGGAACTGTAACCACCAAATTTACTTTCCCAACCTCTGGGACTATCAGACACAATCCTAGAATGGGAGACAGAGGTCCAATGAGGCCATATTCCTAGCAAAAGGCCACTCAGGACAGCCACTTTCTTCCATTTTTGCTAAGTGCTATTGCTCAACACAGCCCAAGAAAGTGAGATGGGTAAAAATTATGACCATTTTGAAAATCTGTCACCACAAAGAAAAGACAACACACCAGAGTCTTGTTTATGATTGTCTATCCCAACTGTATTACTCTTTAAAGGTTTCATCTCACCTTCATCTTTGCAATTCATTGAAACCCTACTATAAAAACAACAAACATGTTACATTACCTGTGGTATCAAATACAATTGGCTGGCAGTTTCTTCTGTTAGAGTTCCAGTTGCATTTTAGTACCTGGCCACCTTGTACAATTCCAGGTTGACTTGTGTTTGCTTTTGGAGCACCCACCAGGAGAGACATCCTGAAAGAAAGAAGCAAAAAACAGCTGCTCATTAGTCTATGGAATACATTAGGTGAATACGCCCATTGAGCTGGATAATTCAGTGTAAGCACTGTTTAGGCAGCTGATATAATACAACGGTAGAGGTAGCAGTGGTAGCAGCTGCAGTTATAGTAGTAATAGTAGGGATGAGTGCTATATGGGAACCAAGGTTCTTGTGAATGATTTATTTATTATTTACAGTATTTATATTCCGCCCTTCTCACCCCGCAGGAGACTCAGGGCGGATTACAATGCGCGTCTACATGGCAAATATCCAATGCCATTTAGACACATATATAGACAGACATAGAGGCAATTTAACATTCCAGCTTTTCCGGCTTCATGAAGGTATGCTCGGTTCTGGCCACAGGGAGAGCTGCTGCTTCACAGTCCACTTGTGACACCGAGTCCTTTGATGGAATACTTCTTCATTCTTCCTCGCTGCTGGAAGGTTTTATGGCGTCATAAATTAGTTAAATTAGCCTCCCCGTATAAATTGGTACCTAAATTTCCTACTTGACTGATGCAACTGTCTTTCAGGCTGCATAGGTCAACAGCAAACTAGACTATTAATGGCCAGGAGCTCACTCCGACCCAGGCTGGCTTTGAACTCATGACCTCTCGGTCATTAGTAATTTAATGCAGCTAGCTCCTAACTAGCTGGACTACAGCCCGGTCCAATTGATGTGATATTCTTATTATTATTTTTCCTTCACTGACAAATTTGTAATGCAGTCAGGTCTTCAAACCATCAGGCCAATGTCACACTCACAAGTCACGTATGAAATCCCAATCCAATCCAACCCAAGGTCCCAAGAGGCAGATCACAACTGGGAGATTACTTTAACAGAATTATGACTCTGTTTTATGGATTTTTACAACTTAGACACTCTATTTACAAGACCTAGGATCAAAGAAGGAATGACAGAAACCCGCATGTACCCCTTCAGGTAACAACGAGGACAGAATGAAGCTATAAAATCAAAAAGTGAGAAGGCAGAATTTAACTGGACAGTCAGAGTGATCTGGAAGCTCAAATATTTCCAGTGTTCGGATACTTAGGAACATGTAAGGTTTATTGATTTCCTAAGTTTGGAAATTATTCTTTAAATTTGTATTTCATATTATAAAGGAATTTCAGCATTTAACTCTCCACTCAGCAAACCTACTGAAGTGCAAAACAAATCAGCTCCAAAAAATAAAATAAAACGTTTCTGGCAATCATTACTTTACAGCACATTCCTTTCACTAAAGAAATGCATCTTCTAGCCCTCTGCCTCACCCCACCCTTTTAAGCATTACCGTTTTATAAATTACAAGGCACAGTTGCATTAACACAAAGTATTACCATTCCATTAAACTCCGTCAGAGAAATTCCCCCAACTAACTGATCTCACATATTTTTTTATATCTTGATTTGATGGGTCCTCACTGAGATAGGAGTCAAACAATAGTTTTAAAATAAGAAGAGAAAAAAGGCCCAGTGCTGCAATATTACAGTTCTAATATTAACCATGCCAGCAAATAAATGCAAAACATATGGCTTACAAACTGTTCTACCCAACACAGTATCTCACAACAGAACGTTTTGCCAGGGCCATTAAAGCTGGCCAACACAAATGTTTAGGACTCAAGTGTTACAAGTTGATCCTACAGATATGAACCACTGCAACACTAAGCCACAGAGCATGGGGTGTGCCAACACAGAATGCCTGAGCTCCAAAAGGAATATAGTTTCTTATATCTTTCTTGTAAGGCCCATTCCTTATGTCTCTCTGTGTGTCTGTGCATCTATAGATCCATTATGCATATATTTTACTCGTCGTCTTCATCACAATGATTCAAAAACAGAGATCAACCTATATCCTACTCTAGAAATGTAAAAGCCTGGAAGAAAAAAAAAACCTGGAACATTTTTCCTATTTTCTTTTTTTTCTCCAAAGCCTTACCTTTTCCAAGATTTTTTTTAAGTGATCATGGAACATTTTTTTTTGAATGATGCATAAGATGTTTAAAACATGGCGTTTATATATACCTACAAAATTATTTCTTGAAAACATCATAGACCACTGCCAACAGTATTACACCATGGTGCCTCTCTTCAGTCTCTGAAGGGTGCAAATATTGCAATTTGTTATCAGCTTTCCCAAATATTCCTGTTATAAAAAGCCTAAATCCTTCCCACGGAGATTCCAAACCTTCAGCATTTAAAAAATCTTTATCATACTCTCATGACTAAAGAGATTTCCAGGATTACTCTGCCCTTCCAACTTCTTCTCACCTCATCTATCACCACTTTCAATAAATTTTAGAAATCTAGATGGTTTCACTTTGATTCAGGATGCTTATTAGAAACTAAAACCATTCACTTCAGGATGAAATTACGTCTGCGGAGATCACAGAGTGCCAATTGCCACAAGCCAACGGCTTTAGCTTTGTGCCAGCTTCACAGTCATAGCCCAGCTCTGTAGGCCTCGTGACCCTGTGCTTTCAATAACAGGAGCACTCCCGAGCTCAGTTCCTCACACCGAGTTTGGGATACAGATCTGTTTGGCACCTATATGATTATTTCATATGCCCAGGATTTGATTTTCTGACATTACTGCGAATTCACTATTACAATTCACAGAGTTACTGGATACATTCGACTAGGAAATACTGATCCCTGCTCTCTGAAAATGATTATATGACAATATAATTGTTTAAAAATATTCTATGTATGTGTTTTATAATTTTTTTAAAAAGTCTTTAGAAAAATTAAGCAAATGTTAAATGTGATTTCTTGGGGTAAAACATCATACGGTGGGATGTTGGTATCCACTGGGGTTTGGTTTCATGTCACCCCTGATACAACATTTGTGGATGCTCCGGTCCAATTATATACAATGACACAGTAAAATGAGGCTGTTTATATAAAATGACAAAATTTGCTTTTTTGTACATAAAAAAACAATATGCAAAAAAATTGGAAACATTTGTGTTCTTGTTTTGAAAGTGCTATTTCCTGTTAAATACTTTGAAAGTATTTGTTATGTTCCAGAAACTTAGTTTTTGTGGCTGCTGCAAACTATGTTGATTTGATTGAGATTCTATGGGATATTCATTGACAAACTATAGCAAAATATGATACAGGATGTCCCGCAAAAGGAACGTTTTTGCAGTTTAATAAACTTTTTGCATGTTTTTTATTATAGTTCCAACTAGGAAATGACATTTATAACCTAGGAACAAAAATCGTGATACATAGTGTAATCAACTTATGGATGGTTCAATTCATGAATGCAGAATTTGTGGTTATGGAGAGCTGTTTATTTATGCTCCTAAAATTTTGGAAAGTCTCTTACACAATAGTATCTCAGAGCACTGAAACACTTCAGAACAAACACTGGCTAATCGATTAATATGGCTTTGGTGTTGGGACTGAGGCTGTAATTTATGTTAAATATTTGATTTCCTTTTTCAAACACTCAAGTTGGCAAACTGACAAGAGAAGCAACAACTAAAGCCACTGCAACTTCAGACAAAATAAACTGAATGTTCAAGCAGAGGTTTTCCAAAACAGCAAATCTGTTTCAACCCAAACAGCACATATTTCCCACCCAAAAACATGAGTGTTGGGTAGGAAATATGGGAGAGCAAATTTCAGTCCCAGGGTTGCATGAAGTTCTTGAACACGATCCTTCAGACTAAATGCAAACACACTCTACAAGTGTGTTCTGGGGAAGACGGGGAGAGGGAGAAAGAGATAGAGAAAGGGTGGCCATTTGAAAAAAAAAATCAGGCTTAACTTCTCTTGATTCCTGTCTCCATACTCTACTGATTTCACCCAGTCCACAACCAAACTGGCCTATGGCCCCCTAAGAAATAAAATAATGGCTGCAAACCCCTATTTTAGAGATAGCAACATCATTCTTGTCATCAGCCAGAATGAGGTGGTGTTTCAATGTGGTACAACTCTGGAGCCAATATGGAAAGGATGGGACACAGCATAATCCATTAGGAAGTCTGATTGTTCAAGCCCTATTGGAATAAAGCTCTATAGGAACATAATACTGTTAGTTTGTTAGTTGTGCAATAAGTGCAATCAAGTTGTCCCATTAAATTAAGGTGACCCCATGAATTCCATAAGGTTTTCTTAGCCAAGTAATTCTCAGAGGTGGTTTTGCCAGTACCGTCCTCTGAGATATAGTCTATGGCACTTGGTATGGTTGCTGGGCTCCCATCTTAGGGGCCCTGCTTAGCTTCCCAGTTCAGGCAGGATCTGATGTCTTTAGTGTATTACTCATAGAAATTAGAGGCAGGAAGGAGTTGTTAGATTTTCACCCCCAAACTAAAAGAGTTACACCTCTAGCTGTAACACTTGCCATGAATTTTAAGATCCTGGTCAATAGTTTGACATGAACAGCATACTGTAATGCATGAATGGGCAAGTTGCAGCCCTCCAGCTGTTTTGGACTTCAACTCCCAGAAATCGCAGCCAGTTTACCAACAGTTAGGAATTGTGGGATTTGAAGTCTAAAACGCCTGGAGGGCTGAAGTTTGCCCATACTTACTCAATGTCGTAATAACCGAAATGCCTTCACACCACCCACATGTTTTCATATTAACTGTGTCTTGAATAGTGACTCTTTAACACAGATATTTACTTACTTACTTACTTACTTACTTACTTACTATATTTGTATACCGCTCTTCTCAGCCCTGGGGCGACTCAGGGCAGTTAACAATAGCAAAATTCAATGCCCAAAAACATCATAAAACAGTTAAAAACAATTAAAACAGTAGCATATTAAACAGTCAATAGAAATCAATAAAACATCTCATTAGTTTCTCATAGTTAAAATCAAGATCCAGTCTCATCATCCAATTGTTCCATATTTCTATTTTGTTACACTGCCTATTCAAATGCCTGCTTGAACAACCAGGTCTTCACTTTCCTCCAAAATGTCAACAGGGAGGGGGCCAATCTAATATCTTTAGGAAGGGCATTTCACAGCCGAGGAGCCACTACTGAGAAGGCCCTGTCCCTTGTCCCTGCCAAACGTACTAGCTACGCAGGTGGGACCGAGAGCAGGGCCTCCCCAAATGATCTTATCACACTAGCTGGTTCATAGGAGGAGGACAGGTAAGTTGGGCCTCAATTCCCACTCTGGCATGTGGATGTTACTATGGATGTGCATTTCCTTGTATCACAGGCATTTCAATAGTAACAGAGGTTGCTTGCAAATATTATTTTTCCTCTCATGTAAATTGAAGAATACACACACACACACACACACACACACACATACATATTATATATTATATCTCATGTTATACTAAAAATAACAATGGGACGTCAAGCATTGATTTAGTTTTGCTTGTGGCATAATTGATGCGAAAAGTGACACAGCTAAAGACAGTGCTTGTATTTACCAAAAGTAAAGAGAAACACTACAAAACCACTAGTCAGAAACAGTTCTGTGGTTTTGTTAGTGTCCAGCTTTTCTACGGATTAATGCACTTTTACCAAATGGGCAGGTTGGTCCAGACAACTTGTCCTTTAAGCTAAAATCACTCAATTGCTACTTTATTAGTGGCATACAAGGTCTTACCATCTGTACTTCCCTTATGCAATCTCAAGTGAGTCCTAGGAAAGTTATAAACCATCACACATTTTCCAGGTCACAAAGTGTGGTCCCAGACTAAAGACCTCAATGGAATCACAGAATCATGGAGTTGGAAGAGACCTTGTGGGCCATCCAGTCCAACCCACTGCTAAGAAGCAGAAAATCGCATTCAAAGCACCCTGACAGATGGCCATCCCTCCTCTGTTTAAAAGCCTCCAAAGAAGGAGCCTCCAACACACTCTGGGACAGAGAGTTCCACTGTTGAACAGCTCTCACAGCCAGGAAGTTCTTCCTAATGTTCAGAAGGAATCTCCTTTCCTGTAGTTTGAAGCCACTGACAACATAGTGGCAACATATTTGGACAACATTTAGAAAGCTGCCAACAGTATTTTTGGATTGAAAATTAAGTGTTTTGTGTTAGAAAGCACAGTTTTGTAGATAGATCACAATCACATTAATGGAAGGAATCTTGTATGTCACTATGACCTCACCTACACTAAACATTTAACTGAACATTATGGTTTGCATCAACTGAACATTATGGTTTGCATCAACTTAGTCATACTTAAAATGCATCCACATCATCATCTGAACATTAGGGGCTAGAATCACATTTAGTCATCACTTAAATCCTACTCTTTTTGCCAGGTCTCCTACAAGTCTGACTAAGTTGGTATCCATTTCTAGACACTAGACAGGACAAAGTGATGTGTATGTCCCTTCATGTTGCCTGTCAACCTATGGCAAACCCATGAATGTCACTGTGTTTTCTTATGCAAGGTCACAGTGATGGCTTACAAACAGAACACAATTATATCCTAATATTCAGCACACTGTAATAAGAGTGTGCTGAATAAAAATATTTTATTTATTTATTTATTTATTTATTTACTTCATTCCTACCCTACCTTTCTCGACCCAGGAGGGGACTCAAGGTGGCTTACAAATCTGGCAAAAATTCAATGCTGCACAGGTAAACAATAAAACACACCTCACAAAAATATAAACAATTGAGGCACATGAGCAATGAAAACACACAACAATATATCCAACAGATTAAAACCATACATAAAACGCCGAGTAATGATCTCACGTCCAAATCGTTTTCTAAAATCCATAGTTGATTATTCAAGCTGTTGAAGTCTTGACACATGCACGAGATTGACTTATGCAGGATTAACTTATGTACAGTACTTCTAAACAGCAGTCCCCCATGCTTTGCATAGGGTTTTCAGAATTTTTCCAAAAGTTTACAAGACTTCTGAAAATGATCACCGTTCAGGAAAACATACAGAAGCCATTTAGACTGGCAGCTGAATCCTCTAAATAAGCAACAAAGCATCATTTTCCATCATTCAAAGACAGCAAATTAAATTGGGGGGGGGGGGGGGGGGGGAGAAGAGGATTTGAAACGGACAACTCTGCAAGTTGTCTCTCCATCCGACAGGTAGATGATTTTCACTCTGCCTAAAAGTAGGATCATTCCTGGCAAAAGGTGCTGTTTGAACGAAATGTCTATGGAATTGTGGGAGTTGTAGTTTGGTGAGGCACTCGGACTCTTTGACAAAGAAGGTTGCAGTGTCCATGATTCCACAGCATACAGCCATGGCAGTGAAAGTGGTGCCAGACTACATTAATTCTACAATGCAGATACACCCTATGTCAACTTCCTCAGATGCATGAAGCATCAAGGAAAAGACCTATATAGGCAAACTTTGAGTGCAAATAGTCGTAAAAATGCAATACATGTGTGTACAGGGATGGGATGATAAACTCAGATCAGTTCAAATACAGGAGTAAAGATGTTGACTAAGGCCAAGATGAGTGGATAACCACAAATGTTCTTCTTATATGCATTGGGTGCCTGTTCCAGTCATTTCTGGCTCTTATTCTCAAAAGTGTCTCAGGAGACAAACAAGAAACAGGTTTACAGATTAACACCGAACATGTCTGGTCAGACAGGTACATTCACTGAACTCAACGGGGAAGTATCTAGCTACAATTTCACCCCTAGGTCTATCCCTTATTCCTGGGACTTGCCCAGAAGGAAATAATAAAATGTAGGACAGGTGACAGCAAAATACAGCTCCTCCAGAAGCTGATACATTTCTATCCATCCAGTTGTTGGACAGAAATCGTAATCAAATTGTCATCAACGGCAAAAGACAATTTAAACAGTAATTTACCTGGGAGGGCAACATGTCTCCCAGCACTGTCCTGACCTAGAGCATCTTTGTTGCATACAAACATTGCGTGTGATTTATATTAACCCTCATGAACATGTATTTGGGATGTATCCATTTCACGTAGAAACTCAATCCAGATTGAACATTCCTCATCCCAAATTTCAAAATACTCCAAAATCCAAAATTGTCCATAGGGGTGGCTGAGATAGTACCACCTTTGCTTTCTGATGGTTCCATGCACACAAACTTTGTTTCATGAGCTAAAGTAATAATAACACTATGTAACAAAATTTGATTTTTTTCTGTTCCTGGTTTGAAAGTGTTATTTCTCGTTTAACTGTGCTTATTTTGAAAGTAGTTGTTACACTCCAGAAACTTTGTTCTTGTGGCTGCCACAAACTATGTTGAATTGGTTGAGACTCAATGAGATATTCATTGAAAAACTATAGCAAAATGTGCTGCAGGATCTATGAGCTACTGATGACTGGCACTGCTAATCTTTTCCCATGTTTTTAATGATAGAGCCTATTAGGAAATGACGTTTATGATCCAGGAACAAAAAATGTATTACATAGCGAATTAATAACATTGTATTACATTGCCTCCAGGCTATGTGGATAAGTTATACATTAAACATAAATAAATTCTGTGTTTAGAGTTTAGCCCCCTCTCCAGGATATTTCATTAAGGATGTATATGCGAATAAAGATGTTCCAAATAGGGCTGGGCGGTTTCGTTTCGTAATTTCGTAATTCGTTAAAAATTCGTTATTTTTTTTGTTACGAAGCGATAACGAACCATTCAGGAGCATCTAAAAAACGAAACGAATTTTTCAATTCGTTTCGTTATTGCTTCGTATTCGTTTCGTATTCGTTTCGAAATCGTTTCGAAATCGTTTTGTTATTATTTCCGCATGTCTGGGGCAAGTTTTATAGCTGTTGTTTGTTTAATCAGTAAAAAAAATATAAATATCACACCAACAGTCAACAACAGAGGGAGAGGGAAGCTTCAGAAGTTCCCCCTGTCCCATTTGGAGGTTTTTTAGCGTATTGCGCGGTCGCGTCCGCCATTAACGAATTGATTCGTTATTGTTTTGTTATTGTTTCGTTATTGTTTTGTAATTTTTTTACCATTTACGAAATTTCGTAAATATCGAACTTTTTTTTTAAAAAAAATTCGGAATTCTTTTAAATATCGAAACGCAAAAAACCCCAAAAAACGAATCGATTTTAGAAACAAATTTTTCCGTTGTTACCCAGGCCTAGTTCCAAAATCTGAAATCCAAAAAGCGTCTGGTCCCAAGCATTTCAAATAAGGAATACTCAATCTGTAGCCCTTGCTCCATCCTGAATAAGTCTTCCCCTCGGCTACAGAATTACAAATCTATATCAGACCCCATCTACACTGCTGCATAATACATTATATGGTCATGTCATATAGTGCAGTAAATACTGAACTGCATTATATGTGTTACACTGACCATATAATACAGTATAGATGAGTCCCCAGAGAATTTTAAATACTTCTTAGGTTAGGTAACGGTTTCCCCCGACATTATGTCCAGTTGTGTCCTGACTCTGGGGCTTAGTGCTCATCTCCATTTCTAAGCTGAAGAGCCAGCGTTGTCCGTTGATACCACCAAGGTCATGTAGCCAGCATGACTGCATGGAGCGCTATTAACTTCCTGCCGGAGTGGTACCTATTTAAGTACCTCTTAAATCCACTACAAATCATAGAACCCCGCAGAATGGAGTCATGTGATTTAAAGTTTACCAAAGTGCTACAACTGTCCAGTATGGATATCTTAGAAAGGAACTCCCACTGAAACCATGGGAAAGCACTTTGGAGAGTTAATGCGCTTAGCATATTGTAGAAGGCTTTCGTTGCCGGAATCACTGGGTTGCTGTGAGTTTTCTGGTCTGTATGGCCATTTTTCAAAAGCATTCTCTCCTGAAATTTTGCCCATACCTATGGTAGGCATCCTCAGAGTTTGTGAGGTCTGTTGGAAACTAGGCAAGCAGGGTTTATATATCTGTGGAATAATGTCCAGGGGTCCTTTGCTGAACATAGCATTTGTTGGATTTCTTCATCAGCTTCCCTATGCAGTCAGTGGTTCCCTTGATGTATGGTAAGAACACTCTTCCCCTGGGTAGATCTTTGTCTTTACTGATGAAAAAACACAACTTACAAACAATCTACAGACCCACTAAGAAAATCCAACAAATGCTACATTCAGCAAAGGACAAGAGGGATCCCCTCACCTCTGCACGAGTCTACCAGATACCATGAGCTGTGGACAAGTCTACATAGGGACCACCAAACGCAGTGCCCAAACACGAATCAAGGAACATGAAAGGCACTGCAGACTACTTCAACCAGAGAAGTCAGCCGTAGCAGAGCACTTGATGAACCAATTTGGACACAGCGTATTATTTGAGAACACAGAGATGCTGGACCACTCTCACAACCACCATGTCAGAGTACACAGAGAAGCCACTGAAATCCACAAGCAGGTGGACAATTTCAACAGAAAGGAGGAAACCATGAAAATTCCATGGGATCCAGATTGGCTACCAGACCTCACAACCTCTGAGGATGCAGATGAAACATCAGGAGATAATGTTTCCCGAACATGGCCATACAGCCCGGAAAACTCACAGCAACCTAATGCACTTAGCCATTATAAAAGCGAATAGGCCTGAAGCCAATGCCCTTTCACTGATGGGTGGCTGAGCTTTTCCCCTCCCTTCTGTCTATCTGTCTATGAGCCCTGGAACTAAGACCTTCCTAACATTTCCTCCATAACCAAAAGCAAGATGTGTCAGAGAAAATTAGAACTTGCGACACGAAAGTGTTTTCGACTGGATTGATGATGATGATACGTGAATCACCCCACTCCATAGGCTCGTGGGTTGGAAATATTCCCTGACACATTTTGTGTCACTCCTGATAAAGAATCAGATGTTCAGGCAGGCAGGACTTGTGGGGAAATTTTTCATCAATGAGCTTCCGTTTTAAAGGGCTCCAATCCTAAGCACATCTACTCAGAAATAATTCCCGCTGCATTCAATATGAATCCAATGGATTTCAGTCCCAAGCAAATAAATTACAGCATTGCAACCTAACAGATACTAACATCCTATGGATGTATCATTTTCTACTTATGTGTCTTGATATATAATCACAACAAATAGCTTTTTCACATTATTTGATTTAAGCAACGCTTGAGGAGGAATCTTATCTGATTCTGAGTGCCTTAACCTTTTTTTAAAACATAGCAGATTATGTTATCAACCTCTCTTTCAGGCTGCATCTACACAGTAGTATTAATGAAGTTTAACCCCATCGCAACTGCCATGGTTCAATACTATGGAATTATGGGTGTAGTTTTACAAGGTCTTTACCCACTTTGTGCCTCTTTTTTGAGAGAGAAAGTGAGATAATAATAACAATAATAACAATAATAACAATGTATTGTCGAAGGCTTTCATGGCTGGAATCACTCAGTTCTTGTGGGTTTTTTTTTTTCGGGCTATATGGCCATGTTCTAGAGGCATTTCTCCTGACGTTTCGCCTGCATCTATGGCAAGCATCCTCAGAGGTGAGGTCTGCTGGAGCTGGGAAAAAAGGGGTTTATATATCTGTGGAATGACCAGGGTGAGACAAAGGGCTTTTGTAAGTTGGGCTAGGTGTGAATCTTTCAGCTGACCACCTTGATTAGCATACAATGGGCTGACTGTGCCTGGAGCAAACTCTTCTTGAAAGGTGATTAGATGTCCCTGCCTGTTTTTCTCTCTGCTGTTTTTGCTGTTGCAATTTTAGAATTTTTTAATACTGGTAGCCAGATTTTGTTCATTTTCATGTTTTCTTCCTTAAAGGAAGAAAACATGAAAATGAACAAAATCTGGCTACCAGTATTAAAAAATTCTAAAATTGCAACAGCAAAAACAGCAGAGAGAAAAACAGGCAGGGACATCTAATCACCCTTTCAAGAAGAGTTTGCTCCAGGCACAGTCAGCCCATTGTATGCTAATCAAGGTGGTCAGTTGAAAGATTCACACCCAGCCCAACTTACAAAAGCCCTTTGTCTCACCCTGGTCATTCCACAGATATATAAACCCCTTTTTTTCCCAGCTCCAGCAGACCTCACCTCTGAGGATGCTTGCCATAGATGCAGGCGAAACGTCAGGAGAAATGCCTCTAGAACATGGCCATATAGCCCGAAAAAACCCACAAGAACTGAATAATTAATAATAATAATAATTTTCCTTCCCTGTCAAAAATTGCTGGGGTTTCACCAAATTACAAATCCCAGGGTTCCATAGCATTGAGCCATGGCAGTTAAAGTGGTGTCAAACCACAATAACTCTATACAGTGTGGACGCATCCTCAATCTCAGTGGGGCATATTTCCATTCACATGCCCTTCGTCACTCATTCCCACATAAATAACTGGATGTTCTTTCATTTTTACCCTAGAATATAAACCTTGTTCATTATTATATTACATTATTAGAGCAGAACTTTCTAAATTGTGTGTTGTGTGTCAACTGCATTGTGTAGGTGTGCAATGAGAAGGAGACACCTCTGAATCTATGTGAAATAAGCTCTCAAGCACTCTGTGTGTGTATCTCCATAATAAAAGTGAAAATGTGTATATGTGGCTGGGGTGCCCACTTCCACAGACAGGCACCCACTTCCATAAACAGCTTTAACCCAGTGTGCGGAGGGCTCACAAAAAGCCCTCCCTGCAATGAAATTTCAGGTTATAGTGAGCACCACGAACATGTAGCCCAGCCCTTGCCAATGTCCTCCCCAAAGACCCTACAGCCTATCACCCAAGGAAAGTTTTCATTTGGGGAAAATTTCATCCTAGATTGTATGTGTTTCTTCCACCACAGACATCCCAGTGTTTCTTACTTTCTCCGTTGGTGTGGAATTTGCATGATCCCACCCAATGCCTCTCCCTTTACCCTTTCCTACTCTTTTCAACTCTGTCTGCACAACAAACAGAGCAGAACGAATCAGCAACTAAACATACTGGAGGGGTTAGATGTACTGGAGGGGTTTGGGGAATTGACTCCATATGATGGAAGTTGCAATTCACCCTGCATTAAGTAAGAGAATTGTAACCCCCACTGACAATGGACCTGGACCACATTTGGCACACAGGACCCCCATGACCAAAGAAAAATACTGGAGGTTTGGGGGGAATTCACCTTGATTTATAGCTGTTGTAGGCACTGGGATTTACAGTTCACTGGCAAACAAAGAGCACTCTGGACACCACCACCGATGGCCCTGGACCTCACTTGGCAAGCAAAATTTCCATGGCCAACCAAAAATACAGGAGAGCTTTGTGGGAAATTCACCTTGATTTATAGGAATTATAGTTCACCTACATCCAGAGAGTACTATGAATGCAAACAATGATGGATCTGCACCAAATTTGGCATGCATACCCAATAAGCGAAAATTTGAATACTGGTGGGTTTTGGGGGGAACTGGCCTTGACATTTTTTAGTTGTAGGTTCTGGGATTTAAAGTTCACCTACAATCAAAGAGCACTCTACACCCCACTGATGAGGAACCTGGACCTAACTTGGCACACAGAACCCCGATAACCAACTGAACGTACGGGAGGGATTTGATGGGACTGACCCACCATGGTGGAAGTTGTAATTCATCCTGCAACCCAAGAGCACACTGAACCCACCAGTGATGCATCTAGAGCAAACTTGCCCAGCATGACAAACTTTAAGCATTGATGGAGTTTTGGGGGGTTAACCTGGCTTGATGTGAGTTGTAGTTCACCCACAACCTCATGCATTTTGCAAAATAATAATAATAAAAGACTTCTTCTAATAACCTGGGCAACGCCGGGTACCCAAGCTATTATTATATAAAGATAAATTAAAGGTTTTCTTGTGATGTTATTATTGTTATGTTTATTGATACCCCACTTTTTCTCTCCATAGGGAGACTTGGAGAGGCAAAGATATGCTGCATCCCCATACACGTTGTTATTACAATTTGTGTATTTATCCTTATCTTTTATAAGGGGTTGGTTCAACCTCCGGTTTGCTAGTAAAACCGAAATTAGTTTACATCGACGCATGTTTTAAAAGTGTGTCATCCTCATGAAATGTTTGGAAAAGCCCTGTGTTAAGAGGTTATAAATGTTTATCTTAAACTGCTAGGGAAGAAAGAGGCCTCCAAAAGGAAGGAGCCAAATGCATTGGCCAAATGAGGGAACAATTCCATATTAACGAGCAGAGTGTTTCATCCTCTCCTTTCTCACTGATACTCTCTTGCGGGGCTAAGTGCGGATCCCTGAGCAAGTTTACAGGAGAGGAAGGAACAACTGCGCCCAATTGGCACAAACTCAGAGCTGGTCCTATGGCAAAACCCACAGAATAACTGCCTATCCCCTACATGTGAGCTTTATAGGTGAAACCTGCACCTTGTATTGGGACCGGAAACTTATCAGCAACCAGTGGAGCTGTTTAAACAGGAGGGTTGACCGCTCTCTGTAACTTACTCCAGTTAACCATCTGGCCACCGATCTTTGCACCAGCTGTAGTTTCAGAACCGTCTTCAAGGGCAGCCCTATGTAGAGTGCATTACAGTAGTCTAATCTTGAGGTAACTAAGGCATGGACCACCATGGTCAAATCAGACTTCTCGAGGTACGGTCGTAGCTGCGCACAAGTCTTAACTGTGCAAAGGCCCTCCCAGCCACCACCGACACCTGCGCATCAAGCGTCAGCGCTGAATCCAGGAGGACCCCCAGACTACGGACCTGTGTCTTCAGCGGGAGCGTAACCCCGTCAAACACAGAAGAATGTTTATAATTTGGCCCCTTCTGACTTTTAACTGTTTGGAACTCTGAAACCAATGACCTCACAACCTCTGAGGATGTTTGCCAAAGATGCAGGCAAAATGTCAGGAGAGAATGCTTCTAGAACATGGCCATATAGCCCGAAAAACTTACAACAAAACTGTGATTTTTTTTCCAAAAACGGTTTTGATGTCTGGGTTAAATGATGGCTCAAATGTGTACAAATTGATGGTGGCGACTATGTTGAATGGTAATTTTGCATAGAGGACAGTCCAGGCTATATTTCGTAGCAACTTTTGCTGTTATAGGTTCATTCATAACATTTTCGGGATAGGAGGTAAAACTTTTTGACCCACCATAGTATCTATGAGTATTCCTTGGCCTAAGAAAACCTTATGATAATGCATGGGATCTCCATAAATTAAGAAGCAACTTAAAGGCGCACTCGGGGATTTCTGCAAAGCCCAAAGCACAATACCATTATGTCTCTATCTCTCTCTCTCTGTCTCCCTTGGGTGCTTTCAATATTTCATAGCATTCTGGTTGGTAAAAGCAATCTGGCTTCCTTTCAGTGGGAAAGAACAGAAAGGGACACTGAAATTAAGACCTTAGCCTTGAGTGCATATGTGCCTTCAAATTCCCTGCTCAGTTTCGTGATCCTATGCATGTCAGTTCAAAGCAAATCCCAGCAAATACCTTCAAAGTATATCTTATCTACAGTAGAATGAATGTAGTTTGACATCACTTGAACTTGGTTCAATGCTAGGGCATCCTAGGGTTTGTATTATTATTATTATTATTATTATTATTATTATT
>NW_026844366.1:165133967-165168673 GCF_025583915.1 Anolis sagrei ordinatus | reverse complement strand
TAAAGACCTTGTCAAACTACAAATCCCAGGATTCCATAGAATGAAGCCAGAGAAGTTAAAGTGGTGTCAAACTGTATTCATTCTACAATGTAGATGCACCCTAATGGCAGGGCTTTTTGTGCTTTGTGTTCTCAAAGGCTTCCATGGCTGGAATCACTAGGTTGCTGTGAATCTTCTGGGCTGTCTGGCCATGTTCCAGAAGCATTCTCTCCTGACATTTCACCCACATCTATGGCAAGCATCCTCAGAGGTTGTGTGGTCTGTTGGAAACTAGGCAAGTGGGGTTTATATATCTGTGGAATAATGTCCAGGGTGGGAGAAAGAACTCTTGTCAGATAGAGGCACATGTGGATGCTGCCATTAGTCACCTTGATTAGTGCTGAATGGCCTTGCAGCTTCAAAACCTAGTTTCCAACAGACCTCACAACCTCTGAGGATGCCTGCCATAGATGTGGGTGAAATGTCAGGAGAGAATGCTTCTAGAACATGGCCATATAGCCTGGAAAAGTCACAGGAACCTACTTTTTGTGCCTTCTTTCTTAAGGGAGGCTTTGTGTTTCATCCCCAATCGCTTCTTCCAGACTCACACTGAACTCCATTCATTTATTTTAAGGAGGCTCCCTCCTCCTCTCCTTCCTTCTTTCCAACATCTCAGAATGGAGGTGAGCTTTCCAATTTCTTCCCTCCCGTGAAACTTGCCTTGGGTCCAACATCCCATCACCAAAACTGAAAAAAAAGAAAAGAAACTGGACCGTTTAAAGCCTCTAATATGGATGTGTCTACACTGTGGAATGAATGCTGTTTGGCACCACTTTAACTGCAATGTAATCCTGGAATCTTTACGTCTGGCAAGACACCAGCACTCTTGTATGACAAAGGATTTCCCCAGGCAGGAAGCAGTCAGTCTTTGAGGCTGTAAAGCCATTCAGTGCTAATCAAGGTAGCCAATTGCAACATTTACTCTTGCCTCAAGCAGACAAGAGTTCTTTCTTCCACCCTGGACACTGCACAGATATATACTTCTCATTTTCCTAGTTTCCAACAGACCTCACAACCTCTGAGGATGCCTGCCATAGATACAGGCGAAATGTCAAGAGAGAATGCCATTCCCCCAGGCAGGAAGCAGCTTGGCTTTGAAGCTGCAAGGCCATTAAATGTTAATCAAGGTGGCCAGTTGCAACATTCACACTTACCTTAAGCAGACAAGAGTTCATTCTCCCACCTGGACATTATTCCACAGATATATAAACCCCACTTGCCTAGTTTCCAACAGACCTACCAACTTCATAGATGTGGGCGAAATGTCAGGAGATAATGCTTCTGGAACATGGCTAGACAGCCTAGAAAACTCACAGCAACCCAGTGAAAAGCCATGAAAGTCTTCGACAACACAAATTCTAAAACCAGAACAGTAAATAAAGAGCAAGACTCAAAAAGTAGGGAAATTCTAGGCAGGAATCAATCAGGGCCAGCTAATACCTCCTAACAAAGGATTCCCCCAGGCAGCAGTCAGACAGGCATTAAAGCTGCAAGGCCAATAAATGCTTTATTAAGAAAATAAAGTGAAGTGAAGTGAAGTAATCAAGGTGATTAATTGCAGCCTTCACACTTGCCTCAAGCAGACAAGAGTTCTTTCTCCCACCCTGCACATTATCCCACAGATATATACATCCCATTTTCCTAGTTTCCAACAGACCTCACAACCTCTGAGGCTGCCTGCCATAGATGTGGGCAAAATGTCAGGAGAGAATGCTTCTGGAACATGGCCAGACTCCTGGAAAACTCACAGCCACCCACTCTTTTAAGACTTTATGCAATGACGAATGCAACTCCCAACATCCCTTAGTCTTGAGCCATGGCAGTCCCAAGCGGCGTGAAACCGCAGCAAGCCTCCAGTGCGGACGGTCTCTGGAAGCGCTACTTACGAGGCGCGATCCGGGGCGAAGAAATCCACGGCGAAGCCGAAGTAGCTGCCTTCCGCTCCGGAGTAAACGGCGGGGCTTTCCACGTCCAGGTTGAAAGGCCGGCCGGGCGGCAAAGCCAAGAAGAGGAGGAGAGGGAGGAGAGGGAGCCAAGGGCGGCCGGCCATGGCGCGCAGGCAGGAGCCCGGAGAAAGACGCGGAAAGTGGCCCGAAGTCGCCTCGCCAACCCGCCAGGCCGGAGGAGGAGGGACGGGAGGAGGAATAATCACAGCCAGGGACTGAGGGAGAGAGAGAGAGAGAGAGAGAGGGAGAAGGAGAGGGAGCGCTCCCCAGCCCTGACGACCAATCCACGGCGAGGATGAGAGGACTTGCTTTTTGTTTTGTTCCTAGAGCTGCGACTCCGCGCTGAAGGGAGGGAGGGAGAGGAGGAGGAGGCTGGCCCAAAGAGGGTGTGGCTTCCACAGGGGGCGTGGCTTCCTCCTCTGGCCCAAAGTTCCAGAGGCGAATCTGCCACTCTTTGGCCCCCCATTGAACTCACTGTTACATTCATGCTCTTTCACAGCCTGGTTCAATACTTATGGGAGTCTTTGGCCTTCTCTATTGCCTCACTTTACTGCAACTTCTAGGATTCCTGCATCAATAGGAGTCTAGCGTCTAGATCCAGGGAAGCAATGCTACCCCTCTATTCTGTCTTGGTTAGACCACACCTGGAATATGGTGTCCAATTCTGGGCATCACAATTGAAGGGAGATATTGGCAAGCTGGAATGTGTCCAGAGGAGGGTGACTAAAATGATCAAGGGTCTGGAGAGCAACCCCTATGAGGAGCGGCTTAAAGAGCTGGGCATGTTTAGCCTGCAGAAGAGAAGGCTGAGAGGAGACATGATAGCCATGTATAAATATGTGAGAGGAAGTCATATTTATTTATTTATTTATTTACAACTTTTATATTCTGCCCTTCTCACCCCGCAGGGGACTCAGGGCGGATTACAGTGTACACATATATGGCAAACATTCAATGCCAATTTTGACATACAACATATACAGACATAGACAGAGGCTATTTAACTTTTTCTGGCCGCCAGGGGAGCTGTCGCTTTCATCGTCCATCTGCGACGCTGATGAAGCACTTCCGCATTCCCCGCATGCTTCCCCGCTGGAATGCTTTGCTGGAGTCTTCTTTATGACCTCATAAATCAGTTAATTTAGCCTCCCCACACTTTTAAGGTGGTACCTTGTTTTCCTACTTGACAGATGCAACTGTCTTTCGGGTTGCAAAGGTTGACAACAGGCTACACTCAATTGGTTGGAAACCCACTCCAACCCGGGCTGGCTTCGAACTCATGACCTTTTGGTCAGAGTGATCTTAATGCAGCTGACACTCAGCCTGCTGCGCCACAATCCCGGTGCTCATAGGAGTTTGTGCCCTCCAAATAGGATGTTCTGTCTCACTATTATATGTGTTTTATGAGGTCCATTTAAACATCCTGCTCCTATTTTATCTCATCATAGTTTGTTAATTATTTTTATTTGGAATATATAGCCCACCCATTGTCATCTCTATCGTGATTGTGTCTGTTGGAATGTTTATTATTATTATTATTATTATTATTATTTTAATGTCATTTTGATAATGTTGTTGTTGTCTGTTGTATATGCTTTGATTTTATTGCTGTATTATGTTGTCCGGGCTTGGCCCCATGTAAGCCGCTCCGAGTCCCCATCGGGGAGATGGTGGCGGGGTAGAAATAAAGATTATTATTATTATTATTATTATTATTATTATAGGGAGGAGGGAGCAAGCTTGTTTTCTGCTTCCCTGGAGACTAGGACGCGGAACAATGGCTTCAAACTACAAGAGAGGAGATTCCGTCTGAACATGAGGAAGAACTTCCTGACTGTGAGAGCCGTTCAGCAGTGGAACTCTCTGCCCCGGAGTGTGGTGGAGGCTCCTTCTTTGGAAGCTTTTAAGCAGAGACTGGATGGCCATCTGTCGGGGGTGCTTTGAATGCAGTTGTCCTGCTTCTTGGCAGGGGGTTGGACTGGGTGGCCCATGAGGTCTCTTCCAACTCTCTGATTCTATGATTCCCTAGCATTGAAATCCATGCCAATTAAAGTGGTATTGAATTACATTATTTCTCCAGTGTGGCTCCACCTCAATGGGAGTCCGAGCCCACTGCATACTTGCATCCACGTGTCCTTCTTTAAGGTAAAGATTTTCCCCTGACATTAAGTCTAGTTGTGTCCACCTCTGCAGGGTGGTGCTCATCTCTTCTAAAGCCAAAGAGTCTGTGTTGTCCATAGACACCTCCAAGGTCATGTGGCCAGCATGACTGTACGGAGCACCGTTCCTTTCCTGCTGGAGCAGTACCTATTGATCTACTCACAACTGAATGTTTTCGAACTGCTATGTTGGTAGGAGCTGGAGCTGACATCCCCACATGAGTACCTGGGTAGACTTGCCAAACTACACATCCCGGGATTTTCTGCATCGAACCCTTGCAGTTCAAGTGAGGTCCAACGGCATTCATTCCACAGTGTAGCTATTACATTCATACTACGGTAGGGATGTGTGATCCATAAAAATATGATTCAAAAGTCATTACAATACTACGGGGTGCTAACATTTCGTTTCTAAAGTGTTTCTAAAGTATAGTTCGAAAACATGCAAATGTGAGTATGTCAATAGGTACCGCTATGGCAGGAAGGTAACAGCGCTCCATGTAGTCATGCTGGCCACATGACCTTGGAGGTGTCTACAGACAACGCCGGCTCTTCAGCTTAGAAATCAAGATGTACACCGACACCCAGAGTTGGACATGACCGGACTTAATGTCAGGGGAAAACCTTTACCTTTAAAGTATAGTTAGTGAAAATTCATTACTGTAATGAGAGTAATGAAATTTCATTACGATTTCGTTATAGTAATTGTGCATAATTACTATAATTGGGGAAACTACAGGGGCTCCTATCTCTCTCACTTTTAAAACTATTCGGTGAAACTTGCTACAATGGTAGAACACATTTACCACTCTTAGCCCACCAAATTTCAGAATGTTTCACATATCCACAGATTTTGTAGGAATTAAAAAAACCTACAAGAGCGATCTTCTTCAATTTTATATGCAATGCAAAAGATAATCAAGGCATCAATCCCCAGACTGTGTTAGATAAGACAGAATGTTGGATGAGAGAAGGTTGGATAAGCAAGACTCTACTGTGTGTGTATATACACACAGACACACATACACACACGTTTTAAACAGCATAGGAGTCTGTTTGGCTGTCTGTGCCCCTGTTCAGAAGAATCACTGTACTTTCTGTCCCTGTGATAATTGAATTTTGAAAAAATTGGCTTGTGGAAACAAGGATTGGTGAGAACGTTTCAGCAGAGACACTTTGTCCCCATGGAAGTTATTCTTTCAGGAATTAATTTCCCTTCTTAGGGGTAGATTTCTTTCACTTCCTATTTGTTAGTCGGATGTTTATAACATGGGGACTGCCCATATATCTAATTCTGTAGTAAAATATTATTCACTGTATAAAATGGCAAAATCAAGATTTGCTTTTTGGAATTCTCTTGAGGGATGGTTCAGCTATGAAACCCAACGGGTGAACTTGGACTAGTCAGTCACACTCTCTCAGCCTCAGAGGAAGTCGAAAGCCATCCTCTTCTGAACAAGGAAACCCTGTGATAGGATCACCATAGGTCTAAAACAAAAATATCTTCACACACTCCAGTGCCATGTTTGTTCCAATGAAAACATAGAGGGAAACACAGGGATTAATTATTACTGAGTTGATCTGATGAATTACCTGCAACCCACATTTTTGTGTGGGCAGGAGTGTTTTCATTGAATGTGCTTCCTTTTTCACCCTTATTGTTTTTTTATCTATATTGGAAACAGTTGAATGCATGAAAGCCCCTGTTTTGATGAGTCAACTCCTTCCCTCCCACACAGTCTCCACGCAGTTTAGTCATGTTCTCAGGGAAGCTGAAGTCATTCCAGTTGCTGCCCGTGAAAGAACTTGGGCAGTCTAGACATCTTCAGGGTGTAGCCACTAGGGCTGTGTGATCAATGTTTCAAAAGTAATTAAAAAAACTAGGGCCACTGGCATTTTGTTTCTAAAGTGTTTCTAAAGTGTTGTTACTGAAAATGTCATTACTATAATGAGAGAAAAGGAAATTCATTAATTTTTCATTATATATTTACGCAAATGGGGGAACTTCATGGGCTCTTTTCTCCCTCATTTTTACACCTGTTAGGGTGAAACTTGCTACAATGCTAGAACACATTTACCACTCTTAGCCCATCAAGTTTCAGAACGTTTCACTTATCCATGGATTTTTGGATAATCCAGTCTACTCTCCATATATTTTTGTCTCCTCCCTCCCCTCCTTCAGAAAATACTTGTGAAAGAGTATTATTAATAAGAATTTCAGCAAACAGCAAAGTGTCAGTCTCAGAAAAACCACTACCTACTACCAGTACCTACCTACCAATACCAAACATAATTTCTTTCCTTTGCAATGTCAAGTTCTCTCAGTTGTTGAATTTAGTGAAAATATTTCCCCCTTTGCTATTTATTTCTTCTATTTGTTACATTTCATTTCATTTGGCTGGTGCTTAAAAATAATATTAGCCTTGGCTTTTGTTGAAGCTTTGTCTACAGAACTACACAACATAACCCATCTTCTCTCCTCTATTTCCAACCTCAATCAGGAAATATACTTTCAAAAGACGATTACTAATAAGAATTGTACCAGCAAAAAGCAAAGCCTCGGTTTCAGGAAATCCATTACCAGTACCTACCTACCTAAGTACCTACTACCAAACCAAATATCTTTCATTTGCAAATCTTATTAAGTTATCTCTGTTGCTTGATGTAATAAAAATATTACTTAAAATATCTCTCTCTTGGCTCTTCATTTCTTCTATTTATTATATTTTATTTAATTTGTCTGGTGCTTAAAAGTAATGTTAGGCTTGGGTTTTGTTGTAGCTTTGCCTAGAAGAAAATAATTTCAAAAGATAATTATTAATAAGAATAGTACCAGCAAATAGTACTAGCTGGGAAGTCTCCCATTGCTGCCAATGGCAGGATTTGCCTGCATTTTTTGGCTGCAGACCTGAAAATGATTTTCGGACTCTGGCCATTTTTAGGAGGCTTGTGAAGACAAATCCACAGGTTTGCTGAAATTCAGTTCAGCCAACTTGCACGACCATAGTAATTATAGTGCATCTGAGGAAAAGGATTGATATACATAAAAACTCACACTAAAATATAAATCAGTATTTAAAACATGCTAGAGTTGGTGCTAGAAATAATATCATACTTAAGCTAACTGGCACAACCTGGGGATCGCAACCAGTGAAGACATCAGCCCTTGCGCTTTGCTACTCTTCTGCTGAATACGCATGTCCAGTGTGGAACACATTGCACCCCGATAAAACAGTGGATGTGGCACTTAATGAGGCATACTGCATTATCACGGGATGTCTACGCCCTACACCACTGGAGAAATTACACTGTTTAGCCAGTAACGCACCACGTCACATCCATTGGGAAGTAGCAGCCAGCAATGAAAGGACCAAGGCAGTGACATCTCTGGCCCATCCTCTGTTCAGAAATCAACCAGCACACCAATGTCTTCAATGAAAAAATAGTTTCCTAAGATCTACAGAGATATTCACAGGAACACCTCAGCAAGCAAGAGTCCAAAAGTGGCAAGCTAAAACCTGGAACCTCAATCAGTGGCTGAGACCAGATGAGAAACTCTGGGCACACAGAAGACTAGGCGACTTGGAAAGTGCTGAACAGACTGCACTCTGGAACCATGAGATGCAGAGCCACTCTAAAGAAATGAGGCCACAAAGTGGAGACCATGACACACGAGTGTGAAGAAGAGCAAACCACAGACCACTTACTACAATGCAGTCTGAGCCCTGCCACATGAACAATGGAGGACCTTCTTACAGCAACACCAGAAGCTCTCCAAGTGGCCAGCTTCTGGTCAAAGATAATTTAGCATAATGCCAAGTTTTTAACTATGTTTGTGGTTTTTTGTACATTACAACTGTATTCTCAACTTGCTTCTGACACGATAAATACAATAGTTGTTAAAATGCTGCTGTTTCTTTTTTCATTCATATATTTTTCCTATTTAAGCTTTTCTTCTGTTACAAAACAAATTAACTGAAGCTCTCGTTCTTGCTGGGTTTTTAAAAAAGAAAAAAGAAAAAAGAAAGAATAATAACTAAATCTGACAGGTCAGCAGATTTCAAACACTAATTTTAGCCTGAAAAGACAAGAATGATTTGTGGTAAAAAACATTTCCTACAAAGAAAATTCTTACACTGCCAAGAGAGGTAGAAAACATAGAGTCCCAATTCTGTTTGCTTAGTGGTTGAGTATGACTGGAAAATGATCAAGTAATGGCTCTAGGGAGTCAGATGCCAGACAGTAAACAAAATGTGCGGAGATGTTTACATTTCATCTGTCTTTAGGGTTAGGCTCGGCTATCCTGCTGAAAGTGGCAATTAAAGGGAGGCTTGAGAAGCACAGACACCAGTCTATGTTATCATAGTGATTCAAAAGGAACAATTTCCAGAAAAGTAACAACACAAAACCATCCCTCACTTTAGGGTATGTTGAAGGGGACTATAGTCCGTAAACATCACCAGGAGTGCATATTCTATGGCTCAGCTATATCTGGTTATGTACAGTCGTAGTTAACTGTTATGGGGACGCTTTTAGCTAAAGAATGTCATCCTTGTTGTTGTATTGAATTCTAATAGGCAAGATCTTTATGCCAAGTGTTTTATGTAGTACTTTTTTATACTATTGTCCTTTTATACTGTTTTATATTGTTGCTTTTTGGCATTGTTTTATATAGTTAGATATTGTTTTATCTGTGTGAATGCAAATGACCTTTGGTCTGGGCATGAATAAACAGTAAACAATATTTACAGTAACCTTTGCTGAACTCAATGGGACAATTTCCTGTGTACAAAAGCTGACTGGACTCACAAAATGATCTCAGGATGGGTCTGCCCAAACCAGACAAAGTGGACCCATCTCAAATCTGTCAACTTCTACTGAATATGGAGAATTTTCTTGTGATACTGATTTTGCTCCACTTTTAGAAAAGTCGAGGATATTCTGGAGCCTGCTGGGAACTCCAGTGTGTCTCAGGCAGTCTGCACAGTAAGATCAGGTCTAATTTGGTCCAATCTGTTGTGTAGATGAACATCACATCCTCACCCTTTTCACAATTCCATCAGCGCTGCCTCCGAAAAATCCTGCAAATCTCCTGGGAAGACAAGTGGACAAATGTCAGCGTGCTGGAAGAAGCAAAGACCACCAGCACTGAAGCGATGGTTCTCTGCCATCAACTCCGCTGGACCGGCCACGTTTTCCGGATGCCCGACCACCGTTTCCCAAAGCAGTTGCTCTATTCCAAACTCAAGAACGGAAAACAGAGTGTAAGAGGACAGGAAAAGAGATTTAAAGATGGGCTCAAAGCCAACCTTAAAAACTCTGGCATAGACACTGAGAACTGGGAAGCCCTGGCCCTTGAGCACTCCAGCTGGAGGTCAGCTGTGATCAGCAGTGCTGTAGAATTTGAAGAGGCACAAATGGAGGGCAAAAGAGAGAAACGTGCCAGGAGGAAGGCACGTCAAGCCAACCCCGACCGGGACTGCCTTCTACCTGGAAACCGATGCCCTCACTGCGGGAGATGTAGATCAAGAATAGGACTCCACAGTCACCTACGCCAGAACACCGATGTTGGAGGACCATCATCTTTAGACTACGAGGGATCACCTAAGTAAGCAAGCCTTTCCACATATTAAATAGTGCAGGGGGAGAGGCTGTCTTGTCCTGTGCCATCCTCAGCATTACTTTTCCCATCTGGCCACAGAGCTCCATACTAGTTCCTAGCTGTCATGGGTGACTCTGCTATTGACAGAATGGAATGCACAACCAGCAAGAAGGAAGTCCCAATACATTTTGTTCATACAATTTGTGTGTGCCTGCATCTCTTATAACGTGTTGGTTTAATCTCCGCTTTGCTAATAAAACTGAATTACTATGTCGCAAAATGATGCATATCTAAAAATGATGTGATATCAAAATGAAACATTTGGAAAGCTCTGCTCTAAAGTCTGATCCTGCATTTAGTGGTCAGTGTAGGATAACTATTACTTTGAAACTAGAAACTGGACTTTATTCTTCATTGCTCTATTCTCTAGCACTGCTTCTCAAGTTGGCTTGCGCAATCTGGGAAAACCTTGATCTGTTTCAGTGTCCCGACTTTCAATGGGGGCTCCAATCCATTTTTTGGGAGCCTCCCAAATTTGGGAGGGGAGATATCTGTTTTTGCTCTGGGGTGCCAAAAGATTGGTTTTCTATCCGCCCATTATTGGGGGGGGGGGGTTCCTAGGCAACCCTTTCCATCATTTAGGCATTTAAGCTGTTTCTACTCTAGAGGAGAGGTGCTGCAGGCAGATGCACACACCTTCTTTCCTGGGCCTGCACACTACACGTACTCTTTCCAAGGCATTTAAAGGAGGCATGTTCTTCTTAAAGCTGTTTCTTACTCTAGAGGAGAAGCAATATAGGTAGGCACATGCTTTAAGGAGAGTTCTACTCTAGAGGAAAGGCGCTCAGCTGCAGGCAGGCGCGCAAGCTTTAAGGAGGCTTCTTACGCAGGGGAGGTGCTGCAGGGAGGCAGGTGTGTATGGTCTTTCTCTCCCAGATCTGCACCACGTCAGCAGCCACGTACTCTTTCCAAGGCATTTTAAGGAGGCGTCCCACTTCTAGGTAAGGAAGAGTGATGACTTCCTGGAGCTATCTCTGGGTTTTCACCTTTTTTCCTGGCACACATTAATCTTCTTTCTGCTTTGAGTTTAATGCTTCCTTACAGCTGTTTCTACTTTCTACTCTACTAGAGATAACGGATAGTAGTTTTCAGGGAATTAGGGTTTTCTTTTTGTTTGCTGGGGGATTAATAAAAAAGATTAAACTGTGATGTTGAAAAGCAGAGGAGGAGCCGAGATCGGCTCCCACTTGCTTTTGTTGCAGGTGGATTTTTGTACTGGGAGGGCCCTTGCCATTACGGCCTCCCAGAGTACCAAAGGTACCCAAGGAAACAAGAAATGAATTCCGCGTACAAGGCTAATCTCCACCTTACAGAGTCTGCTGCCTGTTGTTGTTGTTCATTCGTTCAGTCGTCTCCGACTCTTCGTGACCTCATGGACCAGCCCACGCCAGAGCTCCCTGTCGGCCGTTACCACCCCCAGCTCCCTCAAGGTCAGTCCAGTCACGTCAAGGATGCCATCCATCCATCTTGCCCTTGGTCGGCCCCTCTTCCTTTTGCCTTCCACTTTCCCCAGCATAATTGTCTTCTCTAGGCTTTCCTGTCTCCTCATGATGTGGCCAACTTTGTCTCTAGTATCTTTCCCTCCAGTGAGCAGTCAGGGCTTTATTTCCTGGAGGATGGACTGGTTGGATCTTCTCGCAGTCCAAGGCACTCTCAGAACTTTCCTCCAACACCACAGCTCAAAAGCATCGATCTTCCTTTGCTCAGCCTTCCCTAAGGTCCAGCTCTCACATCCGTAGGTTACTACAGGGAATACCATGGCTTTGACTAGGCGGATCTTTGTTGCCAGTCTGATGTCTCTACTATTTACTATTTTATCGAGATTGGACATTGCTCTCCTCCCAAGAAGTAAGCGTCTTCTGATTTCCTGGCCACAGTCTGCATCTGCAGTAATCTTTGCACCTAGAAATACAAAGTCTGTCACGGCCTCCACGGTTTCTCCCTATATTTTCCAGTTGTCAATCGTTCTTGTTGCCATAATCTTGGTTTTTTTGATGTTTAGCTGCAACCCGGCTTTTGCGCTTTCTTCTTTCACCTTGATTAGAAGGCTCCTCAGCTCCTCCTCGCTTTCTGCCATCAGAGTGGTGTCATCTGCATATCTGAGGTTGTTAATGTTTCTTCCAGCAATTTTCACCCCAGCTTTGCATTCATCAAGCCTTGCACATCGCATGATGTGTTCTGCATACAAGTTAAAAAGGTTGGGTGAGAGGATGCAGCCTTATAAGTTGATTTTTTCCAGTCTGATGGCCATTCTGATGGCCAGCAAAGGATCACCGCCTTGTCGGGGCGCTGGAGCTTGAGCACCTCAATGATGTCATGAGCGAAACCGTGAAGGGACACCCAAGACGGGACGGTTGTGGCAGAGAGGTCAGACCAAGCGTGATCCCTGGGGAAGGCAATGGCAAACCACTCCAGTATCCTTGCCAAGAAAACTAAATGGACTGCTGCCTGTAGCAGTCAATTTAACTTACCTGAAGGTAATGTCAGTCCTCTGGAGCAGTGCTTCCCAAAACTTAAAATTCGTTTTAATGATGATTTTTAAACTCTATGCCTAACTTTTGTTTTCTGTATTATAATATGTATTTTATGGAAATATGTTTTAATATGTGTATTCTACAAAGTGTTTTAAAATGAGCCGTGAGACAAGCTGTATAAGAAATAAAATTATTAGCATCATCATCATCATCATTAGTCATTGAACCCTTCAGAAGACATTTTTTTCTGCAGCATCCTAACATTATTCCTGATTTTTACTAAGGATTTTGAACCCACAAAGTTCTTCCTTATTTCATCTATGCCTATGTTACTTTGGAAATAAAGGGAAAAAATCAAATACAATCACAAACCTTTATTTTGATATAAATAGTGAATTTGTCATGAATGAAATTGTTTCATATTTGCACTTAAAATACTTTTGAAATTTTTGTCTGACCCTGGAATATACATCTGGGTGACATCCAACTTACTCCATACACTTTTGCTAGAGAGAATGCATGGGTCTGAGATGCTGGACTGTGATAAAATGACTTCCATTTGCAAAGAGGTTTGGAGATAACCCATGCTTCCTCTTCCTTCACATTAGAGACAAGTGAATAGTTGACTTCATGTGGTTTTATTTTAAAATCCATTTTAAATTTGATTTTTAAGATTTTTCAGACACTGCTTTTGCAGAACCCTAGCATTTCATGGAATAGTTTGGGAACCACTGCTCTAGAAAGTTTGGTCATGAAAAGAGAGAGTTTGGGTAACTGCATTTCTTGTGTGCCTTCAAGATTTCGGTGACACTTCTGTGAATTTATCATTGATTTTTCTTAGTAAGTTTTGTTCAGTGGGGAGTTGCTGTAACTTCCTCTGTGGCTAAGTGTACGTGACTGGTCCAAGGTCACCCAGTGGGATTACACAGATGAATGGGAATTCAAACCATAGTATCCTGGAGCCCCAATCCAGCACTCCAACCACTACACCACACTGGCTCTCTAGAATAATGTAATACAGAGATACAATCCAGAGATAGGTATTCACTTAATCTCCTAGATTAAAATGAAAACCAAAAGCATGGCAGTAGAAAGAGTACTTAGAAATGTATAGTTCCTAAGAAGTGATTCACAGATTGCAACAGTAATGAGACACAGATGGGTTACTTGTTATTGTTTTTAAATGACCAGTGAACAGGAGTCAGGGGCTTTCCTGCTCTTTTAGTCTAAGAGGCTCTAACTGGGTCAACTTAAAATTAGAGCTGTTTATTAGAATTTTAATATAGAAATGTTGCAAGCATGTGAGTATGCTGCCACTGAAGTTGGCTAATGCAGACGGAAGGGCTAATATTTTGTTCCTTCCCTTGAGCTGCAAAGTGCCTTCAGCAAGACCTGTTTAGTCGTTAGATTAATGTATTGGTTCAAAAATCATATTGCTTGCCTTGCTAACACTCTTATCGGTGTGCTCCTACGCACATTGTGGAGTGTCTAGACTAGGAGAACAAAAGGTTAGTTACTTTGAATGTTGAAGATAAGCAAATCTAATTTAATCTATATAACAAAATCAACATGTATGTGTCTAGAAACAAATCAAAGCCAAAGGGAAAGACGAACTTTCATGCCTGCGTCAATTAATACAATATGACCCTCACACCCATGGGAGATATGTTCCTGAATTTACTGTAGAAACAAGAAACTGTATAATAGTGCTGAAATAAACTCCATTTACTGGAAGATAACCTAGGACCCTTCTACACAGCCATATAACCCAGAATATCAAGGCAAATAATCCACAATATCCGTTTTGAACTGGATTATTTGAGACCACACTGACATATATCCCAGTTCAAAGCCGATAATGTGGGATTTTATACAGCTGCGCGGAAGGGTCTTAGAGGACCTAGAAACTTCCTAGAGCAGCGGTTCTCAACCTGGGAGTTGCGACCCCCAGAGGGGTCGTTGCGCTATTTTTGGGGGGTCGCGAAGCGGCGTTGGTCGGCCCTGCCCCTGCCAAAATGGCTGCCAACCCTTGCTGTTTGGGCAAGGGAGGACTGCCAGCTCCCCGCGCCTTTCTGAGTGTAGGGCACGGGGGGTGGGGGGGAGGTGGAGGGCTGCCCTCACAGCCTTGCCATGAGTGCAGCCTTTCTGCCTGCCCCCTGCGCCTTTCCGAGATCTGTTTTCCCCAAACTCCACCAGTGTTCACATTGAGGCATATTGAGTATCCATGCCAAGTTTGGTCCAGATTCATCATTGTTTGAGTCTGCAATGCCCTCTGGATGCAGGTGAACTACAACTCCAAAACTCAAGGTCAGTGCTCACCAAACCCTTCCAGTTTTTTTCGTTGTTCATGGGAGTTCTGTGTGCCAAGTTTGGTCCAATTCCATCATTGGTGGAGTTCAAAATGCTCTTTGATTGTAGGTGAACTATAAATGCCAGCAAATACAACTCCCAAATGACATAATCAATTCTCCCTCCAACCCCACCAGTGTTCAAATTTGGGCATATTGGGTAAGGTAAGGTAAAAGTTTTCCCCTGACATTAAGTCCAGTTGTGTCCAACTCTGGGAGTTGGTGCTCAATTTCTAGGCCAAAGAGCCGGTGTTGTCTATAGACACCTCCAAGGTCATGTGGCTGACATGACAGCATGGAGCGCTGTTGTTGGGTTGTTGGGATGGGTGCCAAATACATCCTGCATTTCAGATATTGACATTATGATTCATAACAGTAACACAATTACAATCAGGAAGTAGCAATAATAATAATTTTATGGTTGGGGGTCACCACAACGTGAGGCGCTGTATTAAGGGGTCACGGCATTAGGAAGGTTGAGAACCACTGTCCTAGAGATATATCTTCTCTGGGAATTAATTTCTATATTAATTCTAAGCAACCACATTACACAGAATAATCTGGAGACTCTAGAAAGTTTCCAGAGAACATATTTTTGTAGGATGCAGGTAGGTGAAACACTACTAAATGTGCGATTCACAGTTGACCACGATGGGAAAATGGGATTTATAGTGTCGTTTTGGACAAGTTTGTAATTTTTTCTTTACAACAGATTGATAAAGAATAATGACCCATCTAGGGAACATATATATTCCAAGCAGTAAGATGAAAGTCATAACTTGTTGCAATTTATGGATTGATTTGTTTGCATACGATAAGAAGCAATGATCTCACACCCTTCCTCCTCCTCCTCCTTTTTCTTTTCAATATTCTGACTCATCACCATCAGAACTGGCAACAGTTACACTCATAAACAATTCTAGTACCTTCTGTGGTAGAACAATGCCTATTTGCTTAAGTTAGAAGTATATAAGTAAACTTTAGTAAACTCCCACCCCCTCAGGACAAATGTACTCCATAGATAGCCAAAAATCTGAGATCTTCACAAATATGGAAGAATTGTTTGCAGAGAACTACCCACACACAGTAGGCACCTATTCATAACTCTTTAATTAAGACTGGATTAAAATGCCTATATTTCTAGTTTAGTTAAGTTTTAGTTTAGTTTAACTATTTTTAGTTTTGCTTACAAAAGCAGTCGCATGGAATGTGACGAACGTGACAAGCAAGGATACCATGCAGTTTTGAGTCAAAAGTACATATTTTTCCAATGAGTAAGAGATGTTCTCTGAGACTCTTTTTGGTTTACATTTGGTCCTTGTGCTATTAATGCTGGTTTACCAAAATTTCATCAACATGAATAGGTTTTACATAGAGTGCTGCTCAGACTATCTGATATGGGGGAACAGTAATTTCTTGTTTGTGCCAGGCACAAATATATTTTACCTAGATTTCCCCCCCTGAAAATTAGCTGCAGATCATAAGCCAACAATTTTTGGATTGACAATCTTCTTAAATCATGACTTTGAACACTACTGTTGTGCAGCAGATTTGTATAATGTAAGTTGTTGCATGCATATAAACTCCAAGTGAAATATAGTTAACTTCTAAACTTCAGTAGAATAGCATTCTGCAGCAGAAGCGGAAGGAGAAATTCCCTCTCCAGGTTGTCAAAAATGTCTTATTACATTTATATACTACCCTTCTCACCTCAAAGGTGACTCAGAGCGGTTTTTAAGTGTTAGACCCTCTGAAGAAGATCTGAGGTGGGCACAGCAAGTATGAGGCAGAAAAAAAATACTGTATGTTTAATTATATATTTTCTGTTAGATCTTAGATAGCTATACTGTTTCTCCTTTTATTGAAAGGAAGATACATTTTTTGAAATCCAATTATCACACGGACAGAAATTGAGATGAACCTTCTGAATGGGACAAACAGCAAAAACAAAACAAAACAACAAAACCCAAAACCCTCCTCCAAAAAACAAACAAAAAACAACCCCCCTCCCAACACACACAGATGTTAATCCTTTCCTATGCTATCCAAAGATATAATATCTATCTATATATTTATCTATCTAATCTATACCTGGGCCCCCAGTTAAACGGGTTAAACCTCTGAGCTGTTGAACTTGCTGACTGAAAGGTTGGCAGTTTGAATCCGGGGAGCGGGGTAAGCTCCCACTGCTACACCCTGCTTCTGCCAACCTAGCAGTTCGAAAACATGCAAATGTGAGGAGATCAATAGATACTGTTTCTGTGGAAAAGCAACAGCGCTCCATGCAGTCATGCTGGCCACATGACCTTGGAGGTGTCTACAGACTTTGGCTTAAAATGGAGATGAGCACCACCCTCCAGAGTTGGACACGACTAGACTTAATGTCAGGGAAACCTTTACCTTTACTTTTTATATCTATATCTCTGGAATTACACTTTGAAAAGTACCTGTTCTAACTTACAAAGGAATTGAATTTACTAACAAATCCATAGAACCTATCTTGTTTGTAACTTGGGGACTGCCTGTATTTATGCAGAATATTAGTACAATCTATGGTTTACAACAGTTACTCACTATAAACTATCTGTCGATGATATTGGAAATGATAACCACATGGGACCTGATGACTTTAGAAGTCTGTGGCACTCCAGAGCTTCTGCGACCAGCTAAACAATAAACTGATATCTAATAGGAGTAAGCTTTTAACATTACAGCCTACAAATTGGTGATGAACTTTGGAAATGTCACTATCCAGATTTTTATGAGAACCTCCAATGCACAGTATACACACACCCAATTGTTTTCCAATATGTGTGAGCCGGATTAAATTGCATACATGCATTATGATTTCACTGCTATCTAAAATTGGTGCAGATCAAACTCATACTAAACATATTGTGCACTGACTGTGTCAAGAACTGAAGATGTGTGTGGATCTCCTCCTGGCTGCTCCAGAAGACAGTGCGCCAAGCAAACACATTTAAGGTTCTAGCCCGCCAGCACAATCCTATATCAGATATGTTCAGTTAAAGGGACTTACACACTTACCAGGTCATCCTTCAAACATTTTCTTCTGCTTTAAGGAAATGTCAATTTCTTTGGAATGCATGTGTCAGGAAGAGATAATTCTCCAGAAGATAGACTGCAGCTTCCATCAATATGAGATAGCATGGCCTAGTCTGGAGAATCACATGGTACTAACTCATCATTTGGAATAATTAGTCCCTATACAATATTTGTTGATGATAGGGTGACCTGGAGGTCTCTTTCATAAAACAGCCATATATTGAAGCCAACTCCAACACCAGTTAACAATAAAAAGCACAGTATTCACTAAAATATGTTTTAAATACATTCCTATAAGCGTGTACCTCTAGGAAATTAAATTGGGATCTAATTTCAGTTGCTAGTCCCAACTACAGCAATTCCACAATATCATGTGCTGAATAGTGAATCACTCAAGCTAATCCCTTTGATTGGGATTAACATTTGAACTGGGACCAGCAATTGGATTTAGGTTTTGTTGTTCTCTAAAACAGATCTGTTCCTAGTTATTCAGGAAAGCTATACAAGTTTCCAACAACATAGAGTTTACATGGGAAAAATTGCTTGCAAAAGTCATTTTTGGGTGGAATGAAACAGGAACTTCTTGCCTATTCTGGAGTTTTGCAATTTTTCAAAAATGAACAGTATTTCTTTTTTTAAAAAAAGGATATACAATAATTTTTTGATGCTTTAAACTGACATGTGGGAAGACTGAAGTCTTGAAAGGTGGTGACGTAATGCATTTAATTATCATATATACTCAAGTAGAAGACAATTTGAATATAAGCCGTGGCACCTAATTTTACCATTAAAAACTGGGAAAACATATTAACTGAAGGTGGAAAATGATGCAGCTAATGGTAAATGTCAAAATAAAAATAGATACCAATAAAATTACATTAATTGAGACATCAGTAGGTTATTTTTTTTAAATATTTACATAAAACTGTAATTTAAGATAAAGACTGTCCAACTCTGATTAAACCATTATTCTAACCATCTTCAATGTAAATGTGCGTACATATCCTTCCAATAATGATGAGATTAAAAGAATGAGTGCAATAATAGTAATAATAATAATAATGGAATAAATGTAATAATAATAATAAAGTAAAATAATAAATATAACAATACTAGAGTTAAATAATAAATGTAGTAATAACAATAATAAAGTAAAATAATGAATGTAATAATAATAATGGAGCAAAATAATAAATAACCTTGACTTGAATATAAACTGAGAGGGACTTTTTCAGCCTAAAAAAAGGGCTGAAAAACTCAGCTTATACTCGAGTATTTTCGGTACACTAATACACACAAACACGTGGGGAGAAGGGGAATGATAGCTGAACCAGGTGGGAAAAATCGATTCTTTTTAATACTACATTTCTCTTTCTTTAGACTTCGAACCACCAGTGTCTTTGGCCCCTAGCTCTAAAACCCTCATCAGTTTGAAGTATTATGCTGTTTTCCTTTAATTAATGTAGTCACCTTGCAACAGAGCTAACTATAAAGCTGGGTTAACCTTGTTTTCCCATAGCTTGCTAAAACTATATTACGTGACAATATAAGTCACATACCTAATTGGATTTTACTCATTCACCGCAAGATTAAGTGCATATTTTAACCCCATATCTCATTCCACAACTGTTCTGATTGGGCAACAAAGTAGATTCCCCAGTGGTTCATTCATGCGTCTTTCCTCCTCAAACACTTCACCATGTTTAGAAGATTGCTTAAACAAGAATCACTGTATAAGAAAATCCCAATTGCTACGGACAGTAGGCTCTATTTCAGAAGAAGGCATTTGCAAATCATCTCTGCATAAGAAAACCCTATGAAATGTATGGACCTGCTGTTAAGTCGATTGGTTACATGAAGGCACATATATATAGCTACAATATCCAAAATACTCACAATAAGAGATGAGAATTATGGTTTAAAATATCTGGAGAGCTGAACAGCATCCTTCCCTAGTTTACTGCTTAAGAAATGCAAATCTTTTGATTCTTTCTACACAATGCACTAGTTTCACGGATTTATAGGTTCAGCTCCACCTGTGTATTTGGAACTCCACTCTCCTGTCAGCATGCAGAATGACTTGCATTTGTAATCCATTTCCCTTTCAAAAGGCAGTGTGATAGGGAAGCATCTTTACAATGTACGTGGGGTACGTCTGTTCTCATAGAGAAGGAAATCTAGAAATCTGCGAGCATTCAAAACCACTCTGATATTTCAGAACTAGTTTACAATATCCACATCAGCTGCAGAAATATAAACATACAGTACATACATTTCTTAAATGCCAAAGCAATGACCAACAGCTAATAATTAAACTGAGGAACATTTTTATTACAGACCACAGCAAGCAAGCTGTGGAGGTGGAAATTAAAGCTAAACTCAAACCGGACAAAAGCAAGGACATTCCATTGCTTGTATTTTTCTTAACTGAAACTATGCAGGTCTTCACATGACATCATTATGAACTTGGGAACAGTGTAAGAATTCCTTGGCATATTTCTGTATCCCTGAAACTGACACCACATTATTCTCTCAGCACAAAAACAGTTCCCTGTCCACAGCGCAGTGCAGCCAAGGCTTTGGAGATGCAGCATAAAATGTCATGTCTGCATTGTCCCTGGAAACAAAAGTAAGATTCTGAAAAACTCTAAGAGACTTGCAGGGGAAATCTGTATTGATAAATATGTTTGATCCCGAGTTTAAGCCTTTTAAAACTGAAAGACTGGCTTATTAGATTTTTTTAAAAATCAGCTAGAAATTAACCTGAATGATAAAAAGAATAGTTTAAATTTAGTTGCTAGTCTGACCTAGATGGGAATTGAATCACTGAATGTTATGTCAATACTTATGTAAACAGCACTGCTTAAAATAGATGTGCTTTTGTTCAAACTAACAAATGTCTTCAGATCCTTAAATTAACAAGTTTTCCCCCTGTCCTATTCAGCACCATATCGAAATACCATGCAATTAAATGAATGGAACTCATTACATGAATCATTACAAAACCATCACAGTCTCCTTTCTTGTCTGCTTTCAATGGTGAGGCAAATCACTGAATCCATAAGCAACTGTTACTCTAAGTAACATGATTTTATTCCTGGGTTATAAATATCATTGTCTAATTGGTTCTATCATAAAAACAGGGAAAATTTATTAAACTGTAAAAACTTTGTTTTTGCAGGACATCTTGCAGCACATTTTTAGTTTTTCAGTACATATCTCATAGGTAAAGGTAAAAGATTTTCCCTGACATTAAGCCTTGTTGTGTCCAACTCTGGGGGGTGGTGCTCATTTCCATTTCTAAGCGGAAGAGCTGGCGTTGTCCATAGACACATCCAAGATCATGTGGCTGGCATGACTGCATGAGGTGTCTTCACCTTCCCGCTAGTGCGGTACCTAGTGATCTACTGAAATTTGTATGTTTTTGAACTGCTAGGTTGGCAGAAGCTGGGGCTAACAGTGGGAGCTGACCCCAATCCCCGGATTCGAACCGCCAACCTTTCGGTCACCAAGTTTAGCAGCTCAGCAGTTTAACCCACTGCGCCACTGGGAGCTCATAGTCTCTCAACCAATTCAAAATAGTCTGTGGCAGCCACAAAAACAAAGTTTTGGGAGTATAACAACGACTTTCAAAGTAAGTGCTGCACAATTAAACAGGAACAACACTTTCAAACCAGGAAGGGAACATTTCTCAAATTTTGCTAGTGTTATTTGATGGAACTATTTTAAGCAAGCTTTGTCCATCAAGGAAAGTAGGGCTAGTGAAAGTGTGTCCCTTCAGATGCCGTTGAATTGCAACTGTCATCTTCCTGCACCATTCACTATGCTGGTTAGAAGTTATGGAACTTCTAGTACATGGACATGTGGAGGGACACACGTTGATCAGCCATACTCCATGATGAACTAAAATCACAGTTCATCTTCAGGTTTGTGGAAAAGTCAACTGAACAAATGAATGCATTATTGTGGTAGAGACTTTTATTGGTAACATCAGATGCTCAGTGAGTATGGAGAAAGAAGCTTCACTAAACCTAGGAGAATTAGTCATATAATCAAGAGTATTGAATTTGTGTGATTTTATCTTTCTATCAGGGATGGATACTTTTTAATCCTAGCCAAAATACTTAGTGGTGAAAGCACTAGCACTCAGAATTACTACCGGATTTGAAGCATCTCTGAAAATTACTCCGGAGACACAAGGCCCAAGTCATTTGCTTATTATAACCCCCAATATGGAATTGTACAGAACATGTTGTGCCTGATTCAATGCTTTAATGTTCTCCTTATCTTTCACTTCTGGAATGTTACCAGACACCACAGGGTTTTAAGCAATGTTTCGGGAAGATTTCTTGAAACCATCATGGGATTGATTAAAGATGACAATTATTAGGTGGCCATCTGCAACATTCACACTTGCCTCAAGAAAATGAAGAGTTCTTTCTCCCACCTTGGACATTCCACAGATATATAAACCTCACTTGCTTAGTTTCCAACAGACCTGTCAACCTCTGAGGATGCCTGCCACAGATGTGAGTGAAATGTCAGGAGAGAATGCTTCCCGGAAAACTCACAGCAACTCAGTGATTCCAGCCATGAAAGCCTTCAACAACATAAATAAGGAATGTGGTTTGGGTCACTCTCAGCTCAAATAAGACAACAATAAGAGTCAACATCCTATGTGAAAAACCAAAACCCACTATTTTAAACATGTATACAAATTTAGAACAGTATCACATTTAATGAGATCCATTTAGACGTGTTTGTATTTTATGACTTTGGAAGAACTCCCAGAGATTCATTGTATAGCAAGGCCTACATGTAATGTGGTATTTGGTAAAAGTATTTCCATATTCATAAAGATGGTTAGAAAACATTTTATAGTACTAGAAGAGACCATTTCAGAACACATAATGCATATCAACATTACGAATCTTAAAGCCACTCCCTTCTGACATTAATCCTCAAGTTAAAGCAGTTAAGAAACCTTTCTCCAATGTAGATCTTCGCACTCTGCATTAAGCAATTTAGAGGATTGCACTCCAGCATAATTTTGTCTTTGATTCTGAATGAAAAGTTATCTGATACATTTCACTACCAGTGTAAACTAAAAAGTCCGGATCACTTTAAGAAAAAAAATACATTAACAGAACCATGTGTGTCTCATTAAGGTGTGTTTGCAACAGCAGTAATGCAAACATGCAGTACAGTAGTTAAAAAGTGGGGCAATCACATTTTAAACTTGCCACAACTAAAAATGATTGGCCTTCAAATAAAGAAGAGAGGAACATCAAAACACCCAGCAACATTTACTCAACCTTTTCCCCCTTGAGAACCAGCATGCAGCAATGCTTGAAAAATACAAATGTTTTGTTTCTTTAATAAGAAAGCAACATGTGTAATAAACTAAATTCCATAATTTAGAGTTGATCTGGAAAAAGTAAGGCAAACAAAATAGAAACCAAGCAAGTAGAGCTAGAAGACTGATGAGCCAGCAAGAAAAAATAACTTCTGCATAAAACAAGATAGGCAATGTTACACTGGGTGTTCCAGCCAGAGAAGAAGAGGTTTTAAAAAAATGTTGGTGGTTGGTCCATAAACAATTACAGGTATCTATCTTTAGCACAGAAAACCAAGATAGCACTATATTGAATGGCAATACTGCATGAAGGACAGAGTTCTCTTTTACCAGCTAGACTGATGAAAGGCATTTTTAATTCACTGTCTGAACAGTTGCAACTTTAAATAATGTTTTCTAAATCTAAAATTTCTGTCTTTGAGTTCTCTCCCATTTTGCAAAATTTCCTGTTCATCCCAAGGGACTAAAAGCATTTTTGAAATCAAGATTCTAAGTCAGTGTATTCGAAACAGAGCTTGAAGAAACATGGAAGCGAAAATGAGTCTAAGAGCAATCCTCACTTTACTGCTCCTCAAACTACTCTGCCTGGAAAAACCCTCAACTTTGCCACATGACAAATGCAAATCACTACACTTAATGTTGAGGCAGCTGGCTACCACACTTTCTTTAAAATACCACTGTAATTCTTTAATTTGTCTTTCAAGTATACAGCTAAAATTTTCTCCCTTTCTTTCTAGGTACTCAAGAATAGGTGAAACAGCGGCTTAACAGCTTGCTTGAAGCAAGTTTCCAAAGTCTTACAAAATCTACACTGCATACAAATGGCTATGCAAGTGAATAGGGAAGATCTGAAGAATTAAGACTTTAAAAAAAGGGAAGCTCTGAAGAAAAAAACCTAGAAATAATGTCAGATGGCATTGTATATATAGCAAGTTTTTTTTGCTAAGTATAAGGAATATTGCTTTTTTACAAAATGCCAATCTAAAGATTGCATAACAGCAGAATTGCTTTTGTTTAGGTCTACTGCATATTGGCAAAACATGCATATACACTAGAACCACATGTTTTTCAATCAGATAATCTTTATTTACACCGTTGTGGCTTACGTTCAAAGTTCTGAATCAGGAGGGCCCCATACTTCACAAATCTCTACCTTAAGAATTTGTTTGTTTTGGATTACTTGGCCAATTTCTTAAGACTTGCAAGAGCACAGCTGTTTTGATCTGTTATCAGTTTGATTGCACAGTACATCGCTCAATTGGTTACCACTCAAACATATTTATTTCAAATACAATTCTGCTCAAAGCTTTCATTCAGACCTTCTCATGGATCTGGTAACAATGTTCCCCTTAGCTCTTCCTGGAAAAGTCGTTTAGACGTCCTACTTTTCACTGGAGTTCCATAACAATGTCATTAGATGCTAAGAATCCTCTCAGTGTCCTAGTACAGGTGGTATTGTATGAATCTGGTTAGAAAGCCATCAGAAAAAAATGGAAGGGGGAAATATTTCTGTGTTGTGTTCATTCCAGAATCACAGAGAAACCAAGAACACTCGATTTACGAATTCTAGAGAAAACAGACGGAGCCAGTACTCAATTTGCCAAGTAGATTAAATTCACATTTGAACCTGTTTGTTCATTCCTCTAAATCAAGTGTGTTTAGTTCTTCCTCTAGTTCTTCTAAGTCCTCGCCAGTGAAAAGGTTTTCATCAACTGGCACTGCATCAAGCACTCCATTTTCCTGGGTGCCTTCTGTCTCGCTGTCAGCTTCAGAGTCACTCTGGTCTCCGTTCTCTAGTCTGCCACCTGAAGCTTCACTCAGCTTGTTATCTGAAAGTAAAAATAATAAAAATCCAAATTCACCATGCACTATTTAAATACATGCTCAGGAGGTTTTACTATGTTGATGAAGAACTAAGAATCCAGATCACCCAATTCAGAGAAGGCTGGTAAACTTAAAATATATATCATAACACTAACTTGGAAGTAAGCTTCATAGAAATCAGTCTTATATCTCAATGCTAAGGTATGTTAAACCACCCTGCATCCCTTTGTGGTCTACAAATAAAGTTGATTGTTGTTGTTTGCATAGATGTCCCATAATTTATCAGATTTGCTTCCTAACAGGCGTACTTGCTTAGAACTAGACTATTTTTCAAATTAAAAGTTCTGAGACCTCAGCTCAGTAATTTGTTGTGATTTTTTTCTGCACTGCTCGACATGTAGAAAAAAAATATTTTATGAGCATTTAAACATTTTTAGCCATTATTTTATTGCTTTGTTTAATTTTTGGCCTGTTTTTCTCCCAAAATTGGGATTTACACGTGTAAGCAAATAATGCTAGTGAGGCAAGCAGTCTTCTTTCTGACTACAGACAAAGAGAACAGCTGTGAACTTTTCATTGGCTTTTTCCCAAAACCAGGTATCCTCTGGCTGCTCTTTTCCCTGAACAGTTTCCATTTAAGATGGTTATTTTAAGAATTATGTGACCTAAGAAGCAGTCAAGTTTGCTCCTCTTTTCTGTCTTTCAGATTATAAACCCACAAGCAAGGACCAATTAATTATTTTACAATCTATACAGCATTTAGCAACATGTCTATATTATTTAGTAAATTTAAGAATGAGGAATAATACAGACATGTGAGCAAGATCTGGTGGTTTCACAAGCATATGAAAGAAGAGCTCAAGTAATGATGGTCAGGTTACTCTTGGCCTCCTATATTTCAGAAAGGATGTGAAATGACAGAGAGGGAAAAGGTTGTGAAAAATCCCAACTATTAAATTGGCTTTTTAGGCTGTGATAACATGGAATTTGTGGAATAAATAATTGATTGGTATCTAGGAACCCTTCCACACAGCTGAATACAATCCCACATTTTCGGTTTTGAACTGGAATACAGGGTAGTATGGACTCAGACAACTCAGTGCAAAGCAGATATTGTGGGATTTTCTGCCTTGATATTCTGGTTTAGATGGCTATGTGGAAGGGCCCTAGGTGGCTCAAATAGTAGTTAGCACTATGTCCAACTAAATTAAATCCTGTACTTTGGTCATAAAATGAGAAGACATGAAACACTAAAAAGACAATTATACTTGATAAAGTAGAAGACGGTAGGAAAAGAGAAAGACTGCATTCTAGATGGATAGCCTCATTCAATGAAGCCATGGCTGCACTGAGCCTGCAAGACCTGAGCAGCGCTGTTGAGGTCAGAGTGACTTGGAGGTCTCTTATATATGGAGGCACCATAAAGTCAACTTGATGCAGTTAGAAGCAACAACATATCTCTTGTCTTCTACTCTTTCTCTCTCACACACATAGGTCCCTTCCATGCAGCCATCTAACCAAAAATATCAAGGCAGAAAACCCCACAATATCTTCTTTGAATTGGGTTATCTGAGCCCACGCTGCCATATATCCCAGTCCAAAGAGGAAAATTTGGGATTTTATTCAGCTGTGTGAAAGGGGCCTAACTTACCTACCTACTTGCCAGGTAAAACTTTAAAAGGTACAGTGTACCCAACTTAGTGTTTGGCAAATCTGTTCTGTTTTAGAAGATATAAATTGCCAGAAAATGTGCAAAAATTAATTATTTTGACACTGGACCTTAAAAGAGAACATCCTAAATCTCCAGGAAATTACTTTATTTACCAGTTAGCAAGTCTTCAGCCACATAGGTCTTCAGCCACAAGATTTTTAGCTTCCCACAAAAGGAATATTCATTTAGAGCACTACCTAACTATTCCACTTCCACTACCCTTAAGAAGAATATATACTAGGGCTAGATTTGAACAACTTGGTACTATGGTGAAAACCAGGCACTACTGTAACATCCCAAGAAGTGAGAGATTCTGCGTCTGGGGAGAACAAACAGTGGAAGACATTGAACATTTCTTAACTGACTGTCCAGCATATACTGAACTGCGAGACAGATATTTACATCCAATATTATCCAACTGCAGGTCCCCCAACAGAAATGATATTCTGACATCCCTCTTGCAAGGGCAGGAAAGATCCAGCATAATCAGAGTAAGCCTTTTTATTCTGAAAGCTATTAAGAAAAGAGCAGATTTCCTGAAAGAAGAACCAGGAAAATAAGATTCTGACTATAAATAGAAGGTCAGCTGCTGTCCTCACCTTTTTGCCTTGTTTTTTACTCGTGTTCTATTTTGAAATGGTCATATGACCGATCAAATAAATAAATATTATTAATTTATGCAATGCTTTTGATATGAAATAAAATAAAATAAATAAAAATAAAATACCAGTTAGCAAGTATTTTTGTCAAGCCCCTTACCGTCCTTTTCAGCTGCAGCGTATGTGCTAAATCGTTCCAGACTAGCTACTGTAATGCCAGTTTCATCTACAGCTTTCGGAACATACAGGTTCAAATCCACATCGTTTACCCGTACAAGCTCATCGATCTGAAGCGGAACAGAGGAAAAACATTTTCCTGTATTCAGTATTCCTTCTGTTTACAATAAAATCCTTGCCTTCTTGCACAGCTATTTTGGCCCATCACAGTCAAAATAGTTTACCTTCAGATAGCACACTTAGGATCAGTCTTAGGACACGTAATTAGGAATCATTATCATCATCATCAACAACAACACATTTTACATGCTTCCCACATCTCCCCACCATTATGCACCAGGTACACAAGTTTCAAAACTTCAATTAATTATGAAGCATTTTTGATAGTATTATATGTGCACAACATTCTTGGAGCAGCTTTACCTCATCTTCGCCTATTCCTTGAATGTAACGGGTGTCATCAGCTTCTTCATCATCTGCATCAACCAACTCAGGCCGAAACTCAAACACTTCACGTCCACTGATCTAGTCACAGAGGAAAGAAATATAGTTTTGAATACAAACAGGAAGCTTAAAATAAGATGAACTACTGAATATGATTGCCCTTGTCTTGTTATGTTGCATCTATGAAACAGATCAGATGCTTCAGAAGAACAGAACTTACCACCAGTGCTTTCCCAGCCTTAAAATCGGCTTTCCTCCTTTCCATATCTTGCTCAGCTTTGATTATCTTTTCTTGCCTTTTCCTTTTCTTCCACGCAAGAAAAGACTCTAGGGTAATTTTAGTAACGTTTGCTCCTAAAGCAGCCCGCTGTAAGATAAGAACATCAATTGTGATAATGGTTTTAGAAGGCTACCATTGAATGCCAGTAACAAAGAGCTTTTTGTGTTGTTTCTGCTGCAAGAGACTCTTATTCTCCAGTGCATTCAGAAAAAGCCCTACAGGCTTTACATCTTGTCCTAATGGATGAAGATGCTTTCAAATTGTGCATGCTTCATCATAATGGGATATATACATTACACCTACATATACACAGGCCCCTTTGAATATCCTGTGGCTGACCTGAGTGTGAGACTCTAGCTTCTTTTCATTCCAGTTTTCACTAAGCAAAGAATCTGCTAGTAAACAGGAATTAAAGAATTAGGATATAGCAGATTTTTAACAAGGACTATCAGAAACTAAATCATTAATCATCCCCATCTGTTCAAAATACATGCAAACCAAGTGTTTTAGCATTAGTGATAGTCTGTTTCAACTAATATTTTAAATATTTTCCATTAAACCAGACTGCCCCCTGGAGGCAAGAATGAAAGACTTTCCTGTATTCTTGTTTGTTGCAGAAATCAAGGCAGCTTAGCTTTGTACATATTTCTTCTACAGTATTATCATTCAGTCTTTTGCAATCTGATGTACTCCTCCAGATTGCTAAGATATACGTTACTCAGACTTTCCTAACCCCAAAACGACTCTTGTTGCTTTCATACAGATTGCTCTAGAACAAGAATAATATGCGGGACTCAGGAGTCAGTTATCTCATGTATGCTCCAAGGAATACCCCTGATATGGGCAAAGTAATTCACAGCATTACCTCTTTTTCTATTAGATCTTCTAGAGATATTTCTTCTTCTTTTTCCTCCTTCTTTTTGTCCTTTTTGAGTATAAAACCAGGAGGGAGCGCATGACGGTACATACAGTTGTCTCCACCACCAGGACAGACCCAAAACCATCCATACTTATTGTTTTCAATAGCGTCAAGGAAGTACTTGCAGACCTGCGTAAAAATTAACATTAAAGTTATGTTATCCTAGCTTAAATTTTACACAGCATGACATATGCAATTAAACATATACCTATAAGGAGACAGTTGTATTTCTGAACTAGTTTGCATTCTATGTCATGGACTTGGCATAATTTACTGCATGTTAGTATTGTCACATGTTGTCAGTGAGTGATCTCTGAACTATTTTGTCAAATTATATAAGGAAAATCACATTGTAGAATCATGCAGGTCTTCAAAGAGACTCACTTGTAACCATGCCAACCTTTATGGGGATTTTGTGAGAACTACTTATTTCTAGGGCTAGGTAAATTGATTTGAAAACAAGAATCCTTAGAAACAAGAATCTACATGTAAAAAAAGAAAAGGGTATATACCTTATATAGTCTTTTAAAAAAGGTCATTGCAAAGGATGATTTATTTATTTGTTGCGGAAATATCCTAGCTTGAGTATCTGCTCATGGGTTTTGAGCCCTCTTGAGCAGCATTTAAGGCATAAGGGGCTTGCAGGTCATTGCCCCTTTTCAGCTTCCTGAAGCATGTCAAATTTTTAATTCGGTAATGCAAAAACAAATAAAGGAAAAACCTACTATTTGGGTTTTGGGTTTTTTCTTTTCAGCTTCACCATGTTTCTTGTTCACTACTTCTTCCAGCTTCTTTTCATCCCAGTTATCCATCGTGTCTAGATATAAAAACAAGACTTAACTAAGTAGACAGAAATAAACCTACAAAACCTTTCCTTCAACAGACCAGCAACCTCTTCAGAACACAGATATATAAAAAATGAACTGTACACCAAATCAAAAGTATGAAACAGGCTCATTCAGTAAGTCAGAGGTAAACTACAGTTTGTTTGATAGAATACAATACAATTTATTTAGCTTTATGCTTGATAACTCATGGTAATGGTAAAAGAAAAAAAATAAACCCGAAATGTTGCATTCTCATGGCTTTCTTGAGATGCATGTTTTAACTGAAACTATTTATCAATGTTTGTAATCTGTTCTAAAAGTTTCAAAAAAAATCTTAGGTCACAATAAATTAATGTGAAAAACTGTCACCTAATGAAACGTGCTTAAATTGCTTAGCAGAACAATGGATTCTACAGCCACTGTCAGGTGGGATCTACCTTTCTCAAGTTCTTCATCTCTTGCATCAATATAAACACTTCGCTTTTCGCACTTTCTCTCCAAAGTTAGATCATGAGAAAATTTGCATTTGTCTCCCTTTGTGCACTGCCCTTGCTTGTAGAAAGCACAGACAACGGATTTCGGATCAGCGCCTGTAATGAACAGAACTTATTTAATATTTTGCCACTGCAATGGAAATAATGATCTGAAATCTACAAGGTGGGGGAAATCCATGTCTGCCAAAGAAAGATTACCTTTACTAATTTTCTGTGCAGCGACCACAGGTTTAAAAAGCTCATTCAGCTCTTGTAATTCTTTCTTCTTGTCATCTTTCTTCAATTTTTTGTCTCCTTCTGCTAGAGCAGCCTGAAAGAACAATAAAGAACAGCTTTTTAAATTAGTAATAAAGAATTACAATACTACACGCACTAGAGAATCTACTTTGAAATCTGACTACCGTATTGCAAACTACTGACTTCACAATGACTTCCATTGCAAGGCAGAGCAGGTGGAGTGGTGCCTCCAGAGGTTGGTAGCCTGCAACTCCTATCAACATTTACTGTTGGTTGCAGTGGCTATGCCTGAGGGGAACAACATCTAGGGCCTACACTTTCCCAACTCCTGTTTCAAAAGATGGGCAATTTTGGGCAGCATAACAAAGCTGTTATAGGTTTTGGCATTCTTCTTATAATATTGCTACCGTTCACACTTCATGTCACTCTAGGAACAGGAAATGTAGCTGTTCAACAGCAGGATCCTAAAATAGAGGATGTTTTTGTATCTCCTGAAGATGGGACTTTATTCTCCAAAGACTTCAGCTCCTTTGGAGTGGAAGGTGCAACTTACACACCAACTTTCCTCAGGGGCAGCTGCACTTCATTGCCCTTCCCCATCCTCAGTCTACTGGCAAGTGATAGCTCACACCTAACTTATGGCACCACAACTGATAAAATCTATGTTCCTCTGGACTTTTACGAAACTGATCAGTAGCCTACTACCATCATCACATAAGACTCTCCCTCCACCTGCCCCAAGGACCTCATATCACATTTACCATCCCCCAAGAAGGCCCAGGACTTTTTTTTTTACCCTCCCCATTTTGTATTCAATATGTACCTAAATAACTTTGTGTCTGTTGGGATGTGGGGAAAGCAGGGAGGATATAAAAAGAAGGGCTGAAACGCTATGGAAAGAGAGTTGGAGGGGGGGGGGACGGGGTCTACATTGTAAATTGCAGCAATAATATGTTTCATGCTTATGTCTATGTTTGATGTTTTTATAGTTTTAACGTTATATGTTAATTTAAAGTTATATGTTATTGATTTAGATATGTGATATTTTATATATATGTGAGGCATTGAATTTGCCATTTATTATGTTGAGTCCCCCAAGGGGTGAGAAAAGTGGTATAGAAATGTAGTTAATAAATAAATAAATTTCAAACTTAAAAGTTGTGTGTTTCTATTTTACTGCTCTTTTCCATCAACCATAGAACAATTGCTTTAGCTCAAAAGGTCTGGATTACTCTCAAAATATGGTTAAATGAACTATTGTATGTTTCTTTATTTCAAATGTCTGTGAGCAAAATAAGTGCAATACAGCATAAATGGAATTTTCTCACAACCTGTTTTAAGAGTAAAGGCAACTGCTGCTTAGCTCCCCCCCCCCCCCCCCGCCTTTGGCCTCAGAACAAGAGTGGACAAAACACCTCCAGGGTGTTATATGTAGCTCTACAAGGCTGTTTCTGTGGCTCACAATCCTCTCGTTTTCTCTGGCTTACTCTTTTCCTGACCCCTTCTCAAAAATGAATGTGTGCACTTCTTGCACACTGGATAAGGGGGCAATTCCAGCAGTCCATGCACCTCTAGTATTCAAGTATCAGAAAACTGGCCCTCAAAATCCTGGAAAACCTTTTGGAAGGTCTGATAATAATGATATTGCAGCAACATGACTGGAAATTTCTCATGACTCTAAAAATCACTATATTACTATGATTTCAAACTGGCCTCTGTCCCAAAAACACGCTGACGTTGAACATCACAAATTTATAGCACACACTTCCCCCCTTCTCCAAATATTCCAAAATGTCACCTTATATATCTATCCCTCAACCCTTTCTTCTTTCCTTCTTGAAGTAGGATCCAATACTACAGTGCATGACCAGACCATTAAGCCTGCCAAGGCCCTCTATTCAATTATAACTGATTCAGTCAAGTAGAAAGTTCATCTTCTGACATTTTTATTATGCAATACGTGACAACATCTGATTACAACAAATCGAAGTAAAAATTGGCTTACCTGCTTTGGATTCTGCTGACCAAACTTAACTTGGTGGGTGACAGCCTTGATAAACTTTTGCTGTTTTGCTCCCTTCTTGTTCTTTAAGCCGAAGGTTTTGTCCTAGATCAGAAAGATTTTTAAAAGTGCAAATATTAAAATTCACAAATTATTATAACATAATTCAACGTGCACTACTTTTTATTAGGCATTTAAATCTAATGAAAAACTTACTGTGTAAATGAAAATGTAAACAGATTACTGGAATATATTTACATTTTTTGCAGTATGCATATAGACATGTATTTATGGAGTAAATTCCACTTGCAATGATTCACAGATTTTGTTTTGTTTGTTATTAACTAGGCTTAATCTTCTTGGGAAGTACCGTATATATTTTCTCTCAAGTGATAAGCTCTGATGATTCAATGCAGCCACACAAGTAAAGGTGGGTGTAGTCTACCTTTTTATTACTGAATGGAAATAATGGAAGAATAATTTATGAGACTTGAAGCTCTACTCTAAGGACTGATGACATCCCAATTCAACATACTAAATTTAAAGCACATTAAAAAGACAGTAAAAATAAGGACAAATATTTCAAAATACATAGAAGCCAGCCCTCAATTCTAAAGCAATAGTACTAAAGAACTAAAATATTATGACAGCAAAGAAGTATCAATGCACAATGTTAACTCTAAATGTTCTGCCGCTTTACTCTTGTATAGTATATCTATAAGACATCTGCTAATCTAAGAACCAAATGATCTAATATTGTCAATAGCACTTTAATAGTTGAATTAGGCTGCGGATGGAATGCTGTACTATTTGTTTTCATGGCAATTTGTACTGTGTTTTATTGATTTTTAAATTAGACTTTTTTGTAATGTGTTGTTTTTCTCTTAACTGATGTTGTCATTGTTTAATATGTGATGCAATTTTGTGTTTTATGGCACTTGTATGTGTTTCTGTAAGCCGCCCCGAGTCCTTCTGGGAGATGATGGCCGGGTATAAATAAAATAATAATAATAACATTTATAATCTAAAATACACCTTTCCCTACCTGGAACCTGTCAATTAACATTAACAAGATACAAAGAACTGTTAAACATGAAAAACCTTTTATTAAAAAGAACCGTATATGCATAATATAAACACATTTGAATATATCTCTCCCGCCAAATGATTTAGAAGACTAACTACTATTTAACCATAATCTGAAGTTCTGGTATTGTGATTATTAATAAAGACGTTTGTGAGAAACCATCACTACTTGATGTGCTATTTTCTTTTGAAAATGCATAATTTAATCCTTAAGGAGCAGCATTTAGTGCTCAGAAGAAGCCAATTTATTTCTAATTCCTATGTAACTCTCATTTCAATTCAGAAAGGAAATTATATTGGTCCAATCAGAGATTCATGGTATGTACCAACTTTTGTTTTCCACAGCATGCTTTTGCGATGACTGAATACTCTACTGAAGAGTCTTTGATGTGTGTACACAAATCTGAAATGTATATTATGTACCCAAAAGTCATTTCTGACGGCTAGCACCCCATTCCAATATGCTCACAGAGAAATATATATCTAGAGTGTTGACACAAACTTTCTCCTAAGCATACACCTTAATCTCTCAGCAAATATTCAAAGGTTTGTTACTGTGCATTGCTCTCCTAAATATTTTGATTCAGAAATAAGAGCGGATGAGTTCACATTAACCATGTTCGCAAGACTGTGGTCTTAACCATAATATTCAAATTCGGATTTTCAGCATGTTGAACGAAAGCAACACTGAGGCCATTATTTAGATCTGAAAACATAGTTTCCTGACCTAGAATCACCTTTTAATGTGTGTTTCATTAACATACACAAAAAGAAAGAGATTAAATTACTGGCACTGTCAAACTGAAAAAGAGAATGTTGCTGACAGCCAGTGAAGACTATGGGTGGACAACCTTTGGCCCTGCAGATGTTTTGGAGTACAAATCCCAGAAGCCTAAATGGTGAGGTGGCAGGATGGCTAGGGTCCAATTCAGAGAGCCAACGGCTCCCTGCCTCTGCCGTAGCTAGAAAGCTCAATGTCTGACAAGATACTGCCCTTTCTACTTTCCTCCCAAGGCACTGCCAGATGGAATGGAGGGTGAGTTTTTCCTCAGCTGC
>NW_026844366.1:165006435-165132678 GCF_025583915.1 Anolis sagrei ordinatus | reverse complement strand
TTTACCTCATCTTCGCCTATTCCTTGAATGTAACGGGTGTCATCAGCTTCTTCATCATCTGCATCAACCAACTCAGGCCGAAACTCAAACACTTCTCGTCCACTGATCTAGTCACAAAGGAAAGAAATATAGTATTGAATAGAAACAGAAAGCTTAAAATAAGATGAACTACTGAATATGATTGCCTTTGTCTTGTTATGTTGCATCTATGAAACAGATCAGATGCTTCAGAAGAACGGAACTTACCACCAGTGCTTTCCCAGCCTTAAAATCGGCTTTCCTCCTTTCCATATCTTGCTCAGCTTTGATGATCTTTTCTTGCCTTTTCCTTTTCTTCCACGCAAGAAAAGACTCTAGGGTAATTTTAGTAACGTTTGCTCCTAAAGCAGCCCGCTGTAAGATAAGAACATCAATTGTGATAATGGTTTTAGAAGGCTACCATTGAATGCCAGTAACAAAGAGCTTTTTGTGTTGTTTCTGCTGCAAGAGACTCTTATTCTCCAGTGCATTCAGAAAAAGCCCTACAGGCTTTACATCTTGTCCTAATGGATGAAGATGCTTTCAAATTGTGCATGCTTCATCATAATGGGATATATACATTACACCTACATATACACAGGCCCCTTTGAATATCCTGTGGCTGACCTGAGTGTGAGACTCTAGCTTCTTTTCATTCCAGTTTTCACTAAGCAAAGAATCTGCTAGTAAACAGGAATTAAAGAATTAGGATATAGCAGATTTTTAACAAGGACTATCAGAAGCTAAATCATTAATCATCCCCATCTGTTCAAAATACATGCAAACCCAAGTGTTTTAGCATTAGTGATAGTCTGTTTCAACTAATATTTTAAATATTTTCCATTAAACCAGACTGCCCCCTGGAGGCAAGAATGAAAGACTTTCCTGTATTCTTGTTTGTTGCAGAAATCAAGGCAGCTTAGCTTTGTACATATTTCTTCTACAGTATTATCATTCAGTCTTTTGCAATCTGATGTACTCCTCCAGATTGCTAAGATATACGTTACTCAGACTTTCCTAACCCCAAAACGACTCTTGTTGCTTTCATACAGATTGCTCTAGAACAAGAATAATATGCGGGACTCAGGAGTCAGTTATCTCATGTATGCTCCAAGGAATACCCCTGATATGGGCAAAGTAATTCACAGCATTACCTCTTTTTCTATTAGATCTTCTAGAGATATTTCTTCTTCTTTTTCCTCCTTCTTTTTGTCCTTTTTGAGTATAAAACCAGGAGGGAGCGCATGACGGTACATACAGTTGTCTCCACCACCAGGACAGACCCAAAACCATCCATACTTATTGTTTTCAATAGCGTCAAGGAAGTACTTGCAGACCTGCGTAAAAATTAACATTAAAGTTATGTTATCCTAGCTTAAATTTTACACAGCATGACATATGCAATTAAACATATACCTATAAGGAGACAGTTGTATTTCTGAACTAGTTTGCATTCTATGTCATGGACTTGGCATAATTTACTGCATGTTAGTATTGTCACATGTTGTCAGTGAGTGATCTCTGAACTATTTTGTCAAATTATATAAGGAAAATCACATTGTAGAATCATGCAGGTCTTCAAAGAGACTCACTTGTAACCATGCCAACCTTTATGGGGATTTTGTGAGAACTACTTATTTCTAGGGCTAGGTAAATTGATTTGAAAACAAGAATCCTTAGAAACAAGAATCTACATGTAAAAAAAGAAAAGGGTATATACCTTATATAGTCTTTTAAAAAAGGTCATTGCAAAGGATGATTTATTTATTTGTTGCGGAAATATCCTAGCTTGAGTATCTGCTCATGGGTTTTGAGCCCTCTTGAGCAGCATTTAAGGCATAAGGGGCTTGCAGGTCATTGCCCCTTTTCAGCTTCCTGAAGCATGTCAAATTTTTAATTCGGTAATGCAAAAACAAATAAAGGAAAAACCTACTATTTGGGTTTTGGGTTTTTTCTTTTCAGCTTCACCATGTTTCTTGTTCACTACTTCTTCCAGCTTCTTTTCATCCCAGTTATCCATCGTGTCTAGATATAAAAACAAGACTTAACTAAGTAGACAGAAATAAACCTACAAAACCTTTCCTTCAACAGACCAGCAACCTCTTCAGAACACAGATATATAAAAAATGAACTGTACACCAAATCAAAAGTATGAAACAGGCTCATTCAGTAAGTCAGAGGTAAACTACAGTTTGTTTGATAGAATACAATACAATTTATTTAGCTTTATGCTTGATAACTCATGGTAATGGTAAAAGAAAAAAAATAAACCCGAAATGTTGCATTCTCATGGCTTTCTTGAGATGCATGTTTTAACTGAAACTATTTATCAATGTTTGTAATCTGTTCTAAAAGTTTCAAAAAAAATCTTAGGTCACAATAAATTAATGTGAAAAACTGTCACCTAATGAAACGTGCTTAAATTGCTTAGCAGAACAATGGATTCTACAGCCACTGTCAGGTGGGATCTACCTTTCTCAAGTTCTTCATCTCTTGCATCAATATAAACACTTCGCTTTTCGCACTTTCTCTCCAAAGTTAGATCATGAGAAAATTTGCATTTGTCTCCCTTTGTGCACTGCCCTTGCTTGTAGAAAGCACAGACAACGGATTTCGGATCAGCGCCTGTAATGAACAGAACTTATTTAATATTTTGCCACTGCAATGGAAATAATGATCTGAAATCTACAAGGTGGGGGAAATCCATGTCTGCCAAAGAAAGATTACCTTTACTAATTTTCTGTGCAGCGACCACAGGTTTAAAAAGCTCATTCAGCTCTTGTAATTCTTTCTTCTTGTCATCTTTCTTCAATTTTTTGTCTCCTTCTGCTAGAGCAGCCTGAAAGAACAATAAAGAACAGCTTTTTAAATTAGTAATAAAGAATTACAATACTACACGCACTAGAGAATCTACTTTGAAATCTGACTACCGTATTGCAAACTACTGACTTCACAATGACTTCCATTGCAAGGCAGAGCAGGTGGAGTGGTGCCTCCAGAGGTTGGTAGCCTGCAACTCCTATCAACATTTACTGTTGGTTGCAGTGGCTATGCCTGAGGGGAACAACATCTAGGGCCTACACTTTCCCAACTCCTGTTTCAAAAGATGGGCAATTTTGGGCAGCATAACAAAGCTGTTATAGGTTTTGGCATTCTTCTTATAATATTGCTACCGTTCACACTTCATGTCACTCTAGGAACAGGAAATGTAGCTGTTCAACAGCAGGATCCTAAAATAGAGGATGTTTTTGTATCTCCTGAAGATGGGACTTTATTCTCCAAAGTTACATTCTTGCAACCAACCAGATGAAATAATTCGACTTCTATGGTTTCTTTCTTTCTTTCTTTTCTTTTTTTTTTTTTTTAATAGTGCTTCTCCCTAAAACAACCAGCAAGGAAAAGGTGAAAAGGAGGCCAGGAGACTTCAGCTCCTCCAGAGTGAAAGGTGCAGCCTACACGCCAACTCTCCTTGGCAGCAGCTACACCTCGCTGCCCCCGTCCTCCAAGAGCCAGCAAGGAGGTGAAAAGGTGGCCAGGAGACTTCAGCTCCTCCAGAGTGGAAGGTGCAGCCTACACACCAACTCTCCTCGGCAGCAGCTGCACCTCGCTGCCTCTCCCTCCAACAGCCAGCAAGGAGTAAGTGAAAAGGAGGCCAGGAGACTTCAGCTCCTCCAGAGTGGAAGGTGCAGCCTACACACCAACTCTCCTCGGCAGCAGCTACACTTCATTGCCCTTCCCCATCCTCAGTCTACTGGCAAGTGATAGCTCACACCTAAATTATGGCACCACAACTGATAAAATCTATGTTCCTCTGGACTTTTACGAAACTGATCAGTAGCCTACTACCATCATCACATAAGACTCTCCCTCCACCTGCTCCAAGGATCTCATATAACATTTACCATCCCCCGGGACTTTTTTTTTACCCTCCCCATTTTGTATTCAATATGTACCTAAATAACTTTGTGTCTGTTGGGATGTGGGGGTAGCAAGGAGTGTATAAAAAGAAGGGCTGAAACGCTATGGAGAGAGAGATGGGAAGTGGGGGGGGGGGGTGAGAAGGGTCTATTGTTAATTGCAGCAATAATATGTTTCATGCTTATGTCTATGTTTGATGTTTTTATAGTTTTAATGGTTTTTATCTACAGTTATATGTTATTGATTTAGATATGTGATATTTTATATATATGTGAGGCATTGAATTTGCCATTTATTATGTTGTAAACCGCTTTGAGTCCCCCCAGGGGTGAGAAAAGCGGTATAGAAATGTAGTTAATAAATAAATAAATTTCAAACTTAAAAGTTGTGTGTTTCTATTTTACTGCTCTTTTCCATCAACCATAGAACAATTGCTTTAGCTCAAAAGGTCTGGATTACTCTCAAAATATGGTTAAATGAACTATTGTATGTTTCTTTATTTCAAATGTCTGTGAGCAAAATAAGCGCAATACAACATTAATGGAATTTTCTCACAACCTGTTTTAAGAGTAAAGGCAACTGCTGCTTAGCTCCCCCCCCCCCCCCCCCCCCCCGCCTTTGGCCTCAGAACAAGAGTGGACAAAACACCTCCAGGGTGTTATATGTAGCTCTACAAGGCTGTTTCTGTGGCTCACAATCCTCTCGTTTTCTCTGGCTTACTCTTTTCCTGACCCCTTCTCAAAAATGAATGTGTGCACTTCTTGCACACTGGATAAGGGGGCAATTCCAGCAGTCCATGCACCTCTAGTATTCAAGTATCAGAAAACTGGCCCTCAAAATCCTGGAAAACCTTTTGGAAGGTCTGATAATAATGATATTGCAGCAACATGACTGGAAATTTCTCATGACTCTAAAAATCACTATATTACTATGATTTCAAACTGGCCTCTGTCCCAAAAACACGCTGACGTTGAACATCACAAATTTATAGCACACACTTCCCCCCTTCTCCAAATATTCCAAAATGTCACCTTATATATCTATCCCTCAACCCTTTCTTCTTTCCTTCTTGAAGTAGGATCCAATACTACAGTGCATGACCAGACCATTAAGCCTGCCAAGGCCCTCTATTCAATTATAACTGATTCAGTCAAGTAGAAAGTTCATCTTCTGACATTTTTATTATGCAATACGTGACAACATCTGATTACAACAAATCGAAGTAAAAATTGGCTTACCTGCTTTGGATTCTGCTGACCAAACTTAACTTGGTGGGTGACAGCCTTGATAAACTTTTGCTGTTTTGCTCCCTTCTTGTTCTTTAAGCCGAAGGTTTTGTCCTAGATCAGAAAGATTTTTAAAAGTGCAAATATTAAAATTCACAAATTATTATAACATAATTCAACGTGCACTACTTTTTATTAGGCATTTAAATCTAATGAAAAACTTACTGTGTAAATGAAAATGTAAACAGATTACTGGAATATATTTACATTTTTTGCAGTATGCATATAGACATGTATTTATGGAGTAAATTCCACTTGCAATGATTCACAGATTTTGTTTTGTTTGTTATTAACTAGGCTTAATCTTCTTGGGAAGTACCGTATATATTTTCTCTCAAGTGATAAGCTCTGATGATTCAATGCAGCCACACAAGTAAAGGTGGGTGTAGTCTACCTTTTTATTACTGAATGGAAATAATGGAAGAATAATTTATGAGACTTGAAGCTCTACTCTAAGGACTGATGACATCCCAATTCAACATACTAAATTTAAAGCACATTAAAAAGACAGTAAAAATAAGGACAAATATTTCAAAATACATAGAAGCCAGCCCTCAATTCTAAAGCAATAGTACTAAAGAACTAAAATATTATGACAGCAAAGAAGTATCAATGCACAATGTTAACTCTAAATGTTCTGCCGCTTTACTCTTGTATAGTATATCTATAAGACATCTGCTAATCTAAGAACCAAATGATCTAATATTGTCAATAGCACTTTAATAGTTGAATTAGGCTGCGGATGGAATGCTGTACTATTTGTTTTCATGGCAATTTGTACTGTGTTTTATTGATTTTTAAATTAGACTTTTTTGTAATGTGTTGTTTTTCTCTTAACTGATGTTGTCATTGTTTAATATGTGATGCAATTTTGTGTTTTATGGCACTTGTATGTGTTTCTGTAAGCCGCCCCGAGTCCTTCTGGGAGATGATGGCCGGGTATAAATAAAATAATAATAATAACATTTATAATCTAAAATACACCTTTCCCTACCTGGAACCTGTCAATTAACATTAACAAGATACAAAGAACTGTTAAACATGAAAAACCTTTTATTAAAAAGAACCGTATATGCATAATATAAACACATTTGAATATATCTCTCCCGCCAAATGATTTAGAAGACTAACTACTATTTAACCATAATCTGAAGTTCTGGTATTGTGATTATTAATAAAGACGTTTGTGAGAAACCATCACTACTTGATGTGCTATTTTCTTTTGAAAATGCATAATTTAATCCTTAAGGAGCAGCATTTAGTGCTCAGAAGAAGCCAATTTATTTCTAATTCCTATGTAACTCTCATTTCAATTCAGAAAGGAAATTATATTGGTCCAATCAGAGATTCATGGTATGTACCAACTTTTGTTTTCCACAGCATGCTTTTGCGATGACTGAATACTCTACTGAAGAGTCTTTGATGTGTGTACACAAATCTGAAATGTATATTATGTACCCAAAAGTCATTTCTGACGGCTAGCACCCCATTCCAATATGCTCACAGAGAAATATATATCTAGAGTGTTGACACAAACTTTCTCCTAAGCATACACCTTAATCTCTCAGCAAATATTCAAAGGTTTGTTACTGTGCATTGCTCTCCTAAATATTTTGATTCAGAAATAAGAGCGGATGAGTTCACATTAACCATGTTCGCAAGACTGTGGTCTTAACCATAATATTCAAATTCGGATTTTCAGCATGTTGAACGAAAGCAACACTGAGGCCATTATTTAGATCTGAAAACATAGTTTCCTGACCTAGAATCACCTTTTAATGTGTGTTTCATTAACATACACAAAAAGAAAGAGATTAAATTACTGGCACTGTCAAACTGAAAAAGAGAATGTTGCTGACAGCCAGTGAAGACTATGGGTGGACAACCTTTGGCCCTGCAGATGTTTTGGAGTACAAATCCCAGAAGCCTAAATGGTGAGGTGGCAGGATGGCTATGGTCCAATTCAGAGAGCCAAAGGCTCCCTGCCTCTGCTGTAGCTAGAAAGTTCAATGTCTGACAAGATACTGCCCTTTCTACTTTCCTCCCAAGGCACTGCCAGATGGAATGGAGGGTGAGTTTTTCCTCAGCTGCTAGGCAAAGGCAAAACTGAGCTGTGTTGGTCAGTTATTCATATGCAGACTGCTTTGAACAAGATCTACAGTCTTTAACACCACCTGTACAAAGGACACCAAAGAGAATGAGAATGAAGTATAATGAGCTAATAATAATGACTGGTGGTGGTGGGGGGGGGGGGGGGTGCTGGCACTTGAGGGCCAGAAACCAAGAGCCACTAAACTGACTCATGCCTACTTCAATAAAATATTGTATAAAACTGCCTTCAGAATACATGTATAAGATGTATATAAAAAAATTAATTTCAGTTTTAGGCCTTGGTCCTATCTCCAAGGGTCTCATTGTGTACATATATTATTATAATGTTTATTTATATCCCACTTTTTCTCTCCGTACAGAGACTCAAAGCGGCTCACAACTAAAGCATTACAATAAAACTTAAAATATACAAGTATTAAAACAGTATCGATCATTAAAAGCATATAAAATCATAGGAGCCCTAGATGATTTTAAAACCTTTTTTAAAAGACAGCCTGAATAAAAAGGCTTTAACCTGCTGCTGGAAGGGCATCAAGGAGAGGGCCATTCTGGCTTCCTTGGGAAGAAGGGAGTTCCAGAGTTGAGGGGCAGCCACCGAGAAGGAAGGCCCGCTCTTTCATTCCCACCAATTGAGCTTGAGATGGAGGTAGGTCCAAGAGAAGGGCTTCTCCTGAAGATCTCAGGACTCAGGAAGGTTCATACAAGGGGATACGGTCAGCCAAATAGTGTGGACCTGAACCGTCTAGGTCTTTAAAGGAAATAACCGGCACTGCTTCAACATATATGCAAACACAGGCATTACAAAGTTCACAAAAAACTCAAATCACTTCTGGTCCCATTCATTTTGGACAAGTCGACACATCCTTTGCTGAGACAGAGAAAAGAAGGTAGATAGAGGAAGTGTCTTATCATTGAACCACTGACAAAGAGGAATCAGGATGGGAGTAGAATCATAGAGTTGGAAGAGACCACATGGGTTATCTACTCTAACCACCTGCCATCCAGGAAAGAATATTTGATATATTGTAAAGAATGGGTTGGAAAACATATTTTTGAGTTTTTTTAGAAACCCTGATGAATCATGGACTGAAAACAACCATAGCACTGGCAGAGACTAAATGAGCCATTTAGTCCAACCCCTGCCATGCAGGGAAAGCACAATCAAAGCATCTCTGACAGATGGTCATCCATATAAGGAAGGCAGGAGCTTCCACCGGACTCCAAGGCAGAGAGTTCCACAGCTGAACAGCTCCTTACAGTCAGGAAGAAAACAAGCCTGCTCCCTCTTCCTTATGACATCATTTTGCATATGTATAAATGATGAACATGTCTCTGCTAAACCTTCTCTTCTGCAGGCAAAACATATTCAGCTCTTTAAGACACCCCTCTTAGGGCATGAGGAGCATCTTAGTTGCCCCCCTCTGGACATAAGCAAAATCAATCATATTTTGGGGAAGGGCAGGAAGATGGGGCCCCCTGGCCAACAGGGTCCTGTGCTTTAAGCACATCTAAGTAAATCTGGTATGGTGCCCTATTCTCCAAGACAGCAGAAAACAAGTTCGCCCCTTCCTCAATGTGACATCCTTTCTAATGGGTTACTGTGAGTTTCTTGGGCTGTACGGCCTTGTTCCAGAAACATTCTCTCTTGATGTTTCACCCACATCTATGGCACACATCTTTAGAGTTTGTGAGGTCTGTTGGAAACTAGGCAAGTGAGATTTATATGTCTGTGGAATGTCCAGGGTGGAAGAAAGAACTTTTGTCTGCTTGAGGCAAGTGTGAATGTTACAATTGGCTACCTTAATTGGCATTGAATAGCCTTGCAACTTCAAAGTCTGGTTGTTTCCTTCCTGGGGGAATCCTTTGTTAGGAGATGTTAGCTGTTCCTGATTGTTTCCTGCCTGGAATTCTCCTGTTTTCTGAGTGTTGTTCTTTATTCACGGTCCTGATTTTAGAGGTTTTTTAAATACTGGTAGCCAGATTTTATTCATTTTCATGGTTTCCTCCTTTCTGTTGAAATTGTCCATATGCTTGTGGATTTCAGTGGATTCTCTGACTCTACATGGTAGTTGTTCAGACTGGCACAGCATTTCTGTGTTCTCAAATAATATTCTAACAGCTTCCAACAAAGGATTCCCCCAGGTGGGAAGCAGCCAGGCTTTGAAGCTGTAAGGCTATTCCACAGATATACAGTGGAGTCTTGCTCATCCAATGTTCTATATTATCCAACACAGTATGCCTCCTGCCCAGATCCATAGCTGTTTCAATACATTGCGATGTTTTGGTGCTAAATTCATAACTACAGTAATTACTACATAATATTACCATGTATCAAACTGCTTTTCTGTTGATTTGTTGTAAAACATGATGTTTTGGTGTCTAATTTGTAGAATCATAATGTAATTTGGCATTTAATAGGCTTTTCCTTAACCCCTCCTTATTATTCAACTCTAGCTGTCCCCTGCCACGCGTTGTTGTGGCTCAGTGTGCGTATATGTGTTTTGTGTGTGTATATATATGCGTGTGTATATATTTGTGTATGTGTGGTTTTGCACATGCATTGTTATGTATTTTTTTGGCTTTTTAAGTCTCTTCCGCTGTGTTTTTCAGTGTTTTTATGAGTGATGGTCACTCATTGGGTTGTTAGGTGTATTCTGTCCAAATTTGGTGTCAATTGGTCCAGTGGTTTTTGAGTTATTTTAATTCCACAAACGAACATTACATTTTTATTTATATAGAAGATAGATTTTTTCTTATCCAACCGTCTGCCAGCCTGTTTGTGTTGGATAAGGGAGACTCTACTGCAGGGGTCCTCAAACTAAGGCCTGGGGGCCAGATATGGCCTTTCAATGCCATTTACCCGGCCCTCGTTGAAAGCACACAACAACAACAACCATCCTATCTCATCAGCCAAAAGCAGGCCCACACTTCCCATTGAAATACGAATAAGTTTATATTTGTTAAAATTGTTCCTCATTTTCTTGAAAGTACAAAACAACAACAACAATCCTATCTCATCAGCCAAAAACAGGCCCACACTTCCCATTGAAATACTAATAAGTTTATATTTGTTAAAATTGTTCTTCATTTTAATTATTGTATTGTTTTAAAGTGTTTTTTGCACTACAAATAAGATATGTGCAGTGTGCATAGGAATTCATTCATGTTTTTTTCCCCAAATTATAATCTGGTCCTCCAACAGTTTGAGAGACTGTGACCTGGCCCTTTGTTTAAAAAAGTTTGAGGACCCTTGCTCTACTGTATAAACCCCACTTGCCTTGTTTCCAACAGACTTCACAACCCCTGAGGATGCCTGCCATAGATGTGGGCGAAATGTCAGGAGGGAATGCTTCTGGAACATCACTCCTTTCATCTGGAGAGGCCCTGCTCATGATCCCTCCTGCGTCGCAAGCGCGTTTGGTGGGGACAAGGGACAGGGCCTTCTCTGTGGTAGCCCCCTGACTCTGGAACTCTCTCCCCAAGGACATCAGACAAGCCCCAACGTTGGCAGTCTTTAGGAAGAGCTTGAAGACCTGGCTGTTTCAGTGTGCCTTTCCAGAATAGGAAACTCCCAGCATCATGTCCCAAATGCACTTTATTAGACATTTAAGATTGTCTGCACATCGCACCTACCCTAAAATCCTTACATTTACCTGTCATGTCCAGCACTTTTAATGTTTATTCGTTACATTTGGCCCGGCCCTAGTTTTAACTGTGTCATGATGTTATTGTTTAATGTTTTATTGTTATTGCTTAATGTTTATTGGTTTGCTTGAGTTTTATTGTATACTTGTTATGTACTTGGCCTTTGTAAGCCGCACCGAGTCCTTCGGGAGATGTTAGCGGGGTACAAATGAAGTAAATAAATAATAAATAAATAAATAAATGGCCCATACAGCCCAGAAATGTCACAGCAACCCAGTGGTGCTGGCCATGAAAGCCTTCAACAATAAATCCTTTCTAATATTTTGACAAGGCTCTGTCAGCCTTCCTTTCACAAGATAAACTTCACAGGGCTTTTACCCTTCACTGGATGCTTTCCCAGCTTGACAATATCATAGAATCAAAGAGTTGGAAGAGACCTCATGGGCCATCCAGTCCAACCCCTGCCAAGAAGCAGGAATATTGCATTCAAATCACCCCTGACAGATGGCCATCCAGCCTCTGTTTAAAAGCTTCCAAAGAAGGAGCCTCCGCCACACTCCGGGGCAGAGAGTTCCACTGCTGAACGGCTCTCACAGTCAGGAAGTTCTTCCTCATGTTCAGATGGAATCTCCTCTCTTGTACAGAATGTTATTCCAGGTGAGATCCTCCCAATGCTTTAAACATGGCTGCCGCGGCTCCTCTCCAAGCCGAAAGGGATGCATGGCTTCCTGGCCCTCCTCTGGGTACATGCCACTTTTGGCCTGGACGAAAACCAGGCCTCAGAGCCTCAAAGGCCTAGACAGGGCCCCAGAAGGGATGGCAGGAAGGCCCTTTTGGACGGAGAGTCCCCCACTGGCCTTCCCTCCCTGAGAATCCCGCCCGCAGCTGCTTCTCACCTCGATGATCTTCTCCTTCTTCTTCTGGTCCGTCTTTTTGTTGCCCCCCGAGGCCGCCGCCGCGGGCTGCTTCTTGGGGGGCATTTCGGAGGGAGAGAGGAAGGGAGGGAGGGAGGGAAGACAGGGAAGGGGAGCCGGGAAGAGGCGCCGCCCGCCCGCCTCGCTTAACGGTCGACGGCGAGTAACTTGGGAAAAGAAACCTCTCAAGGCCCGGGGGGGGAGGGCGCGAGTGTTCCGCGGTTTTGCGACAAGCCGTCAATGACGGAAACAGCCCAGCATTATGGGACGGGAAGGAAGCGAATGGGAGGGGGAGGGAAGAGGCAACGCGCATGCGCAGACCGGGCATCGACATACGTCACCTCGCTGCCGGCGTGTATGGCGCGAGTCGCGTCAAAGCAAAGAGGCCGAGAGAGAGAGAGACAGAGAATCCCCTTCCCTGTCTGCAGTGACGTCACGACGTTCTACGCCTTATATGACCGCAGGAGGAAAACCTGGAGCTGGGAATCCAGGATTGGATTGAATGAATACTTACTTAGGCGATCCCTCGTTGGACGAGCAGGATAGTCTTCCATGATCAGTATTTTTGTGGAGCCCTATTCTTGACCTGCATCTTCTCCCGCAGTGAGGGCATTGGTTTCCAGGTGGAAGGCGGTCTCGGCCGGGGTTGGCTTGATTCGCCTTCCTCCTGGCACGAACTCTTTCGCCCTCCATTCGTGCCTCTCCAAATTCTGCAGCATTGCTGGTCACAGCTGACTTCCAGCTGGAGCTCTCAAGGGCCAGGGCTTCCCAGTTCTCAGTGTCTGTGCCAGAGATTTTAAGGTTGGCTTTGAACCCATTATTCAATGGATTGAATGAACAACCATTGTCTAGCTTCTTAATGCCTGGAGGAATCCTTTGTTGGGAGGTGATTAGCTGGCCCCGATTGTTTCTTGTCTGGAATTCCATTAACCTCTACCTCCAACAGACAAGAGTTCTTTCACCCACCCTGGACATTATTCCACAGATATATAAACCCAATTTTCTTAGTTTCCAACAGACCTCGCAACCTCTGAGGATGCCTGCCATAGATGCAAGCGAAACATCAGGAGAGAAAGGAGATTCCACCTGAACATGAGGAAGAACTTCCTGACTCGGAGAGCCGTTTAGCAGTGGAACTCTCTGCCCCGGAGTGTGGTGGAGGCTCCTTCTTTGGAAGCTTTTAAACAGAGGCTGGATGGCCATCTGAATGACCTCATGGGCCATCCAGTCCAACCCCCTGCCAAGAAGCAGGAATTGCATTCAAAGCACCCCTGACAGATGACCATCCAGCCTCTGTTTAAAAGCTTCCAAAGAAGGAGCCTCTACCACACTCTGAAGCAGAGAGTTCCACTGCTGAACAGCTCTCACAGTTAGGAAGTTCCTAATGTTCAGGTGGAATCTAAGCCAAGTGATAATCCTATATTATTAGTATGGCAGGCATCCTCAGAGGTTGTGAGCTCTGTTGGAAACTAAGAAAATTGGGTTTATATATCTGTGGAATAATGTCCAGGGTGGGTGAAAGAACTCTTGTCTGTTGGAGGTAGAGGTTAATGGAATTCCAGACAAGAAACAATCGGGGCCAGCTAATCACCTCCCAACAAAGGATTCCTCCAGGCATTAAGAAGCTAGACCTTGAAGCTGCAAGACCATTAAATGCTAATCGAGGTGACCAATTGAAAATTCACACCTACCTCTTCTCTTTTGATGGTTCTATCTCAAACTTTGAACCAGCAAAATGTGAATCGTATAGACGTAACTGCATTACAACTCCCATCAGCTTTTGCCATAATGCCTAATGATGAGGAATGCATGAGTTGTAGTCCAGCATCTTGAGGTCCAACCTTTACCCACTCTTGGAATAAAGCTAACTATTGTCATTAACGTTTATGGACATTTTGTGACTCCAACTTCTATTAACATGAACAATAGAAGAGGGTGATAGGACATCAAATCCATATAAGAGAGATAATTTACTCAAATCTGCAAATTCCAGCCAGTAGAGGTCACTGTGGAGCACACAGTCCCTGTGTGCTATACTGCATCCAGCCACTAGAGGGGGTGGCAAACTCAAATCCTAATATGCATGCTTACCTTTGTTTACATGCATCTGGATTAGGCCTGCTGGCCTTGCATTTGGCACACCTGCATTAAAACCAGATGGTCTGTTGTGTCACAGGAGAAAAATCAGATTTTCTTTTGAGAAAAACAAATTACATACATTTTCCATTCCCCATAGAGTGCATCAGCCTGTGGAATTCAGAGAGCGGACTTATACAAGGAAGGTTATATGTCTATTACTTTCAGAAAAAAGGCCTGAGAATTTCCTGGGTTAAATAAAGTGATACAGGAAATCTTGGGTATCCTTTGGGGTTTGGTTCCAGGACTTACCGTGGATGCCAAAATCCATGAATGCAAAAGGCCCATAATATACATTGGCAGAAACAGATGGATTCCTTTATATAACACTAGCTGTGCCCTGCCACACATTGCTGTAGCGTACTCTGGTGGTATGGAAAATAATATAATGACAAAGTGGTGGTATTTAATATATGTTATTTCTTAATGCTTGTGGGTATACCTTGGGAAGTCAGACTTGGCCATGGTGGCCCACGCTCTCGTTACATCTAGGATAGACTACTGCAATGCCCTCTACGTGGGGTTGCCTTTGAAGACTGCTCGGAAGCTTCAAATAGTCCAACGAGAGGCAGCCAGGTTAATAACTGGGGCGGCATACAAGGAGCATACAACTCCCATGTTACACCAGCTCCACTGGCTGCCTGTTTGCTACCGGGCACAATTCAAAGTGCTGGCTTTGGCCTATAAAGCCCTAAACGGCCCTGACCCAAATTACCTGTCCGAACGCATCTCCCCCTAAGAACCATCACAGATTAAGATCCTCCGGGGAGGCCCTGCTTTCCGTCCTGCCATTGTCACAGGCACGATTGGTGGGGATGAGAGACAGGGCCTTCTCGGTGATTGTTCCCCGGCTATGGTGAGATCAGGTTGGCCCTCTCCCTCCTGTCCTTTAGAAGGATGGTAAAAACTTGGCTGTGGGACCAGGTTTTTGTGACAGGGCAATAAAGCAGCAATAGGAAAGATTACCAGGCCAATTAGATTTGACGTGGATGACTATGTGGTGTATTTTAATATTTTGATAAATGTTTTTAATGTTTATGTATGTATGTAAGAATTTGCGTCTTGGCATTGAATGTTTGCCATATGTATGCTGTGCTCCGCCCTGAGTACCCTTCGGGGTGAGAAGGGCGGAATATAAATGTTTTAAATAAATAAATAAATAAATAAACAAACAAACAATTCAAGACATGTAACAATCTGAGCCAGTAACACCTCCCAACCAAGGTTTTCTGGTTTGAAGCTGTAAGGCTATTCAATTGTAATCAAGGAGGGAAATTGCAACATTCACACTTGGCTCAAGTAGAAAAGAGTTCTTTCTCTCACCCTGGACCTTTCACAGATCTATAATGAGATGCGACTTGGAGTTTCTCATAGTTTGGGAGATATGATATTATTTATATAGGATGTCTACAGGGATATGTATCTGCATATATATATATGTGTGTGTGTGTTTGTGAGTATGTGTGTATATATGTGTGTGCCTAGACATATGTCCACTGGTATGTGTGTGAATATATGTGTGTTCGTTTACTCCCTCTTTCCGTCCCTCCCTCCTTTTTCTTTCCCTCCTTCTTCTTTCTTCCTTCTGTATCTTTTTTACATTCCTTCCTTCGCTCTTTGGTTCCATCCTTCCTTCTCTCCTTCCTTCCTTCCCTCTTTTTCTCCTTCTTCTGTTCTCTGTGTCCTTCCCCCTTTCCTTCCTTCTTTCATTTTTTAATTTCCTTCTCTCATTCCTTCCTTTTCTATCTCTTCCTTCCTTCCCTCCCCTTTTGTTTCCTTCCTTCCTTCTCTACATCTTTCTTTCCTCCATTCTCTCCTTCCTTCCTTCCCTCCCTCTTTTTCTCCTTCTTTGGTTCTCTGTTTCCCTCCCCCTTTCCTTCCTCCTTTCATTTTTAATTTCCTTCTCTCATTCCTTCCTTCTCTACCTCTTTTTTCCCTTCCTTCCCCTTTTGTTTCCTTTCTTCCTTCCTTCTCTACATCTTCCTTTCCTTCATTTTCTTCTTCCTTCTTCTTCCCCTTTCCCTCTTTCCTTCTCTCCTTCCTTCCTTCCTTCCCCTCCTTCATTCCTTCCCTCTTTCCCTCATTCCCTCCTTCTCTCCTGTACCTGACCAGTTTTGCTGTGGCTTTGTGTGGTTTAATGGTAATGAAAGAAAAGAGAAGAGCTGGATTCTGATAAATGTAATTTTCCTTCCTTTCTTCCCTACCTCTATCTTTTCTTCCTTCTTTCCCTCTTTGCTTCTATCCTCCTTCCCTCTTTCCCTCCCTCAAGTCAAAATTATCTATATCTGTCTGTACCACAAAGGTTGTTGCTTGGTGGGAAGTCAGTGGTCCTTCACGTGTGTACAATACATAAAAATTGGAAAATGTTACCAAAAACTATCATGCCCCCCACCTCCAAAAATGTTAAACCTTTAGTCCTTCCTCCATTTCTACAGTTTCTGCATCCACAAATTCCACGGGTTGGAAATATCTCTCTATATGGGAAAGGACACCTGTTGCTAGGTGAAGTGCCTGTCTGTGATGTGTATGAGGGGGAGAGAAGAAGGAAGGAAAGAGGCATGTTGGGATGATTACATTAAGAGGTAGGTGCTTTCAGAGCTGTAGAAAGGGAACAGGAGGAAAGAAGGAAGGAAAGAAAGAAATAGAAAAAGAAGGGAATGGAGAAGGAAGGGATGCAGTAAGAAAGAAAAACAGAAATGTTGCCTGTATTTGCATCACACCTCTCTCTCTCTCCACACACATGTACATATATACAGATGAAGTATTCCTTATCCAAAAGGAGAGATAGATGATAAATGTTTAATCGATGGATTGACATCATGGAGAGGCAGATGACAGATTGATAAATGATGGATAGGTGTTAGATAGGTGATAGAAAGATAGAGATAGATAGATGAGATATACATAGGTAGAAAGAGAGCAATACATAGATGGGAGGAAGGGAGCGAGATAGGCAGACAGTCAGACAGATAGTAGAATGAGCAAGAGAGTTTAAACAGATGATAGAAAGAGTGACAGATATACAGATATTGATAGAAAGTTATAGGTAGTGGATAGATAATAGAAAGATAGTGATAGATGATAAAAAAAGAGACATAGTGATAGATTAATAGATAGATAGATGATAGAAATAGAGTGATATCTATAGGTATTGAGAGATGATAGAAAGGGAACTAATGTTTACACAATTTTAGCATTTATCTAGAATTTCAAAATCTGGATCTGAGTGGCTGAGATAGTTACATCTTTGTTTTCTGATGGTTTGATGTACACAAACATTATTAAAGACATTGTATATAAAATGACCTTCCGTCTATGTGTATACGAAACATAAATTAACTTCCTGTTTAAACTTGAGTCCCAACTCAACTTATGCAGCAACTATCTTCGAAACACTTCTGGTCCCAAGCATTTCGGAGAACGGATATTTACCTTGTAATCTACTGGGATGAGGAATTAGTCTTCCATGCACAAAACAAGAAAAGTTATTTCATCAGAGCAGTGCTGAGATATTTAATCTGCATAATATAGAGACCCTGGGACCCTTCAGACGTTTTTGCTATAACTACCATCAGCCCAACTCAGCATGACCAAATTATTTTGAATGTGGATAACACTGACTGTGGCAGTTTCAAATTGTGGTACTTTAAGGATTCATCTACACTGTATAATTAATACGGATTGGCACCAGCTTTGACACCAGCTTAACCGCCATGGCTTAATGCTACGGAATCATGAGAGTTATAGTTTGTGAGGCACTAGCATGTACTTGCAGTGAAGGATAAAGACCTTGTAAAACTACAACCTGCTGGATTCCTTAGCATTGAGGCATGGCATTCAAAGTGGTGCCAAACTGCATTAATCCTACAGTCATTCATTTTGAACTAAAAGTACTACTAGATGTACTCCTAGTTCAAAACAGCTGAAGGGGAGACGTGTCCCTGCTTCTTCCTTAAAAGCAGGAGCAAGGAAAGTGCAGCCCATGATCTTCATGTGACCTCCAGGATTGAGAACATTATGGCTCTTGTCTTAATGTAAAGACCTCTCCTGGGACAAAGAGAGCCCAGAGTCTCCCAATAATATAGTGGAATAGCCTTCATAATATTCGGGACTTCTGTCCTTTGTTGAAAAGGCATATTGCTCCATTCAGTGCTACAACAATTCTTGAAGATCTCAGTAGATGGCAGTCAATACCTGTTCTTTTCGTTAACTGTGTCCTTAGTTGTGATTTTTTATTTCCTCTATTTCAACAACCCATATATTTAAAAACCTGCTTCAAATTAAAATATGGAAGGAATATATCTCAAATGTTTCTAGTGAAATGTTGCAGATTTTTTAAAATCTTTGCTCTGTATTGACAATGGATTCAGGGAAGCGATTTTTACTCTATTTACGCCAACTGCCCAAAGTTTTCATAATCCACATTATTGTAAGATTTTTATTAGGTTAAATTAAAGGTCACAAAAATCTACGCACTTCACTCTTCCATCCCTCCTTTAAAACCCCCATACTTTGATACTATCTAGAGCCCTGAAAATTTTGCACATTTTACTTGACGTTTGCACGTTTTTTATCTTTAAGTTAGGAGCCATGGTGGTGCAATGGGTTAAATCCTTGTGCCAGCTGAACTGCTGACCTGAAGGTCAGCAGTTTGAATCCACAAGACAGGGTAAGCTCCCATCTGTATAGCTCCAGCTCTATTGGGGTCATGAGAAAAGCCTCCCACAAAGATGGTAAAACATCAAAAACATCCAGGCATCCCCTGGGCAACGTCTCTGTAGACGGCCAATTCTCTCACACCAGAAGCGACTTGCAGTTTCTCAAGCCGCTTCTGACACATTAACAAAATCTTTAAGTTGACCCAATAAAACTATTACACCAATGGATTTGGAATATTTATTTTAGCTGTTGAGTTCATATTTTTGTTAAAAACAAAATCAGCTTTGACACCTTCATATCTTCATAACAGCTAAGAACTGCAGCATTCCAGATGTTTTTAAAAAACATCTGGAATCATTATCTTTGATGTGTTAAAAGGCTTGAGTATACATAGATGATGGTTTCAAACAGTACTAGTACCTCATAAAGTCTGTGGTGAAAGAAGACAAATATATCTTTGTTGAAAGTGTTACCTGTTCTAAATATGTTGTGTTTCTACTGATGCAATTCACAATATGTAGCCTCGGTATGTAGGGAGTATAGGAATAGGATGAATATACACAAATATTTAAAAAGTTGTAAACCAAAAAGGTGTTTCTCAAGAGTGAAAAAGAAAACCTTGATGTGAAAAATATGGATGAGAATATTCTCAGTTTGGGACTTATTCTACACAAACTTGGAATGTGATTATTTTGTGCAAAAAACCACTTTGAACAGTTTTCCTGTATTGTTGTTGTTGTTCATTCGTTTAGACATTTCTGACTCTTCGTGACCTCATGGACCAGCCACGCCAGAGCTCCCTGTCGGCTGTCACCACCCCCAGCTCCTTCAAGGTCAGTCCAGTCACTTCAAGGATGCCATCCATCCATCTTGCCCTTGGTCGGCCCCTCTTCCTTTTCCCCAGCATCATTGTCTTCTCTAAGCTTTCATTTCTTCTCATGATGTGGCCAAAGTACTTCATCTTGGCCTCTACTATTCTTCCCTCCAATGAGCAGTCGGGCTTTATTTCCTGAAGTATGGACTGGTTGGATATTCTCGCGGTCCAAGGCACTCTCAGAACTTTCCTCCAGCACCACAGTTCAAAAGCATCTATCTTCCTTTGCTCAGCCTTCCTTATGGTCCAGCTCTCACATCCGTAGGTGACTATGGGGAATACCATTGCTTTAACTATGTGGATCTTCGTTGCCAGTGTGATGTCTCTACTCTTCACTATTTTATGGAGATTGGACATTGCTCTCCTCCCAAGAAGTAAGCATCTCCTGATTTCCTGGCTGCGTTCTGCGTCTGCAGTAATCTTTGCACCTAGAAATACAAAGTCTGTCACTGCCTCCATGTTTTCTCCCTCTATTTGCCAGTTATCAATCATTCTTGTTGCCATAATCTTGGTTTTTTTATGTTTAACTGCAACCCAGCTTTTGCACTTTCTTCTTTCACCTTGATTAGAAAGCTCCTCTGTTTTTCAGTATAGAAAGTGCTATTTTCAACTGATGATGATTTTTTGTCCTGATGTTTTGGGTTTCAAAGCAACATATGACAAATTAGAATAATACATAAAAAATTACAAGATCCAGAATGAGATTAAACAATAAAAAAATCAACACATACATCATTAAAGAAACACACCAGCATAACAGCAATCAAGATTTGATGCATTGTTTAGGTGCAATGGGCCTATCAAATATCTGTTGGAACTGAAAACTCTTCACTTGTCTGAGAACAGAAAGTGGAGAAAGTACCAGTCTCTGAGATGTACCATTGAGGGTGGCAGGACAGAGAAAAGGTCCTGTCCAGTAGATTTCAAAACATGAACAGATTTACAAGAGAGAGTCTGGGTCTTCAGAAAAACTGGACTTGAGCAATATGGGACTTTATAGGTCAAAACATGTACTGGGAAATGAACTGGCAGTCAGTTTTCTTACAACAAGAGAGTTGTGTATTCCCTGAAACCTGCCCCAGTTAGTAATCTGTCTCTTTTTAACAATACAATACAATAAGCCTTTATTGGCATAACATGGCAGAGAGTATAAAACATAGTAATCTGTCTCTTAAAAGACTGCCCCATGAAGAGCTTGTTGCAGTAATCCAACCAGGATGTAACTGCCCAAATCTGTCATCTCAAGGAATGGATGCAGTTGAGGTAGAAGCTCGAACTATGCAAATGCAGAGCACTTTGGGATGCACTCTGTCCAAAATTTGGGAACCATTGCCTTGCACAGAAGTCAGCATTATCATCAACTCAAACTACACCAAAATGGGCTAAAAACATAATTCCCAAAGTATTTAGTATTGAAAACTGCAGTTTTCAAAAAAGATTTTCATGGTAAAAAGATAATTGCTAATTCATTTTCTTGCAGTGAAAAGATAATTTACTCATTGCATCCTTCAATAAGAACTTGATCAAAGAATGACATTTTTGCACAGGTGGAGCTCAGAGATAAATTTGGTTTACTTTTTGGTGTATCAGGTAATTACCGTATATTCCGGCATATAAGACGACTGGGCGTACAAGACGACCCCCAACTTTTCCAGTTAAAATATAGAGTTAAGACAACTCCCATGCATAAGACTACACCCGCATATAAGACGACCCCTGACTTTTGAGAAGATTTTCTTGGGTTAAAAAGTAGTCTTATACGCCAGAATATACTGTACTATGGGCCCATCAATGTAAAAAATTGACACATGTAGGTTTCTTTTAGCACACTCTGTCTGCTCGGAAAGATGGACAGATTGAATAAATGGAACCTAGTCATGAGTGTATTTGTGTTTAGAAGACCCAGTTCACAGTTTCCTGTGTAGGACATTTAGGTCCCACTATTAATAGAGGATAAATTACAAGATCCCCTGTGGGTGCCTGAAACTGCGGATATTTCCAAAACATATAGTTTTGGACTGCAATTGATTACTTAAACATTACCCACTACCCCAGAGTTAAAGTGGGCTTGAAAACAATGCTTTCAGTGGCTGGGATGAGTCTCCCCTCTCACCAGCTGCTCCATAAAGGGTGTGGGAATTGATCAGTTTCCAACTTTCCTCTCATCACATCAACAGATGCTTACCCAGCAAGCAGAAGTTCAACTTCTGGCCCAGGCATACTATAGAATTGCACTGGAGTCCCAAGAGATCCCCACAAACATTTCCGTTTTCTTGGCAATTGTGACCATAGGTGATTGAAACCACAGAAAATGAACTTGTGGATAAGCAGGTCTTCCGGTATTTCTACACCGTGGTTTGTGCACAGGCTGCATTGATTAAGCTATTCTACTACTCTGCATCTTAAGGATGGGTGGTGTACAGTGGCTAAGAACAGTAGCAGTGGTGACATGTCACCCACTGCTGCTATTTTAGTGAGTCTTTTACTGGTTTATTTTTATTATATTTTGTTTTCTCAGATTGGGAGGAACTGGAGAATTCATGAAATCTAAGTCGCTGCATTTATGGTCATGGTGGACAGGCTTTGGGTCAGTTTTTAAGTGATTTTTTCCCCAGAAATTTGCCTGACCGGAGCCCCTGGTGGCACAGCAGGTTAAACCGCTGAGCTTCTGAACTTGCTGACTGAAAGGTCGGTGGTTTGAATTTGGGTAGTGGAGTGAGCTTCCACTATTAGCCCCAGCTTCTGCCAACCTAGCAGTTCAAAACATGCAAATGTGAGTAGATCGATAGGTACCGCGCTGGCGGGAAGGTAACGGTGATCCATGTAGTCATGCTGGCCACATGACCCTGGAGGCATCTAGGGATAATGCTGGCTCTTTGGCTTAGAAATGGAGATGAGCACCAATCCCCAGATTTGGACATGATAACACTTAATGTCCAGGGAAACCCTTTCCCTTTTACCAACATTTTTTTTTAAAAAATGATAGGAGTGGAGGACTTAATCTATATAAATGAAAATGTAATGTTTGTTTGTGGGATTAACATAACTCAAAAACCACTGGATGAATTGACACCAAATTTGGACAGAATATGCCTAACAACCCAAGGAGTGACCATCACTCAAAAAATGATTTTGTCATTTGGGAGTTGTAGTTGCTGGGATTTATAGTTCACCTACAATCAAAGAGCATTCTGAACCCCACCAATGACAGAAGTGAGGCAAATTTCCCACACCGAACCCCCATGACCCACAGAAAATTCTTAAGATCATCCAGTCCAACTCCTTTCACCAGGACAAGAAAACGTAATCAAAGCCCTCCTGACAAAGAGCCATCCAGCCATAGATATATATAGAGAGATATGACTCACACACAGAGAGATATAGTATCATAGATTTGAAAGGGACCCCTAAACAAGGACAATTATATGTTGCATGTCCAGAGTAGGCCAACTAGGCAATCTCTACATCAACACAAGCATTAAAAAATTACATATATTAGAAACCAACACTTTCTCATTACTTTATTTTCCAGATCACAGACTGGGCCACAGCAACACGTGGCAGGGGATGGCTAGTGTGCTATAAAAGTGGGGGTTGTCGCCTATAAATGACCTCATAGGCTAAACTTTTCCTACTCCACTCTTGTTTTGTGCTGGCATTTCCTACTTATGGCAATGTTAAGGCGAACTTATCGCAGGATTTTCTTGTCAGAATTTGTCCAGATGGGAATTGCCCTTGCCTTCCTCTGAGGCAGAGGGATTGTGACTTGCCCAAAGTCACCCAAAGGGTTCCCATAGCTGAGTGGAGATTTGAACCCTGGTTTCCCACAGTCCTAATCCAACACTTATACCTCTTCACTGTGCTTACTCATGGACATTGCATTCTGCATGGAGTCATATGGGACACTTTAAGAACTTTACTTAAGATGTAAGGTCCCTTTTCTCAGTGTTATCCAGTGATGGTGTGGTTTAACTGTTCTGAACCTTGAAGGATCTATACAAGGTACTGGACCAATATTAGAAGTGTTTGACCTAGTTTGGGTGAAGTGTTCAGGGTCTTCAATAACTACTTTAATGTTTGGAATAGTTTAATCTTGGAATGGTTTAATCACTATTTGACACAGAAATCACCAAGCACCACTATTTATGGTCACTTTTCTCATAAATTTGTTGGTGAAGTCTAGAGTGGGACTATTTTGTGACAGCCAGAGTTTTAGCAGCCCTCCTCACTGCCTGAGACCTTGCTTTTAATTCAGCGGGCGTTTCATAGTTAACTTTCCTTTGATTCTATTCCTGTTTTCTGTCTTTGCTGTTTTATTGTTCCTAGTGTATTGCTTGATGGTATTTTATCTTGTTTTGTCATCTCATTTTATTTTATGATATTGCAAGCCACCCTGAGTGGGCATGTTACCTAGAAAGGCAGGATATACATTTTGATAGAAATATAAATATTAATGTGTGACTAATAGACCAGAAAGAGAAAGAATATGGTTGGGGGTGGGAAATGTCAAGCATCAGCCCAAGATCACTGGTGTACTTGAAACAATAAATTTACAACAATAGCAACCCTCTCATGTGGAAAAAATATATATTACAAAGCCTTCAAATTCTTAGCTGTTAAAATACATATTTTACACATGAGGGATCTTGGTGGGGTGTGATTTATTATTATATAATGGTGATCTTGGATGGTATCTGGGCTTTGTGTAAATAAGCAGAGTGTGTCATGTTTAGTTAACTATCCAGTGAATGTATAGGAAAATGACAAAGAAGGATAGATGGGTCACTCATCTTGTTTCATGCCTAGTGACCAAATAAACTGAAGTTGGTGTTGGGGGAATACTTTACTTCATGTTGGTACTTTTAAAGTATCCTTAAAGTGAAGTGAATAATCAAATCCACAAAAATTAAACCTGCAAATGTGGAGGGCTGATTGCATTATACTTTTCTTTCTCACATTCCCTTTTAACTGGAACCACCAGAGATAGATATCGGGTTGCTTCCACATGATAAACATTTAGCACTTCTGGGGCACTGCTTTTCATCAAAGAGGTGGAAGCAGAACACAAATGGAGGTTCATGAAATTCTTAATATAGGACAAAAGTTATCCAGCAATGCCATTTCTTATTGTCAAGATCAGGTGAGGAAGGAAGAAAACTGCTATCTTGATGGGCTTCATTCCTCATGTGCTTTTCCCAATAAGGAGAAGTCTGTGGGAAATTAAATCTGGATGCCTGGAAAGTATCCAGTCAACTCTTTGCCCAAGAACGGTACGATGTCAGAAACTGGCCCTTGATATTCTCAGCCCCACTCATCACAAATGATGTTCATCCCTTGCATGACTTAATATTGACCTGATACTGATTCTGCAGTACAAGTATGTCTTGCACAGTACAGGTACCTTATTTAGAAGATAAGGTACCTGTACTGCACTAACTGCATTAAGTATGACATTAATTCGGAAGACTACACAATTGGCTGTGAATACACTATTTCACTTTCCACCATTGTGACTAGGTCAAGTCACAAGGTCAATGATTTGTACTGTATACATTTGAAGCAGAGTGTCATGGTGAAAGGATGAGGAAACCAGTTGAGGACAGTTTTGAGATTTACTCTTGACTGTTGAAGCAGCCCATAGTTTGGGTAAACATTGGTTAAAGTGTCATCATAGAGAGCCAACATCATGATGTGGTTTGAGCATCAGATTATGACTCGGGAGACCAGGATTCAATTTCTTGCTTATCCATGGGAACCCACAGGGTGACCTTGAACGAGTAACACACTCTTAATTCCAGAAAAAAAAACCCATGATAAGTTCAATGTAGGGCAACTATAAGTTGTTAATGAGTTGGAGCCATACAACAATAACAAAAAACAACAAAGTGTTAGCATAATAGCATGCAGTTTTATTGCAATTGTTCAGGGAAGTATTACTCTATGATATTATGGCTGATGGAAATGTGGCAGCTTTTGCAGCAGATATATTTACTACTGCTTTGTGTGTAGTTATTTTAGTCTTTACACATAGTTGGTGTAGTGATGTTACTAGAGGATTCCATGATAGTATGACTAGTTTAGTTGCAAACAAAGAGACAATGGCAACTATCTTAGCTGAACTAGAAGGTAGCTGTGTTAAAACTTGCTTCTACTCTCCAAAATACTAAACTGCCAAAATCGTTTGTGGGATGGAAGCAACTTTATCAAATCATTCAACACCTCGGGGGACATAAAAAGTTTCATGAATCATTTTCCTCAACTGGATTTAAATGGGAAGAAATTAAATGTCTCCTTTCTGCAAACCTGAATAATGAGTTGTGCTGATCTTCCCCAAATGACTTGGGATATATCTTAAACAATTTAGTCAACAAAGACCATCTGGCTGAGATTTTTTTTTATCACCCCTCCCTTTGGAGACCTTAGTCTAATTTCCCTGCTGCTTCTCATCACTCTCCAGGACTCTGAGTATGCCGAAATAAAACGTACTAGTAATTTCATTTAATCAACATAACTTTGCCTGCATGTCATCTTTTTTGCATCCTGCCTGTCTGTTTATATAACTCCGAAGAGCAACTGCACACATGATGCCCCATAGATCAAAACTTAGGCAAAACTGCAATTCAGCAGAAATGTCGTATTCCACAAAACACTGGTTACACATCTGAATCTAAATGTGTGCATATAAATTAATCATACCGATGCAGTGGAGAATAATCAATTGCTTGAAAAATACAAACAAGCCATTAGGGACAGCTTTTCTTCCACTGGTTTAAAGTGATTAAATCCCAGTCCTGACCTTCTGCCTTTTAAATCTCCTCCTTCCAGAGCACTTCTGACCTTCCCGCACTTATGTTTTCTTTAGTATTGGGATGAAGAATGTATGGCAATCAAGACACAGTACTACAAATCCCATCAGCCCTAGAAACATAGTCAATGATGTGGGATAGAGGGACTGAGAGTCAAATCCAACAAATCAAGAAGGCCACATATCCCCCATCTCTACTTTAGCAAATAATTTTGAACTTTTTTCTTTAGAGCCAGGGCCCTTTTCACACTGCACAATTGCAGCATTATGATTCCACTTGAACTGCTATGACCACATCCTATGGAACCCTGGGATTGGTAGTCTGGTCAGAGGCACCAGAGGAGCTCCAAGTCTGAGAATTATAAGTGAGCTTCCTTCAGCTGCCAATCCCAGGATGTTTTCATGGCAGTTACATTAGAACTATGGTGCTATGACTGTGTAGTGTGAAAGGACCATTGGGGGCGGATCCAGACAGGCAGCTATCCCAGGAGAATCCATGTTTAAAAAACAAAGATTATCCTGGGGGCCTGTTCACACACAGCGCAGGCTTTCTGGGGTGGGTGTCCAAATGTTCTCCCGGGACTAGCCCAGGAGAACGTCTAGAGGCCCTACCCCCTCCCCCAAAACCCCAGACCCTTTTGAAAAGTAAACAAAACTTACCTGGCCTCCAATATACTCTTGGAGTAGCTCTCCCGATGTGTACAAATGACGCACCAGGAGAGCGGGAGCGATTTTCTTCCTCCCTCCCCCGCCACTCTCCTGGCACATCATTTGTATGCATCGGGAGAGCTGCTCAGAGAGTATACTGGAGGCCGGGTAAGTTTTTTTTACCTTTCAAAGGGGTTTGGGAGCTTGGGGGAGGGGTGGGTATTTCCACAGTTTACTGGGCTTATTTAGCCCAGTAAACTGTGGGAATTGTGTCTCAACTGTAGTCCAGACACCGGACGTAGTGGGTTTATCCTGCACTTTCCAAGAAGGTGTGGAATAAATCCACTATCTAATTTCCTGGTTTGTGGCGAATTAATTCAGGACTTTCCAGAATGTAAATACTGCAATTAAGGTACTGTCTGGACAGCCCTAGGTCTCCGACTTTAGCACCATCTTTCAGGATAGAATTCGGTTTAATTTTAACCAAGTGATCTTCTTATTTCTTCCTGTCTTTCTCATGGTATTCTCCCTCTAAGGTATAGGCTACTTGTGGACTGCAACTCCCATCCACCCTAACTAGCTTAGTAATTATACTCAGAATTATGGTTTAGCAATGTTTAGGGCAGCCAGCCAGCACAGTGTAGAAGTTTGCGCATTAGATTACAATTCTGAAAGAAAGGGTTTGATACCCTAGTTTACTATGGAAATGCACTGACCTTGATCACACACTCTCAAGCCTCAGAAAACCTTGTGATAGGCTTGCCATCAGTTGAAAATAACAACAAAAACACAAATAATTTGGAAATGTATTTATTTATTTCCTCATTTTTTATCCCAATAGAGGGCCTCACGGTAGGTATATCTCATGTTGACAAATATTGACATACACCTAAAAAAATTAAAATTACCAGCATACCCAAAGGGATCAGTTGTGCAATGAAGGTCTATGAGCATTGATTGTCATGGCTGCATGCCAACTTTGAACAACCTCTTCTTGCATAACCATGTTGGCCTCATGGAGATGAGTCTGGCATGCCTGTTGAGCAAGCAGGCAAATGCCCCTTCGGTCTCCTCCACTCAAGTACAATTACCTAATAAATATCCAAGCTAGCTTTCAGGTATGTGACATCTGCCTTTCTTCCCGGTACAACATCTAGTAACAGAAAGATACTGATAGAATTCCACTTTCCGTAAGAAGCAGCTAATGAAGAAGGTCGAATAAATTAGGGTTCAGTTATGATTTGTCACACATTTCATTGCACTAAATGTTATGGTAGGGGGAACAGAAATTAGGGCTAGCACTACTGTTAGGCAGACAGAGGCATTGTTGGCTGATGGTCAGATGCTGGAGGAAATGAAGGAGCAGCAAGGTCAACATAAGTCAACAGAGATATGAATGCTAGCCAGTTGCCATTACAGAAAGAAGGTACAGCTGCCAATCCCATTGTCTTATGTGCAAAGAATGAATATGTGTGCATGCCGACAACCCCTTTATTTGCACCAGAATGTTTCTTAACCCAGTCCTAGACATGTTTCAGGCATATATCTCCCATAATGTTTGACTTCTGAGCTAAGTATTTTTTTAAAGAATGCCAGCCCCCAAGAGAGCACCCCCTTGAGAAACTTTCCTTTGGGCTATTTACACTTGCTTTGCTGATCATCTTAAGATTTATAAGGAAATAATTTTATTTCTAAATTAACCAGCAGGCATACTGTGTAATGTAATTTAAAATTGATTTCATTTTTCAGCCTAACTGAAAAATATTAAGGGTGTCAGATTGATTCATGGTATCTAATCAAAGGGAGAGTATCCTATTGCAGATTGGTATCATTAACATTTGAATGTTTTCATATGACAATAAATCCTCCGTCCTTGCAAAATTCTTTGATATTCCAATGGTAGCAATAATACTCCAGCGGCTTCATTGTGATCGTTTTAATGTGTTTTCCCTTTTCAAGGCTTGTTTGAAAAGCAAATTATTGCCATTATGAACACTGCCAGCTTAAAAGAAGGAAAAGTTTTGAAGATATTCCACAGTCTGGGTATTTATAAATTGTTCAGTGTCTGGGAAATTAATCTAAAAACGGAGGATTTGCTTAGTGAAATAACCTCGAGGTCACTTATGTGATACAACATTGTTTGTTTGGTATGGATTAACTCTTTTGTGGCTAGAAGAAATTGATTGGGCTTCTTTTTTAATAAGAATATTGTTTTGCTATTTACCATTGCATAGCAATTTACAATATTCAGAATGCTTCTTGTTCATAACTTCAGTAAATATTAAAGCTTTCATATTTCTATATTTTTTGTATGATGGGCGAGGTGCTTGATATTGAGGGACTATGACTCATCTAAGACCAGGGACCCCAGAAATGTCTTTAAGCATTTTAGGAGGAAGAGTCAACATAAGTTGCTATTCATTTATCTTATAGGAGAAAGGAAAATTACTTTTTCCTTCCATTATCACTTAAACAGCCTTCTCTATGAAGAGTTTTCTAAGCACAATTTATACATATAATGTGTTCAGTGCTACTTATTTTCAAGTAGGCATGCATATATGATAGATTGCACTTAGGCTCAATGATAGCAACAACGGAACACATATACAAATGATGGACTCAGTTTTAAAGCAGTATATGCATAAGCTCTTCCCCTTACCTACACAGCCAGTTTCCTCAACTTGTATGTAGCAATGACAAATGCTCTTTGGCATTGGTGGATAAACGCCATTGAACTGCATGTTGCACAGCAATTACAGATTCAGACTTGCTGAACTGAGGAACACAGTTCTTTTATTGAGGGGTTGCTATCTTGCAAATGGATGAGGCTTGGGGCTGTTTACATACTGGGAAAGGCAACAAGCAGTAATCATTTGAAACTCTATGCCCCACACTTTCAAGTGGAAAGAGGTTAATTCATGAGCGGTTCATGGTTGCAGAGATATAGCCATTTCAAATCGGATACATCTATAGCTTGATCACTGAGTACATTTCTGACCCATCTACCTAAAAGTTTTGGTGATCCAATTTTACCAGAACTTTTCAGATGGGTCTCTGCCCACATAGCTTAGTTGTGGGGTTGGGAACCTGAGCCATCTCCCAATTCCAGAGTCCTTTTCTAAGGCCACCTTCTTAGTTTGTGACACAAAAAAGAATTGGATTGGCAGTTGTGGTCTCTGATTCACTGGTCTCAGTCAATAAGTTGGGTAAGTAACCACTATGCTATGTAGGTGTTTGGGTCCTTTCATATTTTACATTGCCCTTTGTCAAAAGGACTTCAAATTAGAATGTATGATTTCAGGGTCAAGACTAGATAGCACCATTGATTTCAGGGTCAAGACTAGATAGCACCCTTGCTTTCCAATAGAGCAAAGATCTATTGGTAGTTGAATGTACTAGTAGTGGGAAGACAACTTCTACTGATTTTAAAGCAACAGGCTACTTGGGACCAGACTACGTGATGTGTAGTTTTGTCAGCCAACTGCAGTCGCAGTTACTCCTATGACTTCATTACATGCTGGGCTGAAAGCATCCTATGATGTTCGCAGCACAGTTGTTGTATGGAGACCCAGACCACCCATCACACGAGGCGTGGTCACTTCTAGTGGGGTTCCGTACAACAACTTTGGAGCAAGTGTCCTACCATGCTGCACCCAGAACATGGGAGGTTTACCATGTTCCTACATGTGATTATGAAGTGTTGAGCGAGGTGGGGTGCTGGGCAAAGGATACTGGGATTGCCCCTCTGCCCTGTTGATTTGCCACAGGGGCTCGCTAACTGCCCCACGGGACCTCATCAATGTGACCACCTCATTTCCTATATGCCCACCTTATTCTCCCTATTAATTGATACACCACAACATGTCCTTTCTCTTTGGTTTTCACAGCTGTCTTTGTAAGATAGCTAGAGATATTGGTCACCTATTTGTCACAATCATTGAACAAGCTTTGCACCTTGTAGGAGGGGAAACTTCTACACAGTTTAAGCAGCATGCTAATGATTGTAGCACACTAACTCTGTGGCCTTTTAAATGTATGGTGTTAAAAATCACGATAGAAAAGCCTTGACAAGGCAGAATAGGTTCTGTTTTGGAGGCAGCTAATAAGGAATAATTTATGCCCTTTGGAGTAAAACTTGGACCAGTTACATAATGATAACTAATGAGCTACTCGATCAAAATGTTAGTAATGGCTCCTCTGAGCTATCCCTTCGCTGTCTCCTAATTAAGGTTATTTAGAACTTCTGAAACTGTGGATTAATTTTCAAAGTAGGTTGTCGTGGACTGGGTCTAATGAATGCCCACATCTTGTTTGATCGCAAAATGAAATATATTTGCATGGTATAGAAGTAGACCTATTGAAACCATTAAGCCTGTGGTATCTTGTTTTAATCTCTTTTACATAGAATGCAATAGCTAATAGCAATCATATTTTGTCTTAAGCATTACATGGCAACTCGCAGCTCTCTTCCAAGACCTTTTCTCTGTCCATTATAAATATGTTTTGTGTTTAAAAGAATGCCTTGTATTTAAATGTATTATTTTAATGCCCTCCCTTATAGCATGTGATGAGAAATGTTGATAATTGTACATTACCAACATCTGGAGAACAATCCCTGATCTAACACCTCCAAGATAGGTAGATATGGAGCTCTGACATGTTTCTTCTTCTATTGCTTCTTTGCCTACTGAAACTTTTGATATTTAAAGTTGTAAGCCCTGTTCTACAACAAGGACCAACGCCAAAATGATGTTAATAGCATGAATGAGATTCATAAGCCAATCAATAAACTTCATATTTCTTTCTGAGCCCAATTCTAGCTGCTGATTCTCATATATAAAGACTTTAATGGTTTGGGTGTGATTCCCATCTCTGGTATATCACTCTGATGGGTAAAAAGGCAATCTGTAAGTTGTTGTTGCTATGTGTATTCAAGTTGACTTCAATGTATGCTGATCCTATCATGGGAAGATTTATTCAGAGGTTTACCTTTTCCTTCTTCTGAGGCTGAGAGAGTATGACTGACTTGCTGAAGGCCAACCAGTGGGTTTCCATGGCTGAGCAGGAATTAGAGCCCCGATTTTCCAGAGTCTTACTCCTACATTAAGCCCGCTACGCCATGCTGAATCTCATTAGGACATTACTGCTTTGAATTGTTTAAATAAATTATAGATAGAATAGACAGCAAATTACTGAATAAACAGTATAAACAAACAGACAGTAAATTATACTGTTTTTAAGGCTCACTGGATGTCAATCTATGTATACTTTAATAAAGATGAACAGTTGCAAGGAATTCAGAGCAGCATTAGCATCATACTGAATTGAGAGAATAAGACTTAGGGCCCTTCCACGCAGCACTATATCCCAGAATATCAAGGCAGAATATCCCACATTATCAGAGTGTGGACTCAGATATTCTGAGATATAGGGCTGTGTGGAAGGGCCTTTATTCTTGCTGGCACAGTACTTCAAACCAAAACAATATTATTTCATGTTAAAGAAAATCTCTACTGCCACCTTGTTTGAAGTGATTTTAGTCACAAGTATGGCATAGATAGAGTCAATCCCTCCTTCCCTTCAATCTCTCTCTTCCTTTGTCTTTCTCTCCCTTCTGTTTTATTCTAGGGGCCGCTATGTTTTTTCCTCCAAAAGATGTTTGCTAACTGCGTTCTTACAGTGAAGATTTCATTTAGTAAATTAACCTCTAGTCTTTCAGCTGAGCTGTTGCCTCATGCAAAACCTACTTCTTTTCCAAATTAAAAAGCAAGTATCCGCCATTCATCACATCCCTACTATCCATCTCAATTTCTAAATAATTCTCCTTCCTTGGAAGAATGATTATATCTGTTCCCCAAGTCTCCAGCTATTTAGCCCATTGACTTAAAGTGAACACTGGACCTTTAATGTAAGGTTTCTGAAACCATTATTATACTGGAATCTGTTCGAAATTAATATTAGCATATTAGATGGAAACATCTAAAGTCAAAATGTGTAGTACCAAAAGTCAACCAAGTAATTTTAGCGTCAAAACAGAAAATAGCTGAGATCCCCCCAGGGGCGGCTCAACCTGTTACGCAAAGTAAGCATTTGCAGTATAGTTGATTTTGCCCAGGGGTGCTCTTGAGGCGCTCTTGGGGGAAAATAGACCTTGACATTTGCGAGTTGTAGTTACTGGGATGTATAGTTCACCTACAATCAAAGAGCATTCTGAACTCCACCAATGATGAAAATGAACCAAGTATGGCACACAGAACGCCCAGAAAATATATATCAGTGATTGGTTTGGGGGGGGGGGCAAGATACTATTTGCTTACCATTGAAAATTACCTAGGGCCACCTCTGGATCCCCCCACCCACCTAAACAAATGAAAATACAGCCAGCCCTCCACATTTGTAGGTGTAACCTTCATAGATTTTATTATTTGCATATTTGTTAGTGCATTCTCTCTAGGAATCTCTAGGCCAGTGGTTCTCAACTGTGGGTCCCCAGGTGTTTTGGCCTACAACTCCCAGAAATCCCATCCAGTTTACCAGCTGTTAGGATTTCTGGGACTTGAAGGCCAAAACATCTGGGGACCCACAGGTTGAGAACCACTGCTCTAGGCCATACCGTGTGATTTCTCTCAGGCTCCTTCTACACTGCCATATAACATCCACATTATCTGCTTTGAACTGGATTATATGGCAGTGTACTCTCAGATAATCCAGTTCAAAGTATATAATGTGGATTATCTGCCTTTGTATTCTGTATTACATGGCAGTGTAGAAGGGCTCTCGGTTTCAACAATTTCCTCAATTTTCACCTACAGGCCAGGTGTGCATGTTCTGGAGTCTTCATCAGTACCAGCTGCTGAAGTGGTTCTCAACCTGCTGTCTTTTTAGTCTTCAATATTTGGCTTTTTTCTTTTTTGACATGAACTCCAAAGCATTCAGATGCTTTGATAGATGTTTAGGCATCTTCTGGAGTCGGGTGGATGAACAGCAACTAACAGAGCTTTAAGTCTCAGAACAGCAACTCAAGCTAGCAGACAATTGCACAGTAAGACAGCTGTGTTTGGAATGACCCACAGCTGCTTTCATGCCTTCCTTTTATACTCCAGTGGAAAGAGCACAAAAGTGGATTTTCCTCCTCCCTCCTGGCACATCATTTCTACGCACCAGGAGAGCTCTGGCATCACTGTAATGGAGGCCAGGTAAGTTTATTTACTTTAAAAAAGGGTTTGGAGGCTTTGGGCATGGGATTCCCACAGTTTTCTGGATTAATTTAGTCCAGAAAACTGTGGGAGTGGTGTCTGCTACTTCTAGACACTGGAAGTAGTGGGTTTACCCCGCACCTTCCAAGGAGGCACGGAATAAATCCACTATCCAATTAATCTGCCACAAACCAGGGTTTTCCTGGTTTGTGATGAAGTAATTTCGGGTTGGCCAGAACATCATCTTTTTATTGTGGAAGTTTCTGTAATATAGGGGCTGTATTGATGGACCCTGAGGCAGTAATTGAGGAAGTTCTTCCTAATCTTTTCAGTAAAATCTCTTTCCCTACTATTTGAAACCATTGCTCCCTTGTGTCCTGATCTCTAGAGCAGCAGAAAATCAGTTTTTTTCCTCAGTGGGACGGCCTTTTAAATCTGGAAACATAGTTCTCATGTTCCTTCTCTGCTAAAATAATAATAATAATAATAATAATAATAATAATAATAATAAATTTATGTATAACCCACCCTATCTCCCCGAGAGGACTCTACTTTCTCTTTTCCCAGCTAAATATCCCCTAGGAGGAAAGGAGGATGGAAAAAGAGAATAATAGAATCATAGAGTTGGAAGAGACCTCATGGGCCATCCAGTCCAACCCCCTGCCAAAGAAGCAGGAAAATTGCATTCATAGCACCCCCGACAGATGGCCATTCAGTCTCTGTTTAAAGGCTTCCAAAAAAGGAGCCTCCACCACACTTCGGGGCGGAGAGTTCCACTGCTGAATGGTTCTCACAGTCAGGAAGAAGGAAGGGAAGGGTGGAAGGGAGGGAGGGAAGGAGGAAGAAAAAAAGGAAGGAAGGAAGGAAGGAAGGAGAAAGAGATGGAAGGAGGGAAGAAAGAGGGAAGGTAGGATGAAAGAGTGTAAAAGAAGGAGGGAGAAAGAGGGAGGTAAGGTAAAGAAGAAGGAAAGAGGGAAGGAAGGGTAGGATAGTGTGCAAGAGGAGGACTTGAGAAAAGAGCCCAATGCCCTGGGTTTGCCCATATCTGTCATACACTTAGCATGGGGATTTGGTTAAACAGTTAAAATTAATAAATAAACTAGTTTTTTAAAAACCTGAAAAAAGTTTGGGGTTTTTTTTTGGGGGGGGGAGGTTGAGCCTGTAACCCCGCTCCCCTCATCTACAGGCTTGCCTGTGCCATTAACTCCCACTAAAGTGGAAGACCTGCTGTACTAAGTGAAATAACCCAACCGTTTGTTGTTCTTTTGTGACACCATAATCTTCTGCCTCACTCTGTCTAGAATCATAGAATCATAGAATCAAAGAGTTGGAAGAGACCTCATGGGCCATCCAGTCCAACCCCCTGCCAAGAAGCAGGAATATTGCATTCAAATCAACCCTGACAAATGGCCATCCAGCCTCTGTTAAAAGCTTCCAAAGAAGGAGCCTCCACCACACTCCGGGGCAGAGAGTTCCACTGCTGAACGGCTCTCACAGTCAGGAAGTTCTTCTCATGTTCAGATGGAATCTCCTCTCTTGTAGTTTGAAGCCATTGTTCCGCGTCCTAGTCTCCAGGAAGCAGAAAACAAGCTTGCTCCCTCATCCCCGTGACTTCCTCTCACATATTTATACATGGCTATCATATCTCCTCTCAGCCTTCTCTTCTTCAGGCTAAACATGCCCAGTCCCTAAGCCGCTCCTCATAGGGCTTGTTCTCCAGACCCTTGATCATTTTAGTCGCCCTCCTCTGGACACATTCCAGCTTGTCAATATCTCTCTTGAATTGTGGTGCCCAGAATTGGACACAATATTCCAGATGTGGTCTAACAAAAGCAGAATAGAGGGGTAGCATTACTTCCTTAGATCTAGACACTATGCTCCTATTGATGCAGGCCAAAATCCCATTGGCTTTTTTTGCCGCCACATCACATTGTTGGCTCATGTTTAACTTGTTGTCCACGAGGACTCCAAGATTTTCACACGTACTGCTCTCGAGCCAGGCGTCACCCATTCTGTATCTTTGCATTTCATTTTTTCTGCCAAAGTGGAGTATCTTGCATTTGTCACTGTTGAACTTCATTTTGTTAGTTTGGGCCCATCTCTCTAATCTGTCAAGATCGTTTTGAATTCTGCTCCTGTCCTCTGGACTATTGGCTATCCCTCCCAATTTGGTGTCGTCTGCAAACTTGATGATCATGCCTTCTAGCCCTTCATCTAAGTCGTTAATAAAGATGTTGAACAGCGATGACTGCATTTGTTTCTAAGTGTTTGCAGACTGCTTCCTTAACAATCTTTTCCAGAATCTTGCCCGGTATCGACGTGAGGCTGACCGGACGGTAGTTGTTTGGGTCATCCTTTTTTCCCTTCTTGAAGATTGGGACCACATTGGCCCTCCTCCAATCTGCTGGAACTTCTCCCGTTCTCCAAGAACTCTCAAAGATGGTTGCCAATGGTTCCGAAATGACTTCCGCTAGTTCCTTCAATACTCGGGTGTAGTTGATCTGGCCCTGGGGACTTGAACTCATTAAGAGCGGCCAGGTATTCCTGGACGACTTGTTTCCCAATTTGGGGTTGGATGTCCTCTAATCCCTCATCCACTCCATCTTGCTGAGGTGACTTTCTTTTTGTGAGAAGACAGAGGCAAAGAAGGCATTAAGTAGTTCTGCCTTTTCCCTACCCCCTGTCAGCATTGCCCCATCTTCTCCTCGAAGAGGCCCTATCGCCTCCTTGTTCTTCCTTTTTCTACTGACATAAGAAAAGAATCCCTTTTTATTGTTTTTAATGTCCCTGGCAAGCCTGAGCTCGTTTTGTGCTTTAGCCTTGTGGACCTTTTCCCTACAGGTGATGGCTATTTGTTTGAATTCTTCTTTGGTGATTTCTCCCTTTTTCCACTTCTTGTGCATGTCTCTTTTGTGTCTTAGCACAGTTAGAAGTTCTTTGGACATCATTCTGGCTTCTTTGCACTTGTCCTATTTTTTCTCTTTGTTGGCACAGTTTGCAATTGCGCCTTGAGTATTTCACTCTTGAGAAATTCCCATCCATCCGTAACTCCCTTGTCTTTTAGTATCTGCGTCCACGGAATGCTGCTCAGTGTTTCCTTCATTTTTTGGAAATCAGCTCTCCTAAAGTCCAAAATGTGGGTTTGACTTGTCTTAGTTTCGGCCTTCCTTTGTACCTCAAATTGCAGGAGCACATGGTCACTTGCCCCTAAGGATCCTACCACTTCGACCGCATCGATCAGGTCCTCCGCATTTGTTAGGATGAGATCAAGAGTAGCCAATCCCCTTGTTGCCTCTTCTACCTTCTGGACCATGAAATTGTCTGCAAGGCAAGCGAGGAATTTGTTGGACTTTGTACTCTTGGCCGAGTTTGTTTTCCAGCAAATATCGGGATAGTTGAAATTGCCCATGACTACTACATCTCTTCTCTGTGCCTGTTTGGTCAACTGTTGGCAGAAGACTTCATCAAGTTCTTCCTCCTGGCTTGGGGGTCTGTAGTAGACGCCTACAATGACATCTTTTTGAGTCCCAGTTCCCTTGATTCTTATCCAGATGATTTCAAGCTGGTTTCCCAGATTGCTGTCTTGAATCTCTTCTGCAGCATAAGAGTTTTTGACATATAAGGCTACTCCGCCTCCTCTCCCCTTTGTTCGGTTTCTGTGAAAGAGGTTATAGCCCTCGATATCTACATTCCAGCGATAGGAGTCATCCCACCAGGTTTTAGTGATGCCTATGATATCATATTTGTGGTGTTGTGCTAAAAGTTGGAGTTCGTCTTGTTTATTTCCCATGCTCTGTGCATTAGTGGTAGGACTGGGTCTATTTGTTGTAGAAAAGGAAAATTCTTAAATTTGCATGATTTCCTTTTGGCTCTCAGACTCTAGAGAGAAGTATGCACAGAAGAGGGAATTCTTCTACTGACAAGAAGCCTACTACATGCCACAAGGGAGAAAATGCATTTACTGTAAATGGGTTGCTCATTGCTTCAGACCAGCCGTTAATCTAAAACTGCCAGAGAAGCACAGAGACAGATATAAGCCCCACATAACCGATTTGCTCATAGGCTATGTGCATTATCCTCTCCTTAACATTAATCACAAACCTGTCTGTTTCCTTTGGAATTAAAATGTGCAAATTAACATTGATTATTTTCCTAGGGCACATGCTTAATGAAGTATTTCTTTTAAAACAATAACAAAGTATCTACCTTTAAAATGCATTTTAAACTCAACTTGCACAATGATCAAACTTATTGCAGTCTTCATAGTCTAGACAGAAATAAAAGAGCAAGGGGAATTTAAGCACATCCAATATTATGACTACAGCATGTTTAATATAACTGATATAACAAATGGGGTTGAAGATGATGTATTAACCCTAGTAACAAATGTATCTGTCCTTCAGGATAATCGTCATTGCATTACTCTATTACAACCAGCATCTGAAAATGTCCCACTCACCAGGAGATGGCAGTCATGATCTGTTCTTATCTATGGGAATTTTAATGCTCAGGGATGCTTTCCATCCCATTATCCCCAAATGTTTGTTGCATTAACAGGAAATAGCTACACTTTAAGGTTTGAAATCTAAAATACAGGAGTGATTTTAGATATGGAAGCATAGTACAAGCCTTATATTAGCCGAGGATGCATTCTTGGGTATAACAGGAAGCAAGATACCACTAATAATAGCAATCCCTATTGAAATTGTATTGTCGAAGGCTTTCATGGCTGGAATCACTGGGTTGTTGTAGAACATGGCCATGTAGCCCGGAAAACCTACAACAACCCTATTGAAATTAATAATGTGTGACGGAAGCTGACCATAGAGTAGTGCTGGAGGACCTAGAAAATGCCTATAAAGGATCCTATGATAATTTTATGATGGAAGCATACCATAGAAAATGCCTAGAGCAGTGGTTCTCAACCTGTAATTCCTCAGGTGTTTTGGCCTACAACTCCCAGAAACTCCAGCCAGTTTCCCAGCTTTTAGGATTTCTGAGAGTTGAAGGCCAAAACATTTGGGGATCCACAGGTTGAGAACCACTGTCCTAGAGGGAATATATGTGTTCAAATGCAGGTAAGTGAAGTTATGGATACTGGTCTAATGGATACAAAGGTTGTACTGTATGCTTATTCCTCAGAAGTTATATTGTTTTGGCTATTCTCCAGTGACTGGAAACAACTTGTTTGCAAAAGCTGGTAAATTCCTTTCTCTAAGAAGAGCCTTAATGGCCAGTTTTCAGGGAATGTGTAATGACCATTGCCAATAGTAGGAAAAGGAATTGGCAAAAGGATCACAGCAACATACTAGGGCTGTGCACATTTGTTCAAAATGAAACTGATTTGGAAAATTCGGTGATTTCCCAAAAACAGGAGGGGGAAGCCAGAAGGTTGGCTGAAACAAAACAAGAGGAGCTGAATCTTTCGGCTACTGGAGATAATGGGGTTAACTGCACTGTACCTGAGGCAGAGGGCTGCCATAGGGGGCTCCTTCTCTTATTTCTTCTTCCTTGCTTCTGAAAAACTTCCCTGGGTCCCTCCTCCAAAGAGGGCCCTGCTGGGAACTCACTTTCCCAGCAGTACTTGAGTGGGATGGGCATTGAAAAGCGGCAGGGTGTGATGGGAGTTAAAGTTTTTTTCTCCCTCTGTTTCTCAGGCAATAAAAGGCCTGGTTGTGTCCATGCTCTGATTGGCTGAGAATGGACACAACCGGCGACTACATTTCTCAGAACCTTCTCTTGCGGTTTGTCTTATTTTGAAAGAATGTTATGGTAAAAAAATAGAATAATTCCAAAATATCAGTAGATTGGTGAATTGTTATGAAACTTGGCAGGTCTGCAGTTGTAAATGTGGTCTACAACTCAGATAGCTTTCATGCAGATAGGTCTAACAATGACTGAGTAAAAAGTCGCTAAAGTTTCCCCATTGTGACTACAATCTTTTCCAACCCCCACCCCCAATTTTGGCAATTAACTGGTACACAGAATGAGGAGTTTACTGAAAATGGGACTGAAAACAGCATGGTTTTGGGCCAAGTTGCACACCCCTACAACATAGCATATTGATGATGGGTATCATTGTAGAGATGCTGGCTTTGTCGCAATAAATAGCTTTGTCTCACCCATCACATCTCACATTTTTAGAGCAAACCCATTAAAATCTATAGAAGTGACATTACTTGTTTCTTCTAATTTTCTTCCCAGTTTGTAAGTGTTATCCTTTATTCATATGAAACTAGACTGTAATGAGTTCTTTTAAAAATGAACTATTAATGGCTATTCTTGGACATGACACTGAAATCTGATTTAGTTAATCTCATTTGGTCTGTTTCCTTAAAGTGTCATCTGTGGTTTTGGTTCTCTCGAATATGTGCTTAATTCGCTAAGAATGAATCTGAGACCTTGCTTTAATTAAATGCTGATCAATACTACTAATTATGTCATGCACAGGCCCTGTCTCCCGCTCAGTTGTCTCCTGTATTTAGGGATAATAAATGAGAATTGCAAGAGAGTGATCAAACGGACAGAAGGAGACATCATTTGTGTGATGTACTTCATTTCTCATCTTCTGTCTTAATTAAGCACAAAATAGGCATGTGCAATTCAGAAGGACCAGAGTATATGACAAAAATATAGGCTTCTAGAATAATTGTTATGGGATGGGAATTTCTGTAATGGTTTTGTACCACATGAGCCCAAGTAAAGATTATTAGATATCCACCTAAAGAGAGTCCTAAAATGTTCTTTCCCTCAAGTGCTCCTTTCACTTGCAAGGCTTGTCTACACTAGTTCATAAACCTGAACTAGACCAAAAGCCAGTCCTGGATTTCCAGATGGCATCCAGGGACTTTTAGTCCTTAACTCAAGGTAAACTGGTTTTAACCTCTTTAGCCCTGTGCTAAGGAAAGGTGAAGAAATAGCAGCTGGGCACTTTGGATAGAGAGTGGACAGCATGCATGGCTCCAGTGGAAACCGGTCAGCCATCTACATGGACCAGACCACTATAATCCTTTTTTCTGAGCTTATCAGCATAAGGAAAAAGTGACAAGTTGGCCAGTGTCACCTAACACTGCAGCAGATGGCTGTGGACCTCCAAGAGAGTTCCTGGACATCCTCAGATGCTTTTGTTCATGTCAGCAAAGGTGCCCAGCAATAGTCAGGAACTACATGGCCATACAGCAATGAAAATGGCAACAGAATATGTAAGGTTATGATCCAGTAGGGCCAAATTGGTTTTGGCCCTGTGGAATCATGGTTACTCTGCCCAGCCACTCTCATGGTGGAATGACTGAACAACTTGACAGTGTTCATTTCTGTCCTAGATTGGCCCCAGTATACATGGCAGGTGTAGATGTGACCATAGCTGGCATCTCTTTGTTGCGACATGCAATACTCTAGTTTTGCTTCACCACAGATGAGTATGTGGACGGGAGGTATATGGAGCATTAGTAAGCAGGACATAGATTGTGGGTGTGAACTATGCAGGCATCCAGATGTTGAACTGTAGTTCCTAGCATTCTTTGTCATTAGTTTTGTTGACCAGAAATTCTTAGAGTTGTGATTCAACAAAACCTGGAGGGCTAGAGTCTGACATGCCTTTGGTGGAGTGAGACAGCAAGTATTCTGACAGCTAATAATGGATTCATAGTTTTCAGATTTATTCATTTTGTATTTGTACAATACAATTGTGGTATATTCTCTTCTGGGTGCTAAAAGAATTTGATCAACTTTGAATAATATGTGCCTGGATGGGATAGTGGCGGTGTCATTTTGTGCTCTGCCTTAAGCAGCAGATGCCTTTGGCTGTTCCTACCCCAGTTCTGTGACCATTTCTAAAGTAATTCATTGGATTCAGGGTGTCAGTAAAGGATTAAAAATGCATTCCCCCATAGAACATAGAATGTAGTAATTCTATACATCAGAGTTCTAGATTCTTATGCTTGGTGACCCCACACATTCACAGAACTGTTTATTTATTTATTTACAGTATTTGTAGCCCACGTTTTTGAGCCTTATGGTGACTCAAGGCGGCTTAAGAATTAGCAGAATTTGATGCCATACATTCGTAAAAATACAATTAAAAACATTCAACCTAATATTATAGAAAACCGTATAAAAACATTAAAAAACATAAATCACCAGTGTCGTCCTGTTAAAATCATTATCTAGCAGAGTGAGTCTCCAGATAACTGCTTTATTCCATCTGCTTTCTTTACACCATTGAACTTAGAGTTAGGGAATTCAACAAAATTACCTTCTGTCCCAGTATGGTCCATGAATAATTTTTCAAAAGCCACAGAATTACAAAGAATCTACTCAATTGTAAAGTGTTCTTCCAAGAGAGCAAAGTTTCTCTGAGGACTGTCAACTATCAAGATATTCCCAGGGCTGACCCAAGACATTTTGCCTTCTCAAGTAAAGAGCAAAATAGTGCCCTATTCAGAAGTCAACTGGATTTGCAGTGAATAGTAAGACTAGTGTCTGAATACCATGAAAAAGTCCTGTAGTTGCCAGTTGTCAGCCTGATCCTTGCTGACTTAAACATATGTATCCCAGAAGACTGAGGGGAAAGGATGGATCGACAGGAGAAGACTATCTTGTTGGTAACTGGGACCCAAATCACATTGGGATTTATAAATAACAACGGACACTTTGTATCTTGCTCAGAAACTAATTAAAAATTAGTACAATTATTTAAATATAGATGTAATATGGTCACTCCTAGATGCACCAGTAACCAGAGCACCGGGATTGTGGCGCAGCTGGCTGAGTGTCAGCTGCATTAAGATCACTCTGACCAAAAGGTCATGAGTTCGAAGCCAGCCCGGGTTGAAGTGGGTTTCCAACCAATTGTGTAGCCTGTTGTCGACCTTTGCAACCCGAAAGACAGTTGCATCTGTCAAGTAGGAAAATTAGGTACCACCTTGAAGTGTGGGGAGGCTAAATTAACTAATTTATGAGGCCATAAAAAAGACTCCAGTAAGCGCTCCGGCAGGAAGCATGCGGGGAATGTGGAGGTACTTCATCAGTGTCGCAGATGGACGATGAAAGCGACAGCTACCCTGGCAGCCAGAAAAAGTTAAATAGCCTCTGTCTATGTCTGTATATGTTGTTTGTCGGAATTGGCATTGAATGTTTGGCATATATGTGTACACTGTAATCCGCCCTAAGTCCCCTGCGGGGTGAGAAGGGCGGAATATAAAAGCTGAAAATAAATAAATAAATAAATAAACCAGTCTGAATGCCATGTTTTGAATGAGTTGGAATGTTTAAACTTGGTAAAGAGGTAGTCCAGTGTGCAGTACAATGCAGAAGTCCAGCTTTGAAGTTCCCAATTTATGCATTTTTGTAAGTCCCCCAGCTCTAGGAAGTGCATATTATAATGTTTAAGTTAGAAGGTCTTTCTTAGCTGGCAAGAAAGGAGAGAGCTGGGGTAGACTGACACTGTTTTGGAGGAATTCCATAGTTTAGGAGCAGCCACTGATAAGGTTCTCCTCTGTGTCCCCAATGACACAAACTAGCAGAGTGGTGGGAGGGAGAGGAATATTGCCGCCCTGCCTGGCATCCAGCAGATATCAGCAGCAATACATCTGACATTTTTCAAGCGAGCAGCAGCCAGATTCTTAAGGAGAGAGTCACAAAGTGGATGGGGAGAAAGACTTGAGATCTGATTAAGATAATGAGTTATCTGGCAAGAAAAAAAAGAGTTCTCTTCAAAGCATAAAACATAGGTGCCATGATCATTGTTTTAATCTGCGTTGCAAGAGGAACATTAGTTCAATCTGGAACACATAGCTTTTTGCTTTGCTGCGGACTCGATTTGCCAAAAAGACGGCTACTTGGCAGTCAAGGAGGCTATTCCATTTATATACAGTATAAAATACATTACAGCTTTATGTCACAATACTACACTTGGCCTCTTAGCATTCTCATCTCAGGCTCCAGTGAATGCTAACTCAAGCAAGTGCTGTATTTGCAGGCTTACACAATTTTGTTGGTACTTGTAACAATTTCTTCGACAGGGCCTTGCTTGCAAATGAATAAAAATGCACAGTCACTTCGCATCAAGGGCGAGAGAGGCTGCTGACAAAGTAACCTTGATGGGCTATCTGCAGTTTTAAAAGCATGTCACAGACCGGTTCCTTTAAAAAAAGACAGGAAGGGGGGAGGCAGAAAAAGCTGCAGCTTCTCCCAAGTCACTGATTGAAATGCTTTGGGAATCTGACAAGGCACAGGTTGCGGGGAAAGAAAAAAATCATTATCTGTCTCATATGACATCTTTTCCTTGGGACAGCTTGCAAGGAGAGTGAAAAGAAGACTGTAGTAGGCTGACAAGGTAAAATGAGGGTGGTTTGAAAAAAGTAATACATCCTGAACCATTTTTTTAAAAAAAAAACAGACAAAGTACTATAATGGTTCTTCAAAAAGTTATACTTTAGACAAACGATTTTGGATCAATGCAACCTTTGTACTTTCCTCTGACTCTTGGGTATTTACATCAATCCTTTCTTCATTAGACATTGCAGATTGGAGAGTCTTTTTTCCTACCTGAGTTGTCCAACTTGACTGATGTGCTATTTACAAACTAGAGGCATAAGATATTCTTGAAATATGGCTCGTTGGACTGTAGTTGAAATTTGTTCATAGTTTAAATAGGCAGTTTGAATTTTTATCTGTATACTGTCTAATATAAATGAGGAGAAGGTATTAAATCTCAGAATTCCTAGGACAATGTGAATGTAAGCAGAAGTTTAACAAACCTGTCAAGGCTGCAAAGGCTTTCCCTATGTTTTCTGTTAATATAATAGGAAAATGAGATGATTACTTTGTTGGATTAAACTAAAGGCCACTTTGAGTTTGTTTCCAAAGCCACCGTCATGTTGCCAGCTGGAGATGATACCTTCAGTTAGAAATTGTAATGAATGTGTTGGGAGTTGGAGTTTCCCAGGGCATTGGCTCTTTTTAGCAAAAGATATGAAAAGTAAAAATGTTAGGAATCGAACTTCTTTTTAGGAGAATAGCAAAGAAGCATGGCTCAATCTTATGTTGCTACCCTGACATGAAATAAACAAAGCAGGCATTACAGATTATAAATTTAGAAAACGTTTACTAGTGAAGTCTATGTCCTAACTTAGCTGATGAAGAGATTGGGTAAATGTAGTAGATTTGTACTTAACTCACTGTTTTGTTGATGGTAAAGTGAAGTATGGTTGCAATGTTTGATAATGAAGAGGAGCATCTTTATATGACCAATAACTCTAGGAAGTTTCCCAGATCACATGGAGACAGAAAAGGTATTGACATGGTTTCTTGGAGACAGAAAAGGTATTGATGACCATGTACTGTATTTCAAAGGATAGGAAAAGTAAAATAGGAAGGTTTTCACATAGAATGATGTTCTATCTAACCCCCAATTAGTCTAACAACAAGAGGAACGAGGAGAAAAAAAATGCTTGAATTTTCCACTGGAAACCTCTTTTAAGTTTCAGTGAACTTTTTTAAAAAAAACTATCCAAGATGCTGTGCTTTCTTGAGATAATGGGTTCAGAGTGTTGGATAGCTTACCTGAGGTTTAGATTAAAACATGGAGTGGAACATGGAAAAATAAAAAGATGCACCCAAGGAATATGGAAGCAATTATCCTAATGATTCTTGCAGTCAGAGAGGGCTTCTCTGTCACTGACTCATCCTTCTTCCATGTATCACTACATGTACAAGAGGTTCCAGCAAAAGAGAAGTAACTGTCAGGGCCTTCCTCAAGGGGTGTCAGCTGCGGGTTCTGGCATTCAGTGCTGAGATGGACTAAACTGATTTCTTTGCTTCAAAGGAGGACTCATGGAGAAGTTGGGGAGAAGTCATAATGTACTACACAAGGCTTTATTTCTCAGATTAAAGCCCCTGAGCTTCTTTCATCTTCACTTATTGCTAACATGTTCCAGAGGATAGTCCTGGAATTCAGTGAGTTCAGGATAAGCCTGTGCTGGATGGGGTTGCTGATTGGGAGGTCTCCTGGACTCATCCCTGTGCCTGGAACCCCAGGTTTCAGCAACGGACAGGGAAGCTTTTGCACAATTAAAATTTGTGTGCCAATTGTGCCCATAGGTGGAAGAAGTTAATCTCTGAGTGGCAACAAGGGTAAGAATGGAAAAGATATTCATTTTGGTCTTTGGAAGACTGGGATGAAACACAACTTGCCTTGGAAATGTATATATATCTGAGTATTACAGCACAAAGAACAACAGGCACAAAACCATGCATCCATTTTAAAAAAAAACATATCAAATGTTCAGTCAATAGGGAGACCATTATACACTAAACTGTGTGTGTGTGTGTATCACAAAATATGCACTCTGATCCAGAATCAGCAGCAGGAAAAAAATGTTGGTAGATTCTAAGAAACCCAGCAAAAACAAGTCTGTCAAAATTTCAAAACAGAAGCTTTAACACAACGTCAAATTTTCCATTGTTCATATATGTGTACAAAAAACTGTAGTCTGCCTAAACTCATGGGTTAACACAATAAAAATATTAATATAAGGATCCTGCCAATTATGGAACTTTTAGATGGCAAATGGGATAACCTCGGTCCCTTTCATACTATTTGATTTTAGCACATTTTAATTGCCATGCCAATCGTGGTATTGGCAGTTTAGGGTTGGATATCTAAAATTCTCAGCCAGAAAATGTTCCTCTGGTGTCTCAGACTAACCACCTTTTCACAGTCATAGGACACTTCAGCCTCTTTTGAAGCATGGAGATGCACTGAGCTCATAACATGAGTTAAACTACTCCTGGCCATCATGCATAGCCCTCTGTGGTTGAAAAGAGACAGAAGTGTCCTGAAAGGAGGGAATTCTGGCAATCAACCTCACCACATTGAGAAATGTCCCCCTTGTAGGACACTGATGCCTCTTCTCTAGCATGGAAAGACATGGAGCTCATCACATGTTCCTGTTGAGGCCTGTGAAGTCTCCGAGGATGAGGAAGGGGACTTTTTGGTGTAGTCTGAGGTTTTTATTTCTGAACCTATTATTTCTATGGGGGAAAACGAAAGTGTTGGGAGTGTTTGAGTTAGGTCTGTTATGGAAACAGGAAGTGGTTCTCATGAGAATCTGCCAGGGATTGTCTCTGAAAGGAATGTGGAGGAGACAGGAGCACTGCCCATAACTCAACGATTACAGTTATAAAGAGATAGTGTAAAGCAGAGACAAGTTTGTTGTTCCCAGAGGCTGAAACATGAGCAAAGGGAACCCAGGTGTGAGAAAGGGTGATGTCATGGCTAAGAATTAGAATTCTTAAGCGTTTTGAGATGCTGTTCATTAGGAGATCAACATTGGATTTTCATGGGTAAAATCACCTGTTTTAGGAGATCCAAGTTAGAAGTTCTTGTCTTTGGTTCTGTATCTTTAAGATCAATGCCTCTTGATTGGTTTACAATTATTGGTTCAAGTTTTCAAATTTTTGGATATTGTTTTGGTTTAAGGGTTGAAATCTTTGGATTTCAGTTTCTTGTTTGATTTTTTTGGGTTTCTGGATATAACCTTGAAAATGCTTTTATAGTCTGTTTTATGATTGTGTCTTAGTGATTGCTTAGCCTGCTAAAATGTAAAAAGCAATACTGACCTTGTGATGAATGCAAAATGAATATATTGCCAGTTCTTAAGTTTCCATGTGTGAGTGTGATGGGGAGGCAGAACGTGAAAAGGGACTGCTGACAATATAAGAGGGGCAATTCTCTATCTTAAGGGGACAGTCACCCATGCTTTTCCCTCTCAGTGTGATGAGGTGGTATACCAGTTAAAGAAAAATCATAGTGTTATAATGATATAAAGGACCCCAGGTGCATCATTCCTCAGCTAAAGACAGAAATTCATCCCAAAGCTGTTTTCTTTGATTGTAAAGTGTTCCCAGTTGCAATGCATCCATTGAAAGTATACTTTTTAAACTTTCACAATGAAGCTGGAAATGAGATGAAGCATTCAGAGTTTCTATAAGCTGATTCCCTACTCCCTGGTCCTATTGTTCATCGTCTTTTCTCCTCAGTTGTGTAGCCAGCTCAATATATTAAATGGGGAAGTGGCTTAATAAAGGACCTGGGGTGGAGGAGACGAGTAGAAAAAGCAGCCATTGCCTCATGATCAAATTGAGTGCTGGGAAAGTGTCAATCCTGCCATTCATCACAATACATTTGCTTTGTATTTCTAAGAGAATTTCATCTGTGTTGTCCTTTGACTTGAAATCAATTCCTGAAGTTGGTACTAAAATGCACATAGATAAATTGCAGAACACTGATCATAAGGATTTAGAATGTGTCTGTTTAATAGCCCTTCTATAATGTATTGTCTCAGGGTCATTTCCCACTGATCCTTTCCTGCAAGCTAAACTTTCCTATATCTAAACAGCTGCCAAATACTGAAAATACTGGTATTTCATAATAGTGACAGATACATAACTGGCAAATACGTTATTTTTCTTCATCTTGCTTTTCTTTAGTGAATCTCAAGAAGGTGTATGCAAAGTAATTCACAACTATAAAGACCAGCAGAAGACCTGCCAAGTTCAAGGTGCTAAAATAGCATCAGTGAAGAGCAAGTCATTTCCAATTGTTCAAGGTTACAGTACTTCACTTGCAACTATGGATATGTGTGTGTCTGTATGTATGTGAAAAGGAGAACTCACATCATGCTACTGTGGAGAACTGTGTAGTTTAGTTTGCATGAATGATCTCCTTAAGCACTGTTGAAATAAGTACTGTGGCTGAGTGGCTCATTTGACTTGGAAAGTGGTATTTAGCCTTTTTTCCTGATAATCCTGCATGCTACAAATGAGCAAGTTGGGTGTTCTTTGATTCAGCTTTATCTCTGAACAGCTAAGAGAATTCTGTGGAATGAAGCCCTTGTAACAGCTAAGGCCGCCAATGTGACTTGCCCATGGTTTTCTCATTTTGATAGCATCTTGCCTGTTGTATGCATTGTCCATGAGGCTGCTCTCGAAGGTTTCTTGGTATTTTGAATGTGTACAAAATTAAACAGCTAGTTTACTGAGTTCAACTGGTAAAAAAAGAATAGTTTTACCTTGGTGATGAAACAATTGCACCAGCTTTATAGCCTATTTCGAGATATAACTCAAGTGTGCTAGTTCTTATTTTTGATATTTGGAACTGGGGTCCTGTAATAGTATTTTGTTTGCATTAAGTTGTAACAACATCCTCTTAGACCCCATCCACCGCTGAATCATCAAGATTTTTGAAGTGAGGTGGAAAGAAATTTGGAGAAAGTACCTTCTTCATTGTGAAATTTTTCAAGGGAATCTCAAGAGGCACCAATGTTGTTTGGTACCAATATGAAACTCAAGATTGTGCCAAGATATTTCCAGGTTCTTTCTTAGATCTATTTTAATGGTGAAGATTTTTTTTTCCAGACTGGTCATTTCCCTATGTGCATTTTGGCAACCATAGTCTAGCTCCCCCCATCTCAGAAATGGTACCCTTGGGCAAGAATTGTCTCTGGTTTGAGAAATGTCCATTGGGTTTTTTTTGGTTTTTTTTTTTTTTGTTATTCTCTGCATTCTTCCCTCTGTTTCTCTATATCAGAACACATTGCACTCAGAGCACAGAAATGTTAGTTTTCCAATATCATTTGCTTGTTACCTGTGTTTGAAACCCATTGCCATTACTTGTTCTGGTGATGAAAAATTGGCTCATTAATATTATGTATGGTGCAGCTTTTCCTTGTACAGTGATAGATTGAGATATGAGTCTGTGACCTTACTCATAACTAAAAAGCTTGTATGTCAAAGCAATTTTCCCTATTGAAATCCTATTAATCCTCTCCCCCCCTCCCCACCAACACATTTTCCCCCTTTAAGAGCTTGGTCACAGAATGAACTACATACTGTAAAAAGAATAATTTTAGTCTCCCTTTCCCTGTCGTAGGGAACTCCTGCGACACTACCTGTTGGAGGCCAAGCTGGAGGCCAACTTGCAGCTCCTGGAAGAGCAGGAGGCCCGGACGGACTTGAAGCAGCTCTTCTCCAGGTGCTTCATAGCTGAAGGCAACAAACAGGCCCTGCACTGCTCCTAGGGAGAGCTGCATACCCAGCACCTGGCAGAAGAGAAGGCTCATACTGTGCCAAAGGTCATGAGCAGATGGTGAAGCTGGGAGACACCTGCTCGGACTCCTGGCCTTTGACCTCTGGGGTCCCGCAAGGTTCCATTCTGTCTCCCATGCTCTTTAACATTTTCATGAAACTGCTGGGAGAAGTCATCCGGAGTTTTGGATTTGGGTGCCATCTCTACGCAGATGACACGCAACTCTACTACTCTTTTCCACCTAACTCCAAGGAAGCTTCTCGGGTGCTGGACGAGTGCCTGGCCGCTGTGGCTGTCTGGATGAGGACGAACTGGCTGAAGATCAATCCCGACAAGACAGAGGTCCTCCTGGTAGATCGTAAACCAGATTGTGGTATAGGGTGGCAACCTCTGTTGGATGGGGTTGTACTCCCCCTGAAATCACAGGTCTGCAGTTTGGGTGTCCTCCTGGACTCATCACTTACGCTTGAAGCTCAGGCGTCGGCGGTGGCCGGGAGGGTTTTTACACAATTGAGACTCGTGCGCCAACTGTGACCTACCTCGTGAAGGCGGATCTGGCCAGGGTGGTCCATGCCTTAGTCACCTCCAGATTGGAATACTGTAATGCGCTCTACGTGGGGCTGCCCTTGAAAATGGCTCGGAAATTTCAATTGGTCCAACGGGCGGCGGCCAGGTTGCTAACTGGTGCTCCTTACAGGGAGCGGTCAACCCTCCTGTTTAAGGAGCTCCACTGGCTGCCATTCATTTTCCGGACCCAATTCAAGGTTCAGGTTCTTACCTACAAAGCCCTGAACGGTTTGGGACCTGCCTACCTGCATGACCGCATTTCTGTGTACGAACCTACACAATCTCTTCAATCATCTGGAGAGGCCCTGCTCACGCTCCCACCTCCATCGCAGGCGCGATTGGTGGGGACGAGGGAGAGGGCCTTCTAGGTGGTGGCCCCCCGACTCTGGAACTCACTCCCCAAGGACATCAGGCATGCCCCAACTTTGGCAATCTTTAGGAGGAGCTTGAAAACGTGGTTGTTCCAGTGTGCCTTCCCAGAGTAAGGAAACTCCCAGCAATATGTCCCTAATTGCACTTTATAGTGACCTAGAACTGTCTGTATGCCCCACTCTTTCCCGAAATTCTATCCTAGTTATATTTCATCTGGTCTTGCCCAGCATTATTTTTAAAATTTTAATTACTACATTTGGCCCAGCCATCAGTTTTTAAATGTTATTGTGATATTGTTGATGTTTACTGCTTGTTTTTTGTTTATGAGTTTCATTTTATTGTTTTGTATTGCTGTTGTTGTTGTTTTTGCTGATGTATTGTGGGCTCGGCCTCATGTAAGCCGCACCGAGTCCCTTGGGGAGATGGTAGCGGGGTACAAATAAAGTATTATTATTATTATTATTATTATTATTATTATTAGGCGGCCCTGCCTTTGGCAGGGCATGGAGCCTCCTTCTCCACCAGTCACTATGCATGTAAGTCCGATCACTGCTTGTATGTAAAAATGAAACCCGGCCTGAATGATGGTTCTCATCAAAAAGTTCATATGTAGGGACACTTATAATTCAAGGTTCCACTGTACTAATTTTTGTGAGAAAATACAGTTTTTAAGATGTTCCATATTTCCTCACATAATTGTTGCATTTTATCCCCCCTTTTAAAAAAGAGTTACGACTATTATGTGAGAGGTTTTTTTTTTTTTTTTTTACAGCTAGGAGGCTTCCTTCATCTGGTGGCTGAGGGAAACCATGGAGCTGCAAAGTGAGATCTACAAGGCCTTTTTCAGCTGCTACCAGATGAGGGAGTGGCTATAGCTCTCGCTGTCAGGCATACAGGTCGGTAAAGGCATCTCTCCCCTCTGATGGAGGGGGGGGGGGTTGCCCACTGGATCAGCTCTCTCCTTCGAAATATGGAGAGCTGCCTTGGCCAAGACAACCTTCCATAGCTTGGAGAGAAGAGGAGATGGGGAGAATTTTGCCCCCTTGCATAAAAGTTACATCCATGAACTATGGGTGCAACTATTAAGCGAGGAATTGCAAATACCAAAATAGGGACCCAAAAAGGAGGGTGCAACTATCATGTGAGGAAATATAGTATATCTCCAAATTCCTGTTAAAATGCATTTTAAAATGCCTTAAAAATGAACTTTTAAAGTAACTAAAATATTACATATTACATCAACAGAGTAGCTTGTTACATGATTTTTGAAATGTGCCTTTGTTACAACCTCTTTAGATTCTCCTCCTGCTTGCAGTAATGAGTGACTATGTTAAAAAAAAGAACAGTGAATACTGTCATTTTAAAATCCTTTCCCTCTTGTCCATCTTTATCATTATTTTCCTTTTGCAAGACAGATATCCAATTGTGGTCTAATTAACACTGATGGAATGGGGACCTTTTTTCTAAATAAAGATTGAAGTGATAACTGATATTCTTAAGTATTTTGATTCTTGCTGTAACTAATCATTTTGCTTGCTGTAATGAGAATGTTAGATTAGGTCTGGGAGGGGGGAATTACCAGAACCTTCATCCCGCTTCCCTTACAGACTGTCTTGTCTACATGTGCAAGCTCTCATTAGCAAGGTCACACCACAAAATAAGTGTTTGCCTCAGCAGGTTTATTGGTGTGATGTCTGTATCTCGGCTTCATTTTAGCTGACAAGTGATAAATAAGAAACTGAACATGGGATTTTGGCTTTTGTTTGCAAAATTTGTAATGCAAGACTGTGCATTGCTTATATCAAGATTTTTTGCCCGTTTTTTTGTTGATAGGACCCCGTTCTGACATCCGCAGAGGCAACTACAATGGCCAAGAGGTCAGACAAAACTCTGAGGCTGGCAAGGAACAGATGACAGAAACAAGGAAGAGATAACAATCGAGAGGCATGGATGCATTCCTAGACTATTTGGATAGGGCAGCTCCAAAGGCAGTTTTATACCAGACTAATTTGCCCAGTGTAGACATACCCCTAGTGAGCATGATTACTCTTATGAGACATCTATATAAATAAAAATGTAATGTTTGTTTGTGGGATTAACAGAACTAAAAAACCACTAGACAAATTGACATCAAATTTGGACACAAGACACCTAACAGCCCAATGTATATCCTTCACTCAAAAATTGATTTTGTCATTTATAGTTGCTGGGATTTATAGTTCACTTACAATCAAAGAGCATTCTGAACTCCACCAATGATGAAATTGGGCCAAACTTAGCACAAAGGACTTCCATGGCCAACAGAAAACACCAGAAGGGTTTGGTTGGCATTGAGTTTGGGAGTTGTAGTTCACCTACATCCAGAGAGCACTGGGGACTCAAACAATGATGGATTTGGACCAAACTCTACACGAATACTCAATATGCCGAAATATGAACACTGGTGGAGTTTGGGGAAAATAGGATCTTGACATGTGGGAGTTGTCATTGCTGGGATTTATACTTCACCTACAATCACAGAGCATTCTGAACTCCACCAACAATAGAATTGGGCCAAACCTCCCACACAGAACCCCCATGACCACACGAGTGGGCCATAGCAAGGCGTGGCAGGGGACGGCTAGTCCAGTAATACAATCACCTAATGAGTTTCAAGGTCTGGTGAACATCATGGATTTGCTTCTATATGTCCCAGTCCTAAAACCAACTCTCCACAGAATACTATTGTTTTGTTTTCTGGTCCCACTGAACCTGCTTTTGTTAAATTCAAGAGGTCATCTTGCCTGTTAGGAGTGAGTTCCTGTACTGAGTGAAAGGTGGAATAAAACATAATAAATAAATAAATTCTAGGATTAATGGTTGGTAGTCTCTCAGGAGAATCACCCCAAGAATAATAATTGAGGGATGTTTTAACTATAAATATTTATTTAAGCATAACTTTCATTTTATTGATGTCATCATGTAGTCAAAAATAATCTTTTCATTTGAATGAGAAAAAGGAATATGTTCTCTTCCATATAGTGACATAATATCTCATGTATAAGTCAACCTCAACATGTTAAAATATTTTGAACTTTTACTGTTAACTTTCCTCTCGCTTTCTCTGTAGGCTTCAGACTTAGCCTAGGTGAGTTTTCTCTTGCCAGCTTTCAAAATTTGAGACAGTTTCTCAATGGATGGCCTCCTTCTGGGGCAGTCACAGGATATATTAGGATAAGAAGAGGCTAGCCCTCCCATTTCTAAAGAGATTGGAAATCTTTCAGATCTAGTTTCAGGGAGGAATGGAAGTAATTTCCATAGTTAACTGCCAGCAGAATTTTGGATTTAGACCACACATAAAGGACCTCGTCACACTTAACCATTTAAGCTTCCTAGGACGCTTGCCAGACAGTTGAGGGACGGATGAACATGCAGCTCATCACACAATCTCCCTTAACATCCAGTGGAGGCCTTGCCCCCAACTAGCATGGAAGCATCCTTGACTCCTGTGTTGTGCTGGCTTCAATAGCGCAAGCCACTTCTACTTGCCCTTCTTCGGGCCCTCCGCAGAAGGCCGACACTCCCCCTGTGTGATGGGGAAAGCACCCTCGAGATTCGCCCCACTGCTCTTCTCTTTCTCCCCCAAAACTAGGCAAAGCAGGACGCTTTGCCTGGCCTTTATGTTGAGGTCCTCAGTGTGGTGTGGTGGTTTAAATGTTGAGCTAGGAGTCTGGGAGGCCACTGGAAACCTACTGGGTAACTTTTGGAAAGCCAAACTCTTTCAGCCTTAGAGAAAGGCCATGAAAAAATCCTTTGAATAAATCCTGCTGAGAAAGCCCCATGATGCCTTGGGGATGGTATACAGAACCATGCTGGCTCTGATACAACAAATAATACATATATAGCCATTCTAACCAGTAGCTATCCATGCCCTAAATTCCACAATCACACCAAAACCCAGTGATTTCAGAAGACCTCATCAATTTAGGACTAGAATCAAAATAATGCAATGTTTTTACAGTATTAAAGCTGTCTTCAGCTGTCTACTTGTGGCATAAAACTTCTGATTTAAATGCTACTCTCTAGGTTTAAAGGGATTTAAAACAAATTGATTCTGATTGGATTACATTAATTTGCCTACTGGGAAATACACCTGAAAGCTATAGCTATTTATAGAAGGCCAGTCCTTCATCCCCTTGAGTTATTTCCCTGTAAAAGAGTTTGATCATAAGTAGAATGATGCTCCTGCGAAGACCATGTCTGATTCTCTGTAGTATTTGGCTTTTATAAAAATGTGTTAACATAGCAATCTAGAAATCCTTTTTTAATAGAAATATGAGAGAGCTTGGAGGGACAATATTATGATAAAACCTGAGTACTGTCAATAAAATATCAAAGTCTTAAACATTTTCAGGTAGGAATTAACATTTTCTCCACAACTTTTATTTCATCTATGAATGGTTTAGTCTTCATTGGGAATATAAATATCAGTCAGTTCCATTTTTGTTGTATTTTTCAAAATCTCCTTGATATTCTTAGCCTTTCCCATTTGTGCACTGAGTTTTTCTTCCTGCATAGAAACGTGAGTGGCTTTTGGTGCCCATTTACCTAATACACACATTTTCAACTTATTTTTTCACTTTGACTGAAATATGCTTTTGCATTTTTTCCAATTTACACATTATTTATTGTTGTGCAACTTCTTGAAATGTTCTGCATGCCATTCTTTTTCAACAAAATGCATCACAAGGTTCAAAATTATATTTACATTATATTTATATAATATTTATTTGGCAAGATGAAGTCCATGCTGTTGTCAATGTCTTATTTGCTATCTTTAAATTTCACCCTGGAATCCTTTGCAAAATGTTTGCCCTGAGGCCATGCTTTCATGCTATCCTGTCATTTCTAAGGTAGTAGACTTTGATGATGCTTTGATAACTGACCTTCTTTGAGGGCCTGTGAATCAGATGCTCCAGTAACACATAGGTTTGAGGCTACTGATCTTGTGTAGGTGAATGTCTGTAGTTAGTTGAGCAACCAGGATTTTCCTTATGATTTCATTGAAGATTGAGTATCCCTTAATCAAAATGCTTTGGACAAGAAGTATTATGGATTTGGGGGGATTTCATAATACCTGTATTTAAATGCATATTGAGATACATATCTTGGAAATGGGATGCAAGTCTAAACATACACCTTATAAACATAGCATAAGGGTAATTTTGTATATTAATACTTTTGTGCATGAAACAAAGTTTGTATACTGAACCATCAAAAAGCCAAGGTGTCACTATCTAATGTGGACGATTTTGGAGTATTTCAGATTTTGGAATTCTGGATAGGGGATGTTTAACTTGAAATCTCAACCTTTCTTACTCATGCTTTGATGTTTCTTCTCAAGATGCTTCAAAGCACCACCACCGGGCCAAGAGTAAGCATTCTGCACCTGTACAACTAGGATTCAAGTGGAGCAAGTAGGAAACATCTCTAGCACCATAGGAATCATGCTGTTCTGAAGCAGCTGTTCCTCCTCTGAAAGGCAGAAGGAATCTGGCTTCTTTAGTGATTAACTCATCAAAAGATATGAGACTGTGTCGAACATATACCATTTGCTCATTTATTATACTGGTAGGAATTGTGTGTGGCCAGCACTTATGGACTGCTATTGTAGCCCAGGTGTGTTTAACCATCCATATGTTGCCTTCAGTGAGTGTGGCTCTCTAGCAAAATGTGCACAGGATTGCAGTTCAAGTTACAGATGTCTCGTGGCCTATATTCTTCCTATCCTAGCAGGAAATTAGAAACATTTTGAAGAAAATCACTGAATCAGTACAAGCTGGAATCCAGGTTGATTCTTTCCTGCTGTGGCTATATTTCTGCCTACTTTAGAATGGCAGCTCTTATTCCTGGGGATTTGGAAATTGGGTACATCGTTTTCACTGGGGGGTTTGTTTAAAGTGGCATTGGGAAGAATTTTATCATTAAGGAAAAAATGAAGACTTGGACTAACTTACTGCATGAGCCTCCACCCCCTACATTTATTTCATGCACTTTCCTGAGCATATTGAGAATATCAGATTTACTCTAGTCTCTGTTGTGAGTGTGACAGTGTTTTTGTGGCAATTCTGGCATGAAATGACCCTCAAATGTTGTCTTTTCTGAAAAGATCCATGTTCGCAACTGCCTAGGAAGGAACATGCCTCAGAAATCTCTAAATCTTAAGGATGTACATTTGTTCACATGGACACCCATTCAAGTTAAAAGGTGAAAAGATAAAGCCATTATTACTTGTGAAGATCCTTGTGTGCATTTTAGTGATCCTTCATTTATGGTGACTTTGAGATGGACCTAAACATAGAGTTTTCTTGGAACAATTTCTCAGAGAGGTTTTGCCCCACCTTCCTCTACTTCCAAAAAAGTGTAATATGCTTGAGGTCATTCTGTGCATTTCCATGGTTGAGCAGAGATTCTAACTCTGGTCTCCCAATATCCTATTCCAGTGTTCAACCAATACAACACATTGGCTCCATCAGTTATAATATTGAAGTTGGAAGGAAGAGGATATTTAGCTGTGAGCAAATGACACTGTTGTTAAAGACTGAGGTGGTGATAGCAAATTTTCATCCCTCTTCCCAATTTTTAAAAGTTATTTCTTAGTCCCTTTTATCTGTTCTTACCTTCCTGACCTCTCCTTTCTTATCCTCATCTCCATCCCAAGTCACAGAATTCAGACAGGCATGTTGATGGAGACATATGTTACTAACCCAGAGATTGCCTAAAAGCATTTTGTCAGATTTCCATTTTAGCTGACAGAAGGCTTTAATGAAATAAATGAATGTATCCCTCTATCACTTATTTTCCTAAATCTTGAAACTTGGGGAGGGTAATATCTTCCTTTACAGAGAAAACAATGTCACTCTCCTGTGGCTGTGATAGAGAATTTTGAGAGTTTTAGTATAACAAATATTTTCCATTGACTCACTGATTGGTATTTCTACGGTGGAGTGATGAACCTGGACTTGAGAGATGCAGGGTCAAGTTCCCATTTAGCCATGATATAGACTGGTTGACCTTGGACCAGTCCCTCCTTCTCTCTCTCTCTCTCTCGATCCGATCTACCTCACAAGTTGTTGTGAAAGTAAAAGCAGAAGAGCACCATATACATCACCTAGAAATATTTGGAGGACAAATGAATCAATTACTTCAGCTTCAAGAAAATATCCAGGAAATTATCTGAATGTTTGAGGTGGATTGTCATATCTTCCAGGAGGGTCATGATGTTAATGATATGGAGAAGAAATTATGGAAGCAGTTGGAATCTGAGGCGGAGGAGGAGCAGAGAGATATAAGACTAAAGAATCCTTGAATCCTTGAATTAAGTGGCCTCAATCTTTACCTAAGAGAGCAGTTCCTCTGAATATCAATAGAGGTAATGAGGAGGAATCATTCTGCTACATGTTGGAAGATTTCAATGACTTGACCGGCTTGATCTTTAGCTTGTAATTAATTGTCAAGGCTGTTGTCAGCTCTAGAAATCTATTCCTACTCACTGGCCCAAAATAGCTGTGTTTGGTTTTCTTCAAAGCCACCCCTTTAAAGTATGAAATCAATTGCTCCCGCAGCATGTTCTCTCTGGAACTAACAAAGTAAAGGCACATTCTGTAATGTCATCCAATTTGTTTGAAAATGTTACCACTTCTCAGCAGTTTCCTAGGTGTGCCAGGAGCAGATGGGGCTGCAGAAAATACCCGAATCCCCTAGAGAGCTAATGAAGGATCCAAAGAGTTGTAAGTGGAAGGGAACATAAGTGAAAGAAGTGTAACCTCAAATCTCAGATAAGGCATTTGGAGTGAGAAGTTTTGAAGATACAAAGGGAAGCAGAGAAACTTCACTATAGGAGAGAAGATTTATTCATTGCATTCTGTGGATGTTGGGAAAGTTAGCAGAGGTCACACTAGCTGGGGATTTTTGGGTAATTTTTCTCAATTGTGGTTCTCTGGATTAAAGCTTTTTAAAGGTTTTCTTTCATAGTTTCCCTATAGTTTGAATTTCAGTATTTTTCAGGGCCTCAGAATGGTATGTTTGATATCTTTGAGGTGAGCTCCCCTAGGTTAGTCTGAAAACTAGATCTCATCCAGTCATCCTATCTGGGTGAATGTAGATTTTAAAATGGAGCTTCTTAGACTTAGTTCAATTTACTAATCACTGTTAACATCCACAGTTCATAAGAGTGCTGTAGAGCTCTCTAGCAAATAAAGTACTTGCTCAACCTCCAAATCCCAGGATTCTGCAGAATGAAGCCATGGTAGGTGGAGTGAAGCATGGATAAACTCTATCTTACTATTGGACTCAGTTTTTACAGGATTTTGATTATCAAGTTTGATTATTGTGGGTGTGCCTACCTTGAATCATTCAAAGGCAGTGGTTCTCAACCTGTGGGTCCCCAGATATTTTGGCCTACAACTCTCAGAAATCCAAGCAACTTTACCAGATGTTAGGGTTTCTGGGAGTTGAAGGCCAAAACATCTGGGGACCCACAGGTTGAAAACTACTGTTCTAAGGACCTCATCACAATTTAAGCATCCTGGGAAGCCAGCTGAAGGGTCAGATGGGCATGCAGCCCATCACACAAAGTTCCTCAACTTCTGGTGGAGGCCCCACCCCCAACTGGCTTAGAAGTGTCTTAGGATGCATTCTCGTTGAGCCAGCACACTTCTGTCCTGGTTGGATGACACTGTGTGACTGCTTTTGGCAGAATGGCATGGGGGGATATGATAAATTCCACAGTAACAACAATTTTACAGCTGCCAAAGTACATCTTCTGGAGAGCTTCTGGCCCTATACAAGATGATTACCTGACCTGGTTATTGTTTGTCTAGTTCCTATAGAACTGGAATTTTGATTGTGTTCTTTGTGTAATATAAGTGTTTATTTTTGGTAGACATATCTTAATAATGCAAGCCTACAGAGTTTGAAACATTACTTTCGGGGAGATCACAACACCCGGAATCTTTGAGCCTGCATGGCCATTGGCCAAGATTGTTATTTTCATTTTAATAGTGCTGTTCCAAAAAACTTTTCCTAGTTCTGCAACCCTATGTGTTTAGCCAGAAGTAAACCATATTCAGTGGAACTTCCTGTCAAGTAAAAATGCAAAGGATTATAACCTAAGCATAGAGCATAACTAGCCACCAGCCTTTGCTTCTGTCATTGCATAGACAGTATTTATGCTGCATTACTAGATAAGTCATCAGGTGGAACTTGAGGTTTCTGTAGTGTTATGCTAAGGCTTTTCTGGTAATACGCTGAACTAAGAGTTCAAATTGCAACACTAATGCATTCAAAATGAGCAAAATGAACACTTCAGATGAGATGTTCACCATTAGAGAAAATGGGGTCCTAACAAAAGGGCAATTGAGCTCGGTGTCTATTAGCTCTGTTTCATGTTCAGGTTGGTGAAACAACAGCAGTATCTGATGTTGCAAATTAAACTTGTAAGAGGACAGTTAATTATGCTTCCTTTTGAGCCTCTGTAATTGCTACATGGAGGCATTTCTTTGCATGACAATTTTCCTTCTGACAATTGCTGCATCATAATTGCAAGCTGTCATACCTGCATGTGATACGGGAGCGGCATTTAGATATTGCTTTGTCTTTATCTTTTTTGTCTGTAGAAAAGAAATCTGAATGTTCTCCTGACATGAGAAGCCGAGTCCATGCTAGGAATAAAAATTACTGTTATTTAACAGATGACTGCTATATATCTTCAATGTTAAGTCCCATTGAATTCTTCATCACACTAGAGAATAAATCCACTTTAAATCTGGGTTTGTAGTTTAGTGAGGCTGTTAAAGGATCTTCCCTAAACTACAAACCCCAGAATTCTGCAGGAGGCAGCAACTGGATTCATTCTCTAGTGTGATGAGATAATTAGTCAGGTACGTATGGCCCCTTCCACACAGCTGAATAAAATCTCACATTATCTGCTTTGAAGTGGAATATATGGCAGTGTGGACTCAAATAACCCAGTTCAGAGCAGATATTGTGGGAATTTCTGCCTCGATACTTTGGGTTATATGGCTATGTGGAAAGACTCTAAGTATTGTTGGAAGTGGAGGACAAGTGACTATGTGTCACTTGGGAGTAATAGTGAAAAAGACAGTTAACGTGCATCTCCACTGTAAAATTAATGCAATTTGACATCACGTTTTACTGTCATGGCTCAATGCTGTGGAATCTTGGAATTCGTAGTTGTATCAGGTCATTCGCCTTTTCTTTCAGAGTGCCTTGCTACACTACAAATTCCAGGATTCGTTGGCACTGAGGCACGACAATTAATGCAGTGTCAAACTGCATTAATTCTACCATGCAGATGAGCCCTAACTTTGGATTCCCATAGACATCCATGTTTTGTCTTGTCTGCTGTTTTCAGTTGATGTCCTTGGATTTCATTTAACTTCACAGATCTGACCTCTTGCACACCTCTTCTCTTCTCTCGGTCACGCAGCGACTGGTAACACATCCTTAGCTTTCCTCTCTGTCAAGTATGCTCACTTTAATATATTTTGTCTTTTCTGAAGACGACCTTTGCTTGAGCCCTCCATACGCCTCCTTTGAAATAGGCCAACGGGATTTGCAGCCTTAAGTCTCCTCTGCCCACTCGCATACCTCATGCATAGATCTTTCCAACCTCTATCTATTTGTCTAAATATAGGTTCAAGATACCAGCTGTTTCTGCTTTAACGGTTTTTCAGCATATAAAAACTGTATCAAGTTACTATGACAATACATCAAAATGGCAATTCTCTCTCCCTCTGTCCTTCCAAACACACGTACATACCAGTTTTGGTATCATGTTAGGAAAGTAATTCTTAGCAAGAGGCATAAAGGCAGATAAAGTTGGTGTCTTGATCTCACCATACCCAATTATATGCTAGACACATTTCATCAATTCAGCGCTGTGCCATGAACCATGCAGTGATTCTCTGAGATCATAATGGAACACCTGGTTAATTATGAGAGGCACAAATACCAACTCAGATATTTAGTTATGTATTTGAAAAAAGCAATGAAATGGCTGTGAGACTCAGAGGTGACATTAAGAAAGTTTTTTTTCCCAGTTTGTCTGGTTTGATACAGTTATCTTCCCTGACGTGCTTTCCTTCATTGGCAAGGAGAATGTTCTTTGGTATGTAGATACCTTGGATAAGAGATGGTTGAGGGCAAGAAAGTCACCTTAGAAAGGGTGGGTGTATTCCATACAAGGAAGTACATTGGTTGAAGAATGTACTCTACTAAGTCAATGTCCTTTGAATGCAGCTCTAAATCTTAGGTTTTTTGCATGACTGTTACATTTATATTCCAACTCTCAATGTATGAGCTCAAGGTATTATTTATGCAGTGAGCCAGCCACATTCTTTGGTGTTAGGAGCACAAGATCCCCACAAAAGTGGAAAAATTTGAATAAATAAAGCATTGAGTTTTTTAAACCTGAGATAAAATTTATCTAGGAATGTCTAGGTTCTTCAGGGGAAGTTGATGATTGAATTGCAGTGCAGGACCTGCAGATTCTAGGAGAGAACACGGGCACTTCTGCAATAAAGAAGGGGCTGTCCAGATTACATCCTGGACAATCCCGAATGAATTCTCCACAAACCAGGAAGACCTGGGTTGTAGTCAATTAATTAAATAGTAGGTTTATTCCACACCGTCTTGGAAGGTGCAGGATAAACCCACTTTTTCCGGTGTCTGGACTGCAGTCCAGGCACCATTCCTACAGTTTTCTGGGCTAAATTAGTCTGGAAAACTGTGGGAATACATAACGTTACCATGTATTGGACTTTTTCCTGTTGATTTGTTGTAAAACATGATGTTTTGGTGCTTAATTTGTAAAATCATAACATAATTTGACATTTAATAGGCTTTTCCTTAATTCCTCATTATCAAAAATTTTTGCTTATCCATCATTCTGCTGGCCTGTTTATGTTGGATAAGAAAGACTCTACTGTACAGCCAGGCATGTAGCCAGGGGGGGGGGGGGTGCTTGGGGGCTTCACCCCCCCCCCCCGAAATTCTCATGGTGGTTCGCGAAAAGGCCTTACTGGTGCATTATTTAAAGTTATGTTTATTCATATCATGATCTGATCACCATACTCAATATATCCCATATGCATGGGGGTATTGGGGTTACAATACAAAAGGTTTGCTAGGCTAGACCCTCTTTCACTCAGACTCAGCCCCCCCCCCCGAATCAAAATCCTGGCTACGGGCCTATATCCCAGAACATCAAGGCATAAAATCCCACAATATCTGCTTTGAACTGGGTTGTCAGAGTCCACAGTCACATAATGTTGGATTTCCTGTCTTGATATTCTGGGATATTGGGCTGTGTGGAAGGGCCCTCTACTGTATTTGTAGAGTTCGGTGACTGAACCAGACTTCTTAATTAAATGTTTCTTTTTCTTGCAAGACAAGACCATTTTGCAGAACTTCCTACTCATGCTTAGAGTTACATTACTCAAAAAGATTTCAATCAAAGCTACACCTCTCACCTTGGAGAGTAAACACAATAGGAAAAGCGTTTAAATTGCAAAATGTTCTTTTATTTTAATCAATATTTTAAGTGTTTGGTTGAATGGTGTTTTATTACCTTGAAAACCTGGAAGAATAGGGATGTGCAGCTCTGAAGCGCTGAACTTTCAGAATTCTGCAATTCTCACAGAAACAAATAATCAGACAAATCAGACAAACAAACAAATACCTGATACACCCCAATTTGAATACTGGTGGGGTTGGGGGAAGGGATTCATTTTGTAATTTGGGAGTTGCTGGGATTTATAGTTCGCCTACAATCAAGGAGCATTCTGAACTTCACCAGTGATGGAATTGAACCAAACTTGGCATACATTCTTAAGAAGTCTTCATCTCTAAACCAGAATAAAACCTAGGCATCATTTCAAGTAAAGGGGTATCTTCTTCATGGGCATTATGAATGATCAATTTGGTAGTGGGTAATGCCTCAAAAATCTTCTGTATGGTTGTGGCTTTAAACTTGGGATCAGCAATGTGTGGTCCTCCAGATGTTGTTGGAGCTGCCATCAGCCCTTTGCCAGAAATCCCATGACCAACAGAAAATACTGGAAGGGTATCATGGACATTGACCTTGAGCTTTGGAGTTGTAGTTCACCTACATCCAGAGAGCACTGTGGACTCAAACAATGATGGATCTGGACCAAACTTGGCATGAATACTCAATATGCCCAAATGTGAACACTGGCGGAGTTTGGGGAATATAGACCTTGACATTTGGGAGTTGTAGTTGCTGGGATTTATAGTTCACCTACAATCAAAGAGCATTCTGGACCCCACTAATGATAGAATTGGGCCAGACTTCCCACACAGAACCCCCATGACCAACAGAAAATACTGTGTTTTCTGATGATCTTTGGTTATCCTTCTGACACCCCCTCATGACCCTCCCAGGGGTCCCAACCCCCAGGTTGGGAAATGCTGCTTTAAAGGAATGTAGAACAGGACAAAAGATTTAGCCTGAAGGAGATTGCATCTTGTAGAGAGAAATAGCACCCTGAAAATTAAGGGAGCGACTTTACATTGAAATGTTTCCTAATATCCACACTTCTTTCTCACTTGATACACCCAGCATCTGGTATCTTTTCCCCCAAAAAACAAGCCATGTCTATATTTCTTAAATTATTCATCAATCTGATTCATGCATAAAATATGAACGGATTATCCTGATACATCCAAGATGCATTTATCTGATTGATGACAGCCCTTAGATATGATAGCTATCTTTTGTCTTTTTTTATGAAATGAAATACAGTGGAAGAAATCAGTGAATTAAACTATTTTCAGTGGCAGAATAATGTAAATCTATGAAGCAAGGGGAAGTATTGGCTTGCAATGGCACATCCTTCCCAGGTCCGTGGAACCTGATTTCCCAATGAACAAATGTAGCGTAGGTAGGCATTGCCAAAAAAGATGACAGCAGAGCACACATATTTACATATTTTTTTAATGTTCTTGTGTAAATAGAGATGACAATTTCATTTTAAAACAACAGCAACAATATATATCACCAATGTAGGAAATACTACTTGGACACAATCTTTTGTGGCCTGTTCCATCTCCTGTCCCTATTGATAGATAAATGAAAGAAAAGCCCCTCCTCTTCCTTCTTAAGAAGTCTTCATCTCTAAACTAGGCATCATTTCATGTAAAGGGGTATCTTTTTCATGGGCATTATGAATGATCTATTTGCTAGTGGGTAACTCCTCCAAAATCTTCTGTATGGTTGTGGCTTTAAACTTGGGATCGGCAATGTGTGGTCCTCCAGATGGTGTTGGAGCTGCCATCAGCCCTTTGCCAGTATAGTTAATGGTGAGGGATTATGAAAATTATAATCCACCCATTTCTGGTGGGCAGGGTTGTAGCTAGAATTCTTTGGGTGGTGGTGGTGGTTTGAAACTTTTTTTAGTGAATCATGAAGAGTATTCCATAACACAAAATAATTTATATTATATGTTTCATTCTATATTTTATATAGAGTCGATTAAATCAATTTTATATTTTGCTTACAAAGTTTCAAGTCTAATAAAACCTGAATTTTTTTTGTCGTGTCAGGAGCGACTTGAGGAACTGCACGTTGCTTCTGGTGTGAGAGAATTGGCCATCTGCAAGGACGTTGCCCAGGGGACGCCCGGATGATTTGATGTTTTTATCATCCTTGTGGGAGGCTTCTCTCATGTCCCCGCATGAGGAGCTGGAGTCGATAAAGGGAGCTCATCTGCCTCTCCCCGGATTCGAACCTGCGACCTGTCGGTCTTCAGTCCTGCTGGCACAGGGGTTTAACCCACTGCGCCACTGGGGGCTCCAACCTGAAAATGACTCTTAATGGTAATTTAGTGGTTAGAAAAGAATATCACAACATTATTGGAAACACTTGAAAACTGTCAGTACATTTTGACAGAAATCAGACTCCATCAATAATCTTTGTTAGACACTCAAGAGTGCAAGTCTAGTCAATCTTTCTTGCCCCATCGTGCTTCTTATGTATGTTTTCATTTTTTTTCATAATTGAAAACAAACTTTTTTTTTGTAGTTGTTGACACTGGCAATGTTACAGAAATCTGAAGTTTTTTTACATTCAGAAGAAGAAACCTGTCCATCGCAGTCAAGATATGTTTTCCAGTGCATTTCCTGGTTTTTCTGCAGGTACAGTCTTTTTCCTGCCAGTTTACCAGCTGTTAGGATTTCTGGGAGTTGAAGACCAAAACATCTGGGGACCCACAGGTTGAGAACCACTGCTATAGGTTGAGAATTAAAAATACTCCATAGATTGAGAATTTTAAAAAAACTAAACAATGCTATGAGAGCAAAGTCCTTTCTATTGACAAATTTCCCTCCCTTCTTGAATGGAAGATCCTTTCATTTTTTAGATTGTGGGACTTTGCAATTAGTACCACTTGGAATAAAAAGAAATCCCTGAGTTCAGTAGGGGGAGCTCTTGATATTCAACTGGAAAAGAGGCCAATTCTTCCTATATTAGAAAAAATGCTGAAATGTATGGAGTTGTTTCATAATGTGACTGATATCTATCTTCAGCTATAAGAAGTAGATGCTGCAATTATTTTTCTGTGAGGACAGGGTCAATAAATAAAAAATAATATAGCCTCTATTTATTGCCAATTTGATCACAGTTTCTACAGAAGATTTGGAGCAAAACAATATTTTGATTTCATATATTTTATTTATTTTATTGCTTGTTCAAATATTCTGGTGATTCCAACTGATATTAGAACCTCCAAACAAAGGGCATTTCATGTTTCTTACATTTCTTGAAAGAATAAGAAAAGATGTGGGAAGTCACTTTATGTCGTGGTCAAGAGAATAAAGCAGGATATAAATAAATACCATAATAAATTAGGACAGGATGGGTATCTTGTGGCTCTCCAGATGTTGTTGAGCTTCAGCTCAGCAGTTCAACCAGCATAGCTAATGAGGAAGACTGCTAAGAGTTGCAATGCCACAGCATATAGAGGAAACACCATTTTCAACCCCAAAATACAGTCAGCCAACACATAATAGTTACAAACTGAGGAAGTATTATCTGGACCCCCTATAAAATTTTATGCAGGATAATTGCCATTTAGATGCACAATCAGTCTTTGCTCAGGCATTGCGAGAAACAGGAAACATTTTCCATGAGCTGTGTTAGAGCAATGCTTCAGAAACAGTATACTTTAGATTTATTAACAATCGTTCCTGCTTTGAGTCTCTGTGAACACAACATATTTCAAATTTAAATTAATAAAGTAACACACATATATTAATTTAAACATCTACTCAGCCATGAAACTCACTGGGTAATCTCAGGAAAGTCATTATCTCCAGACTTAGAGTAAGACAATGGCAAACCTCTTCTGAACAAATCTTTTCAAGAAAACCCTGTGATAGGTTCCCCTTTGGTCGGTAACAACTTGAAGGCACACAACATCAACAACAACAAACAGTCATGAGCTTATCAAAACCCAATTAATAAAAACGTGACTTTGACCAGCTCACATTTGTATTTTGATCAAGAAAAACTCCATAGAGGACTGGCCCTATACATTTTTGCAGCATATGATGAAGGATAAAATAAAACACAATTGAATCTGCAAAGCCCATCTGGATTGGCAGTCAATTTATCTTCAGTTGTGGCAATTGGACACAATCCTTTACTGTACCTGGCACCAGGAGACGAGTACAGGAATCCAGGCCACTTAACTCAGAGCTCTAACCTTGGACAGCAGTTGCAAATCCTTGTATCTGGTATGGCTTTGTATGTAAAATGCAGTGGAAATAAAAAGAGAAAGGATAGGGGAAAAGGTATTACGGTCATCCCTCCATATTTGCGCTTTTGACTTCTGCAGATTTGATTTTTCAAGGATTATATTAAAATGTTATCTCCAGGAATTTCTAGATCCTCCAGTTTGAGTCTATGGTTAATTTCCTTTAGTTATGCTGGAGGATTTAGAGATTTCCAGAGAGAACATCTCTCTAAGAAACTCTAGATTTTCCAATGTGATCTTATGTTCAACTTCCAATGCACGTTGACTATAGAGTTCTTCTGGAAAATCTAGAAATTTCCAGGTTAAAAAAGTAGCATTTCTTTTTCTTTTCTTTTCTTTTTTGCAGTTTTCTTTCACAGTCCTGTGCTGCTAACCTCAGCAAATGTGGACTCTGACAAGCATGGTAAACAATCAATCAAACTTTTTTTCTTGGCTTCAATGGGATAGAGATAGACAAGGCAGTTGTGCAGAAATTGTGTATGCAGCCAAAACACAACCATGCAAATGTGTTCACAATGCTGTGAAACAGCAGAACACCTGGAAGGAAGATACTCATGTTCACATTTTACCTTTGCTGAGAGAGAGCTAGTGTTTTTGGGCTGGCAGCTACAATGTGTAGGGACCACTAGTTATGGATGTGTATGTTCAGTAAAGATTTTTTTAAAAAAATACAGTGATTAACAATGCGGGCTGTAAAAACATTTTAAAGATTTATTTCAATGTAAATGGGAAACCAATGTAAGTGGTTGATTGTAAATGGGTAGACATGTTTAATGTAATTAGTCTGCCTGGAACTTCTGCTAATGTAGTGTTTGCCATCCGCTTTGCATTTGCAAATCATTAAAATGTGTTACTCTTCATTTCAATGAAGTCAAATGGAATTCTGGAAGAAGGAGAGAAAAATGCAAAGGCTCAAGGTAGCTCAAAAATACACTGTAGAGTTGTTTTGTCTTCCCTCTATAGTGAATTTTGTGCAGGAGAAAAGAGGCAAGAAATGATGGGGGAAATGATAGAAGTGTTAGTAAGTAATGTTGTTTAAATCCCCACAAATGTCTGTGAATGGCAAAGGCAACAAAACATCTGAAAGGAGCCCAAAGCGGTTGGAAATTTGAATTATATGATGGTTCTGTTAGACCTCTCCTGAGCTGTCAATGCATTCTGACATTTTACAAGTTTGGTTTTATGCCTGTTCCAGGATTTCAATGTAATAGAAACAGGCATTATAAAGAAAAGTTTGCACAATATAAAATCACAAATACTAGCATATACACTTGCTTTGTCCATTGGTGTTTTTCTTTACATTAATGTAGCAAAACAGCCATTTTCTCACAATAGTAACCATTTATGTAAGTTGTAGTGTAGCAAGGGCATCTGTGGGGCTATGGAGTGAATCTGTGCGGCAGCACGGCAAATCATTGGGCAGCACACCACATGGCCCCCTTACCATCCCATGCAGAAACCCATTTGGCCCTGGCTTGATCCTGCGCTGTCCTTGGCTTACTCTATGAGAACTTGGGTAGCCACCCATATTCTTAGGACTGCCACTTAGCAGAGCTCCATCTGAAGTAGCCCTGCACTATGTGATGGGCTCTGGCTGTGTCTCAGCAGCATCCTAGGATGAGGCTTAACGCCCATGTGATGAAGTCCTTAATGCATGTATGTCATATAAAATGCTACATGGTATAGTTTAATATTTATGTTAAACGAATAATATTTAGTATTATGTGTGCATACAGAGCAATAAAAAGCAAATATATTAGATAAACAATGATTTATTTGCCCTGTTTTATTGATTTTGGGATCAAAGTATAGGTGGCAAAGGAAAACTGAAAGGCAGAAAGAACAGTGTTTTCAACTGAAGATGAATCCATATTAAAGGGAGGTCACTTCATTACTACATTGTATACATAGTACAACCCCCCTATTCAAGACTCCCATATCTGTGGGGCATATATTCCCATATTTCATGTGGATAAGTGAAATTGTGCATAATACTGAATCCTATCACCATTACCTCTATTGGTACCGAGAAAAAGATACAGCTTGTAGGAGAAGCCCTAAATAAATAAATGAAACTGTGGATAATTGAAACCATGTCTATTTGTTCTGTGGATACACAGATTGTACTGTATATAGCCAGCTCTGCACATTTATGGATTTGACTTTTGCAGACCTAGTTATTCATGGATTTGATTAAAGTGTTCTCTCGGGTTACTCCAGTGCAAGTCTATGGTTAATACTGCCAGAATCCAACTTCCATCACATTTCTTCCTTCCCCTGATTATTTATTAAAGCTCTGTTTACAGTGTTGCAATGTTTACAGTCTTAAAGAGTTTCAGAGAGTTCTAATGGCCTTCCATTCGTGCTTCCTTTCAGTCAGCTGTGCGTCCGTTTTACAACTCTGTCAGCTTATCAGCTGTTTCGAGCTTTTTGAACGGGATGGACATCAGTTGGAGTAGTCTCCATAGGCGGGGGGGGGGGAGGGAGGAAAACATGTGTTTTCTTGCATGCAGGGTCACACATACAAGCAAAGATCCACCTATTTCAGCCTTTCTATCTTGCAGCTTCCCTCCTTTGCAGCATATCAGTGCGCATTTAGCATTGATGTTGTCTAGCCAAACCCCTTTTTGAAACAGGAACTCCTGTGTTTAAAGCCCTGTCTGGATGGGCCCTAAGAAGTGTGTTGAAATGGCATCTGATGAAGTCCAAAAGAACTGTAAGAATTATTTCTACAAGTGCATAAAATTAGACACTGTCAATTATGTAACTTGCACATAGGTGGGCCTTCACTTCTTAAAGAGTGCCATCCTCACTAAGCATAATTGGGAGGGTGTAGCCTTTCAGCTAATTAAGAACACTTGTATTAAGAACATTCTCATTTTCAGACTCGACACCTTCCTCCTCTGCAGTGCATAGTTCTGCAAAAGGTGTGTATGCGCTGCTGTTTAGTCATGGAATATGGATGGGACCAAATCATTTGCCCTATCATCTGTTGCCAGACTCTGCCTGCATCCTTCATCTAAATCCTTTGTTTAATCCCCTGAGCAAAGGCTGAGGTTGCTTTTCCAGGGGAGGCTTTCTTCCCTCTTATTCAGCAAGGCTGCTCTCTTGCTTTCTCATGCAGCGGCGTGCCTCCGCATATCTTTCATTACAGCTGCCTGCAATCTGTCTGGATTACCCTGTTCCAGCATTTAAGGACTTCATGATTTGTCAGAAGCAGAATCAGAAAGTGCCACCGAACAAACTTGGTTATGCAAAGGGCCTCAGAATGTTAGATTAGAAAGAAAAGATACAGATGTGTTACTGGAACCTGGGAAAGAGCAGATGATGAAATGGCCTCCTGAAAACATTGGTTAAATTCCTTTAAAATGACGTTCCCAAAAGCTTCAGCAAAGGCATGCTGGTGGTGTGAAATGGCAAGGACTTTGCAGTAAATGAAATGGCACCTCAGTCCATGTCCTTGATTCCTTTTATGCTACCAATTACTGTATATACTACTTTTTCAGCCCTTTTTTTATGCTGAAAAAGCCCCCCTTGGTGAAATTCCTGGCGGGAAGGCATAGGGCTGATAGAAGCCCTTCTTTCAGCCCCACACCTTACTGCCAGGACCATCACTTCTCCACTCAGTGACCTGGGTCACTGTGCCGAGAGAGGAGGAGAGGCTGTGCGCCTTCCTGTACTCTTGTCTCACACACCTTCCTCTCCTCTGCCCTTTCCCACCCCAATCTTTCCTTCTTTCCCAGCTACCCCCTTTCCACCTTATTTTCCTACTTTTTCAACCACCCCTTCCCATTCCAACCTTTTCATGTTTCCCATCCCCTTCCCAAGCCAGTTTCCCCCACTTTTCCTTATTCATATAAACACAGCATTTTCCCCAAACTGTATATTTAAAATAAACTATGGTGATTATTGGAAGGATACGTACGCACATTTACATTGGCGAAGGGTAGAATAAGGATTAATCAGAGTTGGACAGTCGCATCTTAAATTTCAGTTTTATGTAAATATTCAAAAACATTTAACCTACTGATGCCTCAATTAATGTAATTTTATTGGTATCTATTTTTATTTTGAAATTTACCAGTAGCTACTGCATTTCCCACCCTCAGCTTATACTCAAGTCAATAAATTTTCCCAATTTTTGTGGTAAAATTCGGCTTATATTCGGGTCAGCTTATACTTGAGTATATATGGTATACCACTGTGATTCCATGAGGGCATCCTATAGAATCCTGGGATTTGTAGTTTGGTCAGAAGCACCAAAGAAGCTCACTAACTGAAGATTTTAAAGTCCTCCCTTCTTAAACTTCCAATTCTAGGATTCCATAAGATGGAACCATGGCTGTTGAACTGGAATAATTGTGGACTTCATTTTTTATCATCCCCGTAGCCCCCCTTATTAGTTCTATTAGATCTGGGAAATGTATGTCAGTATTGTCTATTGGTTTAACATTGAATTATGACTAGAGACGGGGGTTCAATTCCAACTCAAGCATGAAAACCCACTCAGTGACCTTGCCTGAGTCACACACTCTCAGCTAATGTAATCCATGTAATAGGTTCCCCTTAGGGTCACCATCAGTCACAGATGACTTGAAGATGCACATCAATATTACAACACATGTTGCTGGACTGCAACTCCCTTCACACTAAATATCTCATGGTTGTTTATTATGGAACCTACAGTCCTGTCCTAGAGATTTATCTTCCATTCTTAAAGGTGGGGATTCTGTGTGAATAGAAGGACTTGCTGGCAGATAAGTTTCAGGTGACACAAATCCCTAGCAATATTTGCAAGAAGGATCCTTTCTAATCCTAGAAATCCAACTTCCAACTGCAAATATACACTTTCTAAACTCAAATGGAATACGTCTTCCCTCAACAACCTTTTATACATATTTATACATATATTTCATAAATATATGCAATTAAACCACATATGTCTTCTTTTTTTAAAAAAAGGACAAACTGCTTTTGTTGATGAAAAAAACTATTCACGAATGCAAGTTTGGAAAACACAGTCAAATATGGCAAACATGTTGAGGAATGCACTCAAAAATACAAAATTTCATACAAGGATAAAAAGCAGATGAAATTTTGCAGTCCAGTCAATAGACAAAACAAGAATGCAGGTTGGAAATTGAGAAAATGAACAGATTAAGGATGGCAGATTTTCACATCCCTGTAAAGATCAGACAGGCATTCAAAGAATCGCATCACACAACCAATTTTATTTTACACACACTATTATGTCTGAGTATGGAGCCTAAGGGAAGTTAAGAAAGATTGAAAAGAAGTTGTCGACTGCACCATTTTGTATAAATCTATATTCAGGTTGATCACAATTGATAGAAATACTTTGCATGTAAGTAGGTTTTCCTACACATACTTGAAACTCTGCAGTAAGGAAAGTGTGTCCAAACTTTAAACCATCAGAGACAAGGAAGCAAAGATAAAGGGAAAGTGTCTGAGTCATACAGTGAACTGGGATGCTGAGGTGTGAATAACAGACTGTTTTTCCCTGGAGCATTTGTTGCCTGTCAGTCCAGGGAATGCCAGCATTCTGGGGGTGATAAATGGATCTGACGATCCGTTCAAAAATGGTGTTGAGGTTAGCTTCCAGCATCAGTGCTCAAGAAGGTCATCACCCTTGCAACACAGGAGGGTGTGAAGTGCTCTGTGTTGTGGGTCATCAATTGGTTGTAGTGTTGGTGCCCTAGGGGAAAGAAGACCATAAAAGATTCAGTGCCAATTATTCAAATCTGGGATCGCTACATCTCCTTTTGTTTTGTCCTTGGTCAAGCTGCCCATAGAAGCATGCCTGTAGAATCACAGAAGCCCAGATTTGGAAGAGATCCAAGGACCATCCAGTCCAACCCCATTCTGCCATGCAGGAATGCATAATCCAAACACTCTTGATAGATGGCATTTCAGCCTCTGTTTAAAATATCAGAGTGGAGCTCTTCCGAGTTCCACTGTATAAGAGCTTTTACCATCAGGAAGTTCTTTGGATGAATAGATAAGCAACCTGATCAGATGGGATAAATTTTGGTGGCAACACTGGTTCCTCTTTAGTTTTTGCAGTGAAGTCTGCTGGCTCCCATCCCATGACATAGAGCTACTTCCAGCAGGACTCCATCACAAAACTAAAGAGGAACCAGTGTAAGCCACCATGGCAGCAACACAGGAGGCTTCCAGTGTTACATTGGAAACAATGGGGGGGGGGGGTTGATGCGTGGTGTGAGGTGACAGGTTCCCCCACCATCTGCCGGGCACCACTGGATTTGCCACAATGCATGGCGATTCCAGTGTCACATATGATGAGGTCATTAGCCCAATGGATGGGAAAATTTAAAAGACGAGACTGTGCTTGCAAAGTTTGAGTTTAAAAAATAGCAACTGGGGAGGAAAGGGTTAGCAATTGATTGGTGAGCAAGAATTATGTTCTGGCAATCTTTGTCTAGGTCAAAGATGGAGAAAGTGTGAGTTATGGGTCACATGTGACCTCAGTGTGTTTTTTTGCAAGGCACTCTAACTGCCCCGAACCCTCATTTTCAAATAGATATTTTACCCTAAAGTAACCCTTTCACCCTAAAAACATCTCCAAACCATTCAATCTCAAAGGCACTTTAAATAAGATATGGCATGTCATGTTACTATGCCATTGTATAAAATACATTGCATAAAATTCTAGGACTCACCATGGATACCAAATCCATGGATACTAAAGTAGGGAGTACCCATGAATTCTGGTATCCATGGTGAGTTCTGGAACAAAGCCCCAGCACATATGGAGGATCCTGAAACAAAACCCCACTGTATACCCTTTCCAAGACAATACGTTTTCCAAGACAATACTTGTTTCTACAGCCTTTTGCTCTCTGTATACTCTAGAACAGGGTTCCTCAAACCTTTTAAACAGAGGGCCAGGTCACAGTCCCTCAAACTGTTGGAGGGCCAGATTATAATTTGAAGAAAAAAACATGAATGAATTCTTATGCACACTGCACATATCTTATTTGTAGTGCAAAAAACACTTAAAAACAATACTATAATTAAAATGAAGATACATTTTAACAAATATAAACTTATTAGTATTTCAATGGAAAGTGTGGGCCTGCTTTTGGCTGATGAGATGGGATGGTTGTTGTTGTTGTGTGCTTTCAAGTTGTTTCAGACTTACGTTGACCCTGAGTGAGGGCCGGGCAAATGACATTGGAGGGCCATATCCGGCCCCTGGACCTTAGTTTGAGGACCCCTGCTCTAGAATTTAACTTGCATCAAACCTACCCAGCATGGCAATTGTCCACAAAAGTAATGCTTCCAAAATGTGAAAATGAAAATAATCTGTTATTTAAACATCCAGTCAGTGATCCTATTAGGAATCTGAGCATTTCCACTTTTAAAGTTACATGTTAAAGCTTTTATTTTTGAGGTTGTTGCTGTTTGTAGTGGTTATTTGGATGATGGATTATGATAATTTTATTTGGGAACACTGCATGGTTTTATTAAATTCCCTAGTCTTACCTACCAGAAAATATATTACAGCTTAATTCTGACCCAGTCCCAAGTTTAACAAACATACTAAACCATTAATTAACCAATAAGTGTGACTTATCTTCCCTTGGGTTTCAAGTCGCTTGGCAGACTGGAGAACCTTTTTGTTGACTGGATATTGCACAACTTAACTGTAGGTTAATTGCATGCCTGTCTTTTTGAATTAAATGCTAGGAAACACACGGAGAGCCCTCCGATCACAGAAAATGCTGGATGTTGGCTTTTCTTTTTTAAGCTGAAAGATTTATATCTAGGTTTAGACCTGCATGAACCAAGCCTGTCAACAATAATTAGTCCTTTGAGACAACAGTGTGGAGCAGATTCTTGGACTGTTGGTGCGTAAGAGGAAGGGGACAGTGATTTAACCTTCTCTGAGTGAGAACTCATTTCACAATTTTGTGTCAATGCTCAGTTACACAGTAAGTTGTATCTGAAACAAAATTACCACTGTTCTTTTCATACAAACTGTCATTTCAGACTTGGCTCCATCGTAACAGGTTTTGATCTGCTGAATCACTTTGACCTTGCTGTCATTTTCTTGAAACACGGATCATAAGAAATCCTGTTGTGAGAACTCCTGATCTTAGGAATAAATTCCAAACATCCATTTTGTCAACAATGGGTTTGTGATTCAGTTGATATAGTGCGCACTTGTCATATGGAATTATATAGCTGGGCCATATAAAACCAATTAGTCAATGAAACCATTCATATTGCTGGATTATTTAATATATTATATAGCAGGCATGGGCAAACTTTGGCCCTCCAGGTGTTTTGTACTTCACCTGCCACAATTCCTAAAAGTCGGGGGGGGGGGGAGTTCCCCATGCCTGTTCAGATAGTTTATACAATTCATGCATTTTATGTGTGTTTTAATTTCTTGTAAAACAGATGCACCCCTCATGAAGAAAATGAACTGAAATAGTGTACAAACATAAGCATGTATGTTTTTCCTTTTAGGTTTGGAGGCTGTCAAAAATTTAGAACAGAAAATTCTGACTTTTCTTACATTTATTAATAGGTTGGTGTAAGCATTTGCTTTATATCTGTGACCTCATCATATTAGCCACTGAAATTGCCACAGATTGTGGCAAATTTGGCAGTACGTATCAAGGGGGTGAGCAGAACCTGTCAACCCAAACTCCACATAGCCTGACTTATTGAAAACCCCATTCCAAGGGTGGAAGTGTCCACTGCCCAGTTTCTCCTCATTGTTACCAATGCAAAATATGCTGGTTCTGCTTTAGTTTAACTACAGAGCCCAATGTAGTTGTACATTGAAGGATGGGAACCAGCAGGCTCTGTGACTAAACTAAAACTTGAACAGGTATATTCCATCAAAATAGCCCCATTTGATGAGGTCGCATATCTAGAAACATCAAACAATGGGATTAGATACTGGATATTGTGATGAACCATCTGTCTAATCAAGAACTGCTGAAAAGAACAACCCAAAAAGGGCTTTTGAACTCACTAAGGTCCCATCTAAACTGCCATATAATGCAGTTTTAACTACATTGAACAGCACTGTAGCATCTTTGAGGTTAACTAGGCTTTTTCATATACTGAGTCTACTTCATCAGATGCATGGAATGCATGTCTTGAGATAAGGTCTTTTCCTAGGCACTTCACTCCATACATCTGTTGTTATTTCATGTTTTTTGCGCTATAAATAACATATGTGCAGTGTGCATAGGAATTCATTCATTTGTTTCAAACTATAGTCTGCCCCACCCAAACAGACTGTGCCTGACCCACAGTCTGGAGGACTGTGAACTGACCCTTGGCTTTAAAAGTTTGAGGACCCCTGATCTAGTGTGAAAATGAAAGATGGGGAAAGCATGGTAGTGAGATTTGGATCCATCACTGGCAATCCCTCATATCCGATTAGGATGGCCTTCCAAGCTTAGGGCCTTGGTGGTGGGTCCATAGGTGATTGTGAAGACCTATTCTTGACCCACATATTCTTCCGCAGTGAGGACATTGGTTTCCAGATGGAAGGCAGTCCTGGTAAGGGGTTGGCTTGATGTGCATTCCTCTTGATGTGTTTCTCCCTTTTGCCCTCCATTTAAAAGCTCTAAATAAATAAATAAATAAATAAATAAATGTGCGCCTCTTCAAATTCCACAGCATTGTTGGTGACAGCTGATCTCCAGTTAGAGTAAGCAACTTAGAGATATCTGATATTAAATACCCAGCTGAACTTCAAACTTTGATTTAATTATTTCAAAATCATATAACTTCACACTCTATCTACCTCAGAGGAAGGCAATGGAGAAACCTCTTCTGAACAAATTTTGCCAAGGAAACTCTTAGGGCTTTTTTAGCCACCTTGGGTCTTTATCAAGAGAGAAAAGCAGGTTAATAATAATAACAACAACAGCATCAAAATAAAATTATCCCAGTTTACCCAAAAACACTGAATTTTGAAGAGAACAGCAATACACTATGTAACACAATTTTGTTCCTGGATTATAAATGTTATTTCCTAATTGGTTCTATTATAAAAACATGGAACAAAGTATTAAACTGCAAAACCTTTGTTTCTGCAGGACATCCTACAGCACATATAATTTTTCAATGAATGCCTCATAGAGTTTCAAAAAATTCAACATTATTTGTGACAGACACAAAAATAAAGTTTTTGGAGTGTAACAACTAGTTTCAAAGCAAGTAGCACACAATTAAACAGAAAATAACACTTTCAAACCAGAAAATATTTCAAATTTTTAACATAGTGATATTTATTCTGCATAGTTAACAGCAAACTGGTTAACTAATTAATAGAAATTATCCTTGTGAATTAGTCCTGAAATATAATCCATCGAGGTCCCCCCTCTCAAATGCAGCAATTTCCTTTGGCTCACGGTAAATATACATAGGCTGCTTTTGTGTGGCTGTTAGGAATTGAATGGGGAAAATATAGCAGAATAAAGCTTTATGCAAGAATTGCTTCATAGGTCCAGTCTGACACTGCAAAGGTTAAAAATTACATTGGTCCAGATGGAATTATAAATATACAAACTGAATGATAAGCCAAGCCAGAAAACCGTGACACTCACCAAATGTCAATATTGGGTCAGTCAACTTGGGCTGTACATCATCTATCTACAAATTTTCTCTTCTGTGTGTACAGGCGAACACAAAGTATGAATTGCATGGTTGAGATGATATTGTCTTTATTTCAACAAATATTTTCAGCAGAATAGAAATGAAACAGAACACAGTTCTAATTACATGTTATGGGACTCTTGCATTCTGAAAGTTTTTTTCTTTGACGCCTTGAGGGCAGAATACTTGTTACTGCATATATCATGGATGGGGAAATGCAATCCTGTAGGTCACACATGGCCATCAAGACCCATTTTAGTTTCTAACCCCCCCCCCTCGGATGAAGCAGCCCAGAGTCCCCAAATCTCATAATTTTTTTAAAAAAACATTGAGGCAGCTTTGGAGGCTGTAAAATGGCTGAAAACCGCCACCAAGAATACTGATTTCATTATATTTCAAAATCTCTCATATTGGATGAAAACTGACCAAAAATGATCCTGGAAATGACATGACATCACTTTTGGTTGTGCCAAGAGTGTTGACTCAACCCACACAGGGGATCCAGGGTTAAAATGGCCTTCTGCAATTGCTGACCCTGGACATATATATTCATTACACATTATGTGTGGGTAAAGTCCATCCATATACATAACTTGTCCACAAGTACTTTTATGCTCGAAAATGTTTACCGTAGATGGAACTTAAATGCACTGGTTGATATCCAACTGTTAATCCTAACTAAAACAAGTACACTGAATCAATAAAATGTACATAAATATTGACTAAACAAATTCCCATTGATTCAGAAGGGCCAATCTAGTTTGGGACTGGCATTTAGATGTAGACTGTGGTTGTTGCTGTGGCGGTGATGTGCCTTTAAGTTGTTTCTGATTTATGGTGAGCCTAAGGTGAAATCTATATAAGCCATTTTGTAGGTGCCACGGTGAGGCAGCAGGTTAAACCGCTGAGTTGCTGAACTTGTTGACCGGAAGGTTGGCAGTTTGAATCTGTAGAACGGGATGAGCTCTTGTTGATAGCCCCAACTTCTGCCAACCTAGCAGTTCAAAAACATGCAAATGTGAGTAGATCAATAGGTACTGCTCTGGCAGGAAGAGAATGGTGCTCCATGCAGTCATGCTGGATACATGACCTAGGAGGTGTCTATGGACAACGCCAGCTCTTCAGCTTAGAAATTGAGATGAGCGCCACCCCCAGAGTTAGAATTGACTAGATTTAATGCAGATGGGAGACCTTTACCTTTACTAATAGCCATTTTGGGCCCCTTGTTAAAGAGATAAAGTGGGATAGGAATAAATATAACCACCACATCTATAACAGGGATTACAGTGCACTTTGTGTTACATCTGAGAATATGTAAAACTGCTGAAATGAATTTGATAAGGTACTATGCTCCTTTTCCACACATCTCTCTGTCTGTCTCTTGACCAACCTCCCATTGTGACTTACCTCCAGCAAGATGCTAATGCACAAAGTACATTTATGCATTCAGCTGTGAGACATTAAACACACAACACATGTATGAACATGCAGGTGCTGTTCCTTGGGAAGTGATGGAAAAGATTTTCCCTTACTCCCTGTGGATGCTAAAATGTCAGAATCCCTCAAAGAATTGTGAAGCATTCCCCGAAAGCCTTGAAACATTCAGCAGGTTCGATTTTAAAGTTATGAGACATTCTATTCTAATGTTTTTCAAAATATATTAATTTTTCAGAAGCAGCAGAAAGATTTTGCCACATTCCCATTTTGCAGCATTATGCGAGCCATGTCAACCAACCCCGTGTCAACATTCCCTTCCCGAAAGGTTTAACAACTCTCCACTTCAAATGTGTACATAAATAAGTGCCAGAAGATGTCGCTATTGGTTACCTAATAGGTCTATGAATTTTTTATATATAATGCCAGTAACCTTCCCATGGGTTCATTGTGTCTCTCCTAATCTCACTGAATTTCCTCTGGAGCTCTGTGAAAGAAAACACTCCAGTGAAACTGTGTCTTTAGGCTGTCAGGCACTAGAAAATTACTACATGCACTGGACTAGATGTCAGTCACATTGCCACCTCTTTTGTGCTTCTGAAAACAGAAAATGCATGAAAATTGACAGCGAAGTTGACTCAGATAAATGGCCTCATGCAGGCCTACCATCGAGCTAATCGCCTGATAGCAAGTCTGTTTTGCATGTGTTGATCACAGCTCATCGGTGGTGACCTTTTTAATAGACATAATTGAGCCGCCGGTGTGAAAACCTGGAGTTTGAAAACAATATCTTTTTTAAAAAATAATAATCAAAGATCAAGAAATGATTTTATTTTACCAACATTGAATTTCCAAGCTGACTAGAGGGAGAATCAAAAGATGGGGCAAATGTTCTCCTTGTTCTCTTGTCAGATGTGATTACATTTTACCTCCTTGACTTTGTGAGAAATGAAAAAGGTCATTCTGTGAAGAGAAAGTGCAAGCATATTTAAGCGTGCTAAAGGTAGGGCTGCTTCAAACGTGGTGGAATTCCTCAATATAAAGTCCTATTGTAGGAGATATTGGCACATATACAAATGGTCAAACATGCTTACTTGATTGGTGCATAGTGGTCTGCATAGCTTTTCTTATAACTATTCAGTGAAGCACCAGAATGGCCACACAAATTGACCTATAGTAAAGGTAAACATTTTCCCCTAACATGAAGTCCAGTCATGTCCAACTTTTGAGTGTGGTGCTCATCTCCATTTCAAAGCCGAAGAGCCGGTGTTGTCCGTAGACACCTCCAAGGTCATGTGGCCAGCATGGAGCACTGTTACCTTCCCACCGGAGTGGTACCTATTGATCTACTCACATTTGCATGTTTTCCAGCTGCTAGGTTGGCAGAAGCTGGGGCTGACAGTGGAAGCTCATGCCACTCCTCGGATTCGAACCTGTGACCTTTCAGCCAACAAGCTTAGCAGCTCAGTGGTTTAACCCACTGCACTTAAAACTGCTTTTCAGTGTTTTATTTTCTCATTAAATATGTTAAGAGGGGAAAGGCAGAGGAATGATAGGAAAAGTTCAGTATTGTCTGTTGAGGTGCCTCCAAGTGGGTCCATGATGACATAAGTGTTGCAGGAATCGAATCCTCTACTCAAAGAAATCTTATTCCATAATACTTCTACGAGGCCTAAATCTAATTGACAGTCTTAGCGAGAACTAACTAGCTGTTGAATGGTACGTCAATATGTATGTAAATCCAGTAGAATGAATGGGTCAGTTCTATTTGGGACTACCAACTGGATTTAGATTTTAGTCTTTCAGGTGCTAGAAGAGACTGATTGGCCAAAATCTAATTATTAGTGCCAACAAGAAAAGAACCATTGTATCACTTGGATATAAAGTTGAACACTCTGAAAGCCACCCACTGCATGGCTTCCAGCCTCCTTCCAGTAGACTCAAATCAAGGAAAAGTTTCATGAGAACCACAACTCCTCTTAATGTTCCTTCCACAAAAGCAAAAATATCCCTCTGGGCAGAAAAATCAGGCAATTCCAACTGGATCCCCCCCCCCCCCCCGGGGTCTTCCTCCAAAGGCAAACCAAGAACAGGCAACGTGGAAGTCCTTGAATAGACTCAGAAGTGCTGTTGGTAGATCAAAAGACAGCCTGGCTAAATGACGATACCTAGAAGAATCCTCCACCTTGCCTGACTCTGGAGCAGAACAAACAACTCAGCACCTGTATGCTTGCCCACAATGCTCTGCCTCATGCACAGTGGAAGAACTATTTCAAGCTACAATGTGGTTGCTGTTGCCTTGTTTTGGTCTAAAATTATTTCACAAATTGCATTCCCTTTACTTTATCAGTTTTATGCTAGTTTATTTATGCAATGCTTTTGACACCAAATAAATAAAACTTGGATATATCTATATGTTGACCATGGTGAGGAAAGCTGGACATGGGAAAGGGTTGCTGGAAAAAACCAACTCATTTGTAATGTGGTGCTGGAGAACTGTTTCATGGATAGTGTGGACTGCCAAAAAATCACAAACAGATTCAGGAGCTGGAAGCCCAAGAGGATGACATTGAGATTACCAGACTTTGAAGATATCATGAGACATTAACCTTCCTGTGGATTTATTGTGTCTTTGCTAATTTAGTTTGTAGATCCTGGGGAACCCCAACAATCTTCTCATCTGTGCAGAGTAGTGTGTTTAGCAGGCAAGAATCTTCTTATCTGGTGGAAAAATGAGACAGATTTGCAATGTGAGAAACCTTTGAGCACCTGGTGAGATGGGCATTTTTTCTTTCAAGGAGTTGAAATTGACCAATGATTAATAATTCTCCTGAACAATATTGGTGATTACAGGTTATAGTCAGCGAAACTAACTCAAGACTGAAAAAGCACAGTAACTTAGATGTTGTTGAGTTGTTCCTTTTTTTTAAAAAAAAGTGTCAAAACACTTATTTTGTTGGATGTACCAATAAATATAGGTTTATTTTTTTCAACAATTTACATTTTTATTCCCATGCATGGTTGTGTAGGCAGGGCCCAGTGCACTACTTTTCCTGGGGGCTTATAATGGCATTAAGATGACCCTGATTGTAAGTTGCCTTGAATTACATTCTGGGAGAAAAGTGAAATATAAATTAATAAATAAAATAAAAATAAATAGACAGCACCTTTTAGATGTGGTTCAACTGCAGTTCTTCTCAAGTCTTTCCATTAGCTATGTTAGCCAGGTCATATTAGGGGTTTTCATCCATCAACATCTGGAAGGCCATACATTTCAACTCTAGTGTAGACAAATCCATTCCTTCTGTCCTGTCTTCTATTTCATGCTTGAAAAGGCTAAGCTTTAAATAGTAAGCCAGGCCTTGCGGCAGATTTCATGTGCTTTTATCATTTAATGGGCATTTAGTTAGTGAGAAAAGCTATATTTATATCCATCTATGCCTGGAAGGAATGCTGATAGTGTTGATGTGTTCTTGCAACTTGGAAGGTCATTCCCAACCACCTGGGTCACCTCAACCCTCTTTTTTTTTTAAAGTGACAAATTCAGAGCAGAGGGAAACAATCGATGAGAGAGAGGGTAGAGTGGTTTGCATTACATGGTTTAGTGAAGCCATGACTTCAAGAATAGTCAATGACCCCTAAACTAGCAGGGAATGTATTTTATGACCCATGAGATCATTGATCTTGGAAATGTGTTGGGTGCAGAATGCATCCTAATACAATAAGCACTTGAAACATTGGAATGAAGATATTATACACTGTTGGTTAGTTCATTGAAAGACTGGAGTCACTCCCTTTAGTTTTGAAAACCACATACGCACAGCCAAACATGTACACATCAAGTTGAAAGGAAACATACGGTCAGATCAACATTAGATTCAAACTCATGGGCCTCGGAAATAAAGCTTTAAAAGAAAATCTGTAGCAGCAGAAATGATTCTTTGCTTTTTCAACAGTGATTGCAAGTGACATATTTCTTCTCCTGGGTAGAATCCTCTAATTGATTCCCAGGAGTGGCAAATGTACAGTAGTTTGGATTCAGATTATTCAAGTTTAGCACAAACCCACTAAAACCAATGGGGCCAACATTAATCAAGACTGAAGGATTGCCCATTATAATGAATCTGTGCTAAACTTTGCTAGAAATCTGATGCTTTTCTGCATCTTCTTTCTAGTCTGTTTCCTGGCATCAGGCCCATAGCCAGGATTTTGTTTCGGGGGGAGCTGAGTTTGATTCGGGGGGGGGGGGCTGAGTCTGAGTGAAAGAGGGTCTACCCTAGCAAACCTTTTGTATCGTTACCCCAATACCCCCATGCATATGGGATATATTGAGCATGGTGATCAGATCATGATATGAATAAACATAACAGTTTAAATAATGTACCAGTAAGGCCTTTTCAGACCACCATGAGAATTTGGGGGGGGGGGGGCTGAAGCCCCCCAAGCCCCCCCCCCCCGGCTACATGCCTGCCTGGCATGCAGTTGATATACTTTCACTAATACATGTGGGCACCAGTCACTGAATGAGTGAGAATGTATTCTTCTCTCAATTTCATTTGGATAAATATGTTTGAGCCATTCCTATTATTTTCATAGACCTTTCATAGAATCATAGAGTTGGAAGAGACCTCATGGGCCATCCAGTTCAACCCTCTGCCAAGAAGCAGGAAAGTTTCATTCAAAGCACCCCTGACAGATGGCCATCCAGCCTCTGTTTAAAAGTCTCCATAGAAGGCGTCTCCATCACACTTCGGGGTAGAGAGTTCCACTGCTGAACAGCTCTTCTCACAGTCAGGAAGTTCTTACTCACGTTCAGATGGAATCTCCTTTCCTGTAGTTCGAAGCCATTGTTCTGCGTCCTAGTCTCCAGGGCAGCAGAAAACTATTTATTTATTTTATTTATTTCAAAGTTTTATATACCGACCTTCTCACCTCTTTGAGGGACTCAGACCGGTTTCCAACCATAAAAACACATACAATCGGTAAAACATCATAGTTCATATTACAATAATATATTAAAACAACAAATATATTTAAAACTACAGTGGTCAGTCGTCATACTAAAATTGATTATACTTGCTTGCTCCCTTCTCCCTATGACTTCCCCTCATATATTTATACATGGCTATCATATCTCCTCTCAGCCTTCTCTTCTGCAGGCTAAACATGCCCAGCTCTTTAAGCCACTCCTCAAAGGTCTTGTTCTCCAGACCTTTATTATTCATACCATCTTATCTCTCACACTCTACTACCTCTTTCAAAACAGAGAACTGATGATGGAAAGGAGGGAAGGGAACATTTGCTCATGGTCCCCATTGTCTCATGGCTTCTATAGCTGCAGAATGTAGCAAAAAGTAATTTTCCAAGAGCCTAAGAAAGGGAGGAGGATCTGCCTGATCCAACTAATTTCCTACCTGCACTTTATGAGGTCTCCCAGATTATACAAAAGAACTCAGGACTTAATGAGGTCATTAGATAGAATGAGCAGTGACATCACTAAGGGAATGGGGGGTGTAGACCACATGAGGTGACACCATCAGAGGAGGTGATAACTGTCTATAAAATATTTGTGCATACATTTATTAATTTTTATAAAAATATTCCAAAAATAAAGGTGGGATGAACAGCAATAAAACATGGGATGCTCTGGTCTTTTGAGTCAGTCTGGGTAAGCTCTAGATCTCATATCTCTTGTCATTAGGTGGTCCTTACAGGGTAGATGGTCTTATGAAGAAAGGAAACAGTGTAGAAGGATGCAAAGAGAGAGCATCTTCACTTGCCCATCTGCCCATCTGCCCTCTTCCCTAAACTGAAGGGGCTGTTGGCCAGAACCCTATTTTTTTCCTTCCATTTGTATCAGGATTAAGGTCACATGCACAGTAGTTCCTCTTGCACTTGAAAATGCATATCCTCTCCAGCTGTCCAAATTTGGCAGGGACAGCTCTGCTTAATCTTCTGTCATCCCACTTTTTCAGCTGCCTTTAAAATGCCAGTTTGTCTCTGCTCTTCCTTTTCCCATTTGTTCTCATATGCCTTCATTTGCTGCCAACTGAGTTCAAAGTGCAAAAATAGTTTGCATGCTGGTAATTCAGTGGGAAGATAGGGAGGAGGGAGCAGAGCTTTGCACTTTAAATATATAAAGGAAAAAGTAAGCAAATGCCTATGTATTATACTACATTAATAACCTGTCAAATATTGGAGGGGTGTTGTAGTGATTTGAGTGTTGGAGTATGACTCTAAAGACCCAAATCTAATTTCTCCACTCAGCCACAAAAACTCATTGGGGAACTTTGGGTGAGACACAAGATTTCAGCCCTAGAAAACCCATTGATAGATTTACCTTAGGGTTTGCCATAAGTTGGAAATGACTTGAAGGCACACAATGACAACTAGAACATACAAACATTTTCACACCCCACTGTTTGATGGCATGGTTACTCTCTTTCCTGCATCTCTCCTCTTGATATGACTCAAAAAATTGTTCAGTGTTCTCCATAGCAGGGTTGAGGTCTGCTATGGAGAGGAAGGACTTGCAATCAGTTGGGGAATTGTAACCTGTCTAATTCTGATAACATGAGCAGCTTCTTAATCAGAAAGACCCAACTGGATCATGGCCAATATTAAAGAAATATGTTTAGGTTGGCCAGAAAAATAATACTTTTGAATAAGGGGAGAGGAAAGATCTCAGCACAGGAACAGAAACATACGAAATTACGGAAGGTCACAGCTTGTTCTTGGTTGTCATGGGATGTTTTGCTCCCCATTCTGGGTGACAGCAAGGGAGATATGAAGGACACGGTAAAATGAAATTGAAGCAAAAGTGGGGATTGTGTCTTTTGACTGGATGCAAACTGGCATCTTCATTTATTTCAGTGGCAGCAACCCAGTGTTTTCAGATTCACTGTGAAAAAGGCTGTGAGGAAGTTTAAAAGGAGGATAGCTAAACTGTCTATTACATTTCCATCATTTGCCATGGCATTTTTTCATTTTCTGTCCTGAAAGCAATGCAGCTATCTTTTTGCCTCATTGCATTGCCAAATATGCTTGTTGCCAAAAGCTGTGGTATTGCTGGAGTCATCATCTTAGCTAAAGGCAAAGCTTCAGTGCAGCAATAATCAATCAATCAAATCATTTATTTTGGTCATTGACCAGCACAGGAAATAGTCACATTTTCAGTGCAGCAATAACACCAACAAGGTGCACTCCACATCTCATCTCTTATGACATTTATCACAATGATTCTCAACCTGTGGGTCCCCAGGTGTTTTGGCCTACAACTCCCAGGTATCCCAGTCAGTTTACCAGCTGGGAGTTGAAGGCCAAAACATCTGGGGACCCACAGGTTGAGAACAACTGCCTTATCAGATGCAGAGAATGAGAATCTTCTCACCACCCACCCCCTCCTCCCAGAGCCCATTACATGATGTAGATCTACTTCTAGTGGGACTCTGTGGCAGCAGCAWTGTTGCAACAAAACCAGAGAAGGTGAAGAGAAAGCAGGGAAAGATGGGRAAACGTTGTGGGAAGGGAGACTATGGGTTCTGATGTGAGGAAACAGAGCCTGACGGTGCCCCACAATTTCCCCTGTTGTCCCCCGATTTACCCCGGCCCATCTGATAAGGTCCTTTCTGTGTCAGGGATTAGGAAGTGCAGTATGAATGGTACATGAACATGCTCACAGCAAGATACTCTGAATATACAAACATGCCAATAAATGCCCCCTTCCTTACATTGTTCCAGCTATTTCCTATATTATTATTGTTAAGRAATGGTCTTAACAAAGGCACAGCAAGAGTAAATATTGGGGAAGTACCTTTTTGCACCATATCTCCCAGCATCCCTGCGGCAGAAGTCTCAATTAGAGAAATTTAGAAAACAAGTTTTTTTAGGTTACTGACCATAGTTGATTGGGGGGGGGGGGTGTCCTGAGAGTTGTAGTCAAAACTGAAATTCCCCAAAGTATCTTTTTTCAAGGCTGGCTGGATTTGGTATAAATTGTACTCCAAGTTATATTTGGAATATAACTTTTCCAAATATATATTCCATCAACGCTGATTTTTTTTGGCTGGTAGTTCTGGGAAATGTAGTCCAAAGGCATCATGTCAAAATTAACATTCCCAATCCCTTGGTATTTTGGAGAGGCACAAGAAAAAAGTCTTTAAAATGGACTGTGGAAGGCACTTGAATGAGTCCTTGCAGCAAAAGGAAGGCATTTGCAAGAGATACCTTTATTTTTGTAGTAAAACTGGAAATTGCTTACTGTTGCCTGGAGAGTGCATGTTAATTTTTAACCTTCCTAGCCCCGATCCATAAGGGAGGCCTCCAAATTACATGCCCTAAAGAGGAAATATTACTGCAGACTAGTCCTGAATGAACGCCACTCACCAAGTGGGCCAATTAGAGCTGGTGGAAAGAGCTTTGTAGACTTCCTAATGAGACTTCCAACCAGCCCCAAACACTACTGCTAATTTGGCTAACTATTTTTAATGAGAAGGGATTGTCTTCAGGTTAAATAAAAAACCTACAACAGATCTGGTGAAGGTGAGCAGAAAGAGGAGAGAATCTTGCTTGGATGGATTGAAAATGACAATGCCTGCCTGTAACGTCCAGTTGTGGTTTCAGCTTGACATGGATAGTTACCATCCTTGCTCAGTGAAACCGCACAGGATGCCGTTGGCTACTAGTGCAGCAGGCTTAACAGCCAGACTGGATCAAAAAGTGGTACAATGTTGCCACTGTTTACATAGTTAGCAGGAATGGCTATGAGACCATCAGGTGCTTTGGCGGCTGCCGGGGAGAGTGCCACTGGTGTGTATGGGAAGGTGACAACAGCCAGGCACAGCTGTCTATTTACTGCCTTGAAGAGGTATTTTATATCCTCACAGTGGATACTGCTGTAAAAAGGAGCAGGGAGAAAAGGAAGAAGACAAAAGCAACACTGTTTTATTTGCTGCACTGCAGGGATGTAAATCCCATCTTATTTTGTTTTCCTGTACTCAGTGGGCAAAGCTGGACATTTTCTCTTACAGTGAGTTAGCAGGATTTTTATTGCTGCTATTGTTGGTATCAGAGTGGTTCTGCTCACATTCAAAGATTCAAAGATTTAGATTCCAATTTTTTGTAAATATAACAATACTCTGTGTGTGTGTGCACTGCAATGTACTCTACGTGACTGTTCAAAAGTTTCAAGTAGTCCAGCAGGCGGCAGCCAGGTTTCTAACTGGGGCACAGGGAGCACACAACTTCCTCGCCCCACCAACTCCACTGGCTGCCAGTCTGCTACCGAACACACTTCAAAGTGCTGGCTTTAGCCTATAAAGCCTTAAATAGTTCCAGCCCAGCTTAATTGTCTTAACGTATCTCACTCTATGAACCGTTCCAGAGATTAAGATAATCTGGGGAAGCCCTGCTCTTGATCCCACTCCCTTCACAGGCATGACTAGTGGGGATGAGAGACAGGACCTTTTCAGTGGTGGCCTCTCAGCTGTGGGACTACTTCTCCAGGAAAATCAGATCAGCCTCCTTCCTCCTGTCCTTCAAGAAGAAAGTTAAATCCTGGTTGTGGGACCAAGTGTTTGCACAGTGATAGTGCAAAAATTAATATCTCAGTGCAATAATGAATAATTATAGATGACAATTGTAATGGCTCCTGACTTATGCTCTTGGATTGTGTGATTTAAAATAATTTATATGTTTTAATGATGCAATTTTAATGTAAATGTTGCTTTATGCTGGTATGTGTAATATGGTTAAGGTTCTTGATTTATAGTATATGTTAATGTCTAGAAATTATGTTTAGTTTTCACATGTATATATGGCATTGAATTTTGCCACGATTATGTTGGAAACTGCTTTGAGTACCCTCAGGGTGAGAAAAGCGGTATATAAATGCAGCAAAATAAATAAATAAATAAATAAATAAATAAATAAATAAATAAATATTGTTATTTGTGTGACTGAAGTTCCACAAAGTTGAAAAAAATCACTTCTGGTTAAAATAGCATTTCATGTCCTATGTACCAGTGAGCATAATCCCAGGAATCAGGTTTGTATGTAACGATGATGGAGAGAATCACACTTTTCATGAATTTCTTCAGTTAAACAAGAGAAATGAATAAATTGACTTTGGAAATTTTTCAAAGAGCTTTTGATAAAGAAAAAAATGTTTAGTAGTAGGAAATTAAAAAAAATAGGGGAAAAAACTAAGAACACCAAGTTTTAAGGAGTGTGAGAATATTATTTCTGAATCACATTAAGAACAAAGCCAGAGAGCATTCACATGATAATAAAATGTGTGGAAGATCTAGAAAGGAATTGGAGATTAAATATATAAAGAAGTTGAATCTTGAGAGGAATTTATATGGCTGAGGATCAAAATCAGGATGAGGAAGACATCCCTTGGATAAAGGAAATGGTAGAAGATGGGGCTCATGCTAAAAAACAATATCTGGAGAAAAATAGAGATCAGTCTGCATTTTCAGAGAAAAAATGATTAATCATGCAATCTGGAGGAAACTATTATGAACAATGGATTTTATATTAGAGAGTAGAAGGTTGCTTTGGAAGATTTTACTGAGAGTAAAAGTTTCCAGAGCAAGGCTATGCAAGAGTAAATGAAAGAAGGGTGGCAATTTGCCCATCAAGTTGATAGGGATGTAAGAAAAATCTAAAATAAAGATGCACAATGTGTTTGGGATAATTTAATCATTGCTGGCTTATTTACTTTGAATGAGTTAGATTGAGTGCTTACAATGCTTGAGATCTGGTAGAAAACCTCATGTTAAATATAAATATTTATGTGGATAAATGCAAAGGATGGGATCTATGTGTCCTAGGGACATTTGGTTCCTTGATCCCCTTGATGGATTGTCACCTTGTTGTGGTGAGGGGGCTTGCATGTTCTTGTGTACTCCCAAGAGGAGCCACAGAGGAGGTTCCAGACAGAGCACAATTCGAAGACCCGAAGACCTCAATGGCAGATCAGGCAGAAGTTAACATGGTACATGTTACAATGGCTGTGAAGGAGCCATTGCAACATGTTAACCATGCCACTGGTTGGGACCCTCACTCTGTGAAGACTGTGTGTCAATAGGCTGTGCACCGACCTCCACACATTAAAAAAACTCATGCACTGGCATTTTCCACAAACCTTGGAAGGCCATCATATTTGGACTAGGAGGGATTGCCTAAGTAAGGTTCCTTGAGGTAAAGAAATGTTTGAATATGACATTTAAAGAAAATGTTGGATAGATGTTATAAACTATAAGATAGATACAGGAAATAGATTAAATATATGTCATATGTATAGAGAGAGCAGGGGGAGAACATCACATGTGAAGACTTCTTCCACTGTTGTGAAGAGTGACAGCAACATAGAAATCACCGCAAACAGTCACAAAGAGCATATTTTGAAATGGATACACTGTAATCATATGTTTGTTGAATACATTAAAAAAATAATTCTCGATCCTTTTGGGAAAGACTATATAAGTGCCACAGTAACAGCAAATTTAAACTATTTCAGATCAAGTGAGATTTGGATTAAATGACTAGGAGAAGATTATAAGAAAATTAGACAATAAGGTAGAGAATAATTGCTTAGTAAGACTGACAGGGAAGTAGTCTCTAAATGTCTGTTACTTGTGGAGAGAAAGGAGGGTGGATGGGATAACACAAAATGTAAGAAAATTAAAATTGTTTTCAAAGGCACATTTCTGCATAATTTGTCAAATAAACAGGAAACCCGATGTAAGTCTTCATTGGCTGTGATCTAAATTCAAGGCACAACTTTGACTTCCAAAGATGTCAGTGAAGTATTGATTTAATGTAATATTCTTGAAAATCCATGTTTCCCGCAACTATTTTAAGATTTTGTGCCACAGTCATGAGCTAGCTCTGTCAGAACAAAAATCAATCAATCAATCAATCAATCAATCAATCAATCAGGGAAACAATATGCAAATACAGCATTATTTGCAGAACATCCCTATAAGGTAGTTGCAAAGATCTTTCCTTCCCTTCATCTTCTCCCTCCCTCCCTCCCTCCCTCCCTCCCTCCTTCCTTCTTTCTTTCTTTCTTTCTTTCTTTCTTTCTTTCTTTCTTTCTTTCTTTCTTTCTTTCTTTCTTTCTTTCTTTCCTGGTGGATTGCTTGATCTATCATGGCCCACTTGATTTTGTCAGAATAAGGTAATCTAATATAGACACATTGCCCTCTTGAAAAATATATGAATTGTCAAGTTTTCAACTCCTTAGCTAGAGGAATAACTAGCTTGCTCTTGTCCAAAGTTCAGAAATGTCATGGTGGCAACATGTAAAGTGGTTGTACAAATAGACTTGGAAGCAGGAGATCTTGAAATTTGGTTAAAGTGGCAATTTAGGATTTCAGAGTAACAGAGTAATGCTGTTGTGTGGCAATCTGAGATGCCACTGGAGGCAGATTCCCTGATATCAATTCAGAGGCTTGCAAAAGGGCTTCTAGATGAGAGAGCCACTATCATACAGAGCATGTCCATTGCCCAGAAACCACTGTGAGTTTATGTGGGACAAGTGGCATTCAGAAGACGCCAAGATGCTGTATGCAAACTCTCCTGTTAGGAAACTGAAGCAAACATGGAAGTATCAGCAGCAATGGTAGCAGAAGTGATGGCTGTGGAACTTCCTGAGATGAAGTGTGAGAAGAGATGAGAGACAGTACACAGCAGGTAGTTGGAAAGAGCAAGGAGAGGCAGAAAGATCATTGACAACAGAAGAAAGAAAGGGAGGGGAAAATGGGAAGGTGGAACATCAAACGCTGTGTGTGAAAGTGTGCGCGTGAAACTTTGAAGGCATCTTAACCAGGACCTTTTAACCTACACATTTTTGTGCCTCCAAAAATGACTTTTCCTATCCTGTAAACTGTTTGAAGACCTTTTTGATTGTGAAAGACTCTGAGCTAAATCTACTCGCTAGTCCCAAATTGAGTAGACTCTCTGAATCGATGGGGACTTGGTAAGTTAGTACAAGTTGAGCATCCATTATCTGAAATACTTGAGACCAGAAGTGTTTTAGATTTTGGAATTGGGAGGGGGGTATTTTGGAATATTTGCATATACATGGTAGTGTAGATGGGGTGTCTCCCATCCCCCTAACCTTCTGAAATGCACAAATGAAGAGGCATATTGACAACATTCTGCTAAATGTATAATAAGTTAGTCCTATCATAAGGGGAGTTTTGAATCTAACCTGCAACATACCACCTGCATATGCATACTGAGATGTCAGAGAGACTAGATGTGAAATTCCAACCATTTTGAGATTAAGTATACTTAAACTGTACTTATACAAATTCTGCTGATTCAATTAGCTTACTCTCTTTGGGACTAACCACTGCATTTAAGCCCCTGTTAGAGTTGTGCAAAGTAAATCCTTTATATGGTAGTGCAATGCTGGAGATACAGGGCTAATCTTGGGCTACCAGCCCTCTTCTTAAAAGGGAGTAGGTACCAATTATTTTTATTAGTTTAGCTCTGCATGCAAATATTTATAGCTCCTTACAGACAAATACAAGGAAGTGGTCTATTAAAAATTGGGAACAATTTCAGATAACCCAGCGGAGCTGCTACGAGGGGGGCAGATATGAGAGCATTGCCCCCCAAATAAGAATTCTGACCCCCATTAAATTTTCTTCTACTTCGCAAACTGCTAGTAATTTTAAACTTTTAGAAATAAACTTTAGACATCCAAAGAGAAGGGGAGAGACGTGGTTAGTTACCAAGGAAATGAGCACTCAGCAAATATGATAGCTCTCTATATTAAATATTTTCAGTATCTCACACCTTTCGGTGCTAAAAATGGGGAGACTGGAGAAAAAATTCATTTGAGTGGGACAGAATTAGAAGCCTCCTGGTGATGCATCGGGTTAAACCACTGAGCTGTTGAACTTGCTGATCAAAAGGTTGCCAGTTTGAATCCAGGGAGTGGGGTGAGCTCCTGCTGTTAGGCCCATCTTCTGCCAACCTAGCAGTTCGAAAACATGCAAATGTGAGGAGATCAATAGATACTGTTTCTGTGGAAAAGTAACAGCGCTCCATGTAGTCATGCTGGCCACATGACCTTGGAGATGTCTACAGACAACGCTGGCTCTTTGGCTTAAAATGGAGATGAGCACCATCCCCCAGAGTTGGACATGTCTAGACTTAATGTCAGGGGAAACCTTTACCTTTACTAGGACAGAATTAATTGTGAATATTCCAACACATCAACACATTATGCCCTGGAAGAGTAAAGTTTTCAAGGGAAGAAAGATTGTGAATAAGTATTCTCTTGAGGCATTTCTTTTTTAAACTTTCCAAAGAGATAAAGTTTATGAATGGTAGGTATTTCCTTGAGACATTTGTCCTGGATAGGTTTCTCACAGTTTGCTTCCATTTCAGGAACTGCTCTTTAAATCCCACCGAAATTAAGAGAAAGGGAAAAAAATGTTTGTTCAACCCACTGGATTTTGCAATTGAATCCTTTAAAGTGCATGCAATCTTTTAGCAAACGATTGTGATGACCAGCAGACTCATATAGCTGGAAATAAAACTAATTGTGTGGACAATTATGTAGGCCATTGTGTAGGCTAAGCAATGTGACATGTGTAATAGCCTTTCCATAATGCTATAATGAAACAACTCTAGCATTTTTTTTCAAACACTGAAAATAATGAGGGAGGAGGCAGGTGTTGTGGGTGATTAAAAACCAAGTGATGTAGAAGAAATATTCTTTTAAGAACTTTGCCACTTCTGAAGTAATGCTTATCAAGGCACATTAGAGTAATAAAACAGATGTGAAATGGCAAAATAAGGTAGTTTACATGGGTAGCCTTTAATGATCAGATCAGTGGCTGGACTCGATTAAATGAAGAGATTCTGATTTTACTAAGTTCAGTCATCTATGCTTTGAAAGGAAGTGATTTTACTTACAGCACTGTGTCAGTTGTCATGGGTTTTGTTTGTCAAAGTGTGAATAATGTTGAGTGAGTCAAATCTGGAAGGCTGAGAAATGAATATATCTGCCAAAAGAAGAAGAGAGGGGAGATTATTTAACTCAAGAGTGGCTTCAGACATTATTCTGTCAGAAAAAAAAATCTGTATATTTGCTACCTTTTCTGATTCTTTGCAACAATAGCAAGTCTTTGTCATTTCCCTCATTTGAAAAATACATTGGCAGCATCTTTGCATTGAGAAATGGTCAATTGAGGGGCAGTGGGAATGGAAAGGTCCCTTTGCCAGTGCTTCACTTCTTTGTTTCTTTCCTTCTGCCACTGTAATTTAAACCTTTTCCCAATAATCCACCCATTCCACGCTTTCCTTCTGCTGCCATATTTTAAGCCATCTTTCCAATGATCTGCTTCCTTGCCTCTCTCCTTTTGCTGTCAGATTTTAAACCTCTTTCCCATTGAAAAGGCATTTGAAATCTGGTGGTGGAAGAAGGTGGATTATTGGGAATCTTATTGGGGGGAAGATTGAAAAGGAACCGAGGGGCTTAAGATATTGCCAAGAGTCTGTGGCATGTATGTACAATATTCATGCCACAGACTTTAGTAGGGACCCTGCCCCCCTAACCCTGGCAAATGTGAAGGGTTGATTGCACACGTGTTTATGAGCTCCCCATATCGGAAAAATAGTAGTATGAGGAAAGGAGGAATTCAAAGGGAAAACTGCAAAGGGAAAACCTATTTTTGGGTTCATTTATATAAGCCACAAAATCTATGGCAGGTCAAAGGTATCAATTATCTTGACTAGCCCTGAGGAAGATATACTGCCTGCTTTCATCCCACAGTGGTAGGAGGGAGGCGTCCAGAGCAACATCTGCAGAGCATCATCCTACCTTTTATCAGTTAGGGCTAGATTCGGACTATAAAATCAGGCTGAACCTAATTTTCCCCCACTTGATGGTCATCATTGCCTGAAGTGTCACCCGTGATTACATCAGCCAGTCATGGAGATCTGGAAAACCCATGTCCATTACTAGGCATCATTGATGACATTAGTAAAGGTGCCCACACAAGCTGGGGAAAGGAGGCGGTGATTGTTATTATCAGCAAAGATTCCCAGCGACAGCCACAAGCTCTCTGGAGCTATGTGGCTGGCTGCCATTGTGACAAAGAATAGCAAAGGATGGTTCTGTTTGCCCATGAGGACAATAGGCTGGTTCAAATTAGACCTGGTCCAGCTGTCCACACCAAACATGAAGCGTGGGGCTTCTTCAGAGTTTTACTGAAACTTCAGAGCATTCAAAATATTGAGTTTCCCTCCCTATCACCACAATAAGATGGTAAAACCTCAAAATATTTGGGCGTTCCCTGGGCAATGTCTTGCAGATGATGAATTCTCTCACACCTGAAGCTACTTGTAGTTTTTCAAGTCACTTCTTGACCCGAAAACAACAACAACAATAACCAAAATACCTATTTTACTGAAGTTCTGTTTGGTTCTTTGATAGACACATATATAATATGCAATTTCCATACAGATTAATTCAAAACCATGGTGTGGTTTCAGAGGAAGCAAATAACTAATTTGTGAATTAGACACTCACTTCTACTCAAACTCTGTGTTTATGCTTCTGAAATGTTCCAGTTTTCTTAATTGTGACCACCCCCAAGCCAAACTTGAAACACTCTTTTAGAGAAGAATGTTTATAATTCTTAAAAAACATTATCCTAGCATTGCTTGGTTAGGACTAGATTTGGCATGTAATTATTCTCATTCTTCTCGGAAGAATCTTTCCAGTTTTTGCATTCTAATTTTCATTTTCAGAAAGAAATGCTCCAACCCCCTCTAAGGGCATTAAGGAGTCTTTTTTTCCTTCAAAGTATACATTTTGGTTTTGGACTCCCACCTCTCAATCAGTTTGTGTTTGAAATTTCTCAGAATATAGTCCCTTGGGATTGAACAGCTCTTTCTGAAAATTTCACTCAATTCTGCAAAACAAAAAACAAAAACAAAACAAACAAACAAAAAAACCCAAAACAAAGCAAAGCAAAACAAACAAACAAACAAAAACCCAAAACAAAACAAAAACAAAAAACCACCCTCACCCCAAAAGTTAACCTATGTAACATGATCTTTGTTACTGGGTTATAAATGTCATTTCCTAAGTGGTTCTATCATAAAAACATGGTTAACGTTTATTAAACTGAAAAAACTTTTTGCGGGACATCCTGCAGCACATGTTGCTATATTTTTTTCAATGAATATCTCATAGAGTCTCAACCAATTCAACATAGTTTGTGGGAGGCCCAAAAGTGAGGTTTTTGCAGTATAACAACTACTTTCAAAGGGCCCTTCCACACAGCCCTATATCCCAGAATATCAAGGCAGAAAATCTCACAATATCTGCTTTGAACTGGGTTATCTGCGTCCACACTCAGAAAATATGGGATTTTCTGCCTTGATATTCTGGGATATAGGGCTGTGTGGAAGGGCCCAGAGTGAGTACTGCATAATTAAACAGGAAATAACACTTTCACACCAGGAACAGATTTTTCCCCAAATTTTGTAACACAGTATTACCACCTCTGTCTACTGTAGCTATCTATTGAAGGGGAAATATCTTTTTAGAAAGTCCTTTCTCCACTACCCTGTTATGCAGGGCCCTTCCACACAGCACATAACCCAGAATGTCAAGGCAGATAATCCACGATATCTGCTTTGAACTGGGTTATCTGAGTCTACACTATCATGTAATCCAGTTTAAAGCAGATAATCTGGGATTTTATATAGCTGTGTGGAAGGAGCCTGAGAGACAGATACACTGTGTTGAAATAAAGGAAGTGTGCTTATTTTAGGAATTCAACCCCTCCTAGAGCATATGGGAATGGTATCTATTTGCCATTGCTTCTGAAGAAGAATAACTTTATTTTTCTACCCCGCCTCCATCCCCCGAAGGGACTCAGGGCGGCTTACATGGGGCCAAGCATACAGTTAAAACAATGCTAATAAAAATTTAAACAATATACAACCAGACATCATAAGCAACAATCTAGTCTCATTTTTTTTTGGGGTGGGGGGAGGGTGCTGGTGTACAAACAAGTTGGAGAATAGGCTGGTCAAAAGATGGTTAGAGCATAGGAATAGAGAAGTTGTAATAGGATCATTTTAACTTAAGAAAGTAGTAATCAAATACAGGAACTTGATTTTAGGCTATAGCTAGGGACCATCTGTCAAAGGGATTGTCAATCAAATGCACAATGGAACATCCACGGCTTTAGTTCCTTACGAAATGTGGATAGGGAGGGTGCTAATCTGTTCCCAATGGAGACAGATTTGTTGCTCCCTCATTGGTCAAGATAATAAAAAAACACCAGTGTGCTGTCACGTGCTGGGCCTATAGCAATTGTCTTTTGAACAGGACGTGCTGTTTGTGCCCAGCGGGAAGCCAGGTTGCCTTGGGTGAGAGACTGTAAGGATTTTCCTATACAAAAGTCTTTAGATGCTTGAAAAGTTTAACAAAGTCCTTTATTATTGCTTAGATCTTCAACAATTTAAACAAACACTTCTCAGATCTTCAACAAGTCAAACAAATGCTTCTTAACTTGCCCAAATGGACAGGTAACTGGCTTCGTGAACTGTTTCTTTTCTTTTAAGAGGAAACACTTTTTAACCCCTCCCAGGCAATCTACTTTCTATGCTTGCTGGTTTGGGCACTACTCCGGCTCCAATTGCTTCTGGTTACCCAAGTAGACCTACCAGCCAAGGCTTTGTAGATTCTCCAGCTGGAGTTCTTTTGGATCTTTTCCACGAAAGATGTGGAGCTGTTTCCCCCGGATGCTTCTGTTTCCCCTGGATGCTGTGAGAAACGAAGCTTGTCTACAGATGGAGCTGATCCACGTCCTGTAGCTAAGCTTTCCACTATAAGACTGAACTAAAAATGGTTCCCTTTCCCTCCCAGAGCCCTGGAAAAAGGGGCAGAACCAAAACTTAACAATGATAGACAGTTGGCTAGCTCTATGACTGCAAATCAAGGGAAGTCACCTTTTGCAAAATGCATGGAACCTTGGAATGCATGCAAACAGTCAATAGGAACAAATGAAGTTGAAGCTCCTGGTACAGCCGTACCAGCACAACCAGTCTAAATAGGTTTGATTTGTTTCAAGTTTTTATTCATTTTTAGCATATGAACATGGATTGCCTAAGTCCCAGGGCTTGTCTACATGGACCAAAAAATCCCTACTCGCCATGAATGGACGTCTGGGTGTCTTCATTATGCAGAATAGTTTCTTGTTGTTTTGTTTCATTTTGTTTAAAACCAATTTCCCATGGAATACTCTAGTTTTCTGGAAACTCTGGAGCCTCCTGGGGCTTTAGGGCAGCCTGGATAATATGAATCAGATGTATTTAGCCCAATCCCTTGTCCAGGTGAACACCACCAACACTGTTCAATGCAGGGAAAGGGAGTGGATGTTGCTGTTGTCTGTTGATGCCTGAGTGGGATGCTCATGTGAGCAACAAGAATAAGGGTAGATCAATCCCTCTTCTTGTTGGTTATGTGTGAGCCCCATTTTGACATCAGCAGAGGTGACCATGGTGGTCAGGTGTCTAGAATCATAGAATCATAGAATCAAAGAGTTGGAAGAGACCTCATGGGCCATCCAGTCCAACCTCCTGCCAAGAAGCAGGAATGTTGCATTCAAATCACCCCTGACAGATGGCCATCCAGCCTCTGTTTAAAAGCTTCCAAAGAAGGAGCCTCCACCACACTCTGGGGCAGAGAGTTCCACTGCTGAACGGCTCTCACAGTCAGGAAGTTCTTCCTCATGTTCAAATGGAATCTCCTCTCTTGTAGTTTGAACCCATTGTTCCGCATCCTAGTCTCCAAGGAAGCAGAAAACAAGCTTGCTCCCTCCTCCCTGTGGCTTCCTCTCACATATTTATACATGGCTATCATATTTCCTCTCAGCCTTCTCTTCTTCAGGCTAAACATGCCCAGCTCTTTAAGCCGCTCCTCATAGGGCTTGTTCTCCAGACCCTTGATCATTTTAGTCGCCCTCCTCTGGACACATCCTCTAGATGGAGGATCCTCCATCCTCTAGATGGAGCTCTGTGAATGGCTAGGAGCAGTGACAAAATTGAGGAGGTGACAATCTAGAGAGGGTGATGTGGTCCTTGGGCCTTCTGGACAATGCCTCCAGATTTAGCACATACTTCTTGCTCTATGTGGATAAGCTTTCCGTCTTACATTCTAATCCCAATACTGGCTATTTTCTGTGCATCCTTCGTTGAAATATATTTCATAGCAGGTAGGTATCTTAGTGACTTTATAAGAGCAAGATTGAAAGGTGGAAATTATTTTCTGCTTCTCCCCTGAAATGATTAACAACAATAAGTGTTCATGCTTCTCCAGCAGGGTTATATATTATTCCTATTTCCAGTATCTTGGAAGCAATTTAAAAGATGGCATGTACTGAACTTCAGAGATGTAATTGTTTAGTCTTTCTCCATTAAAAGATGCGCTTATCTCCAAGGATTCCTCATTCACAATATTCACGGAGCCTGATTTTCTATTGCTCTTGAATTACACAACATTTTAAGATTGTTTTTGGTCTGAAAACTGTATTTTGATCAATTGCAATGTGAACTTCAGCATTATCTTGGCCGACAAGAGTAACAGATTTATCCTGGGAGTCTATATTTGTAGAGAGTTAATGTTTAATTTTCAAAGGTGGGAAAAATTCCCCAACAACCTTGTTTTATGAGAAGAGGTTTAGAATGAAATAACTATTTTAAAAAACCACTTGGCAGTGGAGTTCTTTCCTGGTAAGATTGCTGAAGAAACTAGTCAAGCACGAATGTTTTTTAATTTAGGTTCGGAGTCTAATATTAAAATGCTTTCATGTGCGTCAGGGAAATTCATGTTCCTCTTTGCCTGAAGAAGATAGCGAGCTACTTGATGTATTCCCCTCCACTCCATTTGATATAGGAGATTGTAACAGAGGGGGTATGTATCAAGCTTTGCACCATTAATATTGTGCTAGTGATGAAGAAAAAATGTCTACTAAAGGACTGTTTCCATACATTATTTATTGTTGGTACAGTATAAGCCATAGAGCTTTGATGCAAAATTCTTAGGGATACCTACCAAACCATGCACTAAAAAGGTAGCAATGCAAATCGTCAGGATTGGAGAACATGAGCCAACAATGTGATTCAGTGGCAAAAAAACCCAATGGTATTTTGGCCTGCATAAATAGGACTATAGTGTCTAGATCCAGGGAAGTCATGCTACTCCTCTATTCTGCCTTGGTTAGACCACACCTGGAATGCAATGTCCAATTCTGGGCATGACAATTGAAGGGAGATGTTGACAAGCTGGAATGTGTCCAGAGGACGGCAACTAAAATGATGAAGGGGCTAGAGAACAATCCCTATGAGGAGTGGCTTAAAGAACTGGGCATGTTTAGCGTTCAGAAGAGAAGGCTGAGAGGAGACATGATAGCCATGTATAAATATGTGAGAGGAAGTCATAGGGATGAAGGGGCTAGAGAACAATCCCTCTGAGGAGCTGGGTATGTTTAGCATTCAGGAGAAAAGGCTGAGAGGAGACATGATAGCCATGTATAAATATGTGAGAGGAAGTCATAGGGAGGAGGGAGCAAGCTTGTTTTCTGCTGCCCTGGAGACTAGGATGTGGAACAATGGCTTCAAAGTACAAGAAAGGAGATTCCATTTGAACATTAGGAGCTGTTCAGCAGTGGAACTCTCTACCTTGAAGTTTGGTGAGGCTCCATCTTTGGAGGCTTTTAAACAAAGGCTGGATGGCCATGTGTCGGGGGTGCTTTGAATGCAATTTTCCTGCTTCTTGGCAGGTGATTGGATTGGATGTCCCATGAGGTCTCTTCCAACTCTATGATTGTATAATTCTATGTGGTCTTCCAAGACAACAATTCATGACATTCCTAACCATAGGCCATGCTGGTTTACACTGAAGGCAACTGAGGCAATCCACACAATCTGGAAGGCCACAGGTTTCCCACCTCAACATAAAATCATTTCACATATTTAATTCATGTGCTCAACTTGGGATATGCACTAAGCATGCACTAAGCAACCATTGCTTTTGTTCTCAGGTGATCCGTATCCCCACCCACAGTCCCCAGCAATTGGGTTCTTTGGATGCAGTTATACCGTAGAACAGTGGTTCTCAACCTGGGGTCCCCAGATGTTTTTGGCCTACAACTCCCAGATATCCCAGCCAGTTTACCAGCTGTTAGGATTTCTGGGAGTTGAAGACCAAAAACATCTGGGGACCCCAGGTTGAGAACCACTGCCGTAGAATGTATGCACCTTCACTTCACCTTAACTTTAAATTCCATGGCTCAATGCTGTGGGATCATGGGAGTTGTAATTATACAAGGTCTTTAGCCTTCTCTGGTAAAGAGTGCTGTGGCTTAATCAAATAACAAGTCCGAGGATTCCATAGTATTGACCCCCGGCAGTTAAAATATGTCAGACTGTATTAATTCTATAATGTGGAGCCACCTTCAGTCAGTTTTGCGCCAGTCTTTCACAAAATCCCATCTTTCTCCTATGGTGGCTCCCAAAGTTGAAAAAATGATAAATAAATGTAAATAAGTAAACAAATAAATAATATAAAACTATGCTTCATGCTTGAATCAGACCACTCAGACAAGCTTTGCTGCTGAATACTTTTAATAATCTTTTGATTGCATATGAGTTTTAGCATTTTGAAGCGTGCACATTTTGAACAACATGACTCAATTCGGGACTTTTAAATCTCAGAGCTAGCTTTTCCACATCACACTAGAGAATGAATCCACTTCAAATCGGGTTTCTGCCTCCTGCAGAATTCTGGGGTTTATAGTTTAGGGAGGAGCCTTTACCAGCTGCCCTAAACTACAAACTCCAGAATTCTGTAGGAAGCAGAAACCTGATTTAAAGTAGATACATTCTCTAGTGTGATGAAGTTGTCAGACATGTCAGTTGATCTGAATTTGATGAACCAGCCTGGACACAGCATATTATTTGAGAACACAGAAATGCTGGACCACTCCAACAACCACCATGTCAGACTACACAGAGAAGCCATTGAAATCCACAAGCATGTGGACAATTTCAACAGAAAGGAAGACCATGAAAATGAACAAAATCTGGCTACCAGTATTAAAATAACTCTAAAATTACAACAGCAAAACAACAGAGAGGAAACAACCAGGCACAGATTAACACCTCCCAGCAAGAGATTTTCCCAGGCTCAGGCAGGCCTTCAAATGCTAATGAAGGTGGTCAGCTAAACATTCACACCTAACTGCAGCAGGGAAGAGCTCCTTGCCCCACCCCAGCCATTCCACAGATATATAAACCCATTTTTCCTACTTCCAACAGACTTCACACCTCTGAGGATGCTTGCCATAGATGCAGGCGAAACGTCAGGAGAAATGCCTCTAGAACATGGCTCTATAGCCCGAAAAAACCCACAAGAACCTAGTGATCTGAATTTATTTGGAGATGGGAAGATGACATGGACAGTTTTTTAAAATCAGTTCTTGGTTCATTTGAATGCTCACATCTTACAAGTATTTTACATGAAAGTGGAAAAAGCATGAATTTAAAAATGCAATTCTTTCCCTGAGAAAACTCTTCTTTAGGAATCTCTAGGTATTTTCTCTAGGAATCTCTAAGTTCTCTGGGACAACTCCACTGGAAGTTGACCATAGAGTCACCCTGGAAGATATAGAAATTCTTAAAAGAACATATTAATCAAATCCATGAGTAATCACACCTCCAAATGTGGATGACTGACTTACTATGGTTTTTCTGTAGTGTTGCTGTAATGACTGGTTCTACTAGTGTTCTATCCTCTATTAAAGAACACCTAAAAATTGACCAATTGAAGTGATCTTATTTTGCACTTCAGTGCAGAGCATTGAGTATAAACAAAAATCCTTGCTGCTGCTTCCCAAAAGTAAGATCCTGCATTCTACAATATATCCCCGGGAGACTAGAAGAATCCATTCTGGCACAATTACAAGCTATTCCCATTGTTAACAAGGCTCGATGAGACTGGGAGGCTCATGTGATGCAGCTTTGAGCCTGGGCAATTAGGTAACTATTTACCCCACACTGACAATTCAGGAGCCAGGGCTGCAGAACTTTTTGGGGTGTTGGATTTCCTACGGGGATGCCTTTATGCTCTGTAGGTTGCTCATGGGTTGCTGTGGAGACACCAAATGACTGTATTGGGTTGAAGATTAATGAGGTTGAATTAGCGCAGTCATTTACTGTGCATTTTATTGAAGTTCAAGCTGTTCCAACTTTTGCAGTTAATAGAAACATCCTCGAATGTTGCCAGTTAAGTGTAAGTTACCCATCAGGGATCCAGGAGCCATTACTGACACCAGGCAACTTTACTTGGTGATAAACTTCCTCGTCAAGCAAAGAAAGTCTTCCTCCTTTGCTGCATTTGGTGAGATGACACTTGCCTGCTGCATCTGACAGAATTCCCTGGCACAAGGGGGGAAATTGTCACTTGCTGTCAAACTCAGTGACTGTATTGGTGTAGCCATTGACTGAGGGAGGCTAGTTTTAAACCTGTGTAGACTTCTAAATACCTGTATGAACAATGAAGATGGGTGTCACTTGTCAGGACCGGTGTAGCTGGTCTTTCACACAGTGCGGTGTTCACCTTGTCCAATAGATGCTGAATGGTGGCAGCAAATGGTTGGAAAAGAGGGCTATGTAATACTTTGCCTCCTCTGTTCTCCCTAACAGAGTCTGTTTCTTTCAAGAGCAGTGGAGAACATTGTCACACAGACAGTGTTGAAACAAGTCTCAAATGCCACTCCAGTTGGCTTTGATACATAGAAAGCGAAATGTCCCTGATGAGATCTGGACATTGGAGGAAAGACTAAAAAAAGAATAGCTGTAATACCATAAAGCTCCTGATCCTGTTTGCTCATGGAAGCTAAGCATGTTGGGTAAATGCAGTCTCACACACATTCCTGTGTTTGTGCCATGCTGTAATGTGATCTACTGAAATTCCAAAGTTTATTGCCCCTGATTTAAATATGCATGTAAGCTAATGAGTTGTCCACCATTTCTGAAGGTGTTTGGGTCACGTATGTCTGACCACATGTTTGGAAGGGTATAAAAGGGGGATGCATCCTTTTGTTCTCCCCATTTTGCCCAGTTCATCTATTTTGTTTTGCTACTTTTTGGGATGTAACTGCTTTGGGAAGATGAGGCCTGTTGCTATCCATTCAAGGCCTTTCTACTCATTGCTGTGAATGTAACCACAAGATCTGTTTACCTGTATGAATTTACATCATGCAAGCTTTTCTAAGTAAGTAAATACTTTTGATTTTTAACTCTGTCTCTGAATGGTTATTTGCATGCGTATTTCCTAAAGGAGAGAAAGAAGGGGGGTGGCCGAGTACCTTTTTTTTCTGCCGCTGGCATTCATCTACCTTAGCTCTATTTCCGCAGGCTTCATGCTGTGTACATTAAAGGCTATTTTCTGGTGTTGTAACAACTGCCAGATTATGCAAATATAGTTTTATTCATCAAAGCAGGTTCAGCACTGGTTAGTACTTGAATGAGAGACCATCAAGGAATGCAGGGTTCTGCAGGATATATTTCAGAGGGAGGAACTAGTATAACCATTTCGGAGTCCTCCTTGTCTAAAAAATTCTTATGGAATTAATGGGGTTGCCATAAGTCAACAGACAACCTGAAAGCCACAGGGCCCGTCCAGACAGTACCTTTATTACAGTATCTACGGCAATAAAGGAGGGGCTGTCCAGACAATGTTTTGGACAGCCCTGAATTAATTCACTACAAACCAGGTAAACCTTGGTTTGTAGTGAACTAATTAGATAGTGGATTTATTCCGTGCTTTCTTGGAAGGCACGGGATAAACCCACTATTTCCAGTATTCCCAAAGTTTATCGGGCTAAATAAGCCTAGCAAACTGTGGGAATACCCATGAACCAGGAGAGGAAAATCACCCTCCACCCCCCCCCCCCCCCCCCCCCCCGCTCTCCTGGCACATAATTTTTATGCACTGGGAGAGCTGGCCGAAGCCTGTAATGGAGAATGGGAAAGTTTTCATTAGTTTTCTAAGGGGTCTGGGGGCTTAGGGATAGGGGGTAGGGCCTCCAGATGTTTTCTCAGGCATGCACTTTCTGGGGTGGATGTGAACAGACCCCTAGGAAAATCTGCTTTTAAAAAACGTGGATTCTACTGGGATAAAGGCCATGCTGGATCCGCTCACAGACAACAGACAGCCAAAATCTATGAGGAATTTTCTAGATAAAAGGACTCAGCTCAAATAAAATAAATGAAGCTGTTTCATTAATGGAATCACTACTTATACTTCCTAATTCCCAGAAAGATTGCTGCTGTAGGCTGAGGTTGTTCTCTTAGAACACGATTTAGTGTAGCGCAGATGACAGTGTAGTCAGGGAAGGGGAAAACCCTCAATTTTTCCAGTGGTTAAGTGCGACTATTATGTTGCCCTACTTCACCTGGAGGAGTCTCCTCAAATGAGGGGGAAAAAAGTGGAACACAAAGATAACAGATTGCCCTTACAGCCAGAGGCAGTTGATAGCCCTGCCCTGGAAATGCCTGGAAAGCTCCATTTAGCTCTTGAAGATCAAGAAGTCAGATGTCGAGTCACTTCATCCTTCTGAACACCATATATAACACCAGCTTGGGGGGTGGGGGGTGGGGAGTACCCTAACAGTAGTATATTGAGATTAGAGGCTAGCTGTGCTGAGTTACAGCTAGCTATAACTTAGCATAGTTAAGACCCATTCATTTATTGCAGACAGCCATTCTCTAGTCTCTGTGTGGCTTTGTTGATGTTCCTTGCTGTCTTGGTTTCTAGGTATTAGCTTGCTCTTTGGATAAGCCTCTTGGGTTTCTTCCTTTATTGGTAGTGGATCTCCTCAGATGACTTTTATACTGAAATCCCTACTTCCTTAATTATACCTCTGGGCTTGTTCTCCATGTCTGATCTTAAACTTTGCTTGTGATCCTGAATGTTGCTTGTCAGGCTTTCTTAACAGCCCAATTCTTAGAAAATACCAGTTGTCACACAATTGATGTTCTCATATTTGCTCTATATTCTCAATGCTACATACTGCAAAAGTTTCATTTTATTAGTTGAAGAATATGATATGCAAAGATTTATCATTGTTCATGAAGATCTGTCTATTTAGTCACAAGATAGTAGGGATAATAATAATAATTATCATGTGAAACAAACCTTGTCATATCTAAGCACATGTTTTGGCATGTTTATACCAATTTAATGTTTGGGGACTTTTTGACAACACTGTTTGTTCTGTCCAAAAAAAATTGTAATTTACACAAAAATAGGCTGCATTTGTGTAAAATACATTTTGTGCAAAATTCTGAATACAGGCAGTTTCTGAGTTGCAAACATTTGAGTTATAAACAATTCATTGTAAAGAACAAGTATGAGACAACAGGAAGTGAGAGAAATCTACTCCTTGGAAGGGAAATTCACTCCTGAAAGAATTATCATGGGGGAAAAGGTGTCTCAGCTGAAGCTTTCTCACCAATCCTTGCTTCCACAACAAGCTAAATTTTTCAAAATCCAATGATCAAAGGGTAAAACAAACTCCACAGGGGTTTTAACATTTCCCTATGTGATCCAAAGCTAACAAACACACACATGCACGCACGCATGCACGTACACACACACACACACGGGTGGAGTTAGATTTTAAAAATTACCTGTTCCGACTTATAAACAAATTCAAGGACAAACAGAACCTATCTTGCTCAAAACTTTGGAACTGCTTATATTATGGAAAATACAATATTTTGTACAAATTAATTATGCAAAAAGTCTCAGAATAAGAAAAAAATGAGCAAAAACTCAAAATTGTACCCACTGGAAAGAAAATGTGTCATTATTTATAGCTGTGCCTGGGGATGCATCTACATTATAGGATTAATGCTATTTGACACCACTTGAAAGGCCATGACTCAATGTTGTAGAATCTTGATAATTGTGAGATACCAGCACCTCTTGATGGAGAAAGCTAAAGACCTTGTAAAAGTACAACTCCCGTGCTTCCAAAGCATTGAGACATGATAGTTGGTGTTGTGTCAAACTGTACTCATTCTACATTGTAGATGCACCCTGAAAATGGGATAAGTGAAGCTGTATGTCTTCTACATGATTTGTTGTTTGCATTCTAGTGATTTCCAACTTATGGCAACCATAAGGTGATTCCAGTGGGTTTCCTTGATGGAATAGAAAATTGAAACCTGGTCTCCAGAACTGTAGTCCAACGCTCAAATAACTTTAAAACATGGTAGCAGCTATCTATTAGGATATCATGAAGAGTTAACGATAATGATGTATTTAGCCCTTTTAAAGAACGTGAATGCAGTTATGGCAAGCAAATTGAAGACCATTGGGACACAAACTTGTTAATCTCTGGAATAAATAGAAGAAGATGAAGAAATAAAAAAATGAAGTTGATTGAAATATTAGAAAGGAAGTAAATTGTGTCAGAACCAGGAAAGATGGCAGCGATTACCCAAACTCATGTGTATCTTTGAAAAGATACTGGAGCGCAATATACACTGCTCTGTTTATACGTTGTGGTCCTTGTTGTCCTAAAGAAAAGCTGCAACAATATATCTGGAATTTTGGAAAGTGAAATGTTTGGACTACAACCCCCAGAATCCTCCAGTCAGCATGTCCATACCAGCGGAAGAGTTCTAGGGGTTGTCATGAAAAAGAATATCTTGTGTCAGATTTTGCATATTTCCTTATTCTTTTAGATAGAAATGTAGGGCCCCTTGGTGGCACAGCAGGTTAAACCGCTGAGCTGCTGAACTTGCTGACCGAAAGGTCTGCAGTTTGAATCCAGGGAACAGAGTGAGCTCCCTCTGTTAGGCCCAGCTTCTGCCAACCTAGCAGTTCAAAAGCATGCAAATGTGAGTAGATCAATAGGTACCGCATCTGCAGGAAGCTAATAGCACTCCATGCAGTCATGCTGGCCATATGATCGAGGAGGTGTCTACAGACAATCCCTGCTCTTCTGCTTAGAAATGGAGATGAGCACCACCCTCCAGTCGGACATGACTAGACTTAATGTCAAGAGTGCACCCCATTCCAACATCTCAAATATAAATCCTGTGTCATGTATGACCAAGCTACATCAGTGTGTGGTCAAGATGGTAAAAGGTACTAATGTGGAAGAAAACACAAGCCAGGAGGAACTTCAGAAATTTGCTTCTTTCTGAAACTACTGGGAAGGAAAAGACTCTGGACCCTTCTAATTGCCATATAGTCCAGTTCAAAGCAGATAATCCAAATCTTATATGACAGTGTAGAACAGTGGTTCTGAACCAGTGGACCGTGGGCAGTGGGCCGCGAGAACAAAAATCTGGTCCGCGAACCCCCTTCCTATTTATTTATTTATTTATTTGTTTGTTTGTTTTTATTTATTTTATTTCCACTCCTTTCCATAGAGCTGACAGCCCAACCCCTTTTGGTACTAATGTTGGAGAGTGGTCCCTGGTCAAGTGGTCCCTAGTCAAAGTGGTCCCTGGTCAAGTGGGCCCTGATCGAAAAAAGGTTGGGAACTACTGGCGTCGAAGAAGCCTTGGCCTCGTCTAACTTCTTCTCCCTCACAATAGGGTCAATGCAGTGCAAAATGCTTTTATACTTTCAATCTAGTAGAGGTAAATATGCTTTTGGGAACATGATGGGAAATATTTGGATTGTACAACTGAGGTATAATTTCGTTTTTGAAGTATTTACAAAAATCTAAAATTTGTGGAAAAGGCTCCCCTATCCAGATAAAGTTTAAAGTGTTTTTTACTATGTGGGATCTATGGAGCTACACATGGTGGAAATAGCCTTCTACACTTCTTAGAGATCATTTGGAAATATTTGGGATTTTTCTTTTCTTCTCTGGTGACACAGTAGCCACAAAATAGTCCTGTGAGGCCATATGGTCCACGCCATTGTGCATGGGCGAATTCGCCTCTCCCCTTCCATTTGTATGTAATGGGTCAAATCAACAGAGGCATATCTTCTTTTGAGGAATGATCATGTATGATGAAATAGTTGGTGGAAGAAAGGACTGCCCGCTCTCTCTACTTCCCCCATAACAACAGCTCAAGATAAATAGAAGCACTACTTTAGCACAGTCACTGCTAAAACGTGCCTGCCTTTTTAGAGGTACTCCACTTCTGTAAAGAAATGGACAGGCATGATTACATCAACAATTGAAATATATAAGCCTACATATTCCTGTATGATTCAATATAGGAAATAATGTGCAAAGAAGGCAATATTCTTACTGCATCAATTTGTATTCATGTATCTGGTTTAGGACAGTTTCCATAATCTTACCTTAGCGTGACTGGACTGTGTCAAAATCTGCCCGCTGACACATACTTAGCATGGTTGAATAATGTGAAGTACATTAAAGTTCCTCTTCAGTGAGAACATTGAACATTTTCATCTGCACCAATTTGCATTACCTTTGCCAGTAATAGGGCAATTCTCCTTTAACCCAGAATACACAAACTTTAGATTATCTAATGTATCATCCAGACATTTTAATACAGATCTTGATTCTCTGTGCTGCACAATATTGGCTAAAATTTCCATCAACCTCCTTCTGGAGCAAGTTAATGCCAATCATTAAACACACTCAGTTTTCCATTTCCCCCTCCCCCAGTAAACCTCTGCATCACTATTTGATATCCTGTAATGGCAAAAAATATATTAATTCATAAACATAAAACTCTCCGAAACTCGATTTCTCCTGCTGCCATAAGGGACTGGGCTTATTACCAACATCCATTTTGCTTTGTTCCAAATTGATTGCTCCCAAACTAATGCATCGCCCACCCTTTAAAATATGTTAAAGAGTGAGCAGACATAGAAAGTAACATGTGGGAGTGAAGTTTAGTAATGGTTGCTGCAAAACCCATAATATTATGCACACCTTTTTCATTGATACTTACTATCAGCGGTTAAGTTCAGACATCAGTGGCAACCCTCCAATGATCCAGGGACAGTTCTGAATAATCCTTTGCCATTGCACTCTTTTGAATGCTTTTGAAAAAGTCAATTTCTTGCTCTCACATCCCTCTTTCTCCTCTGCTTACTTCAATTGATTTTTCCCCATGAGACTGGGTGCAAGGTCCCCTGAGAGGCTGATACAGAGGTTGCCCACCAATGTCATAAGTGAATAGAACCAATGCCTTCTTTCTGTCAAGCCCATATGAGTTCTCTGGTTCTCTCTTGCTACCCCCAAAATTGGTAAAATCTTGGGAATTCTAAGTAGTGACCATATTGTTGTGAACTCCTGACAAGACAATTTTGAAGCATGGTGACCCTATGAATGAGAGATCCCCAAGTCATCCTATCTGTAACAGTCTTGCTCAGGACTAGTGGATTCAGCACCATGGTTTCTTTGATTGAAGCTATCCATCTGAATACATGCTTCCTCTTCTCCTTCTCCCTTCTGACTGGCAGTTTAATCAACCTAGTTTCTAAGGGAGAGTTTAGGCTCTAGAACCCATTTATCTGTCTTTCAGCGGTCCATGGTGGTTGTAGAACAGGGACACATTTCAGATGGGTTGATCTTCTTCCTCCCAGCTGTCTTCTGCCCTGTTTTCATAGCCATGCATGGGTCCAAAGTGTGATGACCTCAGATTTATTATCTTTATTCCTAGGGAGAATTCAGGCCTGATTTTTTCTAAGACCCATCCATTCATCTTCACAGTAATCCATGGCATCTGTAGAACACTTCAACATGACATTTCAAATGATTGAACTCTTAACGTCAGACTATATAACCTTTGATAGACTTTAAGTTCTGGTTGTATGTTTCAATGAGGCATTTGTCAAATTGCTTTCAGGAAATCCTCTCTCTGAGCAGGTCCACTTGGTTCTCTTGTTGTCTGTTCAATTGTCTTCTCCTTCTGGGCCTTGGCAGAGCCCAGTGATACATGAAATTGGACAGAAAAAGTTACAGTAGGTCCTCTGCCTTGGGGAAATCAGGATGGAAAGGAAATTGAGGAGTGTTACTATAGGGCTATTGCATTCTTCATCAGTTTTCTCACACATAACTCTTATTAGCCAAGTTTTATTTTTCTGCTTGAGGCAACCCGGGTGATATCTGACCCTCACAACTCACTTAGACTATAAAGAGTCACTTAACATTTGCTGCCTTTCCTGTGTTGCTGCTTTAGGCAACCACCTACGTAGTCTCTCTGGAAGAATCAGTCTTTCACCTTCGGGAACAAGTAAGCTTGACTGTCTTTCTTAATTTAGAATGTATTTTCATTTTTAAACAAGAGCATCACATGGTTTTCAGGTCTCTGGAATTTGATGCTTGTTAAAAAAAACACTTCTGAAAATAGTATCGAAACAGCATAGCCTGTAGTATATGTAACAGATTTTATCTGTGTCTAACAGATAATAAAAACATAGTTTTCCTGGCCAGATTCTAAAAACAATTGCAAATACATTTGTTAGTGACTCATTTGGGAAAATAATGGGATTTGCAGTCACAGTTTTCAAACCTTGCAGAATTAAAAGCCATGCTTAAAAGCACACTGAAGTATGTGTGTGGATGTGGGTTGGTTTTTCGGTTTTTCTCGTCCATATCAGTATTCTTCCTCTTAGAACACCTCTGAAGTATTAAAGTAAGTTTTACAAAATAGCTTGTTATATGGCTTCCTATAGAGAAATAAAAGGCCTGAACAAACATAAAGCCAAGTATATTTGCGTGGTTGTACATTTATTTCTCTAAAAGGAGCTACTTTTGCAATAAGTTACTACGGAAAACTTTTCTCAGTGTAGTAGAAACCTGCCTTCTCTTTCTTATGATTGTTCTTTTTTACATTATTTCTTTTGTTCTTTTTTGAGGTTGCTTTTGATGGTGGCAATTCCCCTTCCCCAGACACTGGAAACATTCTTTGTATTTGCATTAGGATCCAATCAATTATCTCCCAGCCAGCCTGTCATTAAAACCAAGAAAGATTCTAAAGCAGATCATTAAATGGACAACCCATACGCTCTTAGAAAAGAATGCCACGGTCACTAAAAGTCATCATGAATTTCTCAAAAACAAGTAATGCCATGCTAATCTTATCAAATTTTTTCAGAGAGTTGCATTCTTGGTGGATGAAAGGAATGCTGTGACTATAGCATATGTTTATTTTAGTAAAGCCTTTGACAAGGTTTCCCATGTCATTCTTGTGAACAAACTAGTAAATTACAGGCTTGACAATGCTATTCGTGGATTAGTAATTGGTTGACTGACCAAACCCAAAGTATGGCTATCAATGGCTCCTGTTCTGTCATCCTCGATGGAAATAACAGGCGGAAGATTGCAGAGTTCCAACTAGCTCTAGTGCTATCCAACATGGATGATCATGTAGAGCAGTGGTTCTCAACCTGTAGGTCCCCAGGTGTTTTAGCCTACAACTCCCAGAAATCCCAGCCAGTTTATCAGCTGTTGGGATTTCTGGGAGTTGAAGGCCAAAACATCTAGGGACCCACAGGTTGAGAACCACTGATGTAAAGCAAGTGTCCTCAAACTTTTAAGCCAAGTGCCAATTCACAGCCCCCAGTGGCACAGTGGGTTAAACTCCTGTGCCAGCAGGACTGAAGACCGACAGGTCACAGGTTCGAATCCGGGGAGAGTCAGATGAGCTCCCTCTATCAGCTCCAGCTCCTCATACGGGGACACGAGAGAAGCCTCCCACAAGGATGATAAAACATCAAATCATCCAGGCATCCCTTGGGCAACGTCCTTGCAGACGGCCAATTCTCTCACACCAGAAGCGACTTGCAGTTTCACGACAAAAAACAAAAACAAAAACAGAAACAAAACCCAGTCCCTCAGACTGTTGAGGGTTGGATTACAATATGAAAAAATGAACAAATTCCTATGAGCAATGGGAAAAAAAACAATGAAAGAACAATACAAAATATTTAAGATGAAGAACAACTTTAACCAATATATACTTCCCAGTATTTCAGTGGGAAGTGTGGGCCTGCTTTTGCCTGATAAGATAGTCAGGGATTGTTGTTGTTATGTGCTTTCAAGTTGTTTCAAACTTAGGATGACCCTAAGTCTAAAATTTAGAGTGGAGGCCAGGTAAATGACCTTGGAGGGCTGCATCTGGCCTGCGGGCCTTAGTTTGGGGATCCGTGGTGTAGAGGATATGCTCATCACATTTTTTTGATGGCACAAAATTTAGCCTGGAAAAAGTAATGATAATCATCTTTAAATATTTTTAAATGTCATATTGAAGCTGGAGCATGTTTTTTCCCCTGTTTTACAGACTAGAACCTGGAGCAAACTACAGGAAAAGGAATTCATATTAGAAAGAATGTTCTTAAAGATAAGAGCCATGCAACACTGGCTAAACAGTGCCCTTTTCTGGAGGTTTTAAAACAGAGTGTGGATGACCATCATTCAGGAGTGCTTTGATTGTGTGTTACTACATGGCAGAATGGGGTTGTGGGGCCCTTGTGGTCTCTTCCAACTCCATGATTCTATGATCATCATTTACCACCAGTCTTACCCTGGGATGGAAGGAATGCATATGAGTTGCCCTATCATTAAAACACTCCATCAATATAGGAGTCAGGCACTATGAGGTTTTTCCTCATTTGGAGACTTGTTTGCTTGTGTGTGTATATATGTATGCGCATGTATGCACATAACTGCATGTGGGAAAAGACAATTTTCCTACCAATCCAGTGTTTTTTTATACAAAACATACTGCTTTATGAGCAGAAAATATCTTTTTGGTCACAAAAAAGGTTGGGAAGTTTTTTTTGTGTGTCATGAGCGACTTGAGAAACCTCAAGTCGCGTCTGGTGTGAGAGAATTGGCCATGTGCAAGGACGTTGCTCAGGGGATGCCCAGATGTTTTGCCTATTGCAACTCAGGATAGGCTTCACCTTGCTTCCAAACACCACCACACAAGAGCTGTAGTTTTATAGTTTATTGAGGAAAAATTCCAAGTCAAAATAAAGAATAAAGCATTGCAAAGTTCCAAAGATTAAGGTTAAATGCAGGATACAGTTCCAAAGATCTTCAGGTAAAAGCAGGAGACATACTCCTATTGGCAAAGTTCAAACCAGAGTCCCAGGTACAAGCAAGGAAACATTTGCCCCAAGAATCCCAATGCAAGAAGTCCCRAGAGTACCGCTCCAGACTAAGGTTATTCCATGAAGCTTTCAGGCTAATAAGCTATGTTGAACTGACAGTTTCGCTTCCTTTATGAGAAGCCTAAATAGCATTTTCTAATCATGAAAACATCCTGCTCTCACAGTGGTCCYATGACCTTTTCCCGACCTGGCCTCTCGTCTACAGATCAAGGCCTTCACTATCAGTGTGGGAAGACACCTGGGTGCTAACTCCCTTATTGGCATTCCTTTCCTGTGAGAACCGCTTGCTTGAATCTCCCCTGTCTGTGAGAGCCTCGGGCCRAGGCACAGAAAAACAGCCAGGAATCTGATTCCCATCACTCTCATCACACTGAGCCACAACGTTGCCATCCTGTGGAAGGCTTCTCTCATGTCCCTGCATGGGAAGCTGGAGGTGACAGATAGGAGCTCACCCCACTCCCCAGATTCAAACCGCCAACCTTTTAATCAGCAGTCCTGTTGGGACAAGGGTTTAACACATTGCACCACTGGGGCATCTGGTGGATGGATTAAACTGCTTGATGTGAAAGAAATGAAGGCAGAATTGGCAGAAGAACCAAGGTTCCTGTTAGTGTTGTTCTATATTAGTTTTTGGGAATTCCTAGCAACATTTTAACTCACTCTCAAGTGAGCTGCTTCTATTCATTTTCAGACACATTAGAAGAACATTTTCTTCCTTTCCCCTTACTCTTTTTTTACAGCTGTATCAGTGCATCAGTGACGTGGCATATAAAACCCAAATTACTACAAAGAGTCCTGCAGAAGAATCAGATGAATGGATGCAAAGGACACAACATATGGCAAAATCTAAGGAGCTATATTGGGAGAGTTCTCGTGTAGTTTAACCACTATGGATTAATGTTTCCCCACCTAGGACTAGCGTAAGGCATTTTGATGCCTGATGGGGAACAAGAAATGCGATCCCTCATGTCAAGGTGCATACTGCCCCAAACCAGGCAAATTATTTTAGCACCTGAGGCAGATAATCTCTCAAGCAAAGGTTGCCTCCTGGCAGTAAACTAACAATAATAGTAAATAGTTTTCTGCCCTTACATGACACTATGAGTAGGATGCCTGAGGTGGCTGGCCCAGATTAATTTGATATTTTGTTCCACTTGTGTCTCACAAAAAGCATATCTGTTGTGGAAAGACAGTTGTAGCTGTCAGAACTGGAAGCAGGTGCATGTAAACCCAGTAGCAATTTTGGGTTCATGCGGTAAAAATAATCTGATATATTTTGCTTGAAAATCATTCAATAAATGTATATAATTAATCAGGTGTTCCTTTTTTAAAGCCCCACTACCCCCAGGATGCCCTTCATAGAGTCATGGAGACTATTTATTGTGTGCCTTTTCTTTCAGCCGCAATATCAGTCACTGAGCCTGAGAAGTTGAACACAGGTATGCTTGGGAAATTGCCCTTGTGAGCCTTAAGGTTTAAACACCCCAGCAGCATAGCTATTTCCTGTCGCCTTAAAGATGGTTCTGAGTTATTTTTTCCCCAGCATGGCATAACATATTGCCTGTAACCTTCAAACTAAACCAAGGATTTACAAAGTAATTGAGGTGGTTCAGCAGACGATGCATTGTGAAATTCAGCCTGGCAACCCTGACATTCTCCCTCCTGTTTGTGTGGGACTCTTGAGTCTGATTTGCTATGGAAAGCAGTTCCCAGGAGCTTTTCTTAGCCACCTTGAACACCTCTGTGAGGTTATGATACACACATGGCTTCAGAACATTTGTTTTGCTTTTCTGTTTGACTTTTGTGTAGGATGGGTGGGATGGGGAGGCATCTTGCTTTGGTCTCAGGCAGTGGAATGCTTTATTCATACAAAGTTGGAAAGGAAAAAGATATATGCTTCCCTTTACCCTCTCCGGTCTTCCTGCTCTGATCTATGGAGAGGCATCGCTCAGGTTCAGGAAAGCAGCCGATTCTAAATTTATTCCATAGCTGACTTTGGATGAGTTGCACAAACTGTTGTGTGCATTAACTTCACTCACATTATACAGTCAACCCTTTGCAGGTTTCCCTTTTGTAGGATTGATTATTTATATGTTCATAAAGTATAGTATCTGGTGCTAAAGTAGCTCAACCTCCTTGCCCCCCGCTTTCTGTTCTGCAAACACCTCTAGCACTTAGCTCCTCTTTGTACCAAGAGTCTCCATCAATCCTAGGGGAAGAGAGGGTTAGGAGATCAAGTGGTGGCAACTGCTGGTCCTAGAAACAGGAAGGTAGGTTCTGGACTTGTTGGTGGGATGGATGGAAGAAGGAGGAGAGGACAAGGGGGATTGATCCAATAGCATCCAGACTCTGTTTAAAAGCCTCTAAGGAAGGAGCTTCTACCACACTCCGAGGCAGAGAATTCCACTGTTGAACAGGTCTCACGGTCAGGAAGTTCTTCCTAATGTTCACGTGGAATGTTCTTCCTGTATTTTGAACCCATTGCTCTGGGTCCTAGTTTCCAGGGCTGAAGAAAACAAGCCTGCTCCCTCTTCCTTATGACATCCTATGACATATTTATACATGGTTATAATGTCTCCTCTCAACCTTCCCTTCTGCAGGCTAAATATACCCAGCTCTTATGGCATGGTCTCCAGACCTTTGATCATTTCAGTTTCCCTATTCTCAACACCTTCCAGCTTGTCAAGATTGCTTTTCATCTGTGGTGCCCAGAATTGGACACGGTATTCCAGGTGAGATCTAACCAAAGAAGAATAGAGAGGCACCATGACTTCTCTTGATTTAGACACTGCACCCCTTTTGATGCAGCCCAAAGTCCCATTGGTTTTTCGCTACTGCAATAAACTGTTGGCTTATGTTCAAATTGTTGCCCATGAAGACTCCAAGATCTTTCTCACATAGACTGTTGTCGAGCCAGGCATCTCCCAAACCGTATCTTTGCCATTCATTTTTTTTCTGCCTAAGTGTAGTCTCTTACATTTGTCTTTGTTGAAATTCATTTTGTTGGTTATGGCCCAGTTCTCTAATCTGTTAAGATCATTTTGAATTCTGATCCTGTCCTCTGGAGTTTCTGCTAGCTATCCCTCCTAATATGATGTCATTTGCAAACTTGATAAGTACACCTTCTCAATTTTAATTCAAGCCATTCATGAAGATGTTGAACAATACTGGGTGTAAGATCGAACCCTGTGCCACTTCACTTGTCACTTCTTTCCAGGATGAAGTAGGACCATTTGTGAACACCTTTTGGGTCTGGTTGCTTTGGTCGTAATCTTTATTATATAGAAAATTCAGAGTATATGAATTCGACTTACCTCTCAGCCTAATATATTCTGAGGGTTGTAATGAAGATACAATGATGATCATATTCAGAGCTGTTTAGGAAAAATGTAGACTAGGAATGCGATGGATACCATTCAGTGACCCAAAATATCAATTTTTGGTAAAAGATCTGAGGTAAAACTATTTTATATTGATTCAAGCTCCACAAAATCAGAAAGATGGAAATGTCATACAAATGCTCCTGGATCAGAAACTACCAGAAATTGTTTTTCACGTACAATCTGTGATCTCCAAATCATCTTTTGTTTCCTAAAAAGCCAGGTTGCTGCAGTGGTCATGTCTTTGCCCAGCTTTGACTAGTGTGCCAGATGCGTTCTTTCTTGGGAAAGTCAACTCTGACCACATTGGTTTATGTCTGAATTACCTCTCGACTAGACTATTGTAATACATCCTCCATTGGGCTTCCCTTGAAAATTGTTCGAAAGCTTTTTTTTTTTTGTTGGGTCAGGAGCATCCTATTGTGAGAGAATTGGCCATCTGCAAGGATGTTGCCCAGGGGACACCCGGATGATTTTTGATGTTTTATCATCCTTGTGGGAGGCTTCTCTCATGTCCCCGCATGAGGAGCTGGAGCTGATAGAAGGAGCTCAACCGCCTCTCCCCGGATTTGAACCTGCGACCTGTCAGTCTTCAGTCCTGCCAGCACAGGGCTTTAACCCACTGTGCCACCAGGGGCTCCGTTTGAAAGCTGTAGCTAGTGAAAAGTGTAGCAGCCAGACTACGGTATATTTTAGTAACCATATAACCCCAATCCTGCAAGAACTATTTTGGCTTCCAATTTGCTTCTGAGCTCAGTTCAAAATGATATTGTTGGCCCTACAAAGCCTGAAATGATTTGGAAGAAAGATATCTGAAATATTGCTTCCTTCTGTAAGAGCTTGCCAGAAATTTGAGACCTTCGGAGGAAGCCCTGTTATGTATCTCAACACCTCATGAAGTTAGGTTTGTGGGTATGCATAACAGGACTTTTTCTGTAGCAGAGTCTCAACTGTGAAACGCTTTATCCAAGACTGGCCCCATTTCTTCTGAGAAGTGGAATTGTTTTGATAGAAAAGGAGTACAAATTCAGGTTGCAGAAAAGCCAGGATCCTCTGTGACGTTTCCTGCTGGCAATGCAGGACATTAATGAAGCTTCACACATTACAGTGACATTGTTCAGGCACTGAAGGATCATTTGGGTACTCAGCATGCAATCTATCAAGAATCCCTGTTTTATTATTATTGACATCCGCAGGAGGGCCTGACACTTGTAAGGCTTAATCAGTATCATATAGATGACTTTGGTCTGTCTTTTGCTGAGCAGAGCGCTAGTGGAGAGGATTCTGTGTCTGGCAATAAATTAAAACAAGAAAATATATCTCAAGGAATCATCTGTTATAGTATTTGGCATTTCTGTTGGCAGCTGAGAGGAATATGTGATGGCTGAGCGGATGTAGTTTTCATTAGGAAGCTGTGTGATTCTATGTGTATTTGTGCAGTGGAATAACAGCCTGCTCTTCATATCCACGGATTCTGTAATTCCACTGTTTTATGAATACATTCAAAATAAAATTCAACAAGCAAACTTTGATTTTTCCCATTTTATATAAGGGAGATCTATGTCATTGTATATAATGTGACTGGAATGTCTATGGATGTTGGTAGCTGGATGGTATTGGTAACTGCAATTTGCTTCTGGTGTGAGAGAATTGCCGTCTGCAAGGACGTTGCCCAGGGGATGCCCGGATGAATTGATGTTTTTATCATCCTTGTGGGAGGCTTCTCTCATGTCCCCGCATGAGGAGCTGGAGCTGATAGAGGGAGCTCATCCGCCTCCCCCCGGATTCGAACCTGCTATGGTATTGGTGACGCTGCTGGAACAAAACCCCAGTGGATACAAAGGACTCATTGTATTTTAACCACACATACACACACTTGAACTCATATATCTATATCTCCATTTATTTACCCTGTCTATCTGTCTATCCACACACACACACACTTTTAGTATAAAGTGACTTATATAGGGAGAAGTTACTATGGTTCCAGTCTAACTGCTGTGGATGCATCCTCTGTGGTCAGAGGCACCTGAAGAGAATTCCCTTCTGTCAATCACAAGTGTCCATAGAATGTTGCCATAATGGTTACAATTGAATTATAGCAGTATACTGTATTTCATCGCATAATAGTCACCACCGCGTAATAGTTCCACCCTCACTTTTTGGGTGCCAAAAATTGTACTTTTGTTTTTCTCACATAATAGTTTCACCTCCATTTTGGCCTGATTTTCACTTTCTCTTTCTCCAAAGGCAAAGTGGTTTTAAAACTACAAAATTGAGGTCTCTGAAGCTCCACTCTTCCCTCCTCCTTCCTTCTTGTAAGGCATTAAGGCAGCTGATAAAACCTGGAATTGAGCTTTGGAGAAAGGAGGAATGATTTGAGTTCAAGAGACCTCCATATCAAGTTTTTTAAACTGACTTGCCCTGGTGGAAGAAGAAAGGAGAAAAGAGAGAAGTGTGGAGCTTCTGAGACATCTATTTATAAACTGTCTTGCCTTCAGACAGGCCCGTAGCCAGGATTTCGTTTCGGGGGGGGGGGGGGGGGGCTGAATTTTTTTCAGGGGGGGTTCGGGGGGGCTGAGTTTCGGGGGGGGCTGAGTCTGAGTGAAAGAGGGTCTAGCCTAGCAAACCTTTTGTATCATTACCCCAATACCCCCATGCATATGGGATATATTGAGTATGGTGATCAGATCATGATATGAATAAACATAACAGTTTAAATAATGCACCAGTAAGGCCTTTTCGCAAACCACCATGAGAATTTTGGGGGGGGGGGGGCTGAAGCCCGGCGGGGGGGGGGGGGGCTGAAGCCCCCCAAGCCCCCCCTGGCTACATGCCTGCCTTCAGAGAAAGAAGGAAAGAAGGGAGAGCCATCCCTAAATGGCTCTGCAGTTTTAAAAAACAAACAGAGCAGTTGGTTTGCAGCTGGATGATCTCTCCTCCTCCCTTTTTGGAGGAAAGGCATTTTATTTAAAAACAACAGAAACTGGAGAAGAAAGGCAGATTTTCTTCCTCATGTAATAGTTGCACCCATCTCTTTTTATAAAAAAGGAAGGAGGGCATGATATGTGATGAAAATCAGTAATTGTGAGTGGGAAAAGGACTATCAGGCTGAACATCTCTTATCCAGAATTCTGAAATTTGAAATCATAGTTAGACTCTGATCCCTTTCCCAAGCTATCTCATTATTTAGATGCAAATATCCCAAAATCTGGAGAAAAATGGAAATACAGAACACTACTAGTTCCAAACATTTTGGACAATGGGTAGTCAGCCTGTATCACCAAAAACAGGAAATGCAGATACAGAAATGAAGACAAGGGAAGATACTGATTTGCCTTACATTTACTTAGGTAGAAATGCCAACTCAAACTTGATCACCACTATGTATAGCAATATACTATATTTTACCATAATGGGGAAGAATGTTATCAAGTGGCCTCCATGCTTACTCAGTCAGCTGTTGCCTATCAATGGATGATCGTTGCTCATAGGCAAATCCATGTCCCCATGCTCTGCCTTCATACATTTTATTGGTGATTAAATCCAAAATGGACCAAGCAGCACTTCAGACAGGTGTTTTTTCCCCTTAGTGAACTGTACTTTGCAAGTCAAGACATATGACTGCCCTGTCACTAGCTATCAGGGTGGTCATATGTCATGTCATCAAATAGGGGCAACATCACTTCCCCCTAATTTGCCAGGGTCCAGCACAATATTTGTATCTATTGGCTACAACTATTTTTTTCTTTCAAAGCACTGAAGAGACTAGTAGCTGATGTCTTGCAGATTTACATTGGTCCATGGACAACTATTCTGAGGAGCAGTGAGGTTGATCATAGTAAATATATGTAGCTCTTAGCAACAGCAAGAATTAATTAGATAGTGGATTTATTCTGCACCTTCTTGGAAGCCGTGGGATAAACCCACTGTTTCCGGTGTCTGGACTGAAGTCCAGACACGATTCCCACAGTTTTCCAGACTAAATTAGTCTGGAAATTAGTCTGGGAATACCCACCCACTCCCCCAAAGCCCCCAAACCCCTTTGAAAAGTAAATAAAACTTACCCAGCCTTCAGTACACTCTTGGAGCAGCTCTCCCTGTTGTAGTTCAGCATGTTGGTAGCGTTGCTACTCCTGGTAGCAGGGAGAAAAGGTCTGCTGAAGAGTCGGAGGGAGAACAGCAGCGTAAGCGCATTAGGGAAATCATTATGGCTCCAAGTGATACTAACACGTTTCAAGGCTTCTCTGATTGCGAAATGGGGGATGGGAAAGAGAGCAGAGGTGTAAAGAGGGCTGCTCGCGATCCGGAGTCTGAAGGGGAATTGCAGAGGAAGCGCATCCGGGAAATACTTAGTGCGCCAACAGAGGATGAGGATTTGAAAGGAGTTCTGGGGTTTGAAAGGAGTTCTGGGTCTGGGAGTGATATGGAAGAGGAGGAATTGGATTGGACCTGTGTTCAACAAATAAGGGACATTTGTAACCAACCCACCTCCAGTGAGGAATTTGAGGGGTTCACTGAGGATTGGCAGCCAGGGACCTCTTGGCAGGATCTAAGTCTTAGCAGACGCTGGCAGAGGTGGAGGGATGGGCGCTCGGATTCAGCTGCAGGGTTGGGGGCAGCTGAGAGCGATGAAGAAAGGGTGGGGGGCTCATCAAGCTCTGATGAGGAACTTTGAGATAAAAGTGGGTTCTGTTTGCATGATACTTTGCAGAAGGCAAAGCATCTTTATTGGACATAACTCTTTGTACTGCCAGCTCTTGAATTGGGTCCTTGGGCTACAGCTTCGTGTGTTCCTGAATTCCTGTTCCTCTGTGATTCCTGCATTCCAGCATTTGTTTACCAACGGCTTGACCACGGACCGGTTTGACTATCGTTTTTGGCTTTCTGGACTTTAAACTCTTATAACTTTGTGCTTGAACAACTTTATTTTTCCATCTTCTGTGACTGTGTTTTTGTACTGTGCCAATTTCCAAGCGAATTGTTTAATTTTGAGTTTAATCCGGATTATAAGGCAGCGCTATAATCCGGGTTATATTTTTGTTACTAGTATTGCTTTGTTTTGATGCAAAATTACTACTGGGACTCTTTGCACTGAAGTTAAGTGCTTTGAAAGACTATTTTTGTACAATAAAGCTGTGTTTGAACTCTTATCTTGTGTTTGGCTCTAATTAAGGCTTCTGGGTCCTGACACTCCCGGTGCGTAGAAATGATGCCCCAGGAGAGGCAGGGGGATCTCCGCCCCCCCGCTCTCCTGGCACATTATTTCTATGCACGGGAGAGCTGCTCCAAGAGTGTGCTGGAGGCTGGGTAAGTTTTATTTACTTTTCAAAGGGATCTGGGGACTTTGGGGGAGTAGGATAGGGCATCCAGATGTTCTTGTGGGCCAGACCCATGAGCGCATCTGGACACCTACCCCAGAAAGTGTGCGCTTTCTGGGGTGTGTGTGAACAGGCCCCCAGGAAGATCCGTGGATTCTCTTGGGATAAACGCCTGTCTCGATCTGCTCCCAAAATAATAGCATATGCCCCTCTGAGCAAATTTTGCCAAGAAAAACCTGGTTTCCCTCATGGTCAACATAAGTTGGAAACAACCTGAAGGCACGAAACAACAATGCAGTACTTATTTTCATATGACAGCTAAACTTTTTTTTACTGTTAGCAATATAAAATGCTTCATTCAGTATTAAATTAACATATAAAACTGTACTGCCTCGCCTATTCATGAGATATAAAAAAAAACCAAGAACCTTAGTTTTACCATGGGGATTGTGAATATGCACCATACTAACAAGAAAGCTACAAACTTGCATTCAGTGCTGCCTATTCACATTCACATTAGACTTTGCCATCTGAGAAGAAGAGAGAAAACAAAAGCAAAAACCACAGCAAAAATTTTAAGGTTAGCAAGAGGCTTGTCTGATTATAAAATTTAACTGTGCATTGAAAATGTTGAATTTTAAATAGAATATTATTGCAAACACTGTACATTGCTCTAATGAAGAGGAGAAAGTTTTTAATTACTCCATGAATTAGAAGGTTTTCTATATCAGAAGTATGCACAGGAATTATTGTTCATTATTTGACAATTTGACAATATTCTGCTATTTTGAATGAGTAAAAACTGTGTCTTTAAAAATATTTTGTCATTTCAAAAGAGAGCTGCGGAAGACAGGAGACTTTCTCAGTCACATGAAGTTCTTGGAGCTGTCTTCTTACCTCTCCATCTTTTTGAAATCATTAAAATCATTAAAATTGTTGCTGTAAAAAGTGATCATAGCAGGAAAAATACCAAGTAAAATTTTGCATGTGGTTTTCTTTCAACAGATTAGTAATTCCAACTCACCAAGTGAGCTTCATTTCCCTCAATAGCAGAGAGAAAGAAAGAGAGAGGCAACAAAGGAAATGGCAGGATATGAATGCAATTTAAGGTAGAATATATCAATGGAAGTGGAGGCTAATCAATAGAGCTTTGCAAGTGCATTCCACCTATGTAGTTTCCATGGTGTTGCATGTTTATATAAAACTGGGTGGAAAAAATCAGCAAAAAAAAATCAGACTTGGGGAAGGGAAAAGAAAGGTGAGAGGACCATTGAGGGAATAACTGGGACAATAATAAAATTTTATAGTGCTGTTTGCTGCATTCCATCATTAGAAAAAGTCTAAGGCTCCCAGAATGTCTTAATCACCTTGCCCCCTGGAATGGTGATTAGCAAATCACACACACACACACACACTATTGTCACTGTGGATATTTGCTTTGGAGTCTTGGTATTAGTTTGTAGCTGGAAGAGTCTCAGATTAGTGGGCTTTGTCTATAGCAGTGGCTCTCAACCTGTGGGTTCCCAAGTGCTTTGGCCTACAACTCTCAGAAATCTCAGCCAATTTACCAGCTGTTCGGATTTCTGGGAGTTGAAGGGCCAAACATCTGGGGATCCACAGGTTGAGAATTACTGGTCTACAAAGAGAGAAATTGTAGATTTAACACTTATCTTTACAGAATCTGCAGTGTTTATTCTTCATGGTGGTTGGAATGTGTGAACAATGATCTTCATCTCTCATTGGATTTTTTTTTTGGACTTTTCATTCACCTCTCAATCCACCACATTTTACCCATAGAAGAATTGCATGAATTGGAAAGCTCACTATCTTTGTGACATTTCAGTGATCCAGTAAAGGTATTGTATATCTTGTTTTAACTACAATGTTTGCAATACCTTGTAGTTTGGCCCTTCAATCCCACAGAGTCTACTTCCATGGACTCCACCATTCTTGACTTGAAAGTTTTCGAGAACAAATGTCTCAAAAAACAAGTCTTGATTTTTGCGATTTTATATAAGGGACACCATTTTAATATGTCATTGCATATAATGAGACTTAAAAAAACTTTTTATTTCAAAAAGATAATACACCAACCATATATATTGCAGACATATACACTTACACACAGAAGCGGCCCTAGGTAATTTTCAACGGTAAGCAAACAGTATTTTGGCGCCCCCCCCCCC
>NW_026844366.1:164901590-165006378 GCF_025583915.1 Anolis sagrei ordinatus | reverse complement strand
AAACCGCTTAGAGTCGCCGTTGGCTGATATTTGCGGTATACAAAAGGAGTAAATAAATAAATAAATAAATTAACAATATTACATTTCCAAGAATTTGCTGATTTGGAAAGGTCTTTCTTGCATAACAATTGTGACTATCAATAGCCCTGAAATAGACTTGAAAAAGCCATTTCTACAGTATAACCACCTTATCATACTGAAAAATTTCCCCCTCCTAGGACACTTCAGCCTCTTTTCAAGCATGTAGAGGCACGGTGCTCATTACATGTTCCAGGGTTGAAAAGTGACAGAAATGTCCTGAAAGGAGGGAATTGTGAATACGGGCCATAAATCATGTTCAAAGCTTCTACCTCTTATCACATTTTACTCCCATGTTTACAACTGAAAAACAGGTGGAGTGGGAACCATCAAAAGTTTCCCATCCTGTTTCATTGCACATCCATCAGCAGTCTCTTGTATCCTATGGGCTTTGTTGCAGAACAATATGATCCCATGGAAAGAAATGGTTTCAACCTAGATCAATGTCTCTTGTGTCCTTCGGGGTTTGGTGCAGATCAATAGGATCCTATGGAAAGAAATAGTTTCAACCTGGATCACTGTCTCCTATATCATCCTCTTCATATCCACAAGTTTGGCATTTCTATGGCTCTTCACACACACAGTCTACCTATAAAGGTTTATTATTAGGCATTTCTCTCCATGCTTCTGAAGAAGTCGACTCTATTATTTAGCAAGTGAAAAGTGGCTCTATTATTTTGGGTGATGTAATTAGGTCCTATGATGACATTTCCCAAGTAGATGTGTGAGGCATAGCTGGCATCTGGATTCATGGCAAGGTTTTCAGTGTTACACTAACTTGTCTCAACAATGATTGCAATACCATTTGAAAACTGTTGAGCTGTAGAAGCCATAATATACAGATTATCCACATTAAAAAAGAACAGGACTTCCGGTGGAGGCACTATGGCGGCAGCCACGGATTTCTGAGGCTCTGAGAGCCAGAAGAGGTCTGTGCATCTCTCAGACGGGCCAGGGGTCTGTAGACCCCACAAACCGACGGATTGAGGCCAGTTTGGTGGCTAAGCCCCAGAGGCCGGTGCGGGGGCGAGAGGAGCGGTCTCCCCTCAAGGGAGGCAGCCAATCTCTGCCTGGCAAGGCCGGGGGCAGGTGCCCAGAGAGAAGGCACGGTTCAACGAACCGTAATGCTGTCAGCCTCCATGAATACACACAAGAAAAGAAATAATTAAGAGGAGAAGAAAGCGGTTAGGAAAACAAGAAGCGGGGACAAGAGCACCCTCCCGGAGATAGAAAAGGAAGGACGGAAAACCATGAAACAGAGAAGTGACTATAGAGGCAAATGAGAAGAGACGTGAGTAACATTGCCAAATACCTTCGACGAGGACCTGGGTAAGCCCCACAACAAGTTCCAACTTCAACGCTGGCCCGGTTGGCACACAGGAGGCCCACCCCCCTGCCCCCCGCCCCCCGCCCCCCGCCCTCCCAGCTCCCCAGCTCCCCAGTCCCCTCCTAGAATGGCTCCTTTAAGAAAGACTCGGCGTGTGGACGAGGCGCGCGGGCGGTGCGCGGTGGGGAAAGCCACCGGAAGTGCAAGGGGAGTGGAAGGGCCGATCGCGGGGGGAGAGGAGGCCGAAGAGGATTGAGAGAAGGAGGAAGAGAAGCGAGCCGCGAGGAGCGCCGCGGGGGGAAAGAGAACCTCCTCTCCTGAACTCCCTGCCCTTACTCTTCTGAACTCCCTGCCCTCATCCGGCATTGCTAGGAACGTGTTTAGAGACTGTACCTTTAAGGGAGGCGCGCATAAAGCGCACGAAGAGAGGGGCGCGAAGCGGAAAGGAAGAGGAGGAGAGAGGCGTGCCCGTGAGGAGAGCGGCGGGAAGCACCTTGAGAGGACAGAGCGTGAGACGAGCACGTACCGGAGGCGAGCGGAGAAACGGATACAGAAACTGAAACTGAAACGGACAACTGAAGAATATCGGAGCGAAGAGGGGAGTGACAGTAGGTAAGAAAAACAACAAAGGGAATAAGGTAGATTTAGAGAGTCTCGAAGGGGGAAGAGGAGCAAGAGGAAAAGAAGATCAAGGGGAAAGCATAATAAAATAAAAAAAGAAAAGAGACTACCAATCCAAAGCACTATAATACAAACGAAACAAAGACAGAAAGAAAGAACATTTCAAAAAACAGAAATTAAAAACGTAAGAATACAAGAAGAAGATAAGTAGGAGATCAGTATATATATAATAATAATGACGGATAACAAGATGGAAATGCCCGCGACAACCCCCAAACAGAACAAATCGGTGACCACAGTTTTGCCGACAACAATCACGTCGCTCACGCAAGGAACCATTCCAATCCCAGCTAGGAGACACTCAACGCAAGGGGAGATTACCTTAAGAGACCTGATGGCGGAAATGATTAAAATACAAGAAAATATAGGAAAAAAATTGAGGATAACCAAGTGAAAACCCAGAATAACTTGGAAAAATTATTCCAACAAGAAATAGGGAAACTGAGGCAAGAAATGAAAGAGGATATGGCAATAATTAAAAGAGAGATGGACAATGCACAAGAGGAGATAAAAGACCTAAAGAAAGAGAATATGACTCTAAAGAAAATACAAGAAAAAACAGACACTAAAATGAAAAGACTAGAAGAAATAAATGAGAAGTTAGAGAGACAGCAGGAAGTAATGGCAATTAAAGAAACAGAATTTCAACTCAGATTTAGGAATATTGAGGAGACAGAGGAGGACAATTTGAGGAGTATCATCATCGAGATATCTGCGGGAATATTAAAGATTCCCATTGAAGAGATGAACAGGGAAATAGATAATCTGCAGAGAGTCAACTCCAACTTCGCTAGAAGGAACAAAGTGCCAAGAGATATAGTGGTAAATTTCTGTAGAAGAAGTGTGAGGGACGAGATTATAAAGGCAAAATCTAAAGAACAGATAAGCTATAAAGGGAAGAAGGTGATCATTCTCAAGGAATTCTCGGCAACATCGATGAACAAAAGAAAAAATATTATTTTCTAACTGACGAACTCAAAAAACATAAAATCAAATTCCTCTGGGAAAGGCTAGAAGGAATTCAAGTCACTTATAATGAAAACAAATTCTGGCTTACCTCAGAGGAAAAAGCGAAGGAGTTTCATAAAAAACTTAAGAAAGATTTGGATTCTGGATCAACCCCAGGGAAAAAAGAGGAGACAAACAAGAGCGGAGAGGAGACAAGGAAAGATAAGGTAAAAGAAAAAGAGTGGAGGAAAAAAGATAAGAAAAGACCAAGACCAGATTCAACGGAAGACGAAGAGGCCGAGAAAGGAGTGGGACCTTCAGAACACGAAAGCCAGCAAGCACAAGATGATGAAGTTGTCAATATATTCTAACAATGTCAATGGGCTGAACACCCCAAATAAAAGAAAGTTAATTTTCAACGCATTAAAAAAGGAGAAGTTTGATTTTATTGCATTACAAGAGACTCATATAGCTCTAATAACGGCACATATTTAGAACAACCCCAATTAGGTAAGGAATATTACTCGTTGGCCCCACAAAAAAAGAGAGGGGTAGTTATCTATGTCAAAAACACCTGGGAAGCTGTGTTGGCTTTTAAGGATGACGAGGGCAGAATAATTGGGATTAAAACCAGAATCAATAATCAAGAGACAATTATTTGTAATATATACACACCCAATGGCCCTAAAACAAATTTCATTAAAACATTAAAGAGAAAACTGTCGGAACAAACATTCGAGAATCTGATTATAGTGGGGGACTTCAACGGGGTGTTAGACTGCACAAGTGACAAAACCAGGAAATATAAAAGATAAAAATGGGGGGAAATTACCCGTACAATTCCTACAACTGAAAAAAGACTTATCACTGCAGGACGTGTGGAGAGTAAGAAACCCCAGGGGAAGGGATTATACCTTCTACTCAGACAGGCACGCAGTATGGTCCAGAATAGATATGGTATGGGCGACGAACTCCATAATTACTAAAATCAAGAAGATTAAGATAATGCCCAGAACCAATTCGGACCACTGTCCTTTAGTTGTAGAGCTGCAAGGTGAACACCAACAGAGGTCATGGAAATTAAATGAATTTCTCTTTAAAACAGACAAGGACGTGGAATATTATAAAGATAGAATAAAAGATTTCTTTGTTTTGAATAAAAATAAGGGGACCAATCCAGAGGTGGTCTGGGATGCTAGTAAAGCATATATGAGAGGCCTCTTAATTAAACAAGGGTCAATTCGCAACAGGATAAGAAGGGAAGAACAAGAATCCCTCACAAAGAAGCTAGGTGAAAAGGAAGACCTGTTAAAAAAGAAGCCGGGCAACAAAAAAACCAAACTAGAAGTAGAGATGTTGAGGAAGCAATTGGAGTCTTTTCAGTTGGAGCAGATGGCAAAAAACCTAAAATTTATGAAGGCAAATTATTTCCTCCATGCTAACAAACCCGGGAAACTGTTAGCAAAGAAGGTTATGAAAAGAAAGCAACAACAGTATATTTCTAAGATCGTGAAGGAAGGGGAAAGCTTCTTTTTAGAGGAACAGATCAGGAACCAGTTTGGGGAATTTTATAGAGAGTTATATAAAAAAGACAAAATTCCAATGGAAGAGGTTACCAAATACCTGGGGGAATGTAAATTGGAAAAAATAATGGATACACAAAGGGAAACTCTTAACAAGTTGATAGACGAAATTGAGATCAGCAAAGCGATTAAAAATCTGCCTAGTAACAAGGCCCCCGGCACGGATGGTTTTACTGCAATTTACTATAAGAAGCTTCAGGAAGAACTAATCCCCCATTTGAAGGAAATATTCAACAACATTTTACTGTATGCTAAGATTCCTGAGTCATGGCAAGAGGCGGCAATAACGCTGATTCATAAAGAGAATACAGAGTCAGACAACATGAGAAATTACAGGCCAATATCGCTTCTGAATACTGACTATAAAATCTTTACGAATATCATGGCAAATAGATTAAAGTTAGTTCTAAATGATATTATTAGAGAAGACCAAACGGGATTCCTCCCCAAAAGACAAATGAATGAAAATCTGAGATTGGTACTCGATATCATAGAATACTATGACGCTAATCCGCAAAAGGAACTCGGAATCCTGTTCAGTTTACTAATGTGATAAGTGCCATCTACTCTAAACAGAGAGCCAAGATACGGGTTAATGGGCAGGAAACAGAAGCCATCAAGGTGGAGAAGGGCACCAGGCAGGGGTGTCCGTTATCACCCCTGCTGTTTATATTGACAATGGAGGTCCTGCTGGAAAGGATAAGGGAAGATAGGGATTTGAGAGGGGCAAAAATCAGAAAGGATGAATTCAAGTTGAAGGCTTATGCAGATGACTTAGTCTGCATAATAGAAAACCCTCTGGAGTTGATATCTAAATGGACGGAAAAGATTGACAACTATGGCAAAGTAACAGGTTTGAGAGTCAATAAAACAAAGACTAAAATCCTCACAAAAAACATGGACAACTCTAAGAGAGAAGAACTACAAAAGATATCACAATACTCAGTCACTAATAGAGTGAAATATTTAGGTGTCCAATTAACAGCTAATAACTCGCAACTGGTTAAGAATAATTATGAACCCACATGGAAGGAGATTGGTAAGAAACTAGAGAGCTGGAAACAATGGAACTTAAGTCTGGCGGGAAGAATAGCGATAGTTAAGTCAAACATACTCCCTAAAATGATTTACTTGTTCCAAATGATCCCCGTATTGAGAACAAAATACTGCTTCTCCCAATGGAGAAAAGACATTTTGAAGTTTATTTGGAGCGAAAAAAAGGCCAGGATTAAATATAAGATTCTGATAGATGGAAGGGAGAGAGGGGGACTTAGTTTACCCGATCTACAGTTATATTACGATGCCTGCGCCCTGACTTGGGTGAGGGATTGGGCCACTCTAAAAAAAAAAGAAACTGTTAAATCTGGAGGGCCACGATTTAAGGAGGGGCTGGCATGCCTATCTGTGGCATGGGAAATTAAGGATCGAAAAAAAAATTTCAAACCACTTTGTCAGATCCGCTCTATTAAAGGTCTGGGACAGATATAAAGAAAGGATGTACACCAAAAGGCCTTTATGGCTCTTGCCGTTAGAGGCAGTCCATAAGAGAGAGATTCCTAATGACAGATGGCATACGTACAAGGTATTGTTAGAAAAGGAAGGAAGCCATTGGAAGCTAAAACCATTGGAAGCACTGAGGAATCTGGATGAGAACCTGTCTTGGTTTCAGTACATCCAAATCACAGATTGTTATAAGGAAGACAAGAAACATGATTTTGCCCAGCAGGAGTCGTTGTGGGACGGAATTTTGAAGAAAGATAGAAAACTGATAAAAACCCTCTACCAAAAACTGTTGGAGTGGGAAACAGAGACGGAACTCATTAAGGAAAACATGGTCTCCTGGGCTGTGGACTTGGGACATTCTGTTTTGCTAAAGGAATGGGAAATTATCTGGAGGGAAAAAATAAAGTTCGCAAAATCAATGAACATAACAGAAAGCTGGCAAAAAAATTTTTTTCGCTGGCATCTTACCCCCCAAAGATTGGCAAAATTCTATAAAGGAGTTAGCAATGAGTGTTGGAAGTGTGGCACACAAGTGGGCACGTATTATCATGTTTGGTGGCAATGTAAAAAAGTAAAGAGCTTCTGGAGAGAGGTACATTTACAGGTGCAGGGAATTCTGCAAGTAAAATTCGAACTCAAGGCAGAATATTATTTACTGCATTTAATAGATTTTGAGTTAGATAGAAACAAGGAGATGTTGCTATATCATTTGTCAGCCGCAGCTAGAACAGTGTTTGCAAGTAAGTGGAAATCCAAGGAACTCCCAACAATGGAGGCCTGGTGGATAAAAATTGGGGATTACATGGAAATGGACACTCTAGCAAACATTCTGTACGAAACCAGCAAGAAAAGGAAAATAAACTGGCATCCCTTAAAGGAATATCTGAAAAACAGGAAGAATGTTCTGCTTTAAGGTTCGGGAAGATGGTCAGAAAAATAAATAAGTAAATGAAATAGACTTACAAGTTACATGACCCCGTGGAATGTTGGGAAGTCAATATGTTTTGTTGATTGTTTTGTTGATAGTCGTAGTTTGTGTAAGGCCCCAATGTGATGTTTGTTGTTACTTCTTACCCAGTGTTAAGCCCTCCCCTCCCTCCCCCCCTTATCCCGCTCCCCATATTCCCTTTCCCACTTTCCCCGATCTAGCTGTACTGCACAGGAGAGATAGTTGTTTAGGTATATATGTATCAGGATGCAAGTGTAAGTGTGTAACTCGGTTCTTCTTTTCCTTTGTTTGTTTTTTTTTCTTTTTTGAATGATGTAATTGTTTATAAAAAAAATCAATAAAGATGATTATTAAAAAAAAAAGGGGGGCCTAAAGAAAGACACAGGGTGGCCAAAGGAGCCCTACCGAAGTAAATAATAAGCATGCAGCGGCATTCTTGAGGGCGGGAGTGACATTGGTGGAGGGAAGGAGGGAGGAAGGTCCGACCCCCTCAGATGACATAATGATTGACAGCGAGGGCTTTTTAAAGGGGAGGGGCTTTGAAGTTAGGGAAACCCAATGGAGAGGGTGTAATGCACATGCCCGCACAGCCAAATAAACACACAGAGCCCAAGAGGCAAGGCCCACCTTACCTGCCCTAAGAGGCCTGGTTGAATGGGTGAGTGGCTGAGGCATGCTCCATCTCCCTTGGGTGCAACTTCAGCCTGAGACAGAGAAGCAGTGTTGAGGGGGGAAGGTGAAGCCATGACCATGATGCCTGCCCCCACCATGTGCCCCCTTGCAATCCCACCCCTTTCAGGGCAGAGCTAGCAGTATCGAAGCAAAGAAGGACAACAATAAACCATACTCACAATGTGAACACTATGGTAAACAACACATCTCAATTCCAATGCAATATCACACAAAATGTTTAAATTGAAATGAAACTAAATCAAAATCTATGAAAATTTAATTTAACAATGCATTTCGAAGCACTGAAATAAAATCATAAAATATGTAGTTGCTTTGATGTCCAATAGATGGCACTGCTTTTCAAAAGAAGCATATTTTTACCTGTCACAGGTGACGTGTATGTAATAGCAGGTATGCGAAAATATAAAAACACGTGCCTATTTGAATGCTATGTTTTGTCCACATTTCAAAACAATTGGTGAAAAACTTTGGGAGATTTGCGATTTTGAACAAACGAACATTTACATTTTTATTTAAGTAAATAAACAGAGTTTGCATTTTGAATATGTCTGACTGTAAACATTGTGCCATCTGTTAATGGAAGACTGCTGTCTTTTTTTCCTAAAGTGCTGCAGAGGTGAAATTGACCAAACAGCTACTGTTTTACTGCAGGAGTGTTGTTGGGTGTTTTTCCTTCATTGCTACTTTTATGACCTGGAATCCAATCATATCTTCAAGCAAACCTGGCTGAATAGTCTCTCTGTTTCCTGCCAATAGAAGGACTACAATGGTGTTGACTTCTGTCGTACTAAGGTTTCTGGAACTAAGGAAGCACAAATATGGTAAAGCTTTGGGCTAGCATAGCTTTATTGTACTTGTACATAAAGCATTGGTTGTGGAATAGATCATTACAGGATTGAAATTACATCTATTCAGGCAAGTTGAGTATGTTTGTTGTTTGCCTCTTCTTCGTGCGATTCTTTTGCTGGAGCGCAAAACTCATGGGAGGAATGTGTAGAGTCAAAGTCATTATGATTTATACCTCCCGCTGAACAGAAAATTAGATTTGATTTGTAACATTGTGATTGGAGATTGTCATGAGAACAATAAATTGCTTTCTTGCCGCTGTTGCTGCGCTCTGAAAATAAGAGCATTTAAAAAGAGTGACTTAAAATGGGCAATGAGACATTAGAGAGGATAAAAGCATCGAATGATGAAATCCAGCAATTCTGGAAATCTCATTTGAAAGTGTTTGTTCTTAGTTATTTACTCTAACAAGATTATACATTTTCAAACAATTTTTCCACCATTACTTTTAATGGATCCTGATGATCATTTATCATCATGATCCTATGCGTATCTACTTATATATTAGTCCAATGCAATGGTACTTACTCCTAAATAAATATAGCATAGGATTGTAGTCTAAACTGTTTGGCCTGTATCTACACTGCACAATTATAGCTGTATGATACAACCTTGCCATGATTCCATCATCTGGGACTCCAAGATTTGTAGTTTGGAGCAGGATTGGGAATGATCTCTCTATAGATTGAGAATGATCTCTTCTAAAGGTGAAGTGGGAGGTAGGTCCAAGAGCAAATGATGCCTGAACTTCCACTAATTCAAGAAAGGAACAGATAAACTGGAACACGTTCATATGAAAGAAACCAAAATCGTTAGAGGTCCAGAGGCTAAGCTCCATGTGGGCCGGCTTTGGGACTTGGGTATGATTTGCCTGGAGAAGATGAGGTTAAGATTTGACATTATAGCTATGCTTAAATATTTGAAAGGCTATCATATTGACGAGGGAGCTAACTTGTTTCCTGCTGTTCCAAGATTTGGGCCCCTTCTACAACTGTCCTTATATCCCAGGATCCGATCCTAGGTTATCTGCTTTGAATATGAGTCTCCACTGCCATATAATCTGGGACAAGATGATAATCTGGGATCAGATCTTGGGATATAATCTAAGTTTCTTTCTACAGTGCCATATAATCCTGATGATCAAAGCAGATGATCCACATTATCTGCTTTCATCTGGATTATATGAGTCTACACTGCCATACTTACTTAGGCGATCCCTCGTAGTCTGAGGATGATGGTCCTCCAAGTGTAGTATCCTGGCGGTGGGTCTGTAGGTGACTGTGGAGCCCTATTCTTGACCTGCGTCTTCTCCCACAGTGAGGGCATTGGTTTCCAGGTGGAAGGTGGTCCCGGTAGAGGTTGGCTTGACGTGCCTTCCTCTTGGCACGTTTCTCTCTTTCGCCCTCCATTCGTGCCTCTTCAAATTCTGCAGCACTGCTGGTCACAGCTGACCTCCAGCTGGAGTGCTTAAGAGCCAGGGCTTCCCAGTTTTCAGTGTCTATGCCAGAGTTTTTAAGGTTGGCTTTGAGCCCGTCTTTAAATCTCTTTTCCTGTCCTCCAACATTTCATTTTCTGTTCTTGAGTTCGGAGTAGAGCAACTGCTTTGAGAGACGGTGGTCGGGCATCCGGACAACATGGCCGGTCCAGCGGAGTTGATGGCAGAGGACCATCGCTTCAATACTGGTGGTCTTTACTTCTTTGCCATATAATCCTGTTCAAAGTAGATTATCTGCATTTTATATGGCAGTGTAGATGGGGTTTTGATGTGCCTTAGATCTCATCCAACTCTATAACTCTTTGATTATACGAAAAGCAAAAAGGAATACAGTAAATTGAACCTTTAGGCACATCATGAAATGGATGATTAAAAATTATGAATTCTTGATAAAATGGAAGGCAGTGTGAAAAGTTACATTAGATGGACAGATTTTGTCAAGAAAGCCATGGTCCTGAGTTTACAAGAGCGGAGCAAAACTGTTGATGACTGGGCTCCCTTCTACACTGCCATTTAAAACCCAGATTATCTGGTTTGAACTGGATAATCCAGTACAAATCAGATAATGTGGATTATCAGATTTGATCATCTGGATTATATGGCAGTGTAGAAGGGTCCTGGATCTCTTCGGGGTTTCCGATTTGTAGGTCATCAAAAGTCAAAGATGGCTTGATGGCAAATAACACTAAAGTGTGCACAAATATATGCACTCACAGGGACACACATAAAAAGCACATTTTAAAAATAAAGAATGGTTTTCTAATTTTTGTTTTCAGATTCCATCCCCATAATTGCACATTTAGAAAGCAAAATATCAAATTGGCTGCCAAGAGTAATCAATGCGCTTGTATCTTTACAGAACCGGGAGCCTTCGGGTTTGCAGGAAGCAGTCTTGTATAGATTTTCAAAACGGATTCATTTTGCTATGGAACATGTACTTAACTGTCACAAAGCGATGGAGCTGTCTACAGCAGTTGAAGGAAGGAAACAAAATTGCATGGTCCCTGCCAAAAGATGATTTATTACCATGAGATAAAAATCCTTCTGTACTTCAGGGAGCATCTGGCCAAATGGAAATACAGATCAAGGGAGAATATAATGATGAAAATATGCAGGGTTTTCTTTCATGGTGGACATTTAAAACTATTTCCATTCTCTCAACTACTTTTGCTACTAGGTGCCAGCTGGGCTTTTCAATTCAACTCCTATAACTGTAAAACAAGACTGATTGAAAAGCTTTTAATTTTATGAAAGGCTGGGATGTGGATAATTCTGTTTTGCAATAATGCCTTCCCTATGCCGTAGAACCAGGAGGTTCCAAAAGCAGTTACAGGGGAATCAAGCAAGTCCAGGGGTGCACCTCCATTGTAGAAAAAGGAGTTTGAATTCACTTTAACTGCCATGACTCAATGCTATGAAATCCAGGGGGGGGGGGGGGGGGAAGTTTGGTGAGGCATAAGCATTAAGTACACTTTGGCAGTACTAAAGACCTTGTGAAATTACAACTCCCATGATTACATAACATTGAAGTTAAAGTGSTTTTAAACTGCATTGATTGTACAGTGTAGATGCACCCTAGGTTATACACAGGTAATCTGAGCTTCATTGCAACTCTGGGATCTAATAATGCAATTGTTTCTTTATATCCCTAATTGCCAACACATACACACACTTTTGGAAGTGGGAAGGGGAGGGAGTATATTCATATGCATTTGTTTATCTCAGTGGGTCTGCCGTGTTTGAATGATATTACAGTCAGCCCTTCATTTTTGCTGTGCACAAAAGGAAAAAATGCATATAAAAACAAAATTATCTGAGAAAACACCTCTCTAGAAATCTCAAGGGATGTCACCACATTGAGGTACTGAATCTGGGGGAAAGCAGGGACATCCATGGGGCAGTGGGGCAAATCTGGTGGGTAGAACTTGTTGTCTCACATTGCCGTCATCTCCCCCTTCCCCATCCCATGAGGAGAAGCATCACTGCTCAGCTTCCCCTCGTGCTTTCCTTGTTCTATTGAATGAGAACACAGGAAGCCACCCATGTTCTCAGGGCTCTGTCATAGGACACTTCCAGCACAGTTCATAGATGGAGCCCTACTGGAAGTAGCTGTGTGTCATCTGATTGGCTCCATTGGGCTCTGTCCAGGAATTGTGCTTAAAGCATCCTACGATGGGTAAGAAAGCCTATGTGACAAAGTCATAGGTTCTCCAACATAACTATAGACAGCTTCCCCTGAATAACCTAGAAGTTGACCATAGGCTCGCACTGGAGGACCTAGAGCAGGCCTGCACAACCTGTGGCCCTCCAGCTATTTTGGCCTCCAACTCCCAGAAACCCTAGCCAGCTTGCTCAATGGCCAGGAATTCTGGGGGTTAGAGGCCAAAACAGCTGGAGGGCCATAGGTTGTGCAGGTCTGACCTAGAGGGTCCTAGAAAGAGGTTCTCTCTTGGTATTTTTACGCCCTCTATGACCAAATTCTGGCAGAAGTTGATAGAAGAGTTGTACATGAGGATCTAGAAATTCCTAGCAGGAACCTTCAATCAAATCTATGAAAAATTAAATCCACATATGTAAATCCTGCAATTTCTTTTCCTCATTTCTTCCAGTCACCCTGCCGCACATTTCATCTGATGCTATCCTGTCTACATGCCAGATAATGCCCAGTGGTATCCTGGAAATTCCCTGAGGGGAGTAAGGTCTGAGGTGAGAGAAAAGAAGGTGAGCTTTCCACGTCCCACGTGGAAATAATGATCACTGAATAGATGTCCCAGCAGGAACAGCGAGGTCTCATAGGTTGCTGTCGCTAACAAGAGGAGAACATCTCCCCTTCTCCTCCCTGATTTTTCATGCATACACTCTTTTGACAGGCATCATGCGAATCACCAAGGCAGCAGATGGTCTGTGCACAGCTCCCTCAAGCATAAAACAACATTTCTGTACTTGTTGTCAGGACCTTAAATTGCACACTGTTCTATTTGATTATTTTCAAACCCTGGATTGGCCGTAGGGGCTCAGATGAGAACTATTTGCATATCATGAAGAGGGAGCAAAAGTTGAATTGAAGTGGCAAGCTACTGGGGCTGAAATGAAATCTTAGGTAGGAAGCCACATAAATATAATTCTCCACCTCTGTCTTGATTGTGGTGGGTTTTCCTGCAAAAGCAGTGACCTCGTTGCAATCTTACCAAATCTGATGAAGCTGAGTTATTTTCCTCTTGCTCACATATCCACAACTGCATAATTAAGGGCTCTCTATAAAACTCAGATGTGGTTTTAAAAAGAAAGAGAAAGAAAAAGCTTACACTTTTTTTAAAGGTCTGAGTTCAGTGGTGGGTTAAACAGTATAAATAGCAAATGTATTCATTATGCATAATGTTACTCCATTGAATATCAAATGAACGTAATGTATTCGTTCCTCCTGGAAAAGCTATTCTCATTTTTAAAATTCAATTTGCTATGCGGGAAGATTTCCAAGACACAGTAGATAATGTCAAATTCAGCGCTGCATTCAAATCTGGAGTGAACAGCGTTCATCTGGGTCCATGCGATGCCTTAACAAAACAAAACATTTGTTTTAAAACAAACCCCAATGGGCTTAAACAAATTTATTTAATTTTTGTGTTTTCCTCCCAGCTTCACATTTCTACTGCTCGCTTGCTCCGAGAGGTCCGGGTAAAAGCAATATACATGTGCACACGTACCGGAGGTTGGAAACAGACAAAAGAATTAGAATTGCAGAGGGAGCAAACACGGCCGGGGTTTCCAGGGTGAAAGGAAATTGAGATGAAAAGAGTTTCAGGAGTGATGGTATCTGGTGTGTAATAGTGTCGTGGAAAAACTAACCCAGGGCTTCTCATTATGGCATGAATTTTAATCTTGCTTAGAATGCTTTTCCTGTGAGTGCTAATCCATACTCAATCAAAGAGCATGGCTTTTTCTGAGTCATCACCCTTGTGCTGTAGTATGTGGGAATTACAGCAATAAAGCATGTCATTTTATGCCCCTGGTTTGCTTTCCCTACGTCCTAACAACTTGAAAGTCAGCATCCAACTTTCTAATTGCAGGGTGAGGGTGATGGGGGTGGAGAGGGTGAAACAGAGAAAAGGAAGCTTTTGACTTTCAGATGTGATCTAAATTTTTATAAGACACAGTGGTACTATTGGCCATCTATGAAGACATTAGATCATGTAAAGGGAAGCCCCTCAGAGATACCTTAATAAAGAGAGAGAGGGCTTTTAAATTGAAAACAAGAGAGGAAATTGCACAACATTACAAGACATTCACCTGGTTTCAACGTATACAATTAAAAGAGTATTTCAATAAAGATAAAGACCGTGGCTTCACTGAGAAAGATTTTTTTCTGGGGACGAATAATACAAAAAGATAAGAAAAATATAACTATAATCTATAACAAACTACTTGATTGGGCTACAGAGACAGACTCCATGAAGGAATGCATGATCAAATGGGCAGATCAATCAAAATGAAAGAATGGGAACAAATCTGGACTAAAAAAAATTAAATATACATACTCCACAGATTTGAAAGAAAATTGGCTAAAGATGTTTTACAGGTGGTACATGACACCACAAAAATTGGGTTAATGTGCAAGACTGCACACAATAAATGCTGTAAGTATGAAACACAAGTTGGGATTTTCTATCACACATGGTGGTCATGTACAAAGGTAAAACCATATTGGAAAATGGTACAGAGAACATGCCAAAATATGCCAAAAATATTGAAAACAAAGATTCAAATGAAACCAGAATACTTCTTGTTAGGGTTAACAGATGAAGAGTTAGACCAAGGTAAAGATATCCTATTTACGCACTTAACTAGAGCGGCCAGAATGGTCCATGCAAAGAAATGGAAACAAAGTGGTTTGGCAACAAAAGAAGAATGGTTGAACAAGACTAAAGAAATAAGAGATATTTATTTATTTATTTTATTATTTATTTCATTTACTTATACCCCGCCCTTCTCACCCCGGAGGGGGACTCAGGGGGGACTCAGATATGGACAAACTGACGTTCTATCTGAAAGAAGCAGACAGAAGACTGATTAAGGAAACCAACTGGAAATTATTTGATGAATACTTGTTTCAATGTGAAGATAAGTCCAATCAGAGGAGAACAGAGATGGATTGAAACTATAAAAAGGAAGAGACTACTCAAAGAAAGATGAAAAATAACATAGAAACCGTAGAGGGAAAAAGCCTGAAACACGGCAAATCTATTGACAAGGAAAATACACCTGAACTCTTGGAGAAGGAGACTGGAAGTCAACAAACCCCCTCCCCCCAAACTCTATACACAACCCCCCTTTTCCTCTCTTTACCACACCTCAAGATCCCAGGGCACTCCTTCCCTCTCCTGATAGATTACCTTTTCGTTACCTCTGCTACCTTATCAGAAAGTTCCTTTCCCCAACTTCCCTGAATCATTCCTCTTTTTTCCCTAACCCAACCCCATATTTTATGATTGTATACATAGAAAACCTCTTAATAAAAATTTATTAATTAAAAAGTTGTGGGGTTTTGGGACTAATTTTCTTTAATTTAGAATTTGATTAGGTTATTTACAAATGGCTTTAAATTGGGTCCCATGGACATCTGCCGTTAATCATTCATATGTATTAACTACTTTAGATTTCCTCCTGACTACCATTATTAACTTTGCATTTTTTCTGCTGCCATAAGAAGTAACCACAAGAGACACTCTTTTAAGTGTGGTACAGGGCCAACTCAACTCTTAGGCCCATGAGATAGATGCCTGTGTCATGAAAGGTAAACACATTTTTAGTTCTTTAATTTCTTATTATTTTATTTTTACTCTCAAGGCATTTGTATATCTAATGGAATCTATAATTTTGTTCCAACAGTCATGTTATATAAACTGGTTGTCTGTTTATAGAACAGGGATGTCAAAAAGAGACTCCACAATATCAATGATTTTCACAACTCCTTGTACCTGATGTGAGCCACTTTGGCACCTTTGAAAAGTGTACTGTGTGTTCCTGAGAAATACAGGGTATGCAAAACAATTGAATTTTTTTCAAATTTGCATAGCTAAACTGTGCATCATTTTATAGAAATATGCAAGACACATGCTTTAGTCAGAGGAGTAGCTTTAAATCAAGTAAATTGAACAAATATGAAAATAACTTAGGAAAATATGTTCCAAAAGTATGGAAATTTTAGGCTAGGAAGAAAATACCAAGTTGCATAGACTGAGTCCTCTTCTACACTGTCATATAATCCAGATTATCAAAGCAGATAATCTACATTATCTGCTTTGAACTCAGTTATATGAGTCTACACTGCCACAACGTAATCCACTTCAAAACTGATAGTCTGAAATTTATATGGCAGGCTTAATTTGAAAAGCGTTCTTGCTTGAGAAAAGAGTCAGCACTATTCTTTGTAGCTTTTTTCGTGTCAGAAGTGGGTTGCTTCTGGTGTGAGAATATTTTCAGTTACGATGACCACATTTGGGGTCAGAATCCACAGTTTAAGAAGCAATGCTGTCACGTGACTTGACTAAAGTCCTCCCACATAGTCCTTCCATGATTGATGGGAACAGCAGCAAATATGATGTCGTGTCAGACATAAATTTGTTACATTTTCTGATAGGTCTGCTATCATCCTCTAATAATTGCAGTAGATAATGCAATCATTTTGCATATGGTTATGCAGATAGAGACAGATCTTTTCTAATCCCCCCACTCTCCAGCAGGCACAGTGTGGCCACCGGGGAGCAGTATCTGTAGCAACTGGGGAAGGGGCTTTGGTCAATGCAATGCTTGAATGAAAAGAGACTGTGTAGGCTGACTTACACTTATGTGTTGATGTAGGATGCCAGCTTATGACTATGGACCTCATCAGACAAGGTCTGGGCTCGATCCTAGGATGCTTCCTGGAGGGAGCCTGCCAGATTCCATCACTTGATGCAGGATGGAGCCACTACTTCTGTTGCGGCTCCATCCTGGCTCCATCCTGGAAGCATCCTAGGATGGAGTCCTGAGAACACAGGAGTCTTCTAGTGTTTTCATAATGTAAACTGGGGAAAGTGCAAAGGGAAGCCAGGCAGTGGCAGTTTCCATTGTGGGATAGGGAAGGGGGCAATGCAGATGATAAGGGGCGTGGGGCGATGTTTCTCCTTGCTGCCCCATGGATTCACCATACTGCCCCATGTATGCCTTCACTTTCCCCCGGCAATGTGATGAGGTCCAAAGTCTGCACATCTTTTTCATTTTCAAAATCTTATTGTTACATTGCAGATTACAAAATATGCACCCTTAAAAGATAGATGTTTTAAATTCCGTGGGGAACTGTTTTGTATTATATATATGAGAAACCCTGCTTTGTGGTAGAAGCAAGAAAAGATAGAAGTTTAACAACAGATCCAGCCTTGTGTGACAAGCTGACGTTTTGTTTCGCTGAGTTTCTGCATGAACTCATTCTTCTTTGATCATTTTCTTCCTTACATGCTGCTACTACGAGTGTTCCTGCGAGGGCATTGTGGCCGGCTCTTTATCAATAAGCAGGCTGTCTGCCTTTTAAAGCATTATGGCAACTTATTTTATACAGCTTTAGCTTTTTAGATATTGGGTTTATGCGATGTCCAAAGCTGTGGGCTCGCTGCCCAAGTTGAGCTAGTTTGGAGCTGAGAAGCATTAGTTTTACAACAGATAATGAATTATGTTCTATTCTGTCGGGGACGAGAGAGAGGGCCTTCTCGGTGGTGGCCCCCTGGCTGTGGAACGCTCTCCCTGTTGACATTAGACAGGCGCCCTCCCTTATGTCCTTCCGTAAGAGCTTAAAGACCTGGCTATTCAAGAAGGCATTTAACTGAGTGCTATACTAATTGGTAATGACAACTGGAACGAAATGGATTACGAGATTGGTTACGATTTGATGATGGAACGGAGCGGATTATTTAGTGTAATTTAGATTATTGTGTATTTTGATATGTTGATTTTCGGTTTGTGTTCTATTGTAAACGGTTTTTATATGTTGTACACCGCCGCGAGTCGCCCCAGGGCTGAGAGCGGCGGTCAACAAATGCACCAAATAAATAAATAAATAAATAAATTCTCTATGACATTTCCTGCACCCTGAAAAGAGCTGTGTTAAATGACTTAGCAAAAGACAACCTGCAAAAGCTGTGGGAGAAGCTTTTGCAAGCAAGATAATGAAACCGTAACTTGTAGACCACAGTTCGAAGCTTGAAACTTTTAGAGGATGTAGGCAGCAACTGTCTAAAAAGCATGAGTCCTATCAGAAAAAAATATATCTTAATTTAGCTTCCAGTTATCAAATCGGTAATTCTAACTCTCCAAATGACAGGCAGATCAATAAATGCTGGTTAAGAGTAGCATTTTTTTGAAATAAAAAAAAATCCTACAAAAATATATTTCAAATTTGTATCCAATCTACATGGGGTAAATGGAGCCCATACTTTATTTCATGAAATAAAGCACTGTTCCTCTGTTCAGGTGACTGAGGGTGTATCTGCACTGTAGAATTAATTCAATTTGACAACACTATACATGCCATAGCTCAACGCTATAAAATTCTGCTAGTTGTAAAGAGTGCTAGTGCTTCACCAAACTTGTTGGAAATTATTAAAGGCGCTGAACTCTAGCACCATAGGTTTTACCACCTAGGGGCCCTTCAACACAGCCATATAATCCAGAACATCAAGGCAGAATAACCCACAATATCTGCTTTGAACTGAGTTATCTGAGTCCACACTGCCATATATCCCAGTTCAAAGCATATTTTATTCAGCCATGTGGAAAGACCTTGAATTGTTGGGTTATAATGTAGAATAAAACCCAGCATGAATTCACCACACTCCTGACATGGAAACCACCATTGGGGCTGGGTCTAGACTGCCCTATTTCTCAAGTCCCTTCCACATAGACTTATATCCCAGAACATCAAGACAGAAAGTCCCACAATATATGCTTTGAACTGGATTATCTGAGTCCATACTCAGATAATGTGGGATTTACTGCCTTTGATATCCCAGAACATCAAGACAGAAAGTCCCACAATATATGCTTTGAACTGGATTATCTGAGTCCACACTCAGATAATGTGGGATTTTCTGCCTTTGATATTCTGGGATATAGGGCTGTGCGGAAGGGCCCCCAGGATTATCTGGCAGTGTAGACTCATATAATCCAATTCAATGCAGATAATCTGGAATCAAATCCTGTGATATAGGGCAGTGTAGATCCAGCCTGGGTTTCCAAACAAAAGTCAGGACAGGAGGGTGCAACTACCGCATTTTCCAGCGTATAAGGTGACTGGGCATATAAGACGACACCCCAACTTTTACAGTGAAAATACAGAGTTTGGGATATACTCGCTGTATAAGACCACCCCTCGTCCAATGCACACCAAATAAAAATTTAAACAACATCAGATTTGATTTCAAATCCAAGAGTATCAGAGAGGTAGCCAGCTCTTCTGCTTAGAAATGGAGATGAACACCAACCCCCAGAGCCAGACATGACTGGATTTAATGTCAGGGGAAAACCTTTACCTTACCTAGAGTGAGCCCAGGTCCAACGTCCTTTCCCAAACAACAACAACAAAAATAGAACCCTAGGGTTGGAAGGGACTCCAATAGCCATCCAGTCTAACCCTAATTCTGCCAGGCAGCCCTTCCGACAGGTGGCCATCCTGCTCTGCTTAATAAGAACAATAACAACAATAATAATAAGAGAACCCCAGAGTTGGAAGGGACCCCAATGTTCATTCAGTCTGATCAAAGAGACCCCGCAATACTGACATATAGGACAACTCCCCATTTTGGAGATGATTTTCTTGGGTTCAAAAGTCATCTTATAAGCTGAAAAATACGATACTATGGCACAATTTTCTCTGGATGTCGCAATACTATAGATTCCTGGGAGTGGTCATTTCATGAGACACCAGCCATCTTTGGCAGAAAAAGACTAAAGCCCTTGTAAAACTAGGACTCTCAGGTTTCCATAGCCTTGAGCCATGGCAGTTCCGGTGGTATCAAACTACATTGATTCTACAATGTAGATGTACCAGGGTCAATGATAAACCAGGCCTATAGATATACATTGGAAAGTGTGAATTGGAAATAAGAAGGGTGAGAAGAATGACTGATGAAGAAAATAGGCCAAACGGTTAGAGGAATTAAATAGGCCAAAAACAGTCTAGATGAGCGTTTCCCATCTGTCAGCCACAGTCTTCTGAAAAAGCCAGATGCACAATTATAGGAGACACTTGACTTGACAGCAGTGTTCCTTAAAATGATCTATTGCTCCTAGTATACCAAAAGCTAAACCAGATTCAGCACTAGGATGTGACATGGGGAAAAAAGTTAATATAGTATTATGCTACAACAAATTGCTGTACACAGGTATATTCATGTGTAAGTCACAAAATTAAACAAAAATATACCTCCCCCTCCCAAAAATCTAGGTTGGCTTATCAATGGGTCAGGGTAAGTTCTGCACCTTCACACAGAAGGTAAGATATAAGTAATGTTGTTTTCAACCAAAACTACTTTTCAATAGTTTCACAAAGAAATACAGTGTAGAATTTTCTAAAATGTGTGTGTGGGTTTTTATATTTAAAATAACTTGCAGTGAGATAATTTCTTGGCAATTGCTTCATATGTGTCAAATCAAAGAAAGAATCTTTATAATTAAGCAGAGAAATGGTGGAGATGGTAGGGTAATTTTGGCAAAACAGCACCATACAAATGAGGCAATTTTAAAACAATGTTTTTTATGATAGCCTTAAAGCCCCAATTACTTATTTATCTGAAATGGAATAATGATAATTTTTTAAAATAGGTAGTTAAGTGTTTTGTCCGGTAATTACTTAAATCTTAGATAATTACATGTTTTGAGTTGTGCAGCGCTGCTGAGTAGATGAGTCTGTATTGTTGGAGGAAATAACTGTGATACTAAGAGAGTTGCCATGGTTGTGAAATGCGATACAAGGTAATTATCTACACACACACACACACACACACACAGAGAGAGAACAGAACAAACTTGGTACTAACCCTCTAAGAAATGAAAGAAGTAAATGCTATGATTTTCAGATACATGCAAGAAATGGTGTCTCTGCTCGCTATTATTTTAAGGGCCTGCTTGGTTGACAATTCTCATCATCATGGTGAGGGGGGCAATCTCTGTTTTTGAGGATTGGCCACACTATCCCCCCCCCCCCAAACCAATCCAGCATCACAATATGATATTACCAAGTAGGAATAAAAAACATATTTGCATTTGTTTGTTCTCAGGTTGAAAAACAGCTTTTCTGACAGTCAAGACACATTGGGAAACAATTGTAGACCTTTGCACAGTTTCCTCCTACTATTAGAATGTCCTGTAACATTGCAGGGAATTGTTCTCTGGGAAACTACACAGTTGCCTTCTGCAAGGAACATATCATGCTTTGCACTGAAGTAGCAGCCAATAATGAAAGGACCAAGACAAGTGACATAGAATCATAGAATCATAGAGTTGGAAGAGACCTCATGGGCCATCCAGTCCAACCTCCTGCTGAGAAGGCTCCTTCTTTGGAAGCTTTTAAACAGAGGCTGGATGGCCATCTGTCGGGGTGTTTTGAACCCACACAATTGCGTTATCTCGTGACTTCACTGGTGGGAGAGCAAAGGTTCTGAGCACATACCTGTATATATCATCAGATTTTGGATCTGGCTTTTGCAACAGTTTGTGAGCACTTCCACATGTAGTATTTATTGCATGAATGAGGAGGTATAGTTGCCCAATAAAACCATAATCTGGAAGCTCTCACGAATTACTGCTTCAAGATAAACTAAGATAAAACAATTTGGAATTTTTAAATCTCTCCTGGGTCCTTGAAAGAGAGGGGAAACTCTTCCTTGTTAACAGATTGTTAACAGGACTGACCTGCATTAATTCTTTAGTGTATGACAAATAATAAGCCAACCACACAAGGGATCTTAGCCTTTCTGCTGCAAGCACATTGAATAAATTTCAGCTAGTGCTCCATCTTATTGCCTCCTTTTCCCACAGCTATAACTGAGTTACTTCATTGCATCAAGGCCAACAAGCAGCTCAGGTCACCTTATGCCATGTTGAATTTGTTAGGCTTTAAGGTGCAGTGAGACCCTTTGTTGTTCCTAACATCCCTTTGTAAAGCTTCATTTAAAACAATTTAGATTGTCTAACATAATTAAGTCACAAAGCAGCATGGCATAGGAAGGACTCCGCAATACCTTCACAAGGAAGGATTTGAAACATCTGTAATCCTTTTATAAATGAATTAAATCTGTTGTACATCCTTTTTTGAGGAGGCGGCATACGTGTGAAACATTAAGCAGGACACACACAATGTGATAAGAGTTACGAAGGAAGGTCTCTGTGTTGCAAACATTAGGTTACTGTTTTTTATTTTCTTTACTTGGTAAGATACCAGCTTAGGAAAGGAACTGAACACCATTTGGCATGTACTCACAGACAAATATGAAGATACCAGCTAAAATGGGAATGGGGATACTAACAACATATGTATGTACAAGGCTGTTTTAGCCCAAGGCTGAGAATAATGTGGTCTTTGGACCATGTATAGTGAGGCCACAGTGGGTTAAACCACTATGCTGCAGACTTTGTTGATCGGAAGGTCGGCGGTTTGAATCCACAAATGGGATGAGCTCTCATTGTTAGCCTCAACTAACAACCTGGCAGTTCAAAAACATACAAATGTGAGTAGATCAATAGGCACTGCTTTGATGGGAAGGTAACGGTGCTCCACGCAGTCATGCTGACCACATGACTTAGGAGGCATCTATGGACAACACCAGCTCTTCAGCTTAGAAATGGACATGAGAATCAACCCCCAGAGTCAGACACGGCTAGACGTAATGTCAAGGGGAAACCTTTACCTTTAGCCCTCTCTGTCAGAAGATGCTGGTGCTTCACCAAGCTACAAATCTCATAAGTCTATAGCATTGAGCCATGGCAGTTAAACTGGTGTTAAACCGCATTAATTCTGTAGTGTATATACACCCTGTGAGGGTGGTTACAGAACTAGAAGTAGCGAAAAGATTTCTATTTCTGACATATCAATCTTGAGCTCAGCATCCTTCAAGCAGGTAATAGTTGCACCACCACATTAGGTACCTGGAGAGCAAAACAGTGACAGTTGACTCAAGAAAAAGTCTAAGTCATCCATTCATATATAATAGATGTATTTTATTTGTTCTAGTCTGTGAGATCATGTATCTTATAATAGACTGTGTCCTAAATATGGAGGAGTCAGAAACCTCAAGTGGGTAGTTTAAGAAGACTAGACATTGTTATTTTAGCCAGTCAGGTGGCAGTGAAGCATCAGCAGAAAGATAGGTCTTTTTAAGGCTATGCTGTTATCCCCTGTTAAACCTATACAAAATCTTTAAGCAGTATTCAGAAAATGGCTGAAAATGTATTTCATAAGTGACAGGAACGCCTGATGAGAATAATCCTGGATTTTCACTTATTCAGGGCAAACTTTGAACATTGTTTTGCACAGAAAACACAGCATGTTCTGTACAGGATGAAGTATTTTCTAGGCACATAAATATTGTTTTATCCATAAATATGCTGTCTCTTACACAGAAAAGGTTGTTTTCTGTGCCAAAACGCCAGGTGTGAATTTTTCACACACACACATACAAATCCCAAACTGTTAATAGTTGTTAAAAACCATGCAGTTTTCAAAGACGTCCCCACAGTGGGAAGAAAATTCCTAAAATTGTTTGTCGTCCTTCAAGAACAAGATCAGTAAAGAAGTACATTCCAACCCTATATTCACGAGATACTATTTGATATGTTTTCAGATTTCTATTTTATTTCTTCCACCTCATCCCCTCTTTTGTCCCATTCTAACCTGCAGCCTTTTTCCTTCTCTACTCTTTCTCCTCTATTTAATCAACCATGCATTGGTTTATGTAGAAGTATTCATCAGTGAAACTACCTTTATATGCTTTACAAAGAAGACTAAACTTGTTTCTTCTTCACTGTCATGTGTGTTCATGTTTGAGAAAGACTACATGTGAATGTGAGCAGAATGAAATAGGTTTGTGTAAGTTACTCATACTCCAGTAAATTAAAGTTGAGGATACTTGTACATGGAACTTAACATTGTGGGTATAAAACCCCAGCACCTACTTCTAGATGTAAAGAGGAAAAAAGATTGAGGAGGTAATCGCAGACTAAGAGCCCTTCGACACAGCACCTAAAATGCAGAAATTACTGGGATTAAAAGAGGTTGACTAAATGCTAGCACTAAATCCACACTCATTCGCATTAACAGAGGAAAAACATGTGGCAAAAAGATCCCACTTTCGGCTGGAAAATGTGCATATTCACATGATTGTATAACCCTGTGGTCATGCAAAAATACGATTTCCTTCCCTTCCCCTATGAAGATTGCTTCAGCACCTGCCTACTTTTAACAAGCCCAAAATAGCTGATCAGCTAACTGGGCTATCAAATGGACACACAGCTGGTTTAAAGGAAGCACAAAAAGAGAGCAATTAGAATTCTCTGAAACTCTTTATTTTACAGTTTATAATATTAAACAAAGTTTGCATTAAGAATTGAGGGAAGAGAGAGATAAGAAATGTGCTTGTGTGTACCTTAAGATATTTGCATGTGCACATATAAGTTCCAGCACATAACGGAGTTTTTTTTTTTATAAAAAAACCCTTCTGCTGAATATAGCAGAAGCACATGGGTGTGGTGTGGAACCCGATCCAGGGACTAACAGATTTGTGTGGGGATCTGCAGTCAGGTTCCACGATAGGAAGTTATAGTCCACCCTAAAAGTTTGTTTGGACAGATAGAAAAGCTTATATTTAGGGATTAAAAAAAAGGACATATATAAAGATTAATTCACTGGATTTGTTTCTGAAACCCCCCCCACAATGATTACATTTTCTAGTATAATCAGTTACTGATTTCCATATTGAAGCTGAGTTGTCTTTCCAAGAAGCATAAGTAGTGATTTTTTTAATTCTACTTTATTTATACATTAGTGAATGATTTCATAGTCGTTTAATACATTTTTTCTAGGTATATTGTGTTGGTTTTCTTAGATTATTCTTGCATTGATATTTAGCATCCTTGTGTTTTGTCTTGCAGGTGGAATGTCATTGAAGGAGGTTTTGAAACTGTAGTTAATCCGGAATGTATTTGCAGGACTGATATCAAGAAACACATTTCTCTGTTGTGCCAGTTTTGGTTTATTTCCAAGTTCAGTTCAAATGGCAATATTAACAACAGATGTGCAGGTAAGCTAGCCTTAAAGAGATGGTGGCACTTTGCTTCTTTGGACAAGTTCTAGTGTCCTTTCAGGAGTACCTAATTTTTTGAATCTCTGCATTGCCTTCCTGGGACTCTAGCTATACTTGGACCTATTTCTGTCTAGCTAGATGTCAAATAATATTGTACAAGCCAATATCTGTTTTATTTGAATAGATATTGACACAAGTACTTGTACCAGAAACCAAATCCAGACTGTTTTTTTACCACTTTAGGTTATTCTCATCTGTGTGTAATGATGTGACATTATATTTGCCTAAGCAGTGCAACTTGACTTGCACATGCTCACATTTAATTGCTTCTAAAACCACCAGGACCAATAATCATAAATGTCACATTCATCAGAGGGAACTGCAATTTATTTTCCCACAAAGGAGAAGAATCTGGAGAATATGTGTTTTAGTGCTGCTAAGCAACAAGATCTGGCTAGCAACTTCAGAAGAAATGGGAAACTTGAGCTTCTAGTCAGGAAACATGAAAAGAATGATGTGATGATTGGTGGATCGCTCACTAGAGAAAGATGTTTCGAATCTCACCTAATCTTTCTAAATAACTAGCTAAAGTTTATTCTTTTGGTTTGGCTTACTTTGTCTCGTAGGGATGGAGATAAGACCATCCTGTTGTTTATGTGTGTCCCCTTGGCTCCTTCCTGTCACAGCCGACTTAATAGTTCATTAAGAAAGCATTAATGATGGCATTCAGCTGCATTTCTTTCAAAATAAGCTCCCACATTTAACAGCAAGCTGGGGAGATGAGCTTAAAGACGGAGCCAGGGGAAGGGGAACAGGCGTGTGTTGAGCTATTTTGCAGCAAGCGGGCAGCATTTTATTTCTACCATTATGAATTGTGATTCCAGCAGAAAGGAAATCTCTCCTGCAAGAACATTATTCTGCCCAACTCCCTTGGTACCCTGCTTCGTGAGTTTCAATGCTGTACTTTGTGGTAACTTATTTCACCTTAGACCTCTTTTCTCAGTCTTTGCTTTGCCTGTGATGTTGTTTCTTTCTTCAATGATAATATAACAGTAATTAGGTAATTCAGGCAAAAAATGGAAAATGTTTTTCCATTTTTGGGATGCTTTTGGTCTTATAAACGGCAGCCACATTCACCCAAAACAGAAAGGCGGAGTTCTGATGAATTTTTGATAACCCTGCATGAGCCAAGTATTGTTCTTGCATATGCTTGTTTCCCTTCAGCAAACTAACTGGCTAAACAAATTTAAAATAAGTTTTTAATTCTGTTACAATTCCAAACAAGCCTGCATTTGCAAGCCAAGAACAACCTTACTTGTAAAGGGCATAAACTGGCACCCAAGTTCGGATGGCACACAAAGCAAACTATTTTAATTTGCATGTGTTTGTATTAGTATCTTGCTCATGTTACTGGAAAGAGCCAAGTGGGAATGAATATATTAGATTAAACACTTTGGTAAACAAAAATCGCCCTTATAGTCCCTTTAAGTACTTACAGAATGACCCTTACAGTCCCCAGAACAGCTTATTATGGATCTAAAACTCACACTTTATAGTAGCATATTTCTTTTAGTAACTTGCTCTATCACCCTTTTTTCTGTGTTAAAATTGAAAATGGGAGTTGAAAGACTTTTTTTACTGAGGGAAATGTACAATCACATATACAAAAAAAAAAACCCTGAAAAGAAATCATTTTATTGATCAATCAATTGGCCTTATCAAAAAAGACACTATAAACACAACATATAGTATACATCTACTCTGAGTAAAAATATAAATATACAAGTACAGAGAGAAAAAGTGGGGATGGCCAACTTGCAACCAAATGTAATCTTAAAGGTAAAGGTAAAGGTAGTCCCCTGACATTAAGTCCAGTCATGTCTGACTCTGGGCTGCGGTGCTCATCTCTATTTCTAAGCTGAAGAGCCAGCGTTGTCCGTAGACATCTCCAAGGTCATGTGGCCGGCATGACTGCATGGAGCGCCATTACTTTCCCTTCGGAGCGGTACCTATTGATCTACTCACATTTGCATGTTTTCGAACTGCTAGGTTGGCAGAAGCTGGGGCTGACAGCGGAAGCTCACGCCGCTCCCCGGAATCGAACCTGCGGCCTTTCGATCAACAAGCTCAGCAGCTCAGTGCTTTAACCCACTGCGCCATCTTAGGTTGTGCTATTTAAAAATGTTTTAACTGCTTTAAAATATCTAGTTTTAAGTGGTAACTATTTAATATAATGTTATGCTCTTTTAATTATTTATTGCTTGAAACAGATTTTATAGTAAGCCACCTCGAGATCTTCAAATACAGGGCAAGATGTAAATATTATTTAATGAACTAAATTACATGCAGTAGCATACAGGCTATTAATACTGTCATTTGACAACCCAGGATTCCTGGGTTGAAGGGAAATACAAGCACAGTAAAAGCATTCTAATAGAATCATAGAGTTGGAAGAGACCACAAGGGGTAGCCAGGCAAAACCCCTGACATGCAGGAAAAACACAATCATAGCACCCCTGAAAGCTGGCCCTTGAGTCTCTGCTTAAAAACCTCCAGAGAAGTTGATTCCAGGCAGCATATTCCACCACTGACTAGCTCATTCTATCAGAAAATTCTTCCTAATGTTTAGGTGTACTCTCGCTTCCTGCCATTTAGATCCATTGCTCCATGCCTTAGCCTTTAGAGTAGCAGAAAATAAGCTTGCCCCTCCTCAGTGTGTTATCCTTTCAAATATTTAAATATGGCTATCATGTCTCCTCTCAGCCTTCTTTTCTCCAAGTTAATGCTCAGCCCCCTAAGGACATCATCACATGCTCCGTGGTGAATCAGCAGGGCAATTCTGGTACCCTGCCTTGCCTGCAGCTAACATTTCCCCATCCTATGTGGGGAAGTGTCACCATGTGGCTTGGCCCCATGCCCCATGGTGGTCTATGGGACATGGGAAGCCTCCCGTATTCTGAAAGAAGCCTCCTGACATGCTGCCAAGATGTTTCTTCCATGGAGACCTGCTGGAAGTTGCCATTCATTGTGTGATGGCATACAGGAGGCTCAGAGGAGAAAGTGTCCTGGCAGCATCCTAGGACACTCATTTCTGCCCATATGATGAGGTGGTTGGTTGCTCCTCATAGAGCCTGGCTTCCAGATATTTGACCATTTTAGTCATCCTTCTCTGGACACACCCCAATTTGTCAATATCCCTCTTGAATTGTGGTGTCCAGGACTGGACACAATATTCCAGCTGAGGTCTCACCAAAGCAGAATACTGTGGGATTGTTACTTCCCTCAATCTAGACTCTATTCTCCTATTGATGTAGCTTCTTCCTTCACCCCAATTTCCCCACATTTTCAGTTGTGATCTAAAACATGACCACGGGGAAGATAAGAACAGAGTTCATGTGAACATGCCATTGCAGATTTAGATGGATTTCTACCAATGCATGTCTTCTGTTCTCACCTCGTCTGCATATGCCATGTTAGGCAAATGAAAGGAAACAAAAGGCAAGTTCATGAAGCAAAGAAATGTGTTTGTTCTGGCCTTTTCAGATGCGGCAGACATATTTCCCTTCTGGCTATTTGCATTTTTTTAAGGGAGAATTATCAGCAAAACATCAACAAGAACTGTGACTTTAACAAAATGGCCTCAACTGTCCTCATTGCCATGAAAGCTGGCAATTCATTCCTGTGGCTTGTGAGCAGAAGATGCTAATGAACAGATGAAAAGCAATTTACTCAGACAAGCTTGTTCTTTTTCTTTTGATCTCATATCCTGCAACTTGTTTCCTCACTGACTATCTTTGAGGCTCTGCGGGCAAATGAAAAAGAAAAGAAAAAAAGAAAAGAAAATGAGAAGAAAACAGCCCATCTAGAGCTTCTAACAGTATTTTTGTTGTCTTGTTGACCTTAGCTTCACCCGAGTGTGTCATGCTATGATTTTTCTTCTGAAATTGATAATATTTCATAACATTATGTAGTCTTTCACTGGTAATGTTGGATTTCTGTATGTCCAGGAGAGACGGAAAAGTGAACAAAGTTTAGATCTTTTAATTTAGAACTGGACTTCAATCCTTGCAATTCTAAAACCAAAGAGTGCATGATTCCTGAACTAAAATTGCTGGAACTAGGCTGTCAAAAATAAATATTCTCCAAGGGCTCTTCTACCTCTGTTCCATAATGTTGGATCCATTTGATATATGGACACTGGATAGGGCCCAGTTGGAACTTAACCCAATAAGAGGCAGGAGAGAGCCTCAACACAGTTTGGCATCACTGGGCAGCCACCCTAGATGTCAGGCACAGGAAGAGCATGCTGAGGGAGGAGAGGAGGAAAGACCTCTCCTCTCACTTTTCTTTCCCAGAGCTTGCTGTCACTCTGCTTGACATCCAAGCAAGTACTAGGAGAAAAGTAGGTGGTGTGTTATAGCTGAAATACTGCCATGACAAAGAGAGGGGGAAAAGGGAGACTGTCATCTGAATCTCCAGGACATCCGAGCCTGGGGAACACAGGTTAGCAGTCAGGACAGTTGATATTGGTTGAGGTTGGAAACCAATGCAACTGTCCTCACAGCCCCTAGGCCAGGAGAAAGCCCAACTTAGGTGTTCCTGAATCAGCCTCATGGCCTAAATCATTAGTGTACATGTGTCCCAAGATACCTGGCCATTCTGATCTTCTTGTTTCCTCTCCTTGTTGCTGTGCCTGATCCAAGATATTTGGGTATATCAGAAATGAGCTTGTATCTCTTTTGATCATGATTTTTTGGCCAATTCACAGTAAAAAACAAGAGTTCTAGGGGGATCTGCAGGCAAGAAAAGGGCAACTGCCATCTTACTAGGGCATTTACTTTGTGATTTGATACAGATTTGATGGTTCGATATAGTCTGGAAGTCATGAATGTTTTTTAAAAATTGGGAGTGCTTTGGGGAGCATTGGGAGGCCACTGGGAGGATGTGTGTGTGTGTGTGTGGTGGGAGGGGGTTTCAAACCCACAGAAGTCCATGGACTGCAATTTCCTAACCCATTGTGATATCATAAAATGACAAATTGTTAATTATTTAATGCAAATTTAAAATATATTTATTTTATTGTTTTTATTTTCTGGAAGGAGAGAGAAATTTGGGAAACATACCTTAACAAAATAACTATTTATTTATTTATTTATTTATCGTGTCAGGAGTGAACGAAACAGTTGTACTGTATTTTTAAAAAACCACACCAAGTTTGCAAACTTGGCATTCTATTAAATGTCCTTTGACCAGTAGCTGGTCACTTGGAGTGCCTCTGGTGTTGCTATAAGAAGGTCCTCCATTCTGCATGTGGCAGGGCTCAGGTTGGAGCCCCCGGTGGGGCAGTGGGTTAAACCCCTGTGCCGACAGGACTAAAGACTGACAGGTCGCAGGTTCGAATCCAGGGAAAGGTGGATGAGCTCCCTCTATCAGCTCCAGCTCCTCATACGGGGACATGAGAGAAGCCTCCCACAAGGATGATAAAAACATCAAATCATCTGGGCGTCCCCTGGGCAACGTCCTTGCAGACGGCCAATTCTCTCACACCAGAAGCGACTTGCAGTTTCTCAAGTTGCTCCTGACATGCCAAAAAAAGGTTCAGGTTGCATTGTAGTAGGTGGTCTATGGTTTGCTCCTCTCCACACTCGCATGCCACAGATTCCACTTTGTAGCCCCATTTCTTAAGGTTTGCTCTGCATCTTGTGTTGCCAGAGTGCAGTCTGTTCAGTGCCTTTAAAGTCACGCAGTTTTCTGTGTGCCCAGGAGGGAGCCTCTCATTTGGTATCAGCCATTGATTGAGGTTCTGGGTTTTAGCCTGCCACTTTTGGACTCTCACTTGCTGAGGTGTTCCAGCGAGTGTCTCTGTAGATCTTAGAAAACAATTTCTTGATTTAAGTCATTGGCATGCTGGCTGATATCCAAACAGGGGATGGGCCAGAGATGTCACTGCTTTGGTCCTTTCACTATTGGCTGGTACTCCCCAGTGGATGTCAGGTGGTGCAATACCGGCTAAACTGTTTAGCAAAATAACTAAAATTGATATGGTGGGCAAAAGTACTTTGATCTGTCAGAGTGGTGATCATTAGCTTCTCTGACTCTGACAAAAAGTAGATTGTGCATTTTCTCTGAAAAATGACAGGAGTAAGAGTAAGAAAAAACCCCCAGTAACTTTCCTATCCTCTTCTCCCTCTTTGATGTGATGTATGGGCCCTTCTGGAGCCCCCGGTGGCGCAGTGGGTTAAAGTTTTGAGCTGCTGAGCTTGTTGATCGAAAGGTCGCAGGTTCGATTCCGGGGAGCGGCGTGAGCTTCCTCTGTCAGCCCTAGCTTCTGCCAACCTAGCAGTTCGAAAACATGGAAATGTGAGTAGATCAATAGGTACCGCTCCGGTGGGAAGGTAACGGCGCTCCATGCAGTCATGCCGGCCACATGACCTTGGAGGTGTCTACGGACAACGCTGGCTCTTCGGCTTAGAAATGGAGATGAGCACCACACCCCAGAGTCAGACATGACTGGACTTAATGTCAGGGGACTACCTTTACCTTTTATGGGCCCTTCTACACTTAACTAAAACCCAAGAGGAACTGGGTTTAAAAAACCCTGTTTCCTCCTGGGTTTCAATCCCCACCCCCTCCCATAACTCTGGGTTTTTTCTTGTGGGGGAGGGGAGGGGGCTAGATGCCAACCCCCAGCTCCCCCAAAAAAGAACTAACTGGAGTCTTAACTACACAGTCCTCCTGATGCTTGAAAATGACACGTCAGCAAGTGGAGTGGATTTTTGGCCTTTGTAGAAGGGGCCTAAGTTTGGACACAGAGAAATAGATGCAAGAGAAGTGATAATTTAATGACATCCTGTTAGGGATGGTTTCAGTAGATAATTATATTATTTCTTCTTACAAGTAATTTTCCAGGTCCTGCATCATCTATAGTTGCTTCGATGCCCTCCCCACCACTTTCCTAACATCTCTTATAAAAACCCCACTGCATTCTTAATATTTGCTGCTCCTCTTTTAGATTTTTACTATTTACTCAAAAGGTTTGTATTTGTTCAGAACAAGTTGTTTTCTGCAGAAATAAATGCTGTAGCTTGGGACTTAATCTGTGTAAAATTTGCTTGTGGTCAATTTGCATTAAAATATATGTTTTTTTTAGGGGGGTTGAAGGAAACAGCTTTTTCTATGTAGAAAAAAATCTGCATTTTGTTCAGAAAGGTGCTTTTCTGCATTACAGAATGATGTCTGACTTTTTTTTTGCAGAATAGGTCCTGAACTATGAAAACAACTTCAAAAAAACAGCATAATTTTCAAGGACTTACCTACAGTGAGAATAAGATTGGTGAAATGGTTCATGGATTACTTAGAGAAGAATTACATCCTTAGCAATGGTCAGTAGAGGAAAACCTATTCCTAGCACATTGAAAAAGAGTTAATTTATTTCATTCTTTTACAGTCATAAGGTATCATTATTCCACTCTTGCTACTGCAAAAGGGGGCAAATTGCAAGTAACAGGTTGCTTCTAATGTTTTACTTCCACCTCTAAGCTCTGCGTATCCCAGTGTTGTAAATAGGCATTTAAAAGTGTTGTGGGAGATAGGAGTTTACCACCTGGATTCTTTGGGCAATGAAATTTATTTGACTGGCACACTTGTTGGCTCCATAATATCTGCTGAAACTTTAATAGCTGTGACCTGTTTACTCCCATCTTTGGGTGCTTGCCTCTTTATTTCCTTCCAGGAGCAAGCAACCAATTTTCTGAATGTGAGCTCATTTGGGAGGTGGATTAAACAAGGCTCTTCCCTCCCTTTTGCTGATCTCTCTATTCATTGCTTGCCACAAAACACTTGCATTAAGTGTGGCATATGGTTTCTGTTTCCCCCTCTCTTTTTTTTAATACAATTTATTTTGTGCTGCACTGTTTAGCCTTTCTCGTATAGGATTGGTTTCATTTGTAGCCATTTGTTATGCTAGATAACTTCAAAAAGTTGTTGGGTATTGATTCACTGCAGTCAAGGCCCCCAAACCAGTCTGCTTCCAACACAAGCATTGATCAAATATCAATTATTTTTTTTCACTCTGAGCCTACGGAACATCTTAAATTGATTCTGGATTTATCTGCAATGTGCTAAAGGCTTTGACCCCAATTTTTCTGTTTGGGGCCTTTTATCTTGGGCCTTCAGAGCTATTTTGTTCCTTCCGAAATGGGCTGCTTTCTCACTGCACTCTCCCCCTTTTTCCCAAAGTGTGTTTTCTTTGGCACGAAGTCTTCTTTCGGTGCTTTAAATCCAAAACAAAGCTTAATGAGATAATTAAATAGATGCCTCTTGCAAAATAATTTAAGCTGTACCTGAAAATAAGAGCTGACAACACTTGGATTTATTTGGGAGACCCATTTTTGCAGTTGTAGGCTGTGATCCTCCAAATGTGATATAAATTTTAATTAGGGGAACTAAGCTGTTGGTAAAAAATAGTTGTAGAGCAGAATTGATATCCAGCTATTTAAATATTTCATCACGCCTAGTCCTCCCTCTCTGCCTTAAACTCTTTTTGTGAGTTTACTGGAATCATACATATTTAGGGAAGAAATGAACCAAATTAGCCACCTATTCCTTGTGTATATGTGTGTAAATGGCAATGTTAAAATGGCTCCAGTGTACCCCCACCCCGCAATTTAATCAGGCCAGAAAGGAAAGGAAAAGAAATACATAATGTATAGATATACATTATCCAGAATAGCAATTCCACAGACAGATTGCTCTGTCACAAGGTCTATCAGGACAGCTGGCAGAAGAGAGTTCTGCTGGTAGAAGAACATTTATGTTGCTCTGTTGGCGGAAGATGCTCCTGTGCAATTCTAATCTTTTTGAGCCTGTGTATCTTTGAGTTAGGAATACCTCACCCAAGATCTGTCTGCTGGAAGTGAATTAAGACTTTTTTACCATGTTAAGTCAGTGCATGTATAAACCTGTGCATCAATGAAAAAAGTTTCAATACCCATTAGTAAATTGGGGGGGGGGGTCATTTCTAAAGTGTTTTGAAATATCATAAAGGGTCCGTATCATAACCATGACAATATAATGAAATGTTAATTACTTTTTTCTTGTATAGTTGTGCAAGTGGGGAAGCTTCTAAAGCTCCTTTCTTCCTCATATTTAGAGCTATTGAGAATAAACTTGCTAAAATGGTAGAACACATTTACCACTGTTACCCCCCAAGTTTTGGAATGTTTCACACATCCACTGATTTTGGGGAATTTAAAGTTTTTAATGAACATTTTTTTTAAAAAAACTACAAGAGCTATCTCTTTGAATTTCTGTTTTCAATGATACAACATAACCAGGGCATCATGTTCCCCAAATTTCAGAAAGATTTGCACATTCACTGATTTTTAGGGAATTTTAACCGACATAAACTTAATAGTACTATTTCATTAGAAGACCCCAGGGGGCATCCATCCAACCCTCTTCTGCCAGGCAGGAAAAGCAAGCACAGCCAAAGAACCCCAACAGATGCCCACCCATCTTTATTGTGATTTCTCTTTCATCTGTTTGTTTGATTTAATGTTCTGATTGTAAGTGTGATCGATATCATGTATATTGTTTTCTCGTGTTTTAAGCCACCCTGTGTCCCTTTGGGGAGAGGGGTGGGGGTGGGATATAAATAAATCATCATCATCATCATCATCATCATCCAGCCTTTGAAACAACAACAACAACAACAACAACAACAATAGGAAACTTACTAGGTAAACTTTGGAGTTACTGCCTTTCAACTTTGCCTACCTCACAGGGTTGATTCAAGTCCCAACAATCTCCCTTTACTGCTAAATCCCTTTAGAGAATGCAGGCATGTAGCCGGGGGGCTTGAGGGGCTTCAGCCCCCCCCAAAATTCTCATGGTGGTTCGCGAAAAGGCCTTACTGGTGCATTATTTAAACTGTTATGTTATTCATATCATGATCTGATCACCAAGCTTACTAGGCTAGACCCTCTTTCCCTCAGACTCCCCCCCCGAAACTCAGCCCCCCCCGAAACCCCCTGAAAAAAATTAGCCCCCCCCCGAAACAAAATCCTGGCTACGGGCCTGAGAGAATGAATAGCAAAACTTTCAGGGAGGAATTCTGGGAAATGTAGTTTGGGAAGGCAAGGACCCCTGTGGCAGAGAATTCAAAAGGCCCAGCCCTAAACTACATTTCTCACTTCAGAATACCCAGACCTTCCAGTGTTAAAGCCTCAATGTGAGTGTAGTCCCTGTGAGTGTGTTTCTCCCTGGGCCGGCCATGTGACAGAGGGGCTTCTTCCTTGCCCAGCCATCCAGCCAGGAATCCACCCTCTCTCTCCCACCCATCCTGGGCCCCCCTCACTGCCCCCTTTGAGGAAAGAGCAGGGATTCTTCCTCCACTCTGGCCTCGCCACCCTTCTCCGGGTCTTTTTTTGGGGGGGGGGGACACCAAACCTAGCACTTTTTGGGGTGAAGAAGCGCCAGCAACAGAAACCTGGAATCATTAATGAGACTTACATAACTCTTCCAAGAAGTCATAGGTCAATGTTTTGAATCTTACATTTTGTGCATGGGCACTCCTTTCATATCTTAATATTGTGCAGTATGTACAAAGCTTACAAAATAGATAGGACAAATGTGACACAAATTAAGTTTTGCACAGCCCTAACACACAAACATGCATGCACACACACACATGCACATACAACTATGATACTGAGATACCAGGAATTAATGGACTGGTAGAAATGGGAGAAGCAAAATTTAGCTTGATTTTTTAAAAAGTTATAAATAATGTTTATTAAATTACTATAGGCTTGTAAATGTAAGTATTTTATGATGTTGATACAGCCTGCTGTACATTAACAGTGTTAGTGAATTGAAAACAGGCTATAAACTGAAAAAGGGCTTTGATTCTATGAAGACGTTTTTACTACCTATTTTGTAACCTTTAGATAGAGTGAGGGGTCCAAGGAAGGCAAAGATGTTGTTAGTTCATCCTAGCAAATTAAATCAATCTGAGTAAAAACATCTTGGAAAAAAAAGCAATAAGACAACTTTATCCTTGGCTTGAATCTTTTTGTTCAGTAACAACAGCAAGGGTTTAAAGTAAATTGTCCATTAAAGCACCATCACATCTTTTGACAAATTGCATCAAACCATTTTATTCCACTGAGGGGGATGCAAACTTGACTATTATTGTGTTTTTCTGTCTTACATACAGGCTGACTGAACCTGAGGTCTAAAATGCTTTTAGATACAATGTAAGAAAAGCCCACAGAGGTTAGCTCAGGTCAAGTTGAGTTGAAGTCATGACATCGAAAGCAAGTTGCGTACTTTCTCAGATGACAAGACAGTCAAATTGTTCTTTCACCCACATAATCCATTGTTTTTAGAAACAACACACATTTTTTAAACAAACAAACAATAAGAAATAAAAGCTGCAAAAGGCTAGTCAAATACACTGGCAATTGATGGTAAGTTTTAAATTTCTCCAGAAAAATGGTAAATGATATATATATTAGGGCTGGGCGGTTTCGTTCGTTAATTTTGTATATCGTTTTTTCCCGTTAATTTCCCATATACGAAACGATATCAAACTTTTTTCCAAACTCGGAAGTGTATTTTCAAAATCGAAACAGCATGCGCCAAATATTTTTGTATTTCCGTCCATTTCGGAAATACGTAAGATGATGCTTGCTGGGAGCTCTCCTCTCTCTCCTCTCCTTAGCCAGTCAGAGCCTGAAAGAGGAGGAGGAGGAGGAGGAGGAGAGGGCGGGGAAGGCGCCGGCTGAGCAAGCGAGCGAGAGGGCGAGCGACCCTCAGCGGGAAGGCGGCCCCGTCCCTCCTTCCTCACCTTTGCGGTGGGTGGGCCCGACTCGGCAGCAGCGCTTGAGGGCCCGCCAGAGTGAGTGCCTGCCTTCCCTCCTTTCCCTTCCTCTTTTCTTTCTTCTCCTTTCCCTCCTCTTGGTGGAGAGAGAAAGAGAGAGAGAGAGAGCCCGCAGGACTCAGGAGGGTGGGACGGAGCTGGGAGCAGCGGGGAGGCTCAGTCTGTTTGCCCTGTGGCTCTTTTTGGCAAGCATTTTCTGCCAAATTTTTTTATTATTAAAAAAAATTAATAATTAAATTAAAAAATATTGAAAAAATATTGAAAAAAATTCGTTGATGCTTTGCGCATGCGCAACCGCGGGTGCCATCTTTACAAAACGTTTTGTAAATATTAACGAAATTTCGTAAATACCAAACTTTTTTTATGGAAAATTTCGGATATATTTTTAAATACAAAACGCTGAGGCACCCTAAAAACGAAACGATATTAGAAACAAATTTTTCCGTTGTTACCCAGGCCTAATATATATGTATAGTGTTTCACTGATTTTTTTCTCTTCCTCTAAAAAGCAACATGGTTGGATCAAACATCTATGAACAACTGGTGGCCACTGGACTGCAAATTCTCCATATTTACCCTGCAGTATTTCACATCCAGGTCAATTACTATGACCACAATTGCATGGCATGGAAAGCTGAGGAATTAAGAAAATAGAGGTGTTTTTTTACACTCAGTAAATAGGTAAATCCACTCATGATGTTATTGCACGTTAATGGAGCTATCCAAGGTGCTGAACCAACTTGGTTTAAGCACCTTGGATAGCTTCTTTCAAGTTCAAACTAAAAGTTGGAATAACAGAACCAACATTTCCCCGCAGGAACTCATGGTTGCCCTGTGTTATTGGTAATAAACAATGTTGTTGTGTATATTTTCTGATTGCTCCCACTATTTTTTTTTGCACAGAATGAGTCCTTAAACTACAAAGATTACATCAGTATGGGATTCTTCTTGTCAGGATGTCTTGACACTACCCCCCCCCCCCCCCCCCACACACACACACACACAAAAGTATGTCCTTCAATCAGTTTTTAATGTTTTCAGATTTTTTTCCCCCATCTCTGTGTGCAGCCACCAACAAATAGAAAAAAGAGAAAAAACATTGAAGGGGAAAACTCTAGCTTTATCTTTGCTTATCTGACAGCTGCCATGAAAAGAAAGCAAACGAGAAAAACCACAGGGTATTTTTCCACATCTGCTTTAGCTAATAAATAATAAGTATTATTGGAAATGTATTGTCTGCAAACTGCAATTGTGTTTATCAAGTCTTCATCTAAGTGACTAAGAATGAGCATGAGAAATCGACCACAAAAGAATATAAAGTTCTTTAATAGCTATATATGTTTACCGAATCAGTAATGCACCTGCTAGAGAGTGAAAAAGGAATATTAAAAAACTCCTGCTCAATCAATCTTAAAATTAATACATGTCTCCAATTCCCACTTCCATCATCTTCCCACCATTGCTTTATATTAAATAACAAGTCAGTTATTCCCATCCATAAGGGAACTTGTGCGTAGTTTGGTAATGCTTCTCTTTATGTGGGCTTATTTGTATGTATTGACGGAAATGTGTTGATACAGGAAAAATGCATCATTTTAGTTGTGCCTATACATTTCTGTACAATTCAAGAAGAAAGGGGGAAAAGAATAGTGTGAACTCTTTCATTCATAAGTCTTGCAGCTCATGGATTGGAGGAAAAAAATACACAAACAAATGAATAATCTCTTTTTTATGAGTAGATTCTTTATTGGTCTGAGATGATTCATTTGGAAAATTTTTCATGGGAAACAGACCTTTGCCGTTTTGAAAAAAGAAATCATCTCCAGAGAAAAAACTGGAAAATTGTAACTGGAATTCAACTGAGACAGGGTGCAGTGTGAACAGCCTGGAGGGAATATATAATATTATTCCTCTGATTTAGGACTAAACTACCTGCTACTTGAAAAACACAGCATGCAACTGAATCACATTTTCTTTCCTGAGATTCATACTGTGATCATCATCTTTTAGAAATGTATTAGTTTTCTCTGTATCCCCACTTGTATTTCACTATATCTAAAAAGATATTAGAAGGACACTGCCAGCCTTAAGTGTTTTCTTTCATCCAAATAAAACTAAACCAGATAGGGCTGTCCCACAAACCTTTGCCCACTGAAAGAAGTGAAGAGCACAAAAGAGCATTATGTTTCAGCCCCAAGTAGAACCTAGGTTGTCACTCTCCTGTTATGTGATAATAAGGGAACAGCCAGCAATTCATGAAATATTTACTATTGGAACTAAGACTGTTGGGATGTTTAAAGGAAATAACCTCTGGCTCTCTGACATATGTGACTCAGAAATTGCTTATTTGTGGCAAAAATTCTGAATTACCAGCTATTCACAGGCAGCTAGGAAAGGATCGGAGAGGAGCCAGAATGCACAATGTTTGTAAGATATGGAGAAGCACATTTCCTTTCAAGAAATCTGGGGCAAGATGTTGGGTAGGGTGAGGAGTGGAAAAGAGATTCTAGGAATATGATGGTACATACATAGGGAGGAAGGCCCCATTTTGGAAATGTAATGTTGAATCAGAAAATTTAAAATACAGGAAGGCAAAGTACAGTCTGTGGCCTGCATGTGACTTTCAGGGGTGTTTTTCCAACTCTGGAAAAATAACTGGGAAATAACTGTTTTCCTACACACCTAACTTCTGCAAAAGCCGAGGGCTGATTATATTCCAAACTGTCCTGTAAAAGGTGTTGGTGCATTTTTGTCCAAATTTAGGATGCTTTGACCATTTCTGGTCCAAGCGATGCTTAAAAAACACTCCATTAAATGAACTGGAAATGTTTTCCCATCACTTCCTGGTTTAATAAAGGCCTGTTCCCCCCCCCTCCCCCATAAATATTGAGTGTGGGAATTTTCTGTCATTCTAGCTTCACACAATTGTCCATTTTTTCATTAAAGGTTTATAAAACCTTTCTATCAGAAAGTATTGCCTACAAATTGCATACATCCCCTAAGACTAACATTTGGAGCTCCCATTTTCCTCATCACATTCTGTCTCCCCTAATAATTAGATGGTTCAATTTGGGTATGTTAAAATGGTAAATTGGAATATGAATGGTCTGAAACTTTATTGTTATTTTCCCCATTAGATATTGTGATATAAAAGTGGAAATTTTCATGAAATGGCAGGGCAAAAATAGAGGCAAAAAGAATGAAAGATTTAACACACACATATATTTCCTCCCTTCTATTCTTACTCTATTTCTATTCATAGTGCAATTAAAATAGCCATTGGGCAAACTGTGACTTTCACTGACCAACTTTTGCAGAATTGTGATTTGATCAATCTCACTGATTGATAGGAGATGGGTGGAAATATCATGTGCCCATGTCCTAATAGCAAACGGAATAGTCTTCCTTCTTGCCAAGTGGCTTACACCCAGTAAAATATATTGGTATTGCCCATGTGTCAGGCTGGGGGATGCTACTTCCTGTATAAGTCGAGAAATTTTAGTGAAAAAAAAATCAATCCATAAAACCTGAGTTGACATATCCACAGACCAGAGTAAGTACTGCATCTTATCTCATAACACAAAAAAAAAAAACCCATCCCCTTCTCTGAGTGAAGGGGCAAAAGGTGAAAATGTAATCCATTCTGGGAGAACCTAATAGAAGCACCACCCCCTCTGTTTTGTCTGCTATTAGGCTGCTTCTGTCTTTTTTGAATGCTTGGATGAGAAAATGGCAGTGATAGTGGCCATGGGCCAGGTGACTGCTGCTTCCCCTCCACCCAAGATAGTACTGGCACTCTCCTGCTGTGAAGCCTCTAAGGATGAGGAAGGGGATTTTCTGTTTGAGCCTGGTGTTTTTGTGGGGGAATGTGAAAATGTTTTTTGAGATGATGGGAATGTTTTGGGTAGATCAGTTGTCTGGGAAACAGGCAGTGATTCTCATGAGAAGTGACCGAGGATTGACTCTGAAAGGAATGTGGAGGAGACAGGAGGGTTACAGATAACCAGCTTTACAGCTCAGAAGGGATAGTGCAAAACAGAGACAAATTCATTGTTCTCAGAGGCTGAAAGATAAACAAAGGGAACCCAGGTGTGAGAAATAATGATGTCATGGGCAAGTGGAAGTATTCTTAAGGAATTGGAATCAATGTTCATTGGGGAGATTAATGTTGGATTTGCATGTGTCAAGTTGCCTGTCTTGGGAGCTCTGAGTTAGGAATTCCATTCTTGAGTCTGTAGCTTGTTTTCCTGTTTAAATTACATGTCTCCTGTTTGGATAACAAATCTTGTTTCAAGTATCAAGCCTTTGGATTATAGTCATGTCTATGTTTTCAAGCTTTTGGAAATAGTTCTAGTTTAAGTGCAACAACCCTTGGATTACTATTTCTTGCTTTTGCCTTCGGTGATTTGTGGATTTTATATTCAGAGCTGGTCATCGCTTTTTGTTAAGCTCATGGAAATCTAGCTCATGGATGTAACTCTGAATCTGCTTTTGCATACTGGGTTTTGCTGGTATCTTAGTGAATGTTTAGTTTGTTTGTCTTGGACACTATTCTGGAAATTTTTTATATTAGATATTTTTTTTCTTAATAAACGTATTATTGTTGTTGATGATATGTGTGGTGCTTGGGTAAAAAAGGGATAAAGCAGGTGGCTGGGCTGCAACACCTTTGTTCACAGAATGACTCTTAACGTATATCCACAAGTCATATTAAAAGCTATAAGTTTGGCCCCAAAACCATCCTTGACTTATACATGAAATCAGGTTGTCAATAGCTATATGTGGTACATGCCATAAAGTTGTTAGATAACAAAGTAGTACATGTAGAATTTTAGCCATTATGATTTAATAGCTTTTAAAAATGGTGAGTTGTAGCAACATTGGCAATCATACTGGCAGTTTTATTAAGAGTTTCATATTTTGACTGTAAAGTAATGATTGACAGAGTTCAGGCTTGTGGGATATACTTTCTGATCTGTTTGAATTCTGAAATCCACTGAATGGATGAGGCAGAAAAGTGGTTCAAAAGTGGAGGAACACAGGAAAAAAACTAAAAAATAAGGTCATTCCTGGCCAAATGCTCAGTCTAGAGAATTGCGATGAATCGAGTTCACAACCCTTTTACACCTACACCCATTTCTATCCTTGATGCTATTTTTCAACAATCTGATTTTATAGCAGTAAGAAAGATGCCTAAATACCCTGAGGGCAGTAGATCCAATCTCATCTTAGAAGCTAAACAAGGTCAGACCTAGTTAGTGCTTGGAAGAAAATCCACCAGGGAATATCAGGTGCTGTAGGCTATGTTCAGCGGCAGGTCAAAGTTAACCACCTTTGAGTATTCCTTGACTTTAAAAACCCTATGAAATCAGTAGGGTCATGAAATGTCAACAGATAACTTGAAGGCATACAATTGATGTAGAGATGCCTTTTTAGTTGCTTGTATTGTTAGTAATTGGGAACTTGGAATTCTTGCTGACCTATTGCAAATTGCCAAGAGATGTATTCTAAGCACCAGACCAATATATTGTTAGCCAGGTCAACACTATCCAAAGCCATTCAAGCATTTTCTTTAGCATTTGAGTCTGAAGAGTTCATAAATATATATTTCTGTTTCTGCCAGTAAAACAAACCAACCAATTAGTGGTAACAAATTTAAAAACTAACAATTTGCCATCTTTCATGGCATTCCAAATATGCTCACTTTGCCTTATGGTAGGGCTGGTGGTGCCTTCAAGTAGATTCCAAACGGTTATTTGTCTAGTCTCTCCCAACTTTGCAGTAAAAGTCCTGCTTCAAAGAAACAATAACAACAACAACTTTATTTTATTTCTTACCCTCGTGGCTCTAGACAGGTTAAAACATAGCTAAAACACATATAATAATCTAAAACAATTCTACAAAATACACTTATTAATTTTTTCTTCAAAATACATATTAAAATACACAGAACAAAGATTAAACATAAGATACCAGTTTAAAATTCATCATTAAAATTAATTGGGTATGCCTGCCAGAAGAGATAAAACTGGAGTTTCCATACTTATACAGTTCAGAAGGGTAGCCCAATGTAAAGTGCATTGCTGAAGTCAAATCTTGAGGTTACCAGCATATGCACTGCAATTTTTAGGTCCTCCAGATCTAGGATGGGAGTGCAGCTGGTGTATCAGATGAAGCCAATAGTAAGCAGTAGTCCTGACTGTTGCATCTAGATCAGATCGACGACTTCCCTTCTAGCGTTTAGGAAAAAACTAAAGACCTGGATGTGGGACCAAGCTTTTGGCCATGCTGACAACTAACTAAAGGACCTGTCGATAGACAAGGACAATGGAATGGAATGGATATATGGACTCTGATATATGGACTCTGACATGAGATAGTTTTTATGATTTTATTAGGTATTGATGTTTTATTTTAATTGTTGAATTGTTATATTTTGTATTGTTTGTTGTGTGATTTGGGCATCTAATTGTGCCTTCCCTGTAAGCCGCCCTGAGTCCCCCCCCGGGGTGAGAAGGGCGGGGTATAAGTAGATGAAATAAATAAATAAATCTATCTTGGCTGACATTTGGAGAGATAGATCGAGGAATACTCCCAAGATGCGAACACAGCCTTTCAGGGGAAGTGTAATTCCATCCAGAACTGGTTGACATACTTCCACCTCAAGATTAGGAACCTTGATGGCAGCACATCTGTTTTGTCTGGATCCAGTTTCAATTTGTTTTTCCTCATCCAGGCATTACCTCCTCCAGGCATTAATTAAGGGGAGACACAATATCCTCAGTTAAGGCTGATAACACCCCCACCCCATACGTACAGATGATTTCTCTCACCAGTTTCTCTCACCAAAAAACATTGGGGATAGAATAGCACCTTGTGGGATGCCACATAACAGCTCCGTTTTTGAGGAGCAGCTATCCCCTAACACCACCATCTGGAACCACTGTAACACAGTGCCTTCGATTCTCAGCCTCTCCAGGCGTTCCAGGGGGATGCCATGGTCAATAGTATCAAAACTGTTGAGCAGTCTAGAAGCACCAGTAGAGACTCACATCCTTTGTCAGTGTTAAGACAATCATCTACTAAGGTGACTACAGCAGTCTCAACTCTGTATCCTGCTTGACCCTGTTCAAAATGGGTCAAGGAAGTGTGTGTCATCCAAGTCTGCTTGAAGTTGGAGGGCAACCGTCTTCTCAATCATTTTGTTCAAAAAGGTAGGTTAGAGACTGGGTTGTAATTATTAAGGTCCAGGGGATCTAGAGAGGGGCTTTTTTAATGAGAGGTTGAACTACTGCTTCTTTTAAACAGGATGGAAAATTCCTCTCCCTGAGAGATGTGTTAATTATTTGTTGTATTTGAGATCAAATTGCATCTTCTCCCTGGATGACCAGCCAAGAAAGCAGGTTGTCTTCTTTACTTACCCCAGCAGCTTGAGAATACTTCTTGGCCCAGTGGCACTCCACTAGTCACTTCTTTCCAGGTTGAAAATGAACCATTGGCGAGCTCTCTGCGTTTGGGTTTGACCAATTACAGATCTACCTAATACTAGGATTGCCTAGCCCACATTTGACTACTTTGTTTACAAGGTCATGGGGGACCTCGTCGAAAGCCATCCACAGCATTCTCTGCATCTACCAAGCTTGTAACTCTATTGTGCTTACTACAGGCATGTTTTTTTGCCCTCACACCCTAGGACTTCAATAGGGTGTCATCAAAGAAGGATTTAAAGACAGAATAAAGAAATTCTATTGAACTAGCCACTTATTTTATTTAGCCAGTAAAACAATAGCCTTTTTTGAAAATATTTAATTTACTAGATGGATTGGAATAGAAACAATACCATTGTAAGTGGAAAGGAAGCAAGAAGAATTGTTCATCTGGGCAAAGTGCCTCCTATTATTAAATACACAGAGTAAATATTTTAATATTTTAATAATAAAATTATTACAATATTAAAATATTTACTCTGTCTACTATTGCCAGGGGGAAGTCTTAGAGAAGTGGCTTACCCTGAGTGACAACTTGAACCCTCCTAGAAAATCACATGAATACAAATTCTGCATTTGTCCTCTTGTGAGAGGGTTGTGTATAAATAATGTGTTTCTGCATGTGTGTCAGTGTGTTTTGTATGAGGAACAGACTCTCTGACATCAGTATAGTTTATATTGTTTTAATGGAATTTTAGTGCAAGATCTTTCATGCTATTTGTCAAGTACATATTTGGCTTTAACAGACATGACCAATGAAGTAAATTTTTTAGCATGCTTTATTAATTACTTTGATTTCTTCCTCCTAAGGTTGCAGAAGGATTTCTCTTTGAATATCCAAAGTCTGACCCTTTTAAAATCGCCATTAAAGTAGACAAGAAATAAACAAGGAGCTTCTGTAAGTATGGAAAGTGTGAGATTATAATGTTGGCACAAAATAAGAATTAAAAGTCAGCTGTATATTGATTCATTTTACTGGGCATGAACAACTCCATTTGGACACTTCTGCATGGCCTGTATTTTTATGCCATTTGTGCTTTGCTGGAAATGCAGTAACTGCAATATTATGTGCCCATGGTTACATATAGTGCCGGACCCTGAGAACATCAAGCTCTGGCTACATCCTGTCACACTTTAAGAATTAACACTTGTGCATTAGATATTGCTCAAGCAAACTTGGCATTTATCCATATAACTTTGAAGCTCTATAAAATACTGATGCTTGGTGCAAGAGTGCCAGGAATGCAGAAGGAACCAGTCTTAGAGAAAAGAAAACATACTTCCTTTATTTCAGTGGAGAGATATGCGAACCCAGGCTTAAGAGACTTTGATGACAATCTGCTAAGTAACTGATATTTCAGCACTAGTACGCTACAATAATATTTGGACAATATCCATTTTTCTTTTTCACCTTACATATCATCACTGCTCAATTCATTATGAGTGGTCTCATAATTCCTAGTGAGTTTCAAATTCTCCTGTCCTTTATAAATAGTACATTGTACATTGTTGGGGTATTTTTCTTATGCAGAAAAAACAAGAATGTTAACATGTTTATTAGTGAATCCTGTGAAATTAGTTATTTATAATGGATTAAAATGTAATGCATTGTCGAAGGCTTTCATGGCCGGAATCACTGGGTTGTTGTAGGTTTTTTCGGGCTATATGGCCATGACTCTAGAGGCATTCTCTCCTGACGTTTCGCCTGCATCTATGGCAAGCATCCTGTAATGTTGCATGAACAAATGTCAACTCATTACACAGATCTTTCTTCTTGTATCTCCCAAGCTCCCCAATTTGTTCCATGAAATTCTACAAACCTCCAAAGCTGTTTTTAAAGGAAATGAGGGTCACTACAATGAAATTATGCCTCCCCATTCTGTTGATGTTAACTGAGAGGGGCTACCGGTAATTAAATACAATACAATGGGAATAGATTATGTCTTTTTCTTCACTATTTGCTGATTCTAATGGAGCTTGTTTTTATTGTTGCTGATGCTGTTATGTGACTGCAAGTCAATTCCAACCTATCACAATCTTGTCATATAGTTTCATTGGCAAAAATTATTGAGTGGAGCTGTGCTGTTAAAAGCCTCTAAGGACTTCATCAAATGCTCAAATTACCATTCGTATGATACCTTCACAGTTTGGGGACAGAGCCCACCAGATCCCATCAAATGACACAGAGCTACTTTCAATGGGACTCTGATCCTGAACTGAGTTGAAAGTGTCATACCAGGGAGCAGTAAGAACACAGGAGGCTTCCCATGTTCTCGTTGTCTACAACAGGGTGAGCACAGAGGGAAGCTAGGCAGTGATGCTTTCTCCCATGTGATGGGGAAGGCGGTGCTGGGGGCAATGTAGGGTGTGGGAAGATGGATTCCCCCACTGCCCACCGGATTCACCACATTGCCTGGCAAATCTCCCCACTGTTGCCCATATAGGGTGACTGAATGTGATGAGGTCCTAAGACAGAGAATGTGTGACTTGTTCAAGGTCATATAGTGGATGTCTGTGGCTGAGTGGGGATTCAAACTCCAGTTTCCAAGAATCCTAGCCCAACATGAAATGAATGCACCACACTGGCTTTCTTAAATTCAACTTTCATAGGTGATATAGGCCAGTTCCTACTGGTGCAGTATGCCAGTAGGGTTGTTCAAAATTAGGACTGTCCCAAGTCCTATGGGTCATACCCATGTTGTCATATTTACCACTCCGATATAGCTGCAGGGCTCTATGTGAGCTCCTGGCCATCACAGGATCAGCAGAAGTGTCTATCATGGCTAGAACCATGCCCTTCCTTGTAGGCCCAGGAAAACCACTGCAGTTTCTCCTAGGTTGTGTATCCTTCCCCAGGAGTACCCTTTGCCATCTTGACCACATGTCCCAGTGTGAAATGTTAGAAGATATGTAACACTGACAATGCAACTCCAACTTATGCCATTGTAACCCACTCTTGTAGTCATTGTGGGAGTTGAGATTTTGTTCTGACCAAAATTCTCTCCGCAAGTCACTTTTTAGCTTGCAGCCCCCCACACCTGTTATTTATGTAGCTGTAGTGACAGTACTAATATCATACTCGGGGACTTGCTAATCATCCTTGGATGTCCCTGAAGATTTGTGTGACATTATATCTGCTGCTCCACCCATGAAGAAATAACCATGGGTTGAGGGGCTGCTGTACTGAAGAGTGGGTTGTGTTGTAGCTACATTCTGGAGATATAACTCTCAAGGCCAAATCTGGGCCAATAACATTTCATAAAAATATATACTGGCTGGTAATATCCTAAAATATTGTTTAGAAGGCATTGAAGGTATTTTAAAATGTTTTTAATGTATTCCCTTTCTCCTCTCAATATTTAAGAAGCATACATTAATAATGTATAACTAAAATAACATTATTTGAGCCATCAGTAAAAAGCAATAGTAATGTGTTAATGTGTTTTTAAAATGAGGTGGAATTAATAATTACTTACTTTTTGAAAGCCCCAAGCTTTTGTGAAACCTCCCAGTAAAATAGATCACATATCCAAAGAAGTGGGATTTTCCAGGTCTGCCTGTATGATTTCACCAATTGTTATTTCTGTTCTTAATTTATCATATATGTTGTGTTTTATATTGTGAATTTGAACGTGCTGGACTTTTGGACTGCAATAGAAAATTTGGTTTGATCTTTCCTCTGCTGAGATCTCTGTGCTCCAGACATTAACCGAAGGTGTCTGTGTACATTTCCTCAAGTTGTCTGTCAACTTATGGTGACCTCATGAATTTCATAGGGGTTTCTTAGGCAAGAAATCTTCAGAGGGGATATTTTCAGGTCCTTCTCCTAAATGCAGCTTACTATGACTGGTATTCATTGGCAGTCTCCCACCCAAGTACTAACTAGGATTGGCCATCCTTAGGTTCCAAATTTAGACAGAATCTGGCATCTTTAGGAGGGAGAAATCACTCCTGCCATTTGATTATTTACAATAGTAACAGATTGTTAGTGCTTTCTAAAGGCAGGTGCATATGTTGAAAAAATTGTGTACTATACCCATTACACAAACTGCCACCAATAAAACTAGATTCGATTAGACATACTTCCTGTACAAAGCTAAGACAACTCTGTTGAATCAATTTCTTGGGAAGTACAAGGGCTTATACCTCCAAATCTTTTCTACTGACAAGAACAGTTGTTAAGAAACTCAGTAGGGAGGAAGCATTGTTTTAGAGTTAGTTGAGCTTTAAAAAAAATCTGATTTCTCTCAGGAATTTCAGTGAATACAGTGTTTTGGGGAGAAGTTCCATTAAACTAATTTAACAGTACTCTATTTTGATAGATGAAATGAAAGCAAGGCATAGACAAGAAAAACTGAGTATAAAAGCCTGTGTGTTTGTCTATGTGTGCCTGCAACATTTCCAACTCATGGTGACTCTATGGTGAACATATTCCAGGGTTTTCTTGATGATATTTGTTCATGGGGGGGGGGGCAGGGTTATCTTTCACTTCTGAGACTAAGACAGTGTGACTTGCGCAAGGCTACTTAGTGGATTTCTATGCCTGAGTGGAGATATGAAGCTTGGTCTCCAAAGTTGTTGTCCAAGGCTCAGACCATTTCACCATGCTGGCTATTTATAAAAGCTAACAGTACTATTAAAGGGAAGAGTTACAACTGGGAATTCAGCATGTAAAAACCTTCCTGTCATACCTATCAGCATACTATCAATTAACTTTATGAATTCCAGCTCAGTGTCATTACCTCAACATTGGGAAGCTCACAGCAGACTGAAATATCTGCAATGCGGCTGTCCCAGCAATTGAGCTTCTGGACACCACTGAAGATGGTGGCCTTTGTCTGGGAGAGAACCACCTTCTGGATCAGCTTCATGGTCTCGGTAAAAGCAGTGGGCTCCCTTCATGCGTCGCCAAGGCCCGCTCCAGTGCTTCCGACGCATTGCCAATTGAATTCCAACTCATGCATGGTATAAATCAGTGGTTCTTAACCTGGGGGGCGGGACCCCGGGGGGGGAGTCATGAGGTGGTGTCAGAGGGATCGCCAAAGACCATCAGCAAACACAGTATTTTTATTTATTCTATTGGTCATGGAGGTTCTGTGTGGGAAGTTTGGGCCAATTCTATCATTGGCGGGATTCAGAATGCTCTTTCTATATTAATTATAAATCCCAGCAACTGCAACTCCCAAACAACAAAATCAATCCTCCCCCCCCCCCCCACAACTTCACAGTATTCAAATTTGGGCGTATTGGGTATTTGTGCCAAATTTGGTCCAGTGAATGAAAATACATCCTGCATATCAGATATTTACAATATGATTCATAACAGTAGCAAAATGACAGTTATGAAGTAGCAACAAAAATAATGTTATGGTTGGAGGTCACCACAACATGAAGAACTATATTAATGGGTTGTGGTGTGAGGAAGCTTGAGAAACACTGGTATAAAGAAAAAGACTTGGGTGAGATCATGCAGTCCTCCATAGGTTGTGGGTCTGTATCTCACAATAGCCCTAGCTAACATGGTAAATGTTGAAAAAAAATTGAGAATTTCAATCCAACAACATTTGGAGACCACATTATTACTACCCCTGGATGCCTTAATACTTTTTTATTATTATTATAAAGCATGCATGAAACCACCACAGCAGAAAACAGTTAATCAAAGTAGTAGTAAAGCTCAGATGGTTGTGTTTAATAGCTAAAAGAATGAACTAACCACCTCATCAGACAGGGTTTTCCTCCCATCACAGCACACTGCTAGCATGCTGCTGGGATGGAGTCTGCTAGAACCCATAGTTTGATGCAGGGCTTCTTCTGGCAAGGCTCTGTTGGGCTCCATGCCAGCAGCATGTTGGCAGCTAAGAGGGAGTCCTGAGGAGATGAGTGACTACCCATTTCCTCATTGAAGAAGCCGGGGACAACATGGGAGAAAACCGGTGGGACAGTATGGAAACGACATGGGATGGTAGCCCACGACCAACCATGTTAAGGGGACAAAACTTGGTGCGGCCCCATGGTTTCCCCTGCTGTCCCTAGGCTTCTGGACCTCCATGTGATGAGATCCTAAGAGTGCACCTACAGTGTATAATTAATGGAGTTTGGCAACATCCTTACTGTCATGGCTCAATGCTATGGAATCCAGGGATTTGTAGTTTGGCTTTGGCAGAGAAAGCTAAAGACCTTGCAAAATGATAACTCATAATTTCATAGGGTTGAGTTATATGGTGTCAAACTCAATTAACTCTGCAGTGTTGATGCACTGTAAGATCTGAAACCTCTCCCACATATTTCCTAGCCCCTGTATTTTTAATGAGTTGACCTTTTGCAGTGGTGATGACCTACTCTTTTGTCTTAAGTCACATAAATTGCTATTTATAAATATTTGAAGAAGATTTTTATGATCATCTAATGTGAAGTTGGGTTGATTATAGGCATTACTTATTTATTATTTACATTTCTATTCCATTGCTCCCATGTTGGGCTTAAGGTGGTCTCCATAACGTTCCTTAACTTTGCCCATTTATCCTTACTGATGGAGGGGCTGGGGGCTGGGCCCAGATCACCCAGTGAGTGTATGGCTAGTGAGGATTTGTATCTGGATTTTCCAAATCTTAAACCAGTAGGTGAACCATCACATCACGATACCCCTCACACATATTTGTTCACACATCTGTCCCTTCAGTCTTGCGGTGGCATAATTTTCACAGCTGTTGCAAATTCCTAATAAAAACTCTTCCCATCCTTTTACATGGCTTATTTCATTAATATTTATAAACCTAAAAGAAATCCTCTTATAGGAAGTGTGTTAAGAAAATGCAAATTATTATTATTGTTTTATTACTTTGTTTATCTCTCTGCAGGGAGAAGTGAGGATTAGCAGACTGACTCATCCCTTTCATCCACACATTGCACCAGTTCATTTACTGTTTAGGGACTACTAAAAAATCAAGAAGTGATTTTGTTTTTAAACATGCACACTATAGCAAACTCTGACCCATCTCCTGCTTTAACACAGATTATTTTTTCTGATTTTTTTTTAAAAATCTCCTTATGGTCCATGCTTATATAGACTTTAATATCTATATAGCTTTAGAGAACTGGATCGCTCAGGTTCAGTTTACTCGAGGAACTATATCCCATATCAGCCTACACATGTTTTGAGATCCTCTCTCTGTGTGTCCAATCAACTTCCTCCTCTTCCTATATAGTTCTTTGCTGTACATGGTGCTTTGATGATCTGCCATGGATTCAGGAGACCAGACACAGAAAATTGGTCAAATAATGTGCACTTTATTGACCTACCACTATTTATATCATAACATGCTTGCAAGATAGAGGAAAATTTGATATCAGTTCAGCTGAAGCCAAGTGTCAACCCTTGACTACCACTATCTTGGGTGAACAAACTGATCCTAGTAGCAGTCCAGTAACTGGGTTATTCCCTGGCGTGCCATTTGCTAGAAGGCCACCCAGGGGGCTCCCACCTTATCTCAGAGGACTTTATAAATATGAGCAATTCCCAAGTTCCTCAAGCACTGAGTCTTTCACCATCTCCAGGTCTCAGGATCTTAGAGGGGCAGTTCTGGAGATCCACACAAAAAGCCTCCTTCCACTGTGGGCAAAGTGGAAGCCTGCTTGTAAACACTATCCAAGGATTTAGGAAAAAATGTAAAGGGGAGAATATTTCTTATCTGGCCTTGAAGCAACCAGCAATGCCAACACTGCATTGAAGGTGGGAGGGTGGGCTGCAATGCACAGGTTGGAAAGGAGACATATGGAAGGGAAGGCAGATCTTACATTACTTGTAACTCTCTCCCCCCAATACAGAGTCACAGTGCCTTGTGCCAAACACAAAATCTTCTGGTCTCCTTCCCCTGGAGGTCATAAAGGGTGCCCCCTCTCCCACAGGGCTGGCACCCATGTGTCTGGGACCACATTAGAAGTAAAAGATCAACAGAAGAATTCCCTGACTTCAGACTCACAATCATAGGTACATCTATTGGGAACATTGGAGAAGTTCTTCCCAGAGAGGAAAGACTGCATGCCTGCCTGCTATCTTTCTACAGTCAGGACAAGGCTGTTTTTTTATTATTATTTCAGCAGGTATTTTAGGACCTCATCACATTTGCTGCCGGAAACACCACAGATCATGGTGAACTCATTGCCCCATGCCCTGTATCACGCAACATACTCCCCCGGTGTTGCTGCCACAGCGGAATATGCCAGTTCCTCTTCAGTTTTGCTATGGAGCCCCACCAGAAACAGCTGTACATTGTGGGATGGCAACTGGTAGGCTCTGTGGCAAAATTGAATAGGAACTGGCATATGCTGCCAAATTTTGACCCATCTGATGAGGTTGTGAGTACTGACTGCTCAAGAGGACTGGGCCTTGCAAATTTGTGCTGTACTGTCTATTTGTAATAACTTTGTTTTTTTACTAGTTTTAATTGTATATATAGATAATAATGACAAGAATCGTATATGGAAGTTATATCCTTGGTAAGTGGATATATGTCTGGAGGAATTAGGATTGGGCTGTTTAACAGTGACTATATTCAGTAGGGCTGTTGTTACATCATTCCATAGCTCCTGCAAAATGATCATTGTACAATGGGCAACAACACAAAATGGGCACTAATTTGCATTAGGCCATTTTCTCATTGTCCTGTTATATATCTTCACAATTCAGAAATAGCATTTCTTAGTGCCTCTGCTAGTTTAGCTCAGTACAGTGTGCACTTGGTATCTGCAGGGTTTGGTTCCAAAGCTACCTGTGGATACCAAAATTTGTCAATGATAATATAATATAATATAATAATATAATAATATAATATAATATAATATAATATAATAAATAATATAATATAATAAATATAATATAATAAATATAATATAATATAATATAATATAATATAATATAATATAATATAATATAATATAATATAATATAATCTCTTACAGAAAGGCTATGTCAAGTATGAAGTTTTATAGCATTCTGGTGGCATCTTTAAAATGTCTACTTCATACACAAAGACATTCATGTACAAAGGTATATATGTAGTTACTAGTTACTTTAACTGTTGTAAGCTACCAGACTGGGAAAAAAGTGAGATATAAATAAATATAATAATAAAAGTAATCACAATCCTTGGATTCCTCACTTTGTTGTTGTGTCTCCTTTAAAAACCAATAAAAGGTTGTTAAATCAGAAGGATGCTGCCTCCAAACTTTGTGTGACTTCTGTTTCGTGAATGCTTTATAGATTCTTTTAAAAATGCCCTTCAACTAGAATAGATGTTCACATGAATGACCTTTGCTTCCCAGCAATGAGCCCTGAACACTACAAAAATACATAGGTGATCTAATATAATGTTCAAGATGTTAGTCCCTTGTGCCTTGACCCATTTCTCTGTGAACTCCATGAAGGCCTCTTTGCACATTGTGTTTTCATACACTGAAAGACTTTGTCTATTCAAGAAAAGGTATGATGACATGACACAGTTTTTATACTAGAATAGTGGCAGATTGGAACTGAAGCAGCTGCTGCACAGAGATGCAAACATTATACATCTGAGACACCATCATTACAAACAGATTACACTGAGTTTTATTAGTATATATCCCAGAGTCAAATTAAGAACAGTGGCTGGAGAATGAAAGTATAGTCTAAATAAATCCAGTCCAAAAAGTAATTTTTCCAACATCTGATTTTCTCTAAAGAAAACATTTCTACAGTGACAGATTTTCCATATCACACCTAGTCTAACCAGATTGGGATTGCATATTCCAAGGAATCTTACAACATGGCTATCAACTGATAATTGTTGGATGACCCCCCAATTGCTTTATCTGAGGTAGGTCAGAAGCATTCTGTGAGCCAGTTACTTAAATTGTTAATAGTGTATGAAAGATAAAAGGAATTTATGTAGAGCACACTGTAAAAATGTTATTTTGATCATGCCCCATATTATTAAATGGCGGTGACATGAATTCTCGTGCCCCGACATGTCCACATTCATGTTGCCATCATTTATTAATATGGGAAATGATTATCCATAATCACTGCAGATCTGGAAGGCCCACTGTACTATATTTACAGATTTATAATACAGAGTTACAAATCCATGACTACTATTCATAAGGACTATGCATTCAAAATTGTGGCAAGATTGTAGAAGTTCCCCAGTTCTATCTTAAGACCTTCCAGATGCTGTGATTGACAGATATCTGTTCCCCTGTTGACATCAGAAACTGACATTGCTATTTGCCTCCTGTCGACAGTCTCCAATGCAAGGAGGAATTAGAGGGAGCAGATGGAAGTATCAGCCTGCTATGTCTCAATAAGCAAGGGAACAAACCTCCATCTCTCACAGCACAATGAAGGGGTTTGGACCAGGAAACACTACTTCGTTAAGTATATTAACTTCTTAATTAAATATATTAACTAAGCAGCTGATCTAGCATCTTGGTGCACATCTTTTCTTAAAGAAAGCGATTATTTCCCCCAATTAAATTCATGGTCCAGTATGAACCCTTGTATATGAAAAAAGGATCTCCTTCTTCTTTGTGGATAAGTTGGCACCATTTATTTGGGCTGATTTTTTGACTAAAATTTCTAGACTTATGCATGAATATATAGTTTGTATGCTATTAAATCTCCTTTAAAATCATATACATTTTGTCAAAAGGTTTCTTCTTAATTTATTTCCTTCATTACACTGCAATAAAATTGAAGCAGACAGCAATAAAATAAAATAAAAATAAAGACAGAGCAATTAAGAAGTACCAGATGGTAAAAAAGTGTGTCAATTATAGGGTTAAAAGAACTAGATATATTCAGATGGTTCAATGCAGGATGCATGGAAACTTGTAGTATGGAAAATATTCTTTAAATCTAGGCAGATTTTGGAAAATGAAATTTACAGTCTAAGGTGGTGATGAGGTGAAGGGAAGAGATGTGGGAAATGGGAATGGAGTAGCCCTGAAACATCTGAGCCATTAACAGACTATTAACTGGAGTGAATTACAGAGAGTGGTCAACCCTCCTGTTTAAGGAGCTCCACTGGCTGCCGCTTATCTACCGGGCCCAATTCAAGGTGCAGGTCTTGACCTACAAAGCCCTGAATGGTTTGGGACCCTCCTACCTGCGCGAGCATATTTCCATCTACGAACCCACGCAATCCCTTCGATCCTCTGGAGAGGTCCTTCTTTTGCTCCCGCCCACATGGCAGGTGCGACTTGCGGGAATGAGAGAGAGGGCCTTCTCTGTGGTGGCCCCCCAGCTCTGGAACTCACTCCCGAGAGACATTAGACAAGCCCCCACACTGGCAATCTTTAGGAGGAATTTGAAAACCTGGTTATTCCAATGTGCCCTCAGTGATTGAATGTAAGATTCTCCCTGACCACACTTTGCACAAAATGTCCTTAGACACACTTTATTTTATGGGTTGTGCTTCATTGCATTATCCTTCCTCATTCTTGGAGCCTCCTCCTTATAAGTTACACTGTCCTATTTCTGAGGATACTGCTTCTCAATCACAATTATTTATTTATTTGTTTCATTTACCTCTTTCTCCCTATGTATGATCCAAGGAAGCTAACCGCATTTCAAAAACAGAGTACAACCAAACATTATTTAATCAAAAATCAAGACAATGCAAAAAATTGCAAATAACAAAAATATAGAAATGCACAAACTCACCACAAACCCTTACCTAGATTTTCAACTAAAGTCCCACATAAGACCATCTTAACCTGCTACCAAAAGGAAAAGGAGAAGGAGGCCAACTGAACCTCCCATATGAGGAATTCCACAATCTGAGAGAAGTCACCAAGAAAGCATGCTCCTGGGTCCTCAACAAAGGTGCTGTGATGTGGTGGGGCTGAAATAACACAGTCTTCAAAGATCTTAAAAGTAACGACCTCATCAGATAGAGCTTTTTTCAGCAGCAGAAGCTGGTTCAGAAATAGTTTAGCCATGGTGCCTGCCGGCTCCCATCCCACAATGCAATACCACTTCTGGTGGGTCTCCATAGCTAAACGATAGCAGAACCAGTGTATGCCATGGTGGCAGCGACATGGGAAGATTCCCAGGGGGTGGAAGGGGGACCAACACTTCCCCTCTTGGGATGGGGTTATTGGTGAGGATAGCGATGCAGGGTGTGGGGTGATGGGTTCCCCACACACCCCAATGGGCATCACCAGATTCTCCATGATCTGTAGTGATTCCCGCAGTCTCTATGGTATGGTTGCAAGGCAAATACATACAGGCAAGTTCAGATGGTCTTTCAGATGGTGTGAACCAAAGCCAAATAGTTAATACCCATTCAGCCGATATGTCTCATTGAATTCTGATGAATACTGTTTGCCCCATCTACACTGACCATTTAATGCAGTTTGATGATAGCAATTCCTTCCCAGAAAAGTTAGGGTGGCACACAAGCTTCAACTTGCAGTGGTCAGACAACAACAACACAACCCCCCCTTTTAAAAAACCATCTGTAGTTTGTGGCTTCCCCCATCCAGGCCTCCAACTGGTTCTAGTATTTCCTATGTAACCACTTTCTTCAATACTAATTTGAATTTGCTTTAAAGGGCCAGTGTAGATGGCCCCTCTACTTATTTGCTTGTTGGCATCTTGAAAATCACTTACATATGGTTTCACAGGGATGCAGGACTTGAGCATACATCAGTAATGTGTACAATGACTGTATTAATATAGGGATACCACAAATATATCTCTTGCAAATGCATTCAAATAGCACTGCACTGAGCTATTCTAGACCCAGTTATGGTCATGACACTGTAATTTGGACCCTAGTGATAACCAGGTGCCTTCGTTGTGCACTCTCTGTAAATAAACAATACTTTTTCAAAAGGCAAAAATGTCTTCAGCAAAATGATCCTGTTCCCTTGGATTCCACATGAAGACTGTAATTATCTTCAATTTAATTAAGATCATTGATACTCCAGCTTCCTTTAAAAATACTTATTTGCCATTATGAAACCCTTTATTTTTACTGGGTTGCTAATTACAGTGGCAATGAGAGATGGAAACTAAGAACATGGAGAATAAAAATAGAAGATTTCCCTTGAAACCCCACTTTAACAAAAGGCTTCCAGTTAACATATTCTTTTCTCTCCTGCCCTCCCGTTCTCGGATGCACAGTGGCCATCCTTTGAAGAGAAAATGTTCTTTCAGATGCTCCTTTTATCTCAACTTACGCTGGCATTTGTGATCCTTTGTGCAAAACAATTTTCTCATGAGCAGTATTTCAAAAGTCATGTAATACCAGAAAATCACAAGGCCCCCTAGGATGCGATACCCTCCTTTTTCTTGTCTTTTCCTTTTTTTCATTCCTCCTCCTCCAAGCCATTATAGGATTTAAAACACCTACGGAGAATTGTTATATAACATTAGCTGTGATCTCTGAAGTGTCACTAGTCCATCTTTTTGATGTTAGACTCTTGAAGCATAATGGGTGCTCACCAGGGTGCTTCCAGGCAGAAGCTGATCGTATTGTTTGCTATAATGGACCGCCGGTCAAATAGAGTGATTTCCATAATGAATGTCAATAGTAGGAAGAAAGAAGAAAACAAGGGCACACACATTTTCTCTGAAGAGTTGGACTTCCTTTATCAAGTGCACATGAGGGCATATGAACAGCTATAGTACTGGTATTTCAAAACCTTACACTAGTGTTTGTCAATCTGATGCTCTCCCTATGAGGTGCACTACAGCTTCCACCATCCCCAACCCTCTACATTATTATTTGGAATAGTGGGGGAGCTGCAGTCCACTCCATGGGTACATCTACACTGTAGAATTAGTTTGGCACCACTTTGCCATGGCTCAGTTCTGTGGAATCCTGGGAAATGTAGCCTTAACAAGGTGTTTAGTCTTCTCTGCCAAAAAATGCCAATGCCCCCACCCAACTACAAATCCCATGATTCAATAGCATTGAACTATGGCAGTTAAAGTGGTGTCCATCTGCTTTCATTCTATAGCAGTGGTTCTCAACCTGTGGGTCCCCAGGTGTTTTGCCCTACAATTCGCAGAAATCCCAGCCAGTTTGCCAGCTGTTAGGATTTCTGGGAGTTGAAGGCCAAAACATCTGGGGACCGGCAGGTTGAGAACCACTGTTCTACAGTGTAGATGTGCCCCTGAAGTGGACTGCATTAGTTCTACAATATAGATGCATTCCCAAGTGTGTCTCAAAGGCCAGATATTACAGTACGTTTTATTGATTAGCCCATTGGCTGTATTAAAGCATTTGACAAACACATTTAACAAAAGGCTGGATGGTCTTAAATTTCCTGAAGTGAGTTCTGTCATAATATATAGAGAAAAAAAACTTTACATCTTTTCCTCAGGGAGAGAGAGGTGAATCATTGTATTGGGAACCTACACATTCTACAGAGAGGTGCATGAATTCCCCCTTTGTATTACCCTGGTGGCGCAGTGGGTTAAACTGCTGAGCTGCTGAACTTGCTAACTGAAAGATCGCTGGTTCAAATCTGGGGAGTGGCGTGAGCTACGGCTGTTAGCCCCAGCTTCTGCCAACCTAGCAGTTTGAAAACATGCAAATGTGAGTAGATCAATAGGTACCGCTCCAGCAGGAAGGTAACGGCGCTCCATGCAGTCATGCTGGCCACATGATCTTGGAGGTGTCTACGGACAACGCCGGCTCTTCGACTTAGAAATGGAGATGAGCACCAACTTCCAGAGTGACTGAACTTAATGTCAGGGGAAAACCTTTACCTATACTATGTTACCTTGGGAATACAAAAAGCAGCTTTGTCCACAATCCTGTATTCCATTCAGAAATAATGCTTGCAAAGGTCTTATTACAGGAAATGCTTTTAAGTAGTAATAGGAATTATGTGGTTTTCGACATGTTGGACCGAAGGTGCCACCAGGCTACCCAGCATAGCTAATGGTAAAAAAAAGAAGCTAGGGTTGGCAATCCAACAATATCTGGAAGATCTCACAACTCACATTCTCAATTTAAAGACTAAAAATAATATTTCATTGCTTGTCATCTGAAATAGGAAGGATGGGAAGCAGAACCCAACTGTTGTGAATAAAGGACTACAAATGTTGGGTTTTCTGTCTCTTTAAACTCTTCTGATTTCTGTTGGACAGGAACCTCTGCTGCCCTGGAGAGTAGGACTGCTGCCCTGGAGACTAGGATGTGGAATGATGGCTTCAAGCTACAGGAAAGGAGATTCCATCTGAACATTAGGAAGAACTTCCTGACGGTGAGAGCTGTTCAGCAGTGGAACTCTCTGCCACAGAGTGTGGTGGAGGCTCCTTCTTTGGAGACTTTTAAACAGAGGCTGGATGGCCATGTGTCAGGGATGGATCATGCCTGTGTAAACACTGCTAGAGGTATGCAAAGCTTTGGAGTTCCATTTCATAGTTCAGAGATTCTTATGATTTGTTAATATGAATCTCTGAATTACAAATCAGAAAGGGGCCTCTCTGAAGACAAATCAAAACACGAGTCTCCAAAACTTTCAGACTGTGAGAGCTGTTCAGCAGTGGAACTCTCCACCCCAGAGTGTGGTGGAGGCTCCTTCTTTGGAGACTTTTAAACAGAGGCTGGATGGCCATGTGTCGGGGGTGCTTTGAATGCGATTTTCCTGCTTCTTGGCAGGCAGTTTGGCTGGATGGCCCATGAGCTGTCTTCCAACTCTATGATTCTATGAATGCTTCCTCCCACAATTATTTGTCTTTTTGCTTTAAATTTCTTTTAGATTATAAATCTAAGGGCAAGAACTGTCCTACTAACTGGTGCATTTGTGACTGAAAATCATTTATCTGTCTATCTAGACCAGTGGTTCTCAGCATGTGGGTCCCCAGGTGTTTTGGCCTACAACTCTCATAAATCCCAGCCAATATACCAGCTGTTAGGATTTCTGGAAGGCCAAAACATCTGGGGACCTACAGGTTGAGAACCATTGGTCTAGACAGACAGAGAAGGTGAAAACTTATACAATGTGAATTGTATAAGTTTGTAGTCATGGCAAAATGCTAATTGTTGTACTTTGTCTTGTGTACAACAACTGAATAAAATGTTCTTCAGCAGTTCTGTAATCAGTCGGCTAAGACAGATGCTGGATAAAATCAGTCTTTTCAGCTTAACCGTCTGACTGCAGCATTATACCAAATGATTTTTTAAATTCTTATTTAGGATCCCTAATTGGAAGAGAATGAGGATGTCACTATTACCTTAGCCTGGCTGTACAAATAAGGTGTCTCCGACCAGCTAATACCCTTGGCAATTTAGTCTGGTAATTATATTAGGATAAGGCATTGCATACCTTTATATTTAATTGTCCCTCTTGAATGATAGCTGTGTTGATGAAGAAACACAGGTTAGTTAATCTTGATTAAATGATAAAGGACATTATGAGTGTCGGAAGCAATAATGCTTCTCTTCTTTGGCTTATGCCTATTATTTAGCTGTCTGTCAAAAAAGATTAGCACTCCTAAGCATTAAATCAAATGCACTGCTCTGGTTGCTCAGAGTAGCAAGCTGTTTTGCATCTAGGCAAGCTGATATTCTTTGTGATATGGAAGAAGTGAATGTGCATTTCTGATAAAATGAATCTGGGTTTTGTGGCTATTTCCACTGCTGTGACAGGGTGATATCTGGCCACATATATTATATAACAAGATATATATTCTTCATGTTGGCTTTTTTGGACTGACTATAACATGATTCTAGGTCTTCTTGTTAAGAACAGTCTTGTACAAAGCCAGTCTTTCAATAGAGACTCCAAAGCTCTGGAGAGCAAAGCTGCAAAAGCCTAGCTCTCAGAAGTCCTACAAACAAAATATTGTGAGCAAACTGTTGTGGGAGATTAGCAACCCTTTTCTTGTCCTTTATGATTTTTCACATCTTAGCCTGATGAAGAAGCAAGTGAAGCTTCAAAAGCACGCACAAAGCCCTAAACAGTTCTGGCCCAGCTTACCTGTCTGAACATATCTCCCTCTATGAGCCATCCAGGAGGTTAAGATCGTCCAGGGAGGCCCTGCTCTCGGTCCCACATCCTTTGCAAACATGACTGTTGGGGACAAGAGACAGGGTCTTCTCAGAGGTGGCCCCTCACCTATGGAATTACCTCCCTACCGAAATTAGGTCATCGCCCTCCCTTTTGATCTTCAGAAAGAAAGTAAAAACATGGATATGGGACCAAGCCTTTGGACAGTAAGCAATGCAAAAAACGTACAGGATTGTGTGCAATTGACTCTTGGAAAGGCCTCTGACTTCTGGATTTGTGATTTTAATGTTTTATATTAATATGTTTTTATTCCATGTTTAAATGTTTAGATGTTGTTGTTTTTCTATTTAATATGGTTTAATTTAATTTATAGATATATGTTACAGTTGCTTTTATGTTAGGTTTTATATATATGTTCTAGGGCATTGAATTTTGTCATGCCCTTGGGAGAAAAGTGGCATATAAATGAAATAAATAAATACTTTTTGTTTCTGTCGATTGGCCAATAAAGATAATGCTCTTTTATGGCTTTTGACTTTTGTTGTGCAGGATTTTCCTGCTTGGCAAACACAGTTTTCTGGTTAAAAAGAATTGCAGAATTTCAGTGCATTTTAGGAGGGACAAACGGGGAACCGCTGCTATTTGAATAAACAAAATTTGGGTACAACTGCCAGGAAGTCCTTCAGCCAATTTCGTCTGATGCATTGATTTCTTCAAAAGGGCAATGTTCAAAACTCTCTCCAGTCAGTCCTAAGTAAGTAAATGTTTTAAGTATTGTTTTGAGTTGAGTGTCAGGTGTCATGTTGCCAGGGCTCTGCCTTATTTAGGTAGAGATGAACCAAACTCTCAGTTTTATCAAACAGTTTAATTAAAACAGCACTTACTTGCTGGCTGTTTTAAAAGACCAAAATATAAAACATAAAGATAGCACTCAGCCACAGAATAAACAAAAACTGAAAACAAAACCAACTCCGTAGTCAAAAGGGTCCAGTCCAGTGGTCAAATGCTGAGAGTTCAATAAACAAAGTCCAAGGATCAAGATTCTATACCATAGTCAAAAGCAATTCCAAAGGTTCAAGGTTCCAGGATTACAAGAGACAGGTCAGGATACTGAAAAATCCAACAGACCTGGGGGAAAAAACCATCAGCATCCACCACCAAAATACAACAAATACTTTTCTTCCAAAGATCAGTCTCAAGGTTAGCTCCTTAAACCCAGTAACACCCAGCTGCAACCCATCTTTTGCACACCTCCACCTCTAATTGCTTTCACCCATGAACTACCACTTACAGATTACCAAACCCTCTAGAACTAATACTCACATTAACCCTTCCATCACCACCACCAACTACAGAACATATGACATCAGGCCACAGAATTGAAATCAACTGCTTACAATGTAAGTTAGCACTAGGGCTCAGATAACAGTATATTGTTTGTCATGTCAGCTAAAACTTCTAACACCATTTTCCAAAATTGGGCCCAAAGCTGTGCGTATTCTCCAACACAATGTGAAACTGTGCCCAAAGCTGTGCGTATTCTCCAACACACATATATATAGCAATATTCTGCTGGAGAGATGGGGCAGAAATTGTGCCATCCCTACAGATACTGTTTATCAGGCCTAGCCAATTGAATTCTGCTCATAAGACAACCTCATCATAAAAGGTGTCCTAGTTCCAGCCTCCAGTCTCTCCAAGAAATCCTTTTACAATAATACAACCTTGCAGTTATATGAGCATGCATGGATCCTGATAGACTCTGAAGCTGTCCTTTCCATATTTTACTACTTCATGCACAATAAGTTATCAAACACTACTAAAAATCTTAGCTGTCTTCTTATCAGATGCCAGTCCAACTCAATTTACATATGGTACCTTTTAAAGTGGTTCTTCATCAATGGAACGTTCCCATGTTTTATTAATGTCATATTTGTAGATAACATTTAATTCAGTGCCGAATGACCCACTGTAGTTATCTAGAATTTACATTAGTGACATACAATTGATAATAAATCAAGGGAACTCTTCAGCTTTATGATCTTAACATTTAAGAAGCTAACCTCTCTCTCAAACCAATTTGCTCCGCTCTGAGTACTGTAAAACTTTCGCATTAACCTCCTATTATATCTTTCCTTTCGCAAAGTCATTCTGTTAATTTCTTTCATCACTCTGAACTTTTTCTTGGGCCTATGCCACCAGGGAGCACCGAGTCACTGAAAAGGCTGCTCACGCTCCTCAACTGTTGCATCCGGAGGTGTGTATTTATTTTGTGGATTTCAATCAAATCATGTTCCATGCTTTCATATAAAATGCAGATTGTAACTGTGTGATTCACAAGCTTCCTGAACGTAAGCAAATATGTGCATAATTTTTCTTCCTCTAAAATGCAATAACAACCTCAAGAGTTCAGTCCAGAAAATGCTCCTCTTCCCACAGCCAATAATCCCTGAAATATAATGGAGATGGTAGTGATCCTTGGAGATAAATTCCCTCTCTGCCTTGCATTTTCTTCCAGCTATTCTTTCTGGGTTGACAGACTTTTTTTCTGTCCAAAAATTCATGGAATATTTTACTAAGTGTAGAATTTACCAAAGACCGCATTTCTCAAACAAGCAATCTAAGGGTGCAACTACACTGTAGAATTAATGTAGTTTGACACAACTTTAACTGTCATCTTTCAACACAGTTAACAGTTATGGATATGCTTTTATTCTCAATGTAATGGTATTTAATTTTATGGCAATCATTTTGTGTGGTCTTTTTATAAGTTTTATAGTGTTGTCATTTTATATTCTTTTATACTGTTGCTTTTTTATATTGTTTTGTATTATTGCCTTTTAGATATTTGGTCAGGTCATTAATAAATGGAATGCTATGTAATTGTGGGATTTGTAGTTTGGTGAGGAACCAGAAATCTAAAAATACCATGATTCCATAACACTGAGTGGAGTCAAGTTAAATTAGTTTTACAGTATAGTTGTATCCTCAGTGGCAATCCTTGAGAATGTAACATATTGAAATGTGCACAGCAAACTAACCCCCTGCTTTTTGCTGGTTGTGCAGGCAGCCCTTTCAGTCATCAGCAGAGGAACCCACAATGGACAGGGGCTCAGACAGTCCTCCATAGCTGGCAAGGAACAGTGGTTAGAGGTGTGCGAAATGGCTCAAATCCAATTAGTAATTTGTTTTGGAGGTTTGGATTGTCCCTGCTTTGTTTTCTAAAGATTCAGAGGGGTCCTGTTCTGATTCATAATAAGAATCTCCAAAGCTTCGTAGTTGCTTCATGAAGATTTGTTCCATTAGCAGCAGTGGGGCAAATATAGAGGCTTGCTTTTCTGTCATTTTTATGGCTATCAAAAGGAAACTTGGCACACTTGTAGGCAACAGTTACAACTTTAAGCGTGCCAAATTTCAGAGCATTTTGGACATCCATGGATTTTAAGGATTTAAAAATGTTTTTACAAATAATTTTTAAACAAAAGATTACAAGAAGTATCCCCCTGAATTTCTACACAATGAGGCAACATAAGCAGGGTATCAGTCAGGGTTCAGAAGGATTCGTTAGTTTGCTGATTTTTAAGGAATTAAAAAAGTTGTTTCAATTTAAAAATATTTTTAAAAAACTACAAGAGGTATCACCTTAAATCAGGGGCCCTCAAACTTTTTGAACAGAGGGCCAGGTCACAATCCCTCAAACTATTGGAGGGCCGGATTATAATTTGAAAAAAAAAGACTGAATTCCTATTCACACTGCACATATTTTATTTGTAGTGCAAAAAACACTTAAAAACAATACAATAATTAAAACGAAGAGCAATTTTAACAAATATAAATTATTAGTATCTCAATAGGAAGTGTGGGCTTGCTTTTGGCTGATGAGATAGGATTGTTGTTGTTGTGTGCTTTCAAGTCATTTCAGACTTAAGTTGACCCTGAGTGAGGGCCAGGTAAATGACTTTGGAGGGCCGTATTCAGCCCCCGGGCCTTACTTTGAGGACCCCTGACTTAAATTGTGGCACAATGAGACAACATGAGCAGGGCTGGAAGCCTGTCAAGTTTCAAAACAATCAGTCTATCCATTGATTTTAAAGACTCTTTTTGAACTAACCCCCATATCACACTGGGGCTTTAAAGTGGGCAACTCCAATCTTCTGGCATGAGTAGAATTCTGGAAAATATAGTTTATGGTGAGGCCTTTTGAAAACTCGGCTATAGAGGTCCTCACCTTCCCAAACCACATTTCCAAGAATTCTGCTCATGCTTGAAGAACGGGGCTGCTCGTGTTATAACCCCAATGTGATCACTTTTATATCAGTGAGACTTATAAACAATAAGCACACACAGTAAGCTGATAACAGAAGAATTTGAGGGGAAGGAAAGGGTTGTAAAGTTGGGAAGGGAGTAGGGAAATTTGGAAAATATAAGTTGAGGTTGGATAATTTCAACAGGGGAAGGTTATAGATTGAATATGAAGAGTCAGAAAGAAACAGAATGATCAAAAAGCTACTATGATCGAAAAGTTGAAGAAACAGAACAGACTTCCAAACAGACAGAGACGCTGAGAATAAGAGTCCCATTTTGCAGAAAGCCATGTGATTGCCATTCTTCTTCTGATTAGCTGACAAGGGAAAAAAAATCCAAGCATGCAGCTATCCTTGTCAATCACATTAGCCCCTGCTCCCTCCCACCCCAGACAATTATGGACAACGGTGTATGTTACATTGAGAAGACTAAAGCTCCACAACAAAAAATCTTAATAGAATTATAGAATCATAGAGTTGGAAGAGACCTTGTGGGCCATCCAGTCCAACCCCCTGCCAAGAAGCAGGAAAATTGCATTCAAAGTACCCCTGACAGATGGCCATCCAGCCTCTGTTTAAAAGCTTCCAAAGAAGGCGCCACTACCACACTCTGGGGCGGAGAGTTCCACTGCTGAATAGCTCTCACAGACTGAAAGTTTTGATTTGTCTTCAGCGAGGCCCCTTTCCGATTTGTAATTCAAGATTCATATTAACGAATCATACGAATCTCTGAACTATGAAATGGAACTCCAAAGCTTTGCATACCACTAGCAGTGTTAATACAGGCATGATCCATCCCTTCTGACTGCATAGATAAAAGTCTGCCAGTCTGGACAGCAGATTGGTCAGAATCAGATCCAATCGCTCTGTCTTCCATAAAGCTGTGGGATTTTCTGGTTTCCAGAAAACTTGGTAGTATTTTTCCCAAAGTAGGGCAAAGCTGGTTTAAAGCAGAACAAGAAAACCTTACAACATAATATTCACCAGGAGTCGCTGTGCATCATTAGGACAGTGAGCAGTCCCATTTGGGTAAATCCGGGTGGAGTTTTTTTTTTGCCAGTGTAGGCAAGCCCGTAATCATATAGCTAGTGGTAGCAGACTCCACCTTTTCTGTCTTCTTAATAGTTGCCACACAGTGAAGACTATCTTTGGTCAATGATTGCAAATACCATTTTGTAAAAAAGTCTACAAGTACCGAAACCTGTCTGATCTTGAACACTAAGTAGAGTCAACCCTGGCTAGTCCTTCGATGGGAGATTGCCAATGAATGCCAGGTACTGTAAGCTATATTTCAGGGAAATGCACTGGCAAAACCATATCTAAGTATTCCTTGCATAAGAATCCACCTTAAAATTAATGAGATTGCCATATATCTATGATTAACCTGAAGATAGTGGGTTGTTGTAGGTTTTTTCGGGCTATATGGCCATGGTCTAGAGCAGTGGTTCTCAACCTGGGGTCCCCAGATGTCTTTGGCCTACAACTCCCAGAAATCCCAGCCAGTTTATCAGCTGTTAGGGTTTCTGGGAGTTGAAGGTCAAAAACATCTGGGGAGTTCCCAGGTTGAGAACCACTGGTCTAGAGGCATTCTCTCCTGACATTTGTTCTGATTTTGTTCTGGCTACCAGTATTAAAACTAAAATTACAACAGCACAACAACAGAGAGGAAACAAACAGGACATCTAATCACCTCTCAACAAAAGTTTGCTCTAGGCACTATCAGGCCATTATATGCTAATCAAGGTGGTCAGTTGAAACATTCACACCTAGCTCCAGCAGACAAGAGTCCTTTGTCCTACCCTGGTCATTCCACAGATATATAAACCCTTTTTCCTAGTTCCAACAGACATCACTACCTCTGAGGATGCTTGCTATAGATGCAGGTGAAACGTCAGGAGAGAATGCCTCTAGACCATGCCCATATAGCCCGAAGAAACCTATAACAACCCAGTGATTCCGGCCATGAGAGCCTTCAACAATACATTAACCTGAAGATACACACACTAACACATTAAAGGACCTCATCACATTGTTGAGATCCCCTGGATTTATTTGCCAGGCTCTGTGGTGAATCGGCAGGGCAGTGGGGCAGTCCTGGCGCCCTGTGCCCTGCCTTACCAACAGTGACACTTCCCCATCACATGTGGGGAAGTGTCGCTGCTCAGCTTCCCCTCGTGCTGGCTCCAGGATTCCTAATAGAACATGGGAGGCCTCCAGTGTTTTGGACCAAGGATCTTAGATGCTTGCACTCCAGTTCACCAATGGAGCCCCACCAGAAGTCAGCCTGCATTGTGTGATGTGCAGTGTGGGGCTCTGCCAATCAGCTGTGCTGCGAGAGCATGTGTGATGAGGTCAAAAGGGAACTGCTTGGTTCTTTGGAGGAAACAAGGTTATTAGAGAATGGGATGTTCTGAGGCTGAATTGCTGCATTAGGAAGCAAAGAAAGTTTGTTGGACTTTTCTTCAAGCAACTACTGCAGTGTTTTAGTTGATACAATGAACTCAGGGGACTGAGTATATATAAAATCCAGTTGTGGCTTCTGTTTGTTTTGCTGCTTTCTTTTGCCTGCTTTAAAATGCAAATCCTTCCAAGTTTATAATTGTGTTTGCAATATTCATTAACAAAATTAGCCACATAGAACCCAAGAGAGAGATGCATAGACACCGAGGAAAAGGACACACAAATAAAAGTCACAGTAGTAAAAGACTGTGGGGCACTGGAGGATAAATAACTAAAGTAAAATGCAACACATATCAGTAACTTCTACCAATGGTGATATTTTTAGAAACCGAGAGACTGTAGAAGAAACTGTGAAGACTCTAAAGAGGGGATACACAAGCGCTTGTCTTTGATGTAATTTCACTTGTCCAAACTACAATGTTTCCCTTTCATGTCCACAGGTACAGGTGAAGATAACTATATCACATAGTGTTATCTGAAAAATTAACATATACACTAAGATTACAGAGAGGAGAAAAAAAAGAGAATTTGTTTGAGACTATATAGAAACCATTTTTAAACCACCATGAATGAAGTAAGGATGTTGGATAAATGTATTAGGAAAAGACTATTTTTTAATATGAAAAGACATACAAATAATTTATTTCTAAGAATTTGTATACATCTGTTACAGAAAAGAGAGAGAACATGGATGAGATAAAAATAAGGTTTTAAATTATGACTTTTACTCTATGGTTACATCATATATATTGTAAGAATACATTTAAAAAAAATTATTGGCCCATTATTTATCTGCTTTGAACTGGATTATGGAAATCTACACTGTCATATAATCCAGTTCAAAGCAAATAATCTGGATTTTATATGGCAGTGTATATGGGACCTGAGAAGTTTGGGGAAGAGAAATACTCTAAGGCAACAGAGAGGAGTAAATAAAAGCACCCTGTGCCAACTCAGAGAGATACTGTATATGAACAAAGATTATTTGATTTTTGTCACAAACAGAAATTATAAGGAAGACAATATAAATTACAGTTTTATAACTGATGGGATAGTGTCAAGCAGCAAGCTGACATCATAACCCCATTCTAGACAATGGCACAGTCTAGACTCCTCTGACATGTCTTTCCCACCTCTCAATTTGTATTTTTTTAAAAAAGAATTAATAATCCAGTTTTCTAACAGTGTTCCCACATATAATGGGATTAAATGATTGTTTCCCTGGAGGGATATGAGTCATGAGCAGAGCCATAGATCTTCTCCTCCCTTAAATTTTTTTACTTGAAAATCATTTCTAAGCTGAAAAGATAGGAGAAAAAAACCTTATTTAAATTGGCTACTTCTTCTTCATTGCATAGAGAGATACAATAGCCAAAGCATCCACAACAAGAAAATGGGATGGATATAACCCATTAAAAGTGCTTACAATTCAATAAATACATTTGAATAGTGCAATTGCCAATTATTCACCCAATTATCTTAATTAACCTATAAGTTGAATGTTAATCTCATTATAAATTAAATATTCAATAGCAAGCCACCTCCATCTCTGCAGCAGGGCTTTTTTTTTAGATAAAACATATAATAATTATTGGAGGACACTGAATGAGACAGCGGGTCCATCTACATTGTAGGATCAATGCAGCTTGACACTCTCTAACTGCCATTGTTCCGTGCTATATAATCTTGTGAGTTATAATTTCGCGAGCTTCTTAGCCTTCTCTGACAAAGAGCATTGGTACCTCCCCAAGCTACAACTCCCGTGATTCCACAGCATTGAGCCATGGCAGTTAAAGTGTTGTCAAACTGCATTAATTGTAATATATATGTGTATTGGGATGGGAAAGAGGGGGGAAAGAAAGAAGGTTTGATTCGCCTTTGCAGATCACTGGGAGCTCCACTTTTAAAACCACCCACATGCTTTGACTTTTGTTATATTTCTGCTGGTACTTTTAGCTTATTACTGTTCACATCTAGGTTACATTGCAGTGCTATGTTTCAAAGGCAATAATCTGAGACATTGAGGTGGTATGGTTCAAACTTGACAACACTTAAAAATGTATGTATAACAGTTGTTCCTTTCTCCGTTACTCTACAGTCAGCCCTAGAAATACAGTTTGGATCAGGATACCATTATGCTAGTAGGGACATTTTTGCTGTTTTCTTTTGTATTCATCTGGATAAGGTTTCCTAACATTAAGAAAAGGATCATAGAGTATGAATCACAGCATCTGATCTAGTCCAATCTCTTACTCATTGCAGGATCTCCAGTTAAAGCAGCCCTGGGTCATTCCACCCAGCTAACCCATCAGCGATCGTTGTTATAGACCAACATCCATTTCCTCACCGGAAAGTCCCCCACCAGCAGAAGGGAGATAGACCCCAGTAAAGCAATGAATTCAGGGTTTCTCCAATAAAGCTTTATTAAAATTCCCACCACACACAATCCACCAATCACATCTGTGAAACATGACAACAGTGAATGTACATCAAACTAATAAGAAAATGGATTGTAATTTTGGGCCAATCAGAACAAAGTCCATTAGTTTTGAAAACCATAAAATACTGTCAGCTAAGAATGGAAGGCATGGCAGATCTGAGATCTGCCATGACTTCTTGGCATCCTTCCTTGATTGACAAAGAAATAAAATTGACCTCTGATTCTGCTCTCATCTCTGCATATCTTGATTGGGAATGTTGGAGCTGGCTTGCCGAGAATGGATCCAACTCTGGGAAAACAGTAGCAGGTAGTTGTGCACACTCTTTTTGAAGGCATCCAATGAAGGCAGCTCCAACACCTCTCTAGACAATTGATTCCATTGCAGAAATGCTCTCACTGTCAAGATTTTATTTATTTTATTTATTTACAGTATTTATATTCCAGCCTTCTCACCTCGCAGGGGACTCAGGGCAGATTACAATGTACATATACATGGCAAACATTCAATGCTATAGATACTCAACATATATAGACATATATATTCCAGTTTTTCTTGAGGGTATTCTGGCCACCAGGGGAGCTGTTCCTTCACCTACCATTTGTGGCACCAATGAAGTACTTCCTCATTCTTTGTATGCTTGCTGGAGATTTTTATGGCCTTGTAAATTAGTTAAATTTGCCTCCCTGCATAAGCGGTACCTACATTTCCTACTTGACACATGCAACTGTCTTTCGGGCTGCAAACGTCAACAGCAAGCTACACAAATTGGTTGGAAGCTCACTTCTACCCGGGTTGGCTTCAAACTCATGACCTTTCGTTCAGTAGTGATCTTAATGCAGCTGACTCCCAGCCAGCTGCGCCAGAGTGCAAGAATTTATTTGTAATGCTCAGTCAAAATCTACCCTATTGTCACTTAAAATTAAAACTTTAATTGCAAAATTGAAAGGGATCCCTATAAGCAATAGCAAACAATTACATGGGTGGATGAGGTCTGGACCATCTCTGACACTCAGGACATAGCCCTGACCTTGGTTGTGGAACCTCCTCCCCTATAAGTAGAGGAACCTGTCTATGAAAAGCATTCTATAACTAGAATGCCTCCACTGAAAGAGTTGTTACTTCTGGAGAAGAAATTAAAAAATGAATTTAAAGGCATAGGTTAAATCGGAGGAAGATATGATTATCGAAACTATTGTTTATTTATTTGGCTTCTAATCTGCATTTTCCCCAAGGTGTGCAATCTGAACAATGATAGCTGTTTTTGTGATTTCTACAACCAATTGCAAGAAATAGAGTGTGAAACAAAAATGTTGCTATGGTTTTAGTTTCTGTATACACTATATTAACAATCCACTGAATGAAGATTGATATGTAAACTTAACCAATATACAGTTTATCTTATTGCCATGAAACTACCTCGTAATTGTTCTTCCATTAGATTGACTTATAAAAGAATCTTAATTTTTCTCCCAGGAAAATGGATTAGACAAACAGTAGAGAGATTATCAGCTTGGGTTTCAGATAAGAGACTTTTCTATTTTAAGGCAATTCCATCTTTTAAAGTGATTTACCTGTAGTAGTTTCTGCAAGATGCTCAAAGTAAAATTCACAGGAGGAGCATTAGATTTTCTTGTTTCCAAACAATCATCTCATCTGCTCAAAAGTTCTCTCTTTTGTGGATATTTGCTAGGAGGAATGGTGGTTGATTTTCTTGTATAGCATCCTTTTTCATCTTCTCATGTAAAACTCCAGATTCATGACTAGTTGCCCAGATGCTTCTAAATTGCTTCTTTTATGCAGGCTGCAATATATATACTGATAGATTGGTCTATTTTAGGTAAGAAGCCTCTATTTTCCCAGATAATAAATCCTGGAAGCCTTACTTAGCATGGTAAATAGCAAAGGTTTTTGAGATTTGTACTCAAAAATATCTAGAGAGTCCTTTCAAAGATGAGGCTACTAACGGATGCTCTTCAAAGGAATACACAGTTCTTGTGGGTTTTATCACAGTTCTCAAGTCAGTGTGATGAACTTTATGTTTTGAACTTATAGGTTCTAGATGACTCAACCAGGACAGACCAGGCAAGTGGTGATAGGAGCTATGGCCCAAAAATATCCGAAGCACCTCTTCCTTAAATTAATCAGTTGTAAACACATTGGTCAAATCCTGACACAAGTCTTTTCTGTTGACACCATGAATTTACTATCTATCAGTCTTTTAAGTAAAACTTTACTGATCTCTGACCTTGATTCTTTGGATTAGGTAGAGAAGCCCTGCTTGGGGCTGGATTTTAGAGGCTATATATGTCATCCTCTGAAATAGATATGTTTCACATTGAACCTCTGTAACACCCTTTTCACTATGTGGTTCTTGATTTTGGATCACTATGACCACTCCCTTCTTTAGCAAAGCTCAGGACCTTAGTGCAGTGTTGAACTAATTTGTGAGGTGCCACCCTCACTCAGGATGTATGGATTAAACTACATCCTTAAAAATGTTATACTTGCCAACCAGTTACTAAATAAACATTGAACTCCTGGATCTCTATTTGAATCATCTCCCAAAGCAGTTACTATACTCCCAAGTCAAGAATGGAAAACGGAATGTTGATGGACAGTAAAGGAGATTTAAAGATGGGATTAAAGTGAACCTTAAAAACTGTGGCACAGACACCGAGAATTGGGCAGCTCTGGTCATTGAGTGCTCTAGCTGGAGGTCAGCTGTGACCAGTAGTGTTGTGGAATTTAAAGAGGCATGAATGGAGGGTGAAAGTGAGAAACGTGTCAAGAGGAAGGTGCATCAAGCTAACCCTGACCGGGACCACCTTTCATCTGGAAACGGATGTCCTCATGGCAAAAGAACATGCAAGTCAAGAATAGGCCTCTACAGTGCCTTACTAACCCACCACAAAGATCTTATACTTAAAAGGCAATCATACTCAGCCACAAGTGATCACTTGTAATGATGATTTGAAGCAAGGAGATTAAGATACATTTCCGTTTAATAGGGAGCCTTCTAATCAAGGTGAAAGAAGAAAGCGCAAAAGCCGGGTTGCAGCTAAACATAAAAAAAAACCAAGATTATGGCAACAAGAATGATTGACAACTGGAAAATAGAGGGAGAAAATGTGGAGGCCGTGACAGACTTTGTATTTCTAGGTGCAAAGATTACTGCAGATGCAGACTGTGGCCAGGAAATAAGAAGACGCTTACTTCTTGGGAGGAGAGCAATGTCCAATCTCGATAAAATAGTAAAGAGTAGAGACATCACTGGCAACAAAGATCCGCCTAGTCAAAGCCATGGTATTCCCTGTAGTAACCTACGGATGTGAGAGCTGGACCTTAGGGAAGGCTGAGCGAAGGAAGATAGATGCTTTTGATCTGTGGTGTTGGAGGAAAGTTCTGAGAGTGCCTTGGACTGCGAGAAGATCCAACCAGTCCATCCTCCAGGAAAGAAAGCCCGACTGCTCACTGGAGGGAAGGATACTAGAGACAAAGTTGAAGTACTTTGGCCACATCATGAGGAGACAGCAAAGCCTAGAGAAGACAATTATGCTGGGGAAAGTGAAGGTAAAAGGAAGAGGGGCCGACCAAGGGCAAGATGGATGGATGGCATCCTTGAAGTGACTGGACTGACCTTGAAGGAGCTGGGGGTGGTGACGGCCGACAGGGAGCTCTGGCGTGGGCTGGTCCATGAGGTCACGAAGAGTCGGAGATGACTGAACGAATGAACAACAACAACTGTTTAATAGTCAAGGTAGTACATTCCCAGAGCATTGGTTTCCTTCATTTCCATGATAGCTTTGGCTGTGCTTGCTGTTTGTACAGTAGCGCCTTGTACAGTAGGCACACAGTAGCATTTGGAAAGATCTGTATATTTTTTTTCTCCTTGAAAATCTCAATGCTAAAATTTTGCTCTTTGGCTAATCCCAGAAACTGACCAGAAAATCAGAAAGCTGTCATGGGGTAAAACAATAAAAATACTTTAATGTTTCTGAATCATGTTATTAATGAATGAAAAACAATCAGATCTTGAGATGGCGCCTGATGTTTTAATGCATCTCAAAACACGGACAGAAGTGACCTAACAAGTCACATTTGACTATTTTCCATTTTGACTGTGGACAGATCCAACAGCTTTTTAAAATGTTTTTTGTTTTTGTTTTATATGTCTGAACGGCTGTTGCAATGGCTTTAATATTACATAAAGGAGTCCATTCATTAGCTAACTGAAGCCTCCACTTCTTGTGCTTTCATCCAAGTGTGAAATATTTGGTGGGGAGGGAGAATGACAACTTTAAATGGTTATTGTACATTTCTATTAAAAACTGGTACCCATTTTTATGGCTGAATTGGAGTCAGAAGGGTCACAAAGCACAAAGCGATACTTTCACTTCACAGAAATGAAAGCATCAAAAATCTCACTTATTTCCAATACCTGGTTGTCTGAATTCCCACTCCTTGCTGAGAAATGAGGAGTCCTTTCCTTAATTAGCACATTATAAACATGCCGTCCATTGTATTACAGAAAATCCTTCCTTTTAAATACATTTTTGTAAATTATTCTGGAGTATAAATATGTGAAAACCTTTCCTTAAGCATTACATTATTTTTTTTCATGTCAGAAGCAACTTGGGAAACTGCAACTTGCTTCTATTGTGAGAGAATTGGTCATCTCCAAGGACTTTGCCCAGGGGACGCCAGGATGTTTTGATGTTTTACCATCCTTGTGGGAGGCTTCTCTCATGTCCCTGCATGGAGAGCTGGAGTTGACAGAGGGAGCTCATTCATGCTCTTCCCGGATTCGAACCTACGACCTGACAGTCTTCAGTCTAGTTGGCACAAGGGTTTAACTCACTGTGCCACTAGGAGCTCCATTACATTAATCATTCTAAAAGAATCTATTTCATAAATATCTTTTTATTTGGAAAACCAGAGAGAGAGAGAGAGAGAGGAGAAGAGAAAAGAAGAGAAAGGGAAAAGAAATGAAATTTTTCATCCTCTGCAATGCTTTTAACKCCCCCCCCCCCCACACCTTCATCTTCATATTACTAGTCTTGGGTCAGATGCTTCTTCAGATATTCAGACTTTCTTTTCTTCTTGAGATAGAATATCCACCACTTTCATGTTCCCATGGTGGTGAAACTTATCTGACCTTTCCTGACAATGTACATCACATAATTGTTATAAAATGGATGGCACAGCTGGTGTGGGAAGATGTACCCAATGGATTTTTCCAACATTATCTTAGGTTTCTAAAATTACCACTGTGATGCAGGAAAGAGGAAGGAGTGATACAGCAACAATTCCCATGATGCCAAAAGCTTCTAATAAGGTGAAAGGGGACCTAAGTAGGAAACACCTGGATAACAGCAGACCTTCAATTGTTCTGCTACTTTACATCATTTATCTCTATCTATCTTAGGTCTCTTTCACATTAAACAACTATAGTACTCTTTAAGTACCATTATTCTTTCCTCTTGGATCCTGGGAATTGTTGTTTCATGAGGTATTTAGAAATCTCACCCAAATACAGTAGTGCAGCAGCAGAAATTACAAATCCTAAAATGCCAAACAATGTTGCAGTGGCAGTTAAAGTGGTATCAAAATGCTGTAATTGTGTGATAGAGATTGTGCATTGATATGGATCAAAAATATAGTGTGGACTCTCTCTCTCTCCAGCTGCGTGTAGAACAATCAAATGCCATTGTGTTCATTGTAGACCTTATTCCAAGTTATGTGCATAGGACTTCAAATAAGAACAGTGTTGCACGAGACAGGCAAACTGGCACTAAAGTCAGGCCATCACCATATCATTGTAGTTGGCCTCCTTTCCATGCTATTGATAGACAAAACCTGTCAATAGCTCACAATCCTTCAATGTTCCGGTTCCGGTAAATGGTTCCGGCCCAGCTTATCTATCCGAACGCATCTCTCCCTATGAACCCACCAGGAACTTGAGATCATCAGAGGAGGCCCTGCTCTAGATCCTGCCTGTTTCACAAGCACGTCTGGTGGGGACGCGAGACAGGGCCTTCTCTGTGGTGGCCCCTCAGCTGTGGAACTCCCTGCCTAGGGATATTAGATTAGCCCCCTCCCTCCTGACTTTTTGGAAAAAAAACCCTGGAAACTTGGCTCTTTGAGCAAGCTTTTGGAGCCTTAGCATAATCAGATAGGCCTGGGTAACAATGGAAAAATTTGTTTCTAAAATCGATTCGTTTTTTGGGTTTTTTTGCGTTTCGTTATTTAAAATAATTACAAAATTTTCCTTTTAAAAAGTTCGATATTTACGAAATTTCGTAAATGTGAAAAAAATTACAAAACATTAACGAATCGATTTCCGAAACAATAATGAATCGATTCGTTAATGGCGGACGCGACCGCGAAATACGCTAAAAAACCTCCAAAAACTTCTGAAGCTTCCCTCTCCCTCTGTTGTTGACTGTTGGTGTGATATTATAATTTTTTTTCACTAATTAAACAAAAAAACCCATAAAACTTGCCCCAGACATGCGGAAATAATAACGAAACGACCTCAAAACAATAACGAAACGAATACAATAACGAAATACGAAGCATTTACAAAACTATTTAAAAATTCGTTTTTTAAAAAAATTGCTCCAGAATGGTTCGTTATCGTTTTGTAATTGGAAAAATTAACGAATTATTAACAAATTACGAATTAACGAAACGAAACCGCCCAGCCCTATAATCAGACAAACTCGAATCGGAAAATGACATAGGAACAGCTAAGACGACGGAATGGATGAGGACTGAACGTGAAGACATAGCTTTAAAATTTTTATTGTTCACTGTTTTTATGCTTTTAGATACATTGTGATGTGATTTTTTTTTCTATTTTTATTGATGCATGTATTTTATGTAAGGCATCAAATTGAGTTGACTGTTCGCTGCCCTGAGTCACCTGCGGGCTGATATGGGCGGGGTAGAAATAGCGCAAATAAATAAATAAATAAATAAATAAATAAATATCATTTTTGCACTGGCCACTTTTGCTTCTGTATGGGTATGCCAGAAGTATGAGTGATGTCAGGGGGCAGGATTCTCCTCCTTTCCCTTCTCTCCTTTGCTATTCCTGAGCAATTTGTTCTCAGTTTATATAACATTTTGCCTTTTTTTTTTTTTGCAAAATTGCTTGAAAAAATAAAAGTAAAAAAATGGAACAGAAGAAGTGTGGGAAGGTGGGATTATGAGGTTGTGCAAAAGTGCAAATTGGCACAATTATGCAATTGAAGAGAAGTGCAACATTAAAGGTTCTCATCCTGGTATATATCTGCTATCAATGAAGTTGCCATGGAATAGCAACTTCACACGATAAAGTCCTTTGAGACACTGTCTGAATTTTGCACCAAAAAAAATCAGTTGAGTGTCCCATGTCTTTCCTCCAACTAAAAATAAAATCTTTCTCAGATTTGCCACATATTTAGAGGTTATTCGTGTCATCTAAGATTACCCTTCAATGCCTACTTTTAGGCAGCAGATGTTCCTACTGTGAGGACGTGCGGTTCACCATTTATTCTTTTCCTTCCCAAAAGCCAGTAAAAGGGAGGATAATTGTCCTTACATAGAGTAGCCTCAAGAATGTAACCTTTCTTTTTTTGACAGTGCTTTCAATCTTTCCTCCATGCTGAGAAGACTGCAATGGGTCTCTTTAGCACTCACATGTTTGCTTCAAACTCCTGCAGTTCATAAAATTAATTTTTATCAGAATCAAAACATTCTGATGAGGCTGGCTGTTTGATGAAATCTTCTTTCTTCTCCTTCATGAAAAGAAACAGCTTTCTTTCCCGTTAATTATGTATCTGCTATAGAGAGCTTTTGTGGTATGCTTTCTGAAGAAAATTTTGCCATAGAAAAGCTTGTTCTTGTGAAATTCTTTTTTTAAAAAAACTTTATTGAAAAGGTAGACTTAATGTTCTTGTAAAATACACTGTGGAGCGACTTGTACTAAATTTTAGCAAAGCACAATGGTGTGACTTGGATGACTTGATGCTTTGTTTTTCCCTAAAATATGGGCAAGTTCAATCAACTAATGTTCCTTCTTATCCGATTATCAAACTTTACATAGAAGACTAATATTCTATGATTTTCTGGTGTGGTTGCAATCATGAAACTAATCTAAAGGAATAGTGTATTGAATAGTCAAAGAATGATTAAGATTGCTTTTCTAGATAAGTTTGAAATTTCATGGATTTTTAGCTCCATGGCTTTGTAGAACTATCTGATTCTTTAGGCTTTCATGTAGTCATTTCACAACTTGGAGATTTTATATAGATATGTATTAATATAAAGTGTGCAGGTGATGTAATGGATTTGTGTACTGTTTTCTTCCCCCTTAATTGATGTCTAATGGGGAAAAAACCTTTCCCAAACATTATATTGCTCTTACTCTTGTCTTACTGACCCAAAGGACTCCTTAGTGGCTTCCTTGTCAGGATACTAATGAGAAGCATGGTGCTATTTTTGAAGTCTTGTGTTATTTTGGTATATAACCCAGACAAGTCTGATTCAACTTAATCATAAAGGAAATAGACTGAACATTGCCATCACCAGTAGCCAACAAGAAAGAGAGAGATTTCTCATTACAAGAATAGATTGCTAATTGTTGTTCTTATGGATGGATTTTAAAAACATGATTTTCTAAGATGATATTATTTTAATGTTAATTGAGGATTTGAAAGGCTCGCTTGCAGACATTTTAGGCAGTGAAACACATGACTACTAATGGGAAGGGATGTATTTATCACTGTCTGGAAAGAAAAGAAGGATGGCGGAGTTAAGATGGGTTTAGCCATGTAAGGTACATGGATCATGGGAGAATTTCAACCTTGAAGGGTATAAAAACAAAATAAAATCCTTTGTGTCTCTGAAATCCAGCTTTTGTGGTTTGACCACACTGCATATTTTCATTTTTGCACAGAAATGTTCTCATAAAACCTTGTTTTTCCCCTTCCGAATCTGTCTCTATTTGTCTAAGGACAGCAGATCTACTAAATGGTGAAAGGGAAACACAATGTTGCCCAAGTGCTGGTTCATACTGTGCTTTGTGCTGTGATCTCATGATTTATTGTAGGTTTTGAGGTTGTTGGAAGTGCTGGGGTCAGATTTACACTGATCGCTTACATGGGTGTGGAGCTAAATCAGCTCTGTGGGGGACAAATGGCACATAGGGTTGATCCAGGATCATGCTAGGCAAGGCCACTTTAATGTAACCTTGCCCCATGTTACTCAAAAGAAAAACAGAACTGGCAACAACTGTTCCCACTGTTGTCCTGTGTTTCCTATGCTCAGGTGGCCTGGGGACATGGGATGGCCATCATTACCTGAAGTGATATTGTCCATGGTGACAGGGCATTCTGGGAAGTGAGGGCAGAGAATTAATCTCCTGCACCCTTCCCAGTGCCCCACCATTAACTCATTCTTCCCATAGTTTCTTGACCTCTCCCCTTGAAGAGATGGTATGTTACCTTTGTACTTGTGAGACTGAAAACAAGCAAGGCTGGAGATGTGAGTAAAATCAGCTATGGTATCTATTCGTTTGCACATTTTATATTGTTCCAGTAAGGTATGTTTTTTGTATTGCTTTCTAGAGCAGCTTATCACACACTATTCTTTACTCCCATAATTCTGTATTTACTTGCCTTCTGAAAGTACAGTACCTCCCACTGGCTCTCCTGTTGTGACCTGTGGCTACACCTATAGATGGTAGAGCTTATGGATAGTGGCCCAATTGGCTGCATTGGACACCAACTATTATTTCATCCTGGCAGAATGCAATGCTTGCAGGACCAATTTAAATTCTGTACTGTTGTACCACCTTTTTAGCTTTGTCATAAATGCAATGTACAATTTACAACTATGTGGTAAATCTTGACTGGGGTGGACATTTTTCAACCTTCCCAGTTGGTACTGGGCTGAGCATCTTAGTAGCTCTAGCTAACAAAGTTAATCACGAGAAATTCTTCGAGCTGGCAGATAGCACCATAGATTCTTAGGTTCATTTTGATATCTCAGTACTAACACATCATCAGTATTTGATGGTAATATCAGATAATCATAAAATCACAGTTGGAAGAGATTACAACAGACATCCAGTCCAACCTTCTGCCATGCAGAAACACCCAATCAAAGCACTCCCAACAGATGGCCACCCAGTGTCTGTTTAAAAACCTCCAGAGACTCCACTCTACTACAAGACATCATATTCCACTGTCAAACTCCTCTAACAATGAGGAAGCTCTTCCTAATTCTTAGGAAGAATCTCTTTTCCTGCAATTTGAATCCATTGCTCCATGTCCATGTCTCTAAAACAGGAGTTCCCAAACTAAGGGCCTGATGTGGCCCTCCAAGTTCATTTACATGGCCTCCACCCTAAACTTTAGACTTAGGGCCACCCTAAGTCTGAAAAAAACTTGAAGACACACAACATCTACAACAGTTCTAATTAACTTGAAGGCACACACTTCCTATTGAAATACTGGCAAGTTTATGTTGGTTAAAATTGTTCTTCATTTCAAATATTGTATTGTTCTTTCGTGTTTTTGTACTGCAAATAAGATATGTGCAGTGTGCATATGAATTTGTTCATGTTTTTTGTCAAACAATAGCCCCCACCACCAAACAGTTTGAGGGACTGTGAGCTGGCCCTCTGTTTAAAATGTTTGAGGAATGTATCATCGAAGACTTTCATGGCCGGAAGCACTGGGTTATTGTAGTTTTTTCAGGCTGTATGGCCATGTTCTACAGCCCAAAAAACTACAACAACCTAATGTTTGAGGACTTCTGCTCTAAAGCTTCAGAAAACAAGCTTTCCCCCTCCTAATATGAGATCTTTTGAAATATTCAAACATAGCTGTCATGTTTCCTCTTAGCCTTCTCTTCTTGAAGCTATATTTACCCAGCTCCTCTTGGGGCTTAGCTTCTAGACCTTTCACCACTTTGGTTGCCCTTTTCTGGATGCCGCCAACCTCTTTGGCCAGTCCCAGTCAGTTTCCTGCCTAAAGCCAGGTCCAATACCCTTCCCAGTTTCTTATTAGGAGAGTCAATTGGAATTATCTTGCTGCCTCAAATGAATGCCAGCTGCTGCCTTCATCTTTTCCCTTTTTATGGTGTTATTTGAAGCATAACAGGGTCACTCTGGAAATCAAGTTGTTAACCACTTTCATCCTCAAATGGTTCCTTATTCGTATAAAATGTAATGAAGAGTAAAATAATCTCTTTAGAATAATGTTGGTTGAACTATGGTTGACTGCAGCAAGGGGAGAGGGATTGAGGGAGATTGGAAATGAATACCCTTTGCATGAAGGGATGTGCTTTCAACTGATGTCATGGCACTGTTGGACCCAAGAAAGCAGATGCGGTGTTGAACTTCAAATATATAACTTGGAATATGGCTTGTGTTCCCGAATTACACTCCAATAGCTTGATATTCAAAAAAGTTGCAAAGCAGTTTATAAGCGAATGTACAAACAGGAATGCTGAAAGGTCAAGTCACATCAAGAAGACTTGGTCATATGTATTTTTAGAGATGCGAAGCATTTCTTTATCTTTTTCCTTTCTTAAACTTGAAAGGAGCAAGTTCGAAATTTAGAGCAGTTTTCTTTGACCTCAGGCCTAGCTGACCTACATGATCTCAACAAACCTTTCATTTACTTCAAAGGTAAAGTATGTTTCGCTGAACTCAGTGAAATCAAGTACCCAGTCATCTTTAATGATGATGCATTTCAAAGGGCAATAGAACCTGAATAAAATATATTTGTGTGCAATCCGCTTATAGACCCTGGGTAAACTGGAACATATATGCATATTTCAGTAATCAGTGTTGCTTTTGATCTGCCAGTTTGTTTATAGCTACCATTAAAAAAGAAATACCATCTCTAAATCGGCCTGTGATGCAATAAATGGAAAATCTGCACTAGTTTGCAACCACAGGGATATCTAAACTATGTTGTTTTATTAACCTTAGCAAATGGTCTGCTCTTATTAAGGGAGCTAGTAGTATTATTTACTGATAATAGTACAGGGAAACTGGCTTTGTTTAATGAGATGTCGCAGTACATTGGAAGGTTCAGACTTTCTAAATTGAAATATTAAATTAGCCCTATAGAGCTAGACAGATCACTCTGTCTGGAGCTATCTGCTTTTTGTGTGTGGATGTCTACTGACCATTCTTAGTGGAAGATCTGTATAATCTAGCTGGAGTGATGGGTCTCTGGTTGAAACTTAATAATAGTCTTGTCTTAACATCATAAAAGTTTCTTTGGTTTCCTCTGGGTGTGCTCCAATTATATTACCATAGATAGATCAGCAGTCACCAGAACATAATACCTTCTCAAATAATATTAAGCATTTTGTACTAAACACCGAGTGATATATTGCTATGGATATCTTTTGGTGACTCCTTTTAAAGGAAGGGAACTCTTTTCTATTTGTCTTTAGAGAGTAGTGACTAAACTTTCTACAACCATGTCACACATCAGGTTTAATTTATGAGACAATAGAAATGCAGCCCATACCACAGTTACTGAATGATTGATAACACTTAAATCCCATTTTGTTTCTCAGAAAAGAAAGAACTATAGCAACTTTCTAACGATAAAATGGGCATAGAATAATTCCAAGTCTACAGGTTGCATTAATGAGAAAAATATCAACACTGTAAATTGATCAACCATAACAAAATAAGAGCCCCCGGTGATGCAGTGGGTTAAAGCCCTGTGCTGGCAGGACTGAAGGCTGACAGGTCACAAGCTCGAATCCAGAGAGAGGTGGATGAGCTCCCTCTATCAGCTCCAGCTCCTCATGCGGGGACATGAGAGAAGCCTCCCACAAGGATGATAAAACATCAAAATCATCTGGGCGTCCCCTGGGCAATGTCCTTGCAGACGGCCAATTCTCTCACAAAAGGATGCTCCTGACATGACAAAAAAAAAAACCATTAACACATCCCTAATGAGAAAGGAAGACCTTCCTAAACATCCAGGACATTATTCCACAGGTTGGGAGTCACGATTAGCAAGGTCTGCTTCCAATTGATCCCCTCTGGATTTCAGAGACTTTATGATTTCAGAATAAGGCTTCCAAAGACATTAGAAACGTACGGACAACAACAAATGGAGGTAGGTGGTATTTGATGCATCCTGTCCTATCCAATTTTAAACTGCTTTTAAAAAAAATTGAAATAAGCCACCATTCAATATATTTATACCCTTTTAAACTTTTGTAATTATTTATTATAATAAATTGATTTATTGTAATCCATGCTGAGATAAAGGGTGGAATATAAACATTTTAATGAATATTTATATTTTAAATGAACTCAGTTGATGACTTGCTTTGGGAGATTGGCAGGGGAATTTAAACCTTATTGGATCTTCTAGAACTTTCAATGGCAATCAATGAGGTTTTGATGTTGGTGTCCTTCTGGATCATCTGGTGGAGAGGGGTAGTCAAGTGTTTCCACTCATTCCTAGAGTCAGGAAGAAGTCCTTGGAAACTTCTGCCTATCCAGTATCCCACTGCCTAGCCAGTGGGATTCTGAAAGATATTATCTTGTTCCTATGCATTTCAGTGTCTGCATGGCTTCACTTGGAGATGCCATTTAGTCACTAGGCAGGAGAATCAACAATATGCTGCTGACACTTAGCTATACTTCCAATCTTAGAAAGGCAGTAGAAACTAAAACCTCTTTTTTTAAAAAGCCCACCGATTTCCAAAATTAACTAAATAATGATGGTAAAATGTCAAGTATAGTTGCATACATACGTAGGACTTTTGACATTATCTTACCTTAACTTTACCTGTTGTTTTACCATCTTGGTATGCTGGCAAAACAGAGTCCCATGGAGGTAATCCCATGATGCACAGCCACTTCTGGTGACTGTTCATAGAAATTTGTCTTGCCAGCATGTGAAGATGGTAAGAAGACTCCATTTTCAGGAGTTGGGTGTTCCCTGACTTCTGATTGAAGAAACCAGTGGGAAGTGGAGGGAGGAAGCTAAGAAGGCAGTCTTCAGAAAGAACTTAAAGACCTGGCTGTTCCGATGTGCCTTCCCAGAATAGGAAATCTCCAATACCAAGTCCCAGAAGCACTTTATTAGAACTAAGATTGCCGCACATTGCACACTGCACTTGCCCTATAATCCTTACATATCACCTGTCACATCAGCACTTTTAATTTCTGTATCCTTCACTCTGGCCCGGCCCAGTTTTATAGTGTTTTGGTGTATTGTTTATTGCTTGTTGTTTTGTTGTTTTAATATTACTTTAATTGTTTTTAATTTGTTTTAGGTTTGTATTGTTATGTTGTGTTGAGGTCTTGGCCTTTGTAAGCCACATCGAGTCCTTCGGGAGATGCTAGTGGGGTACAAATAAAGTTAATAATAATAATAATAAGAAGAAGAAGAAGAAGAAGAAGAAGATGAGAAAAGGTTGTGGGATTGTTGGCCATTCCTGAAGATGGACATTGTCAGGGTAAGACACTCTTCAAGATGCTTTCCCCCTTCCCTCCCACCTGTGGGATAATGTCATATATCACACCAACCTGCTGTGTCACAACTGTTGTGTTAGCAGTAGATAATAAACACATACTGTTTTGAGCACCTTCAGTATCACACCTCTCTTTATTAGCACAACTGTACCAGTTCACTAATCTGTGGTCTTGTGATCAGTCTTCCACACTTCCTCATGCTTTTCTTCTTTTGATCCATGACATTTGTCCGTGTAGTTATGTCAGTATAATTGACCAATAGAATTCTGAAAATGGTGAGCAAATGAGTTAGAGATTCTTTTTTTCTCCAGAGAGAAGATTTCTGGATAGCAAGAGACTATCATGAAAAAGACATACAATTCAACAAAACCTTCTGAAATATCCTACAAAAAACACAGAGTAGCTTAGCAACAGTGTAGACTTGCACAGAAGTAAGATTTTAGTAAGAAAATTCTTTTTTGAGAAATGTAGTCAAATGCCCAGATAGGAAATGAAATTTATCTGGAAGCAGTAGATGAAATAAGAAAAGAAGAAAGGAGGATAACAACCATATCAACAGATTTTCAAATAAAAATAGACAAAATCTGTCTGATTTTATTGTTCTTAACTGCTGTCAAGTCGATTTCGACTTATTGCAACCTCAGGTCTAGCTGTCTCAGTGTTACTGCTTTCTTGATTTAGTTTATCTATCTGGAATATGGTCCTCCTTTTTCCCTGTTGTTTTTTACTGTTTTCTTCTTTGCTGAGCATTATTGTTTTTTTCCAGTGAGTCACGTTTTCTCATGATATGGCCAAACTATGACCGTCTCAGTTCTAGGCTTCTAGGAAGAATTGGACATGATTTGCTCTAGGATCAATGTAGTTGTTTAACTTAATTATCACTTTTTATCTATGGTTTTAGAGCATGTGCACCAGATTCTTGCAGAAAAATTATTTCGAGAAAGAACACAACTCTGGATTTATGACTGGGGGCAAGAAACATTTCTTTCATTTGATGGTAATGTTGGCCACTCCATTCCTTGGGCAAAAAACTCCTGTGAGTTTGCAAAGGCAGAGGTATTAAAGAGCAAAATAGGTTGCCATGATCATACAGTTTGCCAGATTTTAACATAGTTAAAATAATGATGATTTTTGTTTGCAGCTTGTCCTAGTATGTTATTGGCAGCATTGCACACATTTGTGTAACTGCACTCACAAAATATTCTTAATCGCTTATGTTTAAGCTTAGACAAATCATCTGGAGCACTTTAGGCCACAACGATCAGTTCAAAACCTACAATGATGGTTTGAATCCCTGGAGTGCTGATTAAAAAGACCTTTTTAAGGTTCCATCAAGCTTATTCCTGTTGCTCTTTTTTGGAGTCTTATCAGAATAATTAGGCTTTCAGTCCTCGAGAGATGCCGAAGCTATAAATGGTTACATTTCTGCTTTCCCTCTGATCTTGTCAGAAAACAGCAGCCTCTCTGCACTACAAGAACTCCTAACTACTTAACGCGTTCATGCTATTGAAGTAGGGAATGTGTTTCACATTTTAAATGAATTCTGCTCCAATAAATACTATACGTTTTGCAGCAAATTGCTTTCTTGGCGAAATGTCATTTCAAACCTGTTGCACTGCTAGCTGACTCACTGATACGTTAATTTTATTATAAATTGATTGTGCTTGGTTTCATGGAACATGAAGCTTTCTAAAAAAATTAAAAGAATAAAAGTCCCAGCTACCCAGTATAAAATTAATTTGGGCTATATTATTCATTTACTTTTAAGTTATATGAATTCAGTGATTTGAGTTGTTCAATGTCATTCTGTTTAGTTCCTAATTGTATGAGAATACAGTGTCACTCATAGTTTCTAGAATCAATAATGCTGATAACTTATTATATTTGTTTAATTTTATGACTAATTCATTCACTTGGATCAATATTAATGGTCCTCCATATGTTATTGGTCTGCAGTTCTCAACAGCCCTAGCCACCCCAGCCAATGTTGAACATTACTGGGAGTTGTAGACCAACAGTGTCTGGAGGGGCACACAGTTTTAACTCCTGTTGTAGACCTTGAAAGTCAAGAATGGTTGAATAATTGATCAGTATCAATATTCAGCACCAGAATCATAGAAATATAAAATTGGAATTAACCACAAGGGCCACCAAGTCCAGTCTCTTGCCACGCAGAAACTCTCAATTAAAACATTCCTGAGAGATTGACATTCAACCTCTGTTTTAAAGACTTCCCAAGAAGGAGACTTTTCTATCCATGGAGATAGTCCATACCATCATCAAACTGCTCTTACAGTCATGAAGTTCTTCCTAATGTTGAGGTACAATGCTCTTTCTTTTCATTTGAATCCATTGTTTTGTGCCTATTGTTTCTAAAGGAGTTTGCTTCATTTTCTACATGATATCCTTTCAGGCTCCTTCTACACTGCCATATAAAATTCACATTATCTGTTTTGAACTGGATTATATGGCAGTGTACAGGCCCGTAGCCAGGATTTCGATTCGGGGGGGGGGGGGGTGGGGGGGGGTTGGGGGGGGGGGGGGGGGAGTCTGAGTGAAAGAGGGTCTACCCTAGCAAACCTTTTGTATCATTACCCCAATACCCCCATGCATATGGGATATATTGAGCATGGTGATCAGACCATGATATGAATAAACATAACAGTTTAAATAATGCACCAGTAAGGCCTTTTCGCGAACCACCATGAAAATTTCAGGGGGGGCTGAAGTCCCCCCAAACCCCCCCCCCCCGGTTACATGCCTGGCAGTGTAGACTCGTATAATGTGGATTATCTGCTTTGATAATCTGGGTTATATGGCAGTATAGAAGGGGCTGTTGTCTTTTTTCTGTGGGAAGAAAATTGATAGAATTAATAATTGAATTAATAACTTTGAAAATTAGTGAAAATTTATACCTCATACAAACACTAATTTGTCCAGTATTTAAAACATCTCTAGCAAACTGGAACAAAGCAGGTCTCTCCCATCACTGAAAATGTCTGGGAAAAAAAGTATAATTCAATATGCTGGCCAAAAACAAAACTGCCATAGCTAAAAAATAATCCAGTTGTGGTTGTTAGCAAATAAACTTCCTTCAGCTATTCTGGCAATTTAAATGCCTTGACAAATTTCAATTCAACAAACCCAAATTGGCTGGATGAACTGAAGAAAGCATTCCAGAATGCCTGAAAACCTTTTAGGATACTGATTTGGGTAGGGATTCACATGGATTAGAAGTTCTCTAAAGAGCACTAAAATGCCTAAACACATGAGTGAGAATGGCCCACACTGAAATCAAAGGCAGATAGCATTATAAACACACTTACAGATTAAGGGAGTCACTATAGTATAGACAAAATGAATCCATTACCCAGACCAAAAAGAAAAGAAAAGAAGAAATCCACCCTGCTCCCACAACTTTTTTTCCTCATGCCTTCAAATTTCTAGCATTTCTAGAATTGATCATCAACTTTCATGTGGGTTAGTGTGGGTATGCATGATCCATCTGAAAGTAAAAAACAAACAAAAAAACTGTGAATATCTTAAGCCCTCCCAAACATGCAAGCTGTAGACACCTTTCCCACGAATAGTCATGGCAACACAATAGCTTTACTTCCCTCTGAGGCCGCTTCTACACTGTCCTATGTCTCAGGATCCCAGATTATCTGTTTATCCCAGATTATCTGGCAGTTGAGACCCATGTAATCCAGTTGAAAGCAGACAATTAGGGATCAGATCCTTGGATATAAGGACTCGGAGCTGTCACTGGATTGACACAAGGGATGACATTGCTTAATTACTTTTTTGTAACAGAGATAATGACTGTTCCCCCTTGAAACAATTAGTTTCAGACCACTTAAGGGTCATAGTGAGATAATGGTCCTCCCCAACCCATCCCTCCCAAGGAGTTGGGGTGTGTGTGGTAAATGAGAGCAATGGTCCCATATAAGAACTCTGTTGCTGTTCAAGGACCTCATCACAAAGGGCAGATTTTGGTGGCATATATTGGTTCTGACCTACTTCACCAACAGAGCCCATGGGCTCCTATCAAATGACGTTGGGCTCCATGGGTGAAGTAGGGCAGAGCTGGCGTATACAGCCGCCGTAGCTTTGAATCCATGGGGGAAGCCAAGTGATCAATGCTTCCTCCATGAAATTGCCTTCAACTGGAACCGGGAAATGTGGGTGTGGGGCACAGTGTTTCTGATAGCCATGTGACAAGGTAGTAAGTCTTTTCTGAGTTATGGAAACCTTAAGGAGAACCTTAATCACAGGATTTTCTTAGCAAGATTTGTTCAGGGAGAGTTTGCCTCTGAGGCTAAGAGTGTGTCTTGTCCAAGGTCTCCCAGTGGGTTTCCATGGACAAGCAGGGGGAGCGAAATCCTGGTCTCCAGTCATAGTTTAAGCTCAAACCAAGCTGACTCTAAGAATTCCATTCTACAAATTATTTTTCCCCTTCACACCTCCAATCTCTCAGACTGCAACAAAAGCAGCTTAAAACATCAATTGGACACTTAGAAATATGGTTTCAACACTCAATAAAAGGGGCCATCCAAATTACCAAAGGAATATGAACAAAGCAAATAAAAGAGTTCTAGGTTTGAACAATTTTCAGCATCTCACTCTTTGCAGTGCTAGAAATAGGAGCACTGAAGGAAAAGGTCATGGAGGGTGTAGAATTCTCATTTGGAGGGACAATGCTAGGATTTTCCCCATATTTCTCCTCTCTCAGAAATGCACATATTTTTATTCTCTGCAGTATATTTTATATGCATAGAATCATACATAATATTTAAAAATAAAAAAAGCTAAAATGCCAACTATTGCAAACATGCATAAACATATTTTAGCTGGGGGCGAGGAGGAGTGTACAAGGTGATAAACATTACGAAGTGTACAGAAATAAATGCATCCATGATGGAAAATACATAGATAATGTGCATATAGATTTGGCTGTAGTGTAGGTTTTATCTGTGGATTGCCTAATTTATTCAATGCTACAATGTGAACCCAGTATCGATGAGACTGGTAGCTGCTTTGAGTCTCTTTTGTGGAGAGAAAAGGCTGGGTTAATAATAATAATAATAATAATAATAATAATAATAATAATAATAATAATAGTCATTATTTCATTTAAACACATCTGACCAATTATGCCCTTTCTATGCATTTCCTAGACCTTCTAAGCAATCTTATGGTATGCTTCTGGTGGAAGTCAACTATACAGTCATGATGGAGGATCTAATGATATCTAGAGATATGTCCTCTTTAGACATTTCTAGATCTTCCAGTGTGATTCTTACTATATATCAGTATATGGAATCATAGAATTATAGAATAGAGTTGGAAGAGACCAGTGCAGCACCCTGCCAAGCAGCAATACACAATCAAAGCACCCATTCAAAAATGGAATAATCTCAGTCCATCTCTGCTATAAGTCAGATGAATCAGGCAACAGCATAAGGCAGTTTTCTCAATTTGATGGTTGGAGTTGGACTATAACTTTCATCATCCCTGACCATTGGCCATGTTGGTTGAAGTCTATCAGGAGTGTACTCCATAAATCTGGAGAGCACCAGGTTAAGAAAGATCCAGCGCATGGAGAGTGAAGTAGGCAGGAGGGTTTAGTTCTAAATGCAAAATATTACGATCTCTGTTGACTTGTTTTCATGCATAAATATATCCCTTTGACATCACAGAATGACTGGACAGAAGTTAATAGCAGTGCCAAATGGAAACTCAGCATGTATGTTTCCCTTCACCGGGAGTCTTCTGATTTGGGGATCATCAACACATATTTTATTATGAAGGTCATATCTTATTTATGAAGGTCATATCTTCAGCAGATACAATTCTACTGCTTTTTCAGAGAGCCAAAGGAATTTTGCCAGTTTACAGTGGCTGTAAAACTGTCATATATAAAGATATATGAATGCATACAATTTTGATCTCAATAAATTCAATATTCAGTCTGTGGGCTAAAGGAAGGTGAATGGAGTAGCTAACTATTGCCCTGTAGGTGGTGCTGTTGTTATTCAAGAGGGACATAGAGCTCAACACTGCTTCAAAGTTTATTCTGTGTTGCAACTTTTATTGTTGCTTAACTGATCAATTTTGTTGGTACTGTTAGATTATTTTAGTTTTCTGTTATGCTTTTTGATATATGGCTGGTTGTCTCAATATCCACATCTAATTCTGAAACATGTTTCTGGATGACAATGTGTTTTACCGTCCCCTCAGTAATTTGCTACATTATTAGAATGCCAACTTCTTGATATTCAAAGCTTTCTAAATAATGTAAACCACGTTTTGAAGACAACGTTTTGCCTATCTTTAGACATACAGTTGTCCCTCCATATTCACAGATTCTGTATCCATGGATTCAACCTTCCACAGTCTGAAAATATCTCTCCATAAAAAAAATCCAAAAAACAAAACTTGATTTTGTCATTTTATATAAAGGACACCATTTTACTATGCCATTGCATATAATGGGACTTGAAATTTCCATATTATTTGGAGGGGAGAGTTGAAATCTCAGTGCATACCAAGGACCTACTGTATATAGATTCTTTTTAATATGTCTGTTTCAAGCAAAGAGTTAGCTAAAAGCTTGGGAGGACTTTAAATGATTAATAAATAATAAAAGTCTTTGTTCTTGCTTTAAATCAATAGACTGAATATACTGGAAAGCGGGCAATATTTTACTAGTATCTATTAACTTTTAAAAGTGTTACAATGGATCACTTGAAAGGCTAATCAGTTGATATGGCTGCTTGCTGAGGATGAGAAAACAATTATATGGACTTATCCGTCTTCATAGCATTTTCACAGCTCTTGGGCTTTGTTGCAAGAAAATGTGCAGTCTCATAAAATCATAGAATAATAGACTTGGAAGAGATCACATGGGCCATCCAATTCAGCTCTCTGCCATGCAAGAAAAGCACAATCAAAGCATACACACCCCACCACAGATGGGTGCACTGATTGACTAATGTTCAAAGCCCCCCAGCACCCCAATTCCCCCATAAAAGAAAGGAAATCAGCACTTCATGTCCTCTATTTCTTGGTTTTTCATCATGCAATTGAGGCCAGCAGCTTCAGAGGAGGGAAGGACACTTGGTTCTTTCAAGCTACTTTGCTTAGTTACATGGCAGCAAACCAGGAAAGGCTGAGTGAAGGAAGATAGATGCTTTTGAGCTGTGGTGCTGGAGGAAAGTGCTGAGAGTGCCTTGGACTGCAAGAAGATCCAACCAGTCCATCCTCCAGGAAATAAAGCCCGACTGCTCATTGGCGGGAAGGATACTAGAGACAAAGTTGAAGTACTTTGGCCACATCATGAGGAGACAGCAAAGCCTGGAGAAGACAATTATGCTGGGGAAGGTGAAAGGTAAAGGAAGAGGGGCCGACCAAGGGCAAGATGGATGGATGGCATCCTTGAAGTGACTGGACTGACCTTGAAGGAGCTGGGGGTGGTGACGGCCGACAGGGAGCTCTGGCGTGGGCTGATCCATGAGGTCACGAAGAGTCGGAGACGACTGAACGAATGAACAACAAAAAACCAGGAAAATGAGGGTCGACATTATTTTGTGTCTTTTGAGGGGGAGGGAATTGTGATGCTGGCGTGGGTTGCAATGCTACCCTGAGTCGCCTTCGAGCTGAAAAAAGTGGGATTAAAGTATGGTAAATAAAAAATAAATTAAATAAATGCTGCCCTATTCCCAACTGTGCTGAAGCCGGCATTAAAAAAAATGACTGATTCCAACTGCATTGTGTGCCTGTGAAGAAAGGTCCCGAGAGTCTATTGTATTACATGTTTTGCTAAAACAATGCTGTCTCTTTTTTTTGTTAAGCTATGTTACTTTAATGTATTGTCGAAGGCTTTCATGGCCGGAATCACTGGGTTGTTGTAGGTTTTTCCGGGCTATATGGCCATGTTCTAGAGGCATTTTCTCCTGACGTTTCGCCTGCATCAATGGTAAGCATCCTCAGAGGTATGTTACTTTAAATAACGCATGCTTTAAAAAACAAAAGAGTGGACACATTGCCATCCGTGGGATTTAATTGAAGTAGCAATCCTAAGGGCAAGAAGAGTGAGAGAGAAAGAGGCCTCTTCTTGACAATACTAAAAGGTGGCGGTGATTTTTGTGCTCTCTTCCTCTTATCCACTCACTCACGTCCCAGGTCTTCCCTTTACTGTTTCCTTCCTTTGCTTAAAAATATAAAGAATTGTGTTAGCTGTGCTCTAAGGCACATATACGTCTACCTCCATCTCTATATTGGGGGTATCTTGCTTGTGAGATGTAATTGGAAATTCCAACCCAGCACTTCTGGGAACTTTTGACTCATTAAAGTCCTGTTTATTTCACTGCCTCTAAGCATGAGTGAGTTTGGATTCAGTTGAGTGTTTTGTTTCTACGTGTTTTAAGTCCCCAAAAAATCAATGTAGAACAACAAAACAACAATAACATAGTTCCAAAATTACTTCTTAGACTTTCAGATGAAATTGCACCTAAAAGTGAATACCACAAAGCCAAAATGTGTCCCTTCTTTCTTACATGGGATTTTACAACTTAATTACTGAGAATGTTACAATCTTCATTACAAAATGAGAACTGTCAGTTTTTAAGAACATTTGAAGAACAAAAGTAACAAAACAGGAGACTTCTGTTTCTTCCAGGAGCAACAGAAAATACAACATATTGCTAATTATGAAGAATTAACCTTTCCAATATTCATAGATATCATCTAACATATTCAGCTTATTCTTTAGCTTCAATATCACATTTATTGTAATATAATAATACCATCATTTTATAAGTCTTTTTCTTTTTAAATAATTAGTTGTCTTCAATAGTATTGTCAAAGGCTTTCATGGCCAGAATCACGGGGTTGTTGTAGATTTTTCGGGCTATATGGCCATGTTCTAGAATAATAGAACATGGCCATATAGCCTGAAAAATCTACAACAACCCAGTGTCTTCAATAGTTTTGAAATATATTTGTTGAAAATATTTGTTAAATTCTTGTTGGAAAATGACATTAAATTTATATATTTCATGCTGTTTATTCAGAACTCTTGGCTGAAAAGTGTGCCATCTTAAACTTAAAATGGTCACACCTTTATTTATTTATTTATTTATTTATTTATTTCTATCCCACTTTTCTCCCAGATCAGGACTCAAACTGGTGCACAACAGGTAAAAAGCAAAAAAGCAACCCCCCCCCAAAAAAACAAACCAAAACAAAACAAAAAAAATAGCATACAATAAAAACAGCAATATCATAGATATAATCCTATATACAAAAATAAAAAAATAAAAACCCACATAAATGTGATTGACATCTAAACATAGAAACACAATTAAACAATGAATAGATTAAAATAGTTTAAAAATAAATTAAAAACCCCATCAAGCATCAGTTCATTTAGGCCAGGGGTCCTCAAACTAAGGCCCAGGGGCCGGATATGGCCCTCCAAGGTCATTTACCCGGACCTCGCTCAGGGTCAACCTAAGTCTGAAATTACTTGAAAGCACACAACAACAAAAATCCTATCTCATCAGCCAAAAGCAGGTCCACACTTCGCATTGAAATACTAATAAGTTTATATTTGTTAAATTTGTTCTTCATTTTAATTATTATATTGTTTTGAGTGGGTTTTTTTGCATTGCATATAATATATGTGCAGTTTGCATATGAATTCATGGTTTGTTTTTTTCAAATTATAATCCGGCCCTCCAACAGTTTGAGGGATCTGTCCCTCTGTTTAAAAAATTTGAGGGCCCCTGATTTAGGCAATAGTTAAGTCCATTGCCAGAGGTCTATTTCAATCCAGACATTGCACATGATCGATCTGGCATTTATTCTCCTTCAAGGAAGGCCACGGGAAAGTTTTTGCTTGGTTCCTGAATGAAGGCTCTCTCTCTCATTCCCATCAATCGCACTTGGGATGATGGTGAGACTGAGAGTAGGACCTCTCCTGGTGACATCACGACTTGTGTGGGTGCACCTTCAAAGTTTCCCTTGCTTTACCCTAAAACTGGATGCTGTAATATTAAATTAATTCACACACACACACACACACAATACACTCCCTTACCCTATTTTTTTAACTGATTCATCATCTATGATCTTCTCATAAAATAATACACCATGAGGTGTGACCTGAATTTGAAAAAACCCATGATCACACCACTAAGTTTACACATTTACTGTAATGTGTGTATGAATATAAATCTCTACAGTTGTCAGGATACATTATACTGACAACAAAAAATGTGTACAGTGGGCTCTTGGTTGAATCCATGGATGCAAGATATATATGTATATGAAAATATTTCAGGCTTTGCATTAAAGTGAATCATTTGCAAAATAGTCAGCAGATGATAGAAAAAAATGAGCATGATGTGCACCTTGTTTTCATGCTTAGCAATTAAAACAATTTGGTGTGAAAATGCTGTGCTTTCAAGAATATCACAATTCAGTGTCCAGAGAAAATAGTTCATCCTTGTGAGTTACAAAAATGGATATAATTCCCCTACACATTGCTTATACACTGTTGGTTTCCCTCCCTTACTCTAAACTACTGAAAGGACTTGGACAAAGCTGAAAATTGCTAGCAAGAGGGGGATGATCTTGAGGACTTTTACACACCAGCCTGTTGTATCATAGCATTTTAAAACAAATGGGAAAACGGGCCGGTATGAACACAATCACTTTCACACATTATCTTCAATGGCATTATGGTGCCACTTCAATGATGTACGATTCCACAATCTGTCAGTGCTGCTTCACTTGACCTTGCCTCGCTGCCCATGTCCACCATACATAGCACATGAGTGCTGATTATTTTTCCCCTTTCCTTATTCTGCAATTGTTCAATTGTGCAATTACTCAGTTTTGACACTTCTTGCAAATGGAGGGTACTGATATAATCATGTAATTGCAACTCACCATGGTAGCACAATTACCCATTTACAGAAAAACACATTTTAAAAGTGAAATAAAGAATGGAATAAAAGTAATATTGTTCCTGTACACCAGTGTTTCTCAACCTGTGGGTCCCCAAGACTTTTGGCTTACAACAACTTGCAGAAATCCCACCCAGTTTGCTAGCTGTTAGGATTTCTGGGAGTTGACGGCCAAAACACCTTGGGGGCCACAGGTTGAGAACCACTGCTGTACACGGTGATGTTCTTTTGGTCTGGGAACTGAAAGTGGAGCAGCTCAACCCTCCTTGGACAAAGTAAAAGAGAGACAAGGAGCCCAACATCTGCTCACATCACATGACAGCATTGTTTTCTTCTGCAGCAGAAGAAAACAATCACACCACACATTATAATTGAACAGTAGTGGTACTAGTGCCATTAACAGATTTTTCTCATTCATGAAAATATGAAAAAATGATGGAAATGCAATGCATCAATAGGAGAGACATAAAATCATGGGATAAGTCCTAGCCAAAGATATTATTATCCTGCTGTAAATGTGATTTACCACCCCGGTATGATAAAGCCCTGAGTCATCTCCTTTTTCTGCACACATTCATTTCTAAAATTATTTCTAATGGAGGAACGGCACACTTTGTATTCATTCTGTAGTATTAGTTGTAGATTAAATGTATTTTCAAACAAATTTGATAAACGTACTTACAATAAAAATATGCATAATATGATAAGCACTAATGAACTATTTCCCTTCTATTTACTTTTTTGAAAAGCTGTATCTTTTCCTTCTCTGGGAAATCCTTGAGTAACCCCAAGGATGTGAAAGATCACCATATGTGGTAGCTAGCTACTAGATGATGGGTAGATTACCATGGTATTCATTTCTCCATTCTGTAGAATAAGATGGCAGTTCTTCATCTTATTTAAATGTGAAGTTGCATTTAGTCACCCAGTGCATTTTGAGATGGTATTTCTCAGTGAAAATGTTATGAGAACTGCACCGAATGAAGCTATTTTCTGTGACATGAAAATACGGGAATGCAATAAGCCCACCCCCACCCCTACTCAGAAAAGTATGGTACTTTCAGAAAACAAATTATAGCATACGCTTCAAGATATTTAAAGATGCTGCTGCTGACATTGAAATGCAGGTAACATCTGTGAAGGAAGAATGCAGCGTAAGGAAAATCTTGCATAAACTTTGATTATAAAACTTTGGCAAAGTTGTCCATCTGTTAATACAATAACAGTGGGGAATTTGAATGGGAAGGATCTGAGTGATGATGGAATTAATCTATAGTCCATAGATAGGAAGAAAATCATGTAAAGCAGAAATGCGAATCATGTTGCCTTCTGTACTGTTGGATTGTAACTCCCAGCAGCCTTAGCCAGCATAGCCCATGGGCAAGGAGACTGGCAGTTCAATAATGTCTGATAGTCTGGATGATTCCCATCTGAAATATAATAGAAGATGTTGTCCACAGACATTTTTTGTATGTGGCAAAAGGGGAGAACAAGCAGCATATGATGGGCAAATTAACTCGTTATGATGAGGTCATAAGACAACATCCAGTGTCAGCTTGGAGCTATGTGGGTATTTACACATGTGGGTATCCTCACACATGGAATTCTATGCAATTGTCCACTATTGCTATACATGATAATATATTTTAACTTTATTTCCTTTATCCAACCTTTAGCTTTCAACATATATTTAACAGAACTTCTGTTGTCCTCAGATAAATTTATTTAAATTTATAGCCTCAAAATTGACCTTGTTTGGAATAAAATGTTGATTTCTGAGAGTATTACCATATTTATTTCTGCAATCCGACCATTTTTAAGTATTTCTACCTTTGAGTTTGAAGTGTAATATCCACTATTAATTATAATTGTAATAGTTTTCTTTGGTATGAACCTCTAGATAACTCTATTGTTGAATCCAAACTCACTTGTTCTTTATGTTTACTTAGCACGAAAAAATAAAAAGCAAACAATTTTAATCTCAGGGATTTTATTTATCTGTTATTACCATCATGGTATTGTAAGATCAAGGAGTTAAATCAACTTAAAGGAAAGGGAAAATTGGATCCCTTCCATGCTGTATTGCACTCATCTATTCAGATGACAGCTCTCAGGTCCATAATTCTCACTATATTCACCTTTTCATTATTAATTTGTTGTTGTTGTGTACCTGCAAGCCATTTCTATTTTATAGTGCCCTAAGTCAGATCTATTTCTAGGGTGTTCTTTGGGGCAAGATTTATTCACTCGGGGTTTCAAGTGCCTTCCTCTGAGGCTGGAAGTATATGATTTGTTCAAAGTTACTTTCAGGGCCAAGCATGGATTGAAATCCTAATCTTTCAGGTCCTAGCCCAACAGTGAAATCATTGCACCATGTTGGTACTTACAGCCACCACCTTAACATGTCCCCCCCATGCCCCACATTGCCCACCTTGCCACTCACCCCATCCCATGGGGGGAAGTATTGCCGCCCGACTTCCCCCATTGTTTCTTATGCAATAAGGAAAACCTCCAGTGCGGCCGTCACTCCCTCCTGCAACACTTGGACTTCAGTGGAGGCATGCTTCATGCCTAAACTGAAATCCAAGTTTTTCTAGGATAGGAAATTTTGCCCATTTGATGTCTTTAAATTATACTGGCTCATTGTTGATTCAACCTCTGTAATATTGACTTGGTTGGTATTTTCTGGATTTCAATGTAATGTCTGCACATCTTTTACAACCTTTTTTTCTCATTCTCCCTTCCAAAAGGGGGGTCCAAAAGTTTAGATTTCCGAATATTAACTCAGTTTTAGAACTGAGTTTTGGTGGTGATTAGCACCAAATTAGTCCCTGCAAAAGTTTATGTTAAACTGGGTCTTGAACCAAATCTTGTGGTTAGTGTACAAACTTAAAAGTTTTTTAAAAATAATGTTTACACATTTATTTATTTGTAGCATTTCTACCCCGCCTTTCTCCACCCTGGAGAGGACTCAAGACGGCTTACAAGTAAGCAACCATACGAAGCCATAGGATATGTACAATTAAAAATATATAAATAGAGTTATAAAATACATTAAAACAGTTCAAAAACATATTAAACAATCACATGATCCATTAAATGCAGTCTGGCTGTTCCAGTTAGTCAGTGCACTTCGATTCCTTCAATCTTTCTATTTCTCAAGTTCTCCAAACGCTTGGTCACAAAGCTTGATCACATATAATTTACAACACTAAGAGAAACCACACAACCAAATACTTTGGTGTGGTTCTTGTCTATTTTCTGATTCTTGTCTCCATTTTAAATGCACATGAGAAGTGTGTCCTATTCAACTAGTCTACTGGGTATTTTAGATCATTCGAAAGAATCCAGCTACAGAAAAAAAATTGTCTGCATTTTTGTAATTTCAGATAGACCTTTAGTAGGTTCAAAGGATTCTTTGTCTGTTGTTGTATGATTGAAGTTATCAAGAGGCCAATGAAATGATTTGAAGTAGGCTCTTCATGTGTCTCTTCATCTTGATTATAATAAGCAAAAATTCTCAACATCAAAAGTTGCTTGAGAAAGAGCCGGAGGGTACTAAAGGTGTGTGTGAACATCACTTCAGAGCCTCTTTCCTCATATTTTTGTGTTAATACTGATTTTAAGACTTTAAAAAAGAGCATAATATCCATGCAGACTGTATATATTGATTTTTCCTAAGTTGTTTGATTTTATACCACAAAGTAAGTTTTACACTTTTAGTACATACACGTTGTTAGTCCACCAACTTTTGATGTTTTGGTCTTGAGTCTTAAAATAAAGCTTGGCAACAATATGCGTAATTACTTCAGTTTGAACAGATCAACTCTACTAAATAATCTCAAGTGTATCATTGACATAAATATCAGTTTTACAATCACTAAGCATATTTAAGAGAATGGTGCTGAAGTTGATTTAAAGACTCATTTTGTTTTTATGTATGAAACTAATCATTACCTTTGGTTGAATACTCTTAGAGACAAACCTTTGCTGCTCTGAAGCTTCGAATGGTAATTGCATGACCGGTCTATCATCTGAAATGTGCTATTAGAAATATGTTGCACTTTTAAACTGAGACAGTAAGGATTTGGAAGATGCCTTTATTGTTTGTTCTGATGACCATTGCTGTACCTATCTCTGCCAAAAATATTAAAATGTCCTTGCAAATAAAATAGCTAATTATATTTGAACATTTCCTGAATCTTATATGAACTATTAAGTTACACAACTTTATGTATACCAAGCTACATAGCAGAGGCACCAAGAGACCCCTTTACTGAACTCTGAAGATGCATAATGGGGCACCAGGAAGAATGCCTGTGGTGCTTTGGTGCCCAATGTGCATCAGGCCGCTGCAATGCATGTTCATCAATATCGTATTTATTCAAATATAATGTACCATCAAATGTAACATGCACCTCAGTTTTGAAGGTGTGCATTACAAAAATGGGATTTGCTGTTGAATGTAATGTGAGATGCTGATGGCCATGAAGAGTGAAACCATGCCTCTCCATCAGCCCTGGGAGGAAGTCAGTAGTGGCCACAAAAAGGTTGATGGGAAGCTGTACCTCTCCATTTGGTCATCTCATGGATCTTTTTGTGGCCACCATCAAATTTCCACCAGCCTTTTCATGGCTGCTGATGCTTCCCCTTCCTCTGTCCCCAACTGGGATCTCTTGGGCAACAGCGCAAGCGAGTTTAGGTGTGTGATTCGAATGCACCATTGAATCTAATGTGCACTTCAATTTTAGCAATGTCATTTAACCAAAAAAGGTGAGCATTAGACTCAAGTAAATATGTGATGCACAGTGAGCTAATGTGGATCAGTTTCATTGTGCATCAGACACCATTTGGAACTGGATTTGGAACTTTGCTGACACCACTATGTAGTAATGCAACAAAACTCCTCTACTGAGTATGGATGTCGCACAAGTATTCAATTCAAATTCCTGGATATATGAGGATCGCACTGAATATGTCTATCAGGCCCTAACTCCTTCAATAACAACATGAGACATACATAACTACATACATGTATAAAGTAATGCTTTGTCTACAATGTGGTACTATTCAAAAACATCATCAGTGGTGATTAATTTTGTCTCAGACTTTCACTTATTCAGGGAGTGCTCAAATTATTTGTTTACAAAGTAGAATTGATGAGAGGGTTCAAAAGAAGTGCAAACACATCACCATTGTGAGGAACTGGTATATTCAGGAATCAAACTCCAGTGAATAATGAGGGTACACTGTACTCATATCTCAACAACATCAAATATTTTAAAAATATGAATATTGAAAGTTATTTTATCGTGTCAGGAGCAACTTGAGAAACTGCAAGTCGCTTCTGGTATGAGAGAATTGGCCGTCTGCAAGGACGTTGCCCAGGGGACGCCCAGATGATTTGATGTTTTTATCATCCTTGTGGGAGGCTTCTCTCATGTCCCCGCATGAGGAGCTGGAGCTGATAGAGGGAGCTCATCCGCTTCTCCCCAGATTCGAACCTGTGACCTGTCAGTCTTCAGTCCTGCCGGCACAGGGGTTTAACCCACTGCACCACTGGGGGCTCCTGGGGTTAAATATTGAAAGTATTATTTGATTTGTATAGAGGCTGCACATCAAGGGCAACAAGTTCCCAAGAAAATTTCATTGGGGGCTGGGGGCCCAGTTTGTGATTTTCCAAAGAAGAAAGGAGCAAAGAAGGAGTGGGGGGGGGAGGGAGGAAGGGAGGAAGAAAATAAGTTAGTTATTTACTATCTAGTAAGTAAGCTGACTTATTGTCTTCTTTTTCTCTCCCTCCTCCATCCTTCCTTGGCAGCTCATAGCACACCATGTATATCATTGGTAGAAAAGGAGGTCTTTGGGATGGATACACTCCACTTGTGGTATTTTTTGTAGCCCTGAAGACACCCTTGAGTCCCCTATACCTATTGGATATAGAGAGCAATATCTTATATCAGTATCATATTTTTGCTTCTTGACCAGATAGTTGACCTACAGCCTCATCATACAAGGAAATTTCAGCTTCCTAGGATGCTTCTGCCCCAGTTGAATCACGAGTCCCACACCTCCCATCACATGATGTAGCTTCCCTTCCGATGGGGCTCTGTGGCTCAACTTGGGTGGCAGCGTCTTACAAAACTGCGCTGCCAACACAGGAGCCTACTTAGGTTCCATTAGAAACAACAGGGCTATTGTAGGGGCAAGCCATGTCATGATACTTCCCCATGTGTGATAGAGAAGTATCAGGTGTTGGTGAGACAAGGCGCCAGGCGCCAGGATTGCCCCACCATCCCCTGATTCCCCATGGTGGCTGCAAATTGATTTGGAGGACCTCATCAATGTGATGAGTTCTTTAATTAAGAAACATGTGGGCCAGAAAACTCCAGTGTATCCCCTGATATTGATCAAAGAGAGTCAAAATAATCTTAAAGCAAAACAACAAGAACAACAGCAACTTCCTCCTTTCTTTGGTTGTCGGCATTTTCTGGTATTATTTTTATGGTGGAGTTAAATACCTCCCCACTTAAGTGGTGCCTAATTTCTCTACTCACAGCTCACATCTGTTTTCAAATTGCTTAGGTGGGCAGTAAGCTGGGCTGAAAGTTAGGTGCTCACCCCAACCCGGTATTCAAACTGTCAACCTTTTGATTGGTGTTATCTATTGCTACTGGTAATTAACCAGATGTGCTAAAGTCACATTTAAGATAAAAGAATTAATCTATAGACCTTTAAGAATGGCAGAAGCCATTCTAAATGAAAATACTACAACAAAAATGTCAAGATCAGATATTCCTAGTATTAATCATTAGCTATCCTGATTCAATCCTGCATTATAGCACAAAGAAACATATAAATCAACCCCATAAATATCCACTGAATGAAGTCTTACTGAGTTCAGCCTGGACAATTTAAACCTTTTGAGCTGAAGTCTCTGTCATCACTATCATAGACTATCTCGCCAAAATCTTAGGGATTTCAAAATGCTTACATCCCCTTGGTTTCAACAAGATGGTTACGTGTGTCCTTCAAACTGTTTTGTTCAAGTCCAAGGAAATTCAAAGTGATAATCTTTTCCTGGATCATGCCCAGGATTTTTTATTCATTTGGATTTGCTATTCACAAGGAAGAGATAAGAAGTCATTTTAACTAAATCTTGCATCTCTTCTTTCAATTCTTTGAAGCATACAAAGGAAATTCTTATTGAACAGGCTTGAGGGATTTGCAATGGGAAACTGATCAAAAGGGGACGGAGAGCAATCATTACTGGAAGTCTAAAGCACATCCCAAATTGCACTAATTACTATGCTTTCGTACATCCTTGGCAGCAATGTTAAGAACTGGCAGGGAGAACTATCTTTCCACCTATAGAAAAAGTTCCATTAAAGTAAAAGAGGGTTAAGGAGAAATCTCCAAAGCATATTTCTAGTTCTGCTGCATATTCTCTTTCTCAAACAGCCAATACATATTCCTGACACTATCATTCCTGCAACCTGCCAGTTCTTTTAAATGTTGTCCTTAGAAAAAGAAAAAAGTTTGCAGACCTATAGGGTTCTTTAATACTACTTAAAAGCAGGTTGGAGAAAAATGAAGATGTGATGGGCTGAGTCTGAAACAGACCTATATATCAAGTCAGAATAAAAAGACTTTGGCTTCTCTATATTTGAAAGGGAAGTCCTCCTGCAGTGTTCAGTACAAAGGTTAGCATTAAATAGCATACTTGAAATGCATCAATTTCTGTAAAAAGGATTAAACCTGCAAGCTTTGCCAAATGGGAATTGGAACTTAGGACATTTATATATTATTTCCTTCTCCCTTTTCTAAATTTAGAATTCGAAAGTATTTCATTTTGTAAAGTTAGAATTAATCATTCTGGATACGTTTATTACGATGTGATTCTGATCCAGGGATGTCATCACACATCACTGGAAGAATCTTTTATATTTTCCCTCTTTGTTGGAACATTTGCAGCTATCGAAACAGAAATATTTAAATATTATGCTTCTGTCCTTTTTAGCTGCTTTATATAAAAGTAAACTGTCTCCAAGGCAGCAGATACAGAATACAGAAGATGGAGGATCCCAAGTGGAGGGATGATGTTAGGGGTTGTTTCTTCAGTTGAGACTGTGAGGTAATGATGTGTTATGTTTATGAGTCCAGAACTTCTTCCCAACTTCTTCCTAATGTTCTATTCCAAGCATTGACAAAGGAAATAGGCTGTGATGTTCTGGTTAAAAGATCCAGCCAATAGTTAAGATTACATGTTCAAATCTGTAGATCTGGATTTTGAA
>NW_026844366.1:164758099-164897977 GCF_025583915.1 Anolis sagrei ordinatus | reverse complement strand
AAATGGAATAGTCTTGACGTGAGTCGTGAGGATTGGCCCCCCCCCCCCCATTCTTCTGGAACATGATTTTGAGGAATATTAAATATAATATCACAGTGTATATTTTTGAGTACACATATGTGTATATGTGTGTGTGTCTTAGAAAAAGAGAACTATGGAATGAAATAGATAAGACAGTAAACTATAGGAATATCCACATTAGATAATTATAATAGTTCAAAGCCAGTCAGGGTATGATTCTATGCAATCTTGGGATCTGTAGTTTGGCAAGGGTTACTTCAGAATTCTCTGCTAGTGAGCTCCAGTGTATACTCTCCTGGGTCACATAAGTAGCACTCTTTATCAGATAGGATCCTCAATCAAATGATTCCTTAGAATAGAACAGTGTCAGTTAAAATTGCAGCTGCCCTAACTATAATACATATGTGCTTCAGAAGAAGGTAGAAGTGGATCAATTCTTCTGAAGTACATAGTTATGTCTCTCAATTGTTTTAAAGTACTTAATGTAAAGGAATGTGTTTTCCTCTCCTCTTTCTTTCTCTCTCTCTCCATAATTAGCCTGGGGGAGAAGAAAAGAAGTGAATGTTTATGAAAAAGAACTTTGAGTTCACTTCCAGTACTGAAAATAATTTTTACTTTGGGCACACACTCAGGCATCCTGCTACTTGTTTTAAAGAGTATATTTCTACCCCCTAAACCATTGTTTGGCACCCACCCCTTGGAGGTCAAGATGGAAAAAAAATATCTATTTTAACATTGATGGTGTCTGCATTTTTTTTCAAATACAAACATGTCCAATTCTGTCTTAATTTGAGTATGCTTTTAAAAAATCATGGACAATTGTTGTATTATCATGTCAATGGATATTGCTCTTTATTTTCTATCCGGTTCCCTTGGTATTAGGAGTGTGCAAGATTCTGTTTCATTATTTGAGTTTTGGGGAAATTTGGTGATCTGGCAGCCAGACTGCCAAAAACAGACTGGGCAAAGGGCAGCCAAAGGCTTAGCCAGAAAAACATGATGCCAAATATTTCAGCTACATTTGGGCTTCTCTATGACTGACAAGCGAAGTCACACATAGGTTTTTTCCTTGTTAGCCTTCCCAGAGCCAACAAGAAGAAATTTGATAACATGTCTTTGTGGAAAGCTGGTCTATATCTACCAGGGTGACCGCCTCCATTTTTCTGTGGCATTCTGGTGTTTGGGAAAGAGAGCTTGTGTGCTAGCTAGCTTCATGTTCTATCTCAGTGCTGTCGCTGCTTAGGATCACTTTGAGAATGCCAATATTTTTCTTCTTCATTATATCATTAAATTATCATTGTTAACATCTTCCTTATATTCCTTCTTTTATTTTACTAATTTTGCTAGGGAAGTGTGGTTGAGTGTGCATTGGAAGGGGGGCTTTGTGTTTAAAAAAGGCATTTTTAAAAGACATTTTATTTATAGAAACTTTTAAAAATTCCTAAAAATCAGTGAATGACCAAAATGTTCTGAAGCTTGGGGGTTGCAGCCATAAATGGGTTCTCCAAGTGTGGCTATTTTGTCTTGATAACCATAAAAATAACAGAAAGAGGAGCCTCTCAATTTCCCCATTGTTGCCAGTAAGCCTAATCTTCCTGGAACTTAAATGAAACTTCTTATATTTCTTACTGGCTTCCACTGTTTTATACTGGTTTATATTGTTTTAAATGGCTTCTACCTTTTTTTAAACTAATTTATTCAGTTTTTACTGGTTCCTTCTATTTGTGACTGGTTTATACTTTTTTGACATGTTTATACTGGTTCATTCTCTTCAATTCTGTTTTATATTTTTACTGGTTTTTACTAATTAATACTATTGTTTATTGGTTTATATTTCTAATATTGTTTAATTATAATTTTTTACTGTTTTCTACCAGGTTTTAATAACTGTTTTTTAATTACTGGGTTTTAATATCTGGAGTTTACTTAGTGGGTTTTAACACTGGTTAACTCCAAATAACACTAGTTAACACTGACTGCACAAGCTGTCCTTTTTCTGGCACAAACTATTGAAATTTTATGGTTTCTTTCTTTTAGTACTGTCAGTCTGACAGATGAAATTACTTTCTGAAAGAATTTGTAAATCAGCATGGATAATCAAACATACTTGGCATTTTGGTAAGTACTTCAGATATTTCCAGGTTGCTTGACAAGCTTATGCCATGAACACTTTCCTTACTTCTTGAAACTTCCAAGTGAGTGAACACTTGCAATAGAAAATTAACCCCTACAGCAGATAATTTCATCCACCGATTTCTGCATGTGGCATTGACTAATTTTCAGTTCCAGCAGCACAGCCTTTGAGAGCAACACTGTTAATTGCTCAGAATCAATTAATGAGCATTAGATCTTTCTATTGCTGGAGGTAAATGTTTCAGGCAATTAAAATGTGGTAGGTCCCATGATTTGATTTCACTTCAGCATATGCTACAGAGCTTGCCTTTTAAAAAAAGCTGGTTTGTGCGCTACATGTTTGCAGCCTCGCTTGACATACAAGGGTCAAACTTAGCAATTTCACAAATTAGAAGGGTGCGTTACAAAACTGGCAGATAGATTGTGAAGCAAGAGAAATGGTAACCTGAAATGTGGCAGTCTCAGAGTGAAGTAAACATGTTTAAAATAGCGAGGAAACAGAAATTAAGAGGAAAAAGGAAAAAGGTTGTAACTACTATACACACACAAATATGAAAACATTATTTTTTTAAAAAAAATTGAGAAAACGAGAATTGAATTTTTAAGAATTGCAATTTGTTTCAATCTCTTTTCCCAAGAAATAACAAGGAATAGAGTATTTTGTAAACTGTGCGTCAGGTTTTATCTGTTAGTGATTGAAGTCCATGCTCTCACTGTTTTTACTCTGCTGTGGGCATTTTTACAGAAACAAAAATGTGTTGTTTTGAACTCTGAATCTCTCGTGAGGTCATCAGCTTTAGTTTTCTCAGATCTGGAAGTACTGTACTTCATTGTGGGAAGTACCAAAGTAATCCGAGGGTTCTTGTTCTGTTCCTTGAACTTACTCTCTCAGGTGCCCTATTCTCAGCATGAACAGATTTAGAAACACAACAAAAGGTGTAACCAGGGGTGGCTCAACCCATTACGCAAAGTAAGCATTTGCAGTATAGTTGATTTTGCCCAGGGGTGCTCTTGAGGCGCTCTTGGGGAAAAATAGACCTTGACATATGCGAGTTGTAGTTACTGGGATGTATAGTTCACCTACAATCAAAGAGCATTCTGAACTCCACCAATGATGGAATTGAACCAAATATGGCACACAGAACTCCCACGACGAACAGAAAATATATATCCGTGATTGGTTTGGGGGGCGGGGGCACCAAAATATTGTTTGATTACCATTGAAAATTACCTAGGGCCACCTCTGGGTGTAACAGTAAACAAAAAAGTAATTTAATTATATTGAAGATCAGTATCCCGACTCCTTCCAGAGTCTGACTAACAAACCATTACTTGAAGAAAGAGATGGAAACTTGGAACTTAACTGGGTCTCTCTTGATTTCTTCCAAAGAGATCATTTTAAGCCTCTATTATGTGTTCTTTGCCTGGCTTTAATGTCAGTTAACATCTCATATTAAGTCTCTTTTCTTTTTTAAACTGCAGACTTGGTACCTTAATACATTAAGTTTGTTTCTCCAAGTCTCAAACTTAATTTCTACAATTTTAGACTTCTTAAACTTTGACTGATTTTCCTTAACATTTGACTTAGTTTCTTAAACCTTAGACCAGTGGTCCTCAAACTATGGCCCAGGCCGGATACAGCCCTCCAAGGTCATTTACCTGGCCCTTGCTCAGGGTCAACCTAAGTCTGAAACAACTTGAAAGCACACAACAACAACAACAACAACAACAACAACCCTATCTCATCAGCCAAAAGCAGGTCCACACTTCCCATTGAAATACTAATAAGTTTATATTTGTTAAAATTGTTCTTCATTTTAATTATTGTATTGTTTAAGTGTTTTTGTACTACAAATAAGATATGTGCAGTGTGCATAGGAATTCATTTTTTTTTCAAATTATAATCCGGCCCTCCAACAGTTTTAGGGATTGTGACCTGGCCCTCTGTTTAAAAAGTTTGAGGACCCGTGCCTTAGACTGATGTCTCCTTAACCTTTGATCTGGAAGATCTTGCAGCCTCTTGGCTCCTTAGATTAACTGTGAAGGGGTCGCTGAGAAAAACTGCAATTTCCATCTCTTGAGGATTTCTTAAAGGGACAGGGTCTAATTAAGGTTCCCTCCCACAGAAAACTGTACAAAAAGGAACTGAGCCCATTCTAACAAAAGAGACAACTCATAAAGAAAACAGTAAAAGCCTCTGTCCTGATCCAGGCCTTTGTCTAAATTCAACACACAGATCTCATATAATCAACATTAAGAAAAACAACAATTCCCAAGAAAGTACATTCTGATCTTCAACTTTGAACTCAAGGAGATTTACTTATTAATAACTTCAAGAACTGTTTAATGTGTTTAATCATTCCGATCTCTTTTATCCTGGAATGTGGCATCTATCCTTTGAAGCAGAAATGTGTTGCTAACTCTGATAAAGCCCTTAATGTGTATATAAAGAGGAGTTGATGACTGGAAATTAAAATAAAGCCACAATATTTTAATGAAGTAGTTATTTTGGGGCATACCAAATCATTTCAGATAAAGGTGATGCTGCTAATGTTTGCCAGCCTGAAATTAGAGTCTTGGTGATTTGAGATCACCTTGTGCTGATAATTACCAATGAAATGTTTCCCATGTATGCAAAATTTTTGGTCTTATTGGACCCAGTCATTTCTACGTGCTGGGAGAGCTCTGGCAACATGGAGGCCAGGTAAATTTCCCTTACTTTTAAAAGGGGGTTTAGGTCTTTGGTTGAAAGGTGTTGAGTCTCCAGGTGTTCTCCTGGGCCAGTCTTGGAAGAACATCTGGACACCCACCCAGAAAGCATCAAGTCTCAACCAATTTAACATTGTTTGTGCCACACAAACAAAGTTTCTGTAGCAGAACAGCTCCTTTCAAAGGAAGGGTGACACCATTAAACATGAAATAACACTTTCAAACAAGAAACAAATTTTCTTTATTATTAAAAAAGTTGTTTTAATTTTTTTTGAAAATTCCCCAAAAATTAATAGATAAGTTAAACATTCTGAATTTGATGGACTAACAGTGGTAAATGTGTTCTACCAGTATAGCAAGTTTCACCCCAATAGCGGTGAAAAGGTTTCTCCCTCATAAAAATGAGGGAGAAAGGAGCCCCAGAAGTACCTACCCCCCCCCCCCGGTGCACAATTTAGAAAAAGGTAAAGGTTTCCCCTGATATTAAATCTAGTCATACCTGTCTCTGGAGGGGTGGTGCTCATCTCCATTTCTAAGCCAAAGAGCTGGCATTGTCCGTAGACATCTGCAAGGTCATATTGCTGGCATGATTGCATGGAGCGCCGTTACCTTCCGCCAAGGCAGTACCTACTCACAATTGTATTTATTTGAACTCCTAGGTTGGCAGGAGCTGGATCTGACAGCAGGAGCTCACCCCACTCCCTGGATTTGAACCTGCAACCTTTTGGTAAGCAAGCTCAGCAGCTTAGTGCTTTAACCTGCTATGCCACCGGGGGCTCAATTACTATAATGAAAAATTTCATTACTCTTGTTCTAGTAACAAAGTTCTCACTAATTATACTTTAAAAATACTTTAGAAATGAAACACCACCATGCCTCCTCCCCCTTCTGTGGGCCACTGGGAAACCCTTTGCTGGCTGCATCTGATCCACAGGCCATATTTTGGGCAGGCCTTTACTAGGTCTTCCAGTACAATTCTATCATGGGTTTAGTCCACATATAATTAAAATATAGGATTTGCTATTATTCATGGTTTCAAGTATCCATGGAGAGTGGAGCTGACATTCAAGCATATCTCTCATGGATATGGCGGTTATATTGTACAACATGCTTGGGTTCCAGCTAGCATTTTCCCTCAAGAATAACAACTGATTCCTGTATTATTTAAAATGAAATGCGCTGCACAGGAAATTGGACTTGTATTATTGAGAGCTCTAGGGCAGCAGTTTCCTTTCAAACCCACATAAAGACTCCTTGTCACCTTTCATCCCTTTCATTTATTAAACTTATGGTAGTTATTAAAATAAATTAGAAAAAGATTGGAAGGGCCTGCTAGACCAGTTAATCCCTCTGTTCACACACAGAGCTATTTTTCTAACTTTCTTTTTTAGCCCTTTGAATCCGGCTTCCACTATACCGCTTTAATAAGAGCAATTATGACTTAGGCTTTTATGGACACGAACAATATTAAGGCAGAGTGGTGAGGAGGAAGAAAATTAAGGGGTGGAGAAATATGGATCAATTAAGTTTTCAGTCAGTCCTCTTACTACCTTGATGTTGGTATGACTATTATCAGATTATGACTGCGTCTAAAGATCCCAGAACCACATTCTCTCTCCTTCTCATTTTGGTAAGAACAGGGTGTAGCAGAAGACAACCTCTACTTCAGATGGTTGCCTGTCTATATTCCCTTCCTTCAGAACTAATCTAAAAAAAAGCATTTTTTAAAAAGGAGAGACAAAGGGTGCATCTACACTATATAATTAATGCAGTTTGATACAACGATTCAGTGCTATGGAATAATGGGAGTTGTAGTTTTACAGTCTTTAGCTTCCTTTGCCAAAGAGTACTGGGTCCTTACCAAACTACAAATCCCAGGATTCCAAAGCACTGAATGAAGGCAAGTGGCATTACACTGCATTAATAAATCCTAATTCTAATTCTAGTATTTTATATGGGTTGCTGTGAGTTTTCTGGGCTGTATGGCCGTGTTCCAGAAGCATCGTCTCCTGATGTTTTGCCTGCATCTATGGCAAGCATCCTCAGAGGTTGTGAGGTCTGTTGAAAACTAGGCAAGTGAGGTTTATATATCTGTGGAATGTCCAGAGTGGGAGAAAGAACTTTTGTCTGCTTGAGGCAGTCATGAGTGTTTCAATTGGCCACTTTTATTAGCATTTAATGGCCTTGCAGCTTAAAGGTCTGGCCGCTTACTGTCTGGGATAATCCTTTGTTGGGAGGAGGTGATTAGCTGGCCCTGATAGTTTCCTATCTGGAATTCCCCTGTTTTCTGAGTGTTGCTCTTTATTTACTATCCAGATTTTAGAGTTTTTAAAAAATACCGGAAAGCTAGATTTTGTGCATTTTCATGGTTTCCTCCTTTCTGTTGAAATTGTCCACATGCTTGTGGACTTCAATGGCTTCTCTGTGTAGTCTGACATGGTGGTTGTTAGAGTGGTCCAGCATTTCCGTGTTCTCAAATAATATGCTTTGTCTAGGTTGGCTCATCAAATGCTCTGCTGTGACAGACTTCTCTGGTTGAAGTAGTCTGCAGTATATGGTAGACCATGCAGCTGTGGACAAGTCTACATAGGGACCACTAAACACAGCATTGCCCAAACACGAATCAAGGAACATGAAAGGCACTGCAGACTAATTCAACCTGAGAAATCAGCCTTAGCAAAGTGTGTGATTCTGATCATGAAACCTTTGACAATACAATATTTTATTTGTTCAAAGCAAATATTGTGGCTTATTCTGCCTTGGGAGGAGAGTATTGACCAATCTCGATAAAATAGTGAAGAATAGAGACATCACACTGGCAACGAAGATCCGCATAATTAAAGCAATGGTATTCCCCGTAGTCATCTATGGATGTGAGAGCTGGACCATAGGGAAGGCTGAACAAAGGAAGATAGATGCTTTTGAACTGTGGTGCTGGAGGAAAGTTCTGAGAATGCCTTGGACCGCCAAAAGATCCAACCAGTCCATACTTCAGGAAATAAAGCCTGACTGCTCATTGGAAAGAAGGATATTAGAGGTAAAAATTAAGTACTTTGGCCACATCATGAGAAGAAAGGAAAGCTTAGAGAAGACAATTATCCTGGGGGAAATGGAAGGAAAAGGAAGAGGGGCTGACCAAGGCCAAGATGGATGGATGGTATCCTTGAAGTGACTGGCTTGACCTTGAAGAGGCTGGGGGTGGTGACGGCCAACAGGGAGCTCTGGCATGGGCTGGACCATGAGGTCACAGAGAGTCGGAAGCGACTGAACAAATGAACAACAACATTCTGCCTTGATATTCTGTGTTATATGGCTGTGTGGAAGGGCCCTAAAAGACCTTGCAAAAACCAACATTTTCAGCAGTTCAGCCCTCCTTCAATGTGGCCATTTCTGTGTTGCTAGAGAACAAGGGAACAAAAAAGAGAAATGCCCATGTTGGATATCTCTGTGCACTGCTTAAAGAAGTGCGTGTGTGTGTGTGTGTGTGGGGGGGTGGTGGTGGTGGTGGTCAGGATGGCATTGGGAGACACAGATATGGAACTTATCACACAAGGCTGACAAAACTCAATTATGTCAGAATAAAAGATGGAACTTACCACACAGCAATGTGCGTCTCCTGTAGTCTCATAATATTTTGATTTTTATTGGATCACCTATTTTCACTGATGGGGGAAAAAACGCCAATGAATCCTATATCACTATTCTCATGTCACTCTTGGGTGATAATGTCATTTCACTGCAGTCCTGGTAGTACAAATGTGATTGTGATGAGACAACTGGCTAGTGATTGTGATTGTAATGAGACAACTGGCTAGTGTGAGAAAGTTTCTATGTATCCCATTGCAGGATTTGGGTCCTTTCCTTTGAAAATCAGACTATTTCTTGCTCCTATAAATATCAGCCAACTGAAGACAAGATTCCACATAGTTGAAGAGGAAATGAGTCTCAGCGGCAGAACCAATAAGTTCACCAAATTAATATTTCCATGCAAAACAGACTATGAAGGCTAGATAAAGCCCAGAAGGATGTTACCAGCAAGCAGAGACCGAGTAGCAAATTACAAGTGCATGTATCACTACAGCACATTTTCTAAAAACTCAATATATTCCTCCACTGAAATTTTTTGAAATATAATGATAAATTGAGTTTTGATTTATGTCTGATTGTCAACCTGAGTGATTTACTCACTTGCGCAATATAACATTGAACCAGAAAATTCAAACAACAATCTAACTCATTCCCCATAAACTTCAAATATAATACACTGGAAATATCAATATATTGTGTCAGAATAACACAGGAGTGATTTTTTAAAAATCAGATATGCCAGGTTTTGGTTGGATGCAACTTAAATTTCATCTCATATAGATATGCATTCTCAGGTAGAAGTGATGGGTCTGTAATCAGCCAGATACTATTGAGCTCCCGTCAACACTAACTAGCATAGGCAATAGTAATTTGATTGGTCTGTATCCTGCCCTTTCTTGTGAGATACAAAATTCTGAAATAATAGATCACAATCAGCTTATTTTATTATTATTTTTATATAAAAATGAAAATCATAACAAGAGCAATCAGGAAAAGAAATAAAAGGAGTGTGACTTCTTGTGATCTACACTGACTAATTAGACCAATGGGTGGGTGAATCAGCTCTGTGGTGGCTAAAAATGTGCAAAGCTGATGTGGGTTTATGTGGTCCATGGTCATCTTAACATGGGGTTTAACAGTGTTCACTAAAGTTGCAGGCTGATCCAAATTCCCCTCAAAACTCTGAAGCAACTCATGACTTTGGCTCCATGTAAATGGTTGAACCAGTTCTGAGATGAGACCAGTTGTATTTATAGCTGATATTTCATGGGCTCAGGTGGCCCAAGGATAAAGGATGGCAATCCCCACCACCCTGTTCTCCTTGTCATGATGATCTAGTTGGGGCAATGAGGGGATTGACATAAGTCATGTCACACCTCTCTGCCTTGAAGAGGAGAATGGAGGGCGGGTTGACAATGGTACCCATCTGGCAGCACCATCATTATCATTGAACAGTCAGGACTACCTCCCATTTACACAATGTCTGGGGATGGTGGCCTAAACCATCCCAACATTTGCCACATCCCTGTCCCCAGGCTAAGTGGTGGTTAGTGTCTATCCATCTGTAGTGTCCTGTGTTTCCTGATTTTGCCTGTTGTTGCTTCCTTGTTTACCTGTTCCTTTGGTTTTGAAAAGTATTTATAATTATGTCTGCAATCTATATTCAAAACATTACAAATAGTTGAAAAATGTGTGTTCTGAGCCTTGAGAAAAATCTGCAGAGAAGAATCTTGGACTGTTAAGAATTTTTAGAGTTCAGAATTTATTATGTGAAAAGAATGGTCTTGCCCAGAAAAAAAAAAACATGTTCCGTGCAGGAAATATTTTCTGCATGGAAAATAATATTTCATCAGAAAAATATGTGATGCACAAAAAACTATAATCACTTATGTTTTGGTGCTCCTGGTGGCGCAGTGGGTTAAAGCTCTGAGTTGCTGAGCTTGTTGACTGAAAGGTCGCAGGTTCGAATCCAGGGAGCAATGTGAGCTTCTGCTGTCAGCCCCAGCTTCTGCCAACCTAGCAGTTCGAAAGCATGCAAATTTGAGTAGATCAATAGGTATTGCTTTGGCGGGAAGGTAATGTCGCTCCACGCAGTCATGCCAGCCACATGACCTTGGAGGTGTCTACGGGTAACAACAGCTCTTCGGCTTAGAAATGGAGATGAACACCGCACCCCAGAGTCGGACACGACTGGACTTCATGTCAGGGGAAAATCTTTACCTTTTCCTACTTATATTACCTTTGTAAATTTTGACATAATAAATATGATTAATACAGGAATTAACATTTCTGCATGGAAATATTGTTTTCCACACATAAAAAGCTGTTTCATGCACATAAAACATTGCTTAATTCCAGTAAATAAAATATTTTCTATGCAGAAAAAGGTGCAAGTATGTAATTGAGAATTTGTTCCGTACAAAATTTTTGTGTTTAATTCTGCACAAAATAATCATAAAACTTTCTACAGAACCAATCCTCAATCACAGATTTTTCTGTGTGAAAAGCATTATTTACAGAGGAGTTAATATTTCTTCATTGCAAATTTTGTAGAAAAAAAAGTCCAGAATGACAAATGGCTTTTGAAAATATATTCAAATATTTTCTTACAGCAGGATGGAAATGGTTAAAATTATTCTTCATAACCTCTAAGAGAAAACACAGTGTACTGTATATCTAATATTAGGTCTTTTCCAAAAGTTTTTAAAAAACTATGACATAGCTTGTTAAGGTGGTGCTATCGTTTGAAGACATATTTTCTCTTCTCTGATTTTAAAATATGTTCATTGAGTGCCATATTCTATAACACTAACAAAATAAAGAAGCATGGGATAGCATTTTCTTCTGGTGTGTTTCAAAATTAAAAAGAAACCAGATCAAGGTTGGAAATAAAATTCCGCTAGTGATCCGAACTATTAAGACAATAGGTCAATATAATAGATATGGGAATCTTCTCACTGGAGTGGAAATAATTTATCAGACAGATAGCAAGCTATTTAACCTCAGCAGACTGAAAGCCAAAACCAAGGTCACAACAACATCTGTTATAGAACTCCAATATGCTGGTGATGACATAGTCTGTGCGCATTCAGAAAAAGACCTACAAGCCACTCTAAACACCTTCGCAGAAGCATACGAGAAGCTCGGCCTGTCACTGAACATCGAGAAAACTAAAGTGCTCTTCCAGCAGTCACCAGCCAATCCCTCTCCAAGGCCAGAAATACAGCTTAATAGTGTAACATTAGAAAATGTTGACAATTTTCACTACCTTGGCAGCCACCTCTCCACAAAAAAAATCAGTGTCAAATAAAACACCACCTGAGCTCTGTGAGTGCAGCATTTTTTGAATAAAGCAGAGAGTGTCTGAAGATCAGAATATCTGTAGGGATACCAAGGTCCCAACCCTGTTATATGTTATAAGGGAGAAATGTGCTAACAGTAAGGAGCATCAAGCCAACTCTAACCGGGACTGTTTTCCACCTAGAAACTGATGTCCTCATTGTGAAAGAACATGTGGATCAAGAATAAGGTTCCACAATCACCTACGTATCCACCACCAAGACACTACACTTGGAAGGCTATCATACTTGGACAACGAGGGATCACCTAAGTAAATAAGTAATAATACATATTTATTTCGGATATTTAACTCCCAACTACTTTAGCAACAAATTTTGAAATCCTTCTAGATGAGGCCATAGATACTTTGAAAGCCCTGGAAAATAAATCAAATTTTAATTGATATCGGAAGGACAGCAGATTGTGGGGGATGATGGGTCCCACATTCTCCATTCTAGGTGAGGAAGGAATTGTGATATTTGGTACTGCGGAGCAAGTTTTTCTTTTCCTATTTGTTGGTATACTTAGGGGGGAGTACATTTGACTCCAGGCTGCAATTTTCACATGTTGTGTCTGCCTACTATTTACAATGGGTCCCAATAGCAATTTGCCTGAATAAGGGTTTTAGTCACTATGAACAGATTATCGCATTGGATTCTCACTCAACACATATCTCACACCCTATCTGAACCAACCTCCATGTTGCTTCTCCAAAATATTAACTTTATTTTGGAGACATACAGCTTAGGAGAAATATCTGCCGCTTCTCACAAACACTAATGAGTTTCGAGAAACTATCTCAAGATAGCAGCTTGGTTAAACCTCTCCAGGAAAGAAGTCAAAAGCAGCACAAATGTCTCTCAGCTATTTTGATAATCCCTGGGGTAGGACTGACTATAGTGGCAAAAATAGGACATAGGCCAATCCACACGCCATTCGTATAAATAACTTGTGTTTGCTTAAGAGAAGAAAGAAGAATTGTTATTCCCATTGTTCTTGCTACTTACTCCCTTAAAATATGGTTTTTCTTTTTCTTTTTTGCTGCTTTTAGTCTGATTTTGTTCACTTGAGCTGGGAAATGCGTAAAAATTATTGCAAGTTTATCGAAAGGAACATGCCTTAGTTCTTAACAGGTCAGGTCAGCAACCAAGTTGCTGGAAAATCTCCATGGACTCTACTTTCTTACTCTGCTGAAGTTGAAACTTTTCTTGGAGGATCAATTTCTGACATTTGTGAAGGATAAACTGCTGAAACCTCTAATAAAAGATAAGGAAGCACTAGGCTTTATCAGAAATTGCTGAGGAGGAAGAGCAGAAGTAGCACCATTCACTTACTATCCATCCTCCACATCGAATAGTGAACAGAGCCAAGGGCAGGAGGCCTGGATTAGAGAAATAGTAATGTCACAATGTATTGTTGAAGGCTTTCATGGCCTCTAATTACTGGGTTATTGTAGGTTTTTCGGGCTATATGGCCATGTTCTAGAGGCATTCTCTCCTGACGTTTCACCTGCATCTATGGCAAGCATCCTCAGAGGTAGTGAGGTCTGTTTGGAAGTAGGAAAATGGGTTCGAATGTCAACAGTTAATACTAGTTCTTGTGGGTTTTTTCGGGCTATATGGCCATGTTCTAGAGGCATTTCTCCTGACGTTTCACCTGCATCTATGGCAGCATCCTCAAAGTGATTTCGCCATGAAAGCCTTCGACAATACATATGTTTCCATTTACATCAAACAGACCTCACTACCTCTGAGGATGCTTGCCATAGATGCAGGCGAAACGTCAGGGGAAATGCCTCTAGAACATGGCCATATAGCCCGAAAAAACCCACAAGAACTGAGTGATTCCAGCCATGAAAGCCTTCGACAATAAATATTAAAAGTATTTTTAAAAATAATAATAATTCAACAACCTGTTTCTCTAATATCAGAAAAACCTCATAAGAGAATTCTGGACTGATAGACACATCTCTGTAATTCAGGACTACAAATGCACAAGTTGCATTTCATATGTAGAAAACAGCATTTTCAGTGCAGGAAACAACATTTTTCTATAAAGAAATATAACATTATTGTACATTTTTTCTGCAGGAGACACTGTAATTAAAAACGTATTATGCACAAGATACATTTTTATGGTATTATTATTTTATGGTATATTATTTTCTTAATAAAACATTCTTTACTCCTGGTCACTACAGATACCTAGGCTTCCAGTGTCAACGCTGAGTCCAGGAGGACCCCCAAACTGCAGACCTGTCTGCAGGAGGAGTGTAACCAAATCCAGCACAGGCTGGATCCCTATTCCATGATCTGCCTTCTGACTGACCAGAAGTACCTCTGTCTTGTCTGGATAAAGTTTCAATTTTTTGCTCTAATCTAATCCATTACTGATAACTGACACTGGTTTAGGGTCAGGATAGCTTTCTTGGCTTTAGGTGGGAAGTAGAGTTGGGTGTAATCTGCATATAGGTGACACCACACTCCAAAACTCCAGATGACATCTCATAGCAGTTTTATGTATATGTTAAACAGCATGGGAGATAAAATGGAACCTGATGGAAGCCCATAGGACAATGGCCAGGAGTTCAAGGTGCAGGTTCTTACCTACAAAGCCCTGAACGTTTTGGAACCCGCCTACCTGTGTGACCGCATTTCTGTGTACGATCATCTGGAGAGGCCCTGCTCGCGCGCCCACCTCCTTCGCAGGTGCAATTGGTGGGGATGAGGGCCTTCTCGGTGGTGGCCCCCCAACTCTGGAACTCACTTCCCAAGGACATCAGACATGCCACATTTCTGGAAGTCTTTAGGAGGAGCCTGAAAACGTGGTTGTTCCAGTGTGCCTTCCCAGAATAAGGAAAACTCTCAGCAATATGCCCTCAATGCACTTTACCACTGATTTGATTGCATTCCCTAATTTCTCTTTGAAAACCCTATACCAGTTATATCCTACCTCGTTCATGCCCAGCGTTATTTTTTAAATTTTAAACTATTACATTTGGCCCAGCCATAGGTTTTTAAATGCTTGTGTGTTACTGTTTATTGTTTATTGTTTTTGTGATTTATATTATATTATATTGATTGTTTTTGTTATTGCTTTTGTTATGATGTACTGTGGGCTTGGCCTCATGTAAGCCACACCGAGTCCCTTGGGGAGATGGTAGCGGGGTATAAATAAAGATTATTATTATTATTATTATTATTATTATTATTCAAACAAGAGCCCCCCAGCCCCACTTTCTGGGTATGGCCCTCCAGGAAGGAATTGAACCACTGTTAAACAGTGCCTCCCAGTCCCATCAGAGTGAGATGGCCCAGGAGGATACCATGGTCAATGGTATCGAAAGTTGATGAGAGGTCCAGGAGAAGAAACAGGCACACAGTCCTCACCTAGCTCTCTGCGTAGGTCATCCACCATGGTGACCAAAGCTGTCTCTGTTCAATAGCCAGGCCTAAAACCAGAATGAAATTGATCTAGATAATCCATTTCATTCAGAAATCCATGAAGTTGAGAAGCCACTACAGGCTACAAAACCTTGCTCAAAAAAGGGAGGTTGGATACTGGCTGATAGTTGTCCACTATAATGGGATTCAGGGGTGGTTTTTTTAAAAAATATAGGTCTCATAGCTGCCTCTTTTAGGCAAGTTGGAACTTTGCCTTGTTCCAAGGAGGCATTGACCACTGCCTTCATCCACTCTGCCAGTTCCTCTTTGGCCTGTTTAATCAGCCAGGAAGGGCAAGGATCTAGAATACAAGTGGTAGCTCTCACCTCTCCAAGGATCCTGTCCACATCCTCGGGCTGCACAAGAACTGCTATCAGCAAAGTAAAGGACTACTCGGGTTGTTGTCCAAAACTAAGTGGGGGAGTTCCCACCTCTGCTCTAAATCTTCCACATATCCACTCCCTGCATGGCCTGGATGTGCATAGTGGCAGGATGATGGACCTGACGTCTAGAGCCATCTAGAAAATGCTTTCTCTATAAATTCTGCACCTCACCTTGCCAATGGTTTCGGCAATAGGTTGGATTCAGGCTGCTGCCTATTGTTTTTCCTCTTGCTGTTCTTATAGTGCAAGTTCTTTTCAGTCTAGAGGAAGTGTGCTGCTTCTTAAATGAAAATAAATGGCTGCATTTTGTAGTGGAAGGAAATGTCTCAGTATTTAATGAACAAACAGTGGGAATAAACTGACCTAACAAGCTTCCTTCTTTTGCTTGGGATTGGAGTTTTTAAATAATGTGGCTTGCTGTGCTCCTGTGCTTTTCAATTTGGGTCTAGATTTTGCTTTAAGGTTGAGTTTTGACAGGAAAATATAAAATCTGGAAGAGAGTGCCAGTCAGTTTCTCCTCTGTAACCCCCTAAATTGTTTTATTAAAGCATCTGCTGGTTCATTCTGCCCTGGCTGCTACCTGTCATTAGTGGAAACAGCATCCATTTTGCAGAAATGACATGACAAAGGAAAGCTCTGCTTCAGGAGGTGGTGACTTAATATGGTTGATGAGCTCCTTTGCTTCTACAAGGGCGACCCATGAAGTGAAGTAAAATGTTCTGAGAGAAACACTCATTTTAGATTTTTTTTTGAGGGGGGGAAGGCATAATCAAGAAGGACGAAAGTGAGCCCATATTGCCATGTTCAGGTTGCATATTGACTTCCCCCCATTAAAAATTCCTGCTGACTAGTCCACTTCATTGATGAATAGGAAAAACTTTTTAGCAATGTTTGTTTATTTATTTAGAGCATTTGTATCCCGTCCTTCTCAACCCCCGAAGGGGGACTCAGGAAGGCTTACAAACTGGCAGTTATTAGATGCCAACAAAGAAACAGAGCAAAATAAAACATAAACAGGTCAACAGCAATGAAAATACATTTTAAAAGCAATAGAATACATTAAAATATTGGCCCTTAAAATATTAAGACAACCATGCCTGAGTCTGCAAATCCAAGTCATAGTCCAGAGTTCCAGTCCAAGGTTTCTTAACTGACAATTCTCAGGAGTTATTACAGTTGTTGCTCAGCCAGCTACCCAAATGCTTGGTTCCAAAGCCAAGATTTGAATTTCTTCCTGAAGGAGAGAAGAGAAGGAGTCGTCTTGATTTCACTGGGGAGTGCATTCCACAGAAGGGGGGCTACCACCAAGAAGGCTGTGTCTATCACCCCTGCCAATTGTGCTTGCAATGACATTTCTGTGTTGCATGCATAACACTGGCCAACATACATCTTGCTGCTTCAAATGTTATTTCTGTTTCTTGGTATATTTGACCTGCTGATTCCAAAAATGGCACCAGCTTTCCCCTAACAGGTCTGTTTTTTGAGATCACAAACATATTCCATTTACCAGTCATTATCTGCTCACCTATAGAAAACCATGATAACTGTATTGAAGAAACTGTAGTTGATGTGGACTATCCAATGTAATTTTCTGATTCAGCACCCCAAATAATCCCAGGAACAGGCCTAAACATGAAGACACCAAGAATTTTGGCTTGTGTTGTCAAAGGCTTTCAGGGCCGGAATCATTCGGTTGCTATAAGTTCTTTGGGCTGCATGGCCACGTTCCAGAAGCATTCTCTTCACACTTGCCTTAAGCAGACAAGAGTCCTTTCTCCCACCCTGGACATTCCACAGATATATAAACCTCACTTGCCTAGTTTCCAACAAACCTCACAACCTCCGAGGATGCCTGGCATAGATGTGGGTGAAACATCAGGAAAGAATGCATCCGGAACATGGCCATACAGCCCAGAAAACTCACAGCAACCCAATTTTTGTTTGGTTGGGCTGTGTAATCTATTTGTAAGGGTGCTCAAAATTCAAAATGTGAAACTAAAATCTGTGTTGTTCACCCATTCACATCCTCAAAATATATAAAATACATCACTACAAAAACAAACACAAGGAACACCCCCCCCCCTTCAGCATCACCCAATCCAATAACAATCTTCAATGATTAGTAAGTAAATCTTTCCCTAAATAATTGTGTGAAACAGGTGGATAATATTGGCAACTATTATAATTAGAGTAATTAATAAATGGGACCTGCATGTCAGTTGGCCCACTACATTTGTGTATTTCGTTTTTGTGAATTCCATTATTTGTAGTTTTGATCTAATATAATTTCTCCAGGATTCTCTGGGCCCTCAAGGGCAACTTTCTTTTTGTATTCATGTTTTCCCACTTTCATGGATGTCCTATGTCCCCTATCCAAACAAAAGTGGAGGGTCTACTTTACATAGAACAGATTCTATACTTGGTTTTCTCTCATATATATACATGGTCAAAGTTTCCATTTGGACCAGAATAACTTTTTTCAGCCAAGGGGCAAGTTCCTTTTATTTTTCCAGTGGCATGTTGTTTCTAATCCCGTTCACATCCCCGAGGACTATAGGACTGCACACCAAAGTTAACTGCAACATGGTAATCCTAAACAGGAGGGGAACCAAAAGATTAGGAAGTAACTATTTGAGGATTTCTATCTCCAACATTGACAAGTTTTACCTATGCAGCGCCTACCTTGTTTTCCAGAGATATGCCTTTACATAGACTCCTTGAGAAATTTAAGATTTGTTGCTTTAGAACAGTAGTTCTCATCCTATGGGAGTTGAAGGCCAAAACATCTGGGCACCCACAGGTAGAGAACTACTGTTTTAGAAGGTATTTAGCCTTCTCTGCCAAAAGAGTGCTGATGCCTCACCAAGCTTCAATTTTCATGATTCCATTGCACCAGGCTGTGGCAGTTAAAGTGGTACCAGATGACATTATTTCATCAGTGTAGCTGCACCCATAGTCAATAAAGTGTCCCCCTTTTAAACTCAACTCTCTGTGTCTAGTTTCATTATTTCACAATGAGTCATCAGTATTTTAAATGTCTTTATAACTGTTTTAATTGTATTTTCTAATATATTTGAATTTTTTAACTTTTGTAAAATAATTTTAATTCCATCTTATTTTAAACTTCTGAAAGCCATCCTTAATCCCATCCTGGGAGACTAAAGGAATGAATATACATCCTACTGCTCCTCACCCTTGGAACCAACAACTTGAGTTTGTTGCGGGAACGCGGTCCCCATGTAGGGGGGACGCGGTCCCCAAACTCGAACTTTCCGAAATCTTACCAGTTCGCTATTGATCCGAAGCAAGAGTCCAAACACTTAGCAGGCAAAACACAGGTTTATTCATATTGCGCAATAAGAAGGCGGACAGGCAGCACAACTTGATATGCCAGTAACAGGCCGTCCGCCCTGACTGGGATGAACAACAGGGTTTATATACCTTACTTGTTGACAACTTAAGGTTCCCCTTTATCCTTATTTGGCACATCATTTAGTAAGCATTTCCTTTAATATAAACAACTCCCGGAATGGCCAACCACTACATTTCAGAAGATTTCCGTCGTAGTAAACAACTCCAAGGTTATGTATCATATATGATGATATTGCATACATTGCATGTAGTAACCACATTTCAGTAACATAACATGCCCCTTACAGTTAACGTGTAACAACCTTTGTGGTTAAGCAGAAGCAATCATGGAGCAAGCATATCTTGGTCAATCTTCTAGTAACTGGCTGACCACGGCTATTTCCTATGTATGCTATGTAACACTTACTTCCCCTTTTCAGGGAGATAGGCTGCATCTTGATTAGAAGTTGTTTAAATGCCTTTTCTGACACCTTTGGGATAGACAGATACAATATGGAGTGACTTTGGTTCACTGTCTCTCTCAGTTGGCTTCCTCACACTACCTAACAATTGATCCAGCACTTCTGATTAAGGGAGCATCTATACCATAGAATTAATGCACTTTACCACCACTTTGCTGTCATGTCTCCATGCTGTGGGATCATGGAAGTTGCAGTTTTACAAGGTCTTTAACCTTCTCTACCAAAAAGTGCTAGTGCCTCACTAAACTACCAATCCCATGATCCCATAGCATTGAGTTTTGACAGTTAAAGTGGTGCTAAACTTTAACAGTAGTTGCACCTTAAGAAGACCCTAAATGCATGGAGGTTTGGGATAAAGGTGGAATGATTTTTAGCAAATCAGCTTATTTATTTATTTATTGGCAATTTTAAAGCTAATTAAACAGCAAATTATTTTTCAGATTATCTTTCTCTTCTTACTAAGCACAAAAAAATCTCTACTGTACCATGTTGTTTATTTTACTGCAATTTGTATTTTTGTATTGTAATTTGTTGTTCAGGCTTGGCCCCATGTAAGCCGCTCCAAGTCCCCATTGGGGAAGATGGTGGCAGGGTATAAATAAAGATTGTTGTTGTTGTTAAAGCTCTTTGCCAACAATCAGTGCAGCTATCTAATTATTTCACAGCTCTGTCAAAGCTGGAAGAAATAGGAACTTCAGAGCTTAGCAAACCTAAAATTATGTACAATCCTGCTCTCAGTTCTTAAATTTAGCAGGTGCAATTCAAACCTAATCAGTAATGATATGTTTTGGAATAAGATGGAACATTTTTAAAAGATAATCAGGAGAAATATATATTAGTAATTAAAGTTTCTGGTTCCACACTGGAGCTAGCATCTCATCAGCTGAAAAAAGAGATAAAATCAACCCATCCCATAAACATGTTTGGAATCAGTAGTAAGCATTTTTTGAACTGATAAAAATTCTAATTAAAATATTGATTTATTTCAAAGTGTATTTTTGCTGATTCCTTTTCTCTGTGACTTACTAAATAAAACAACAGAAATAAATTCAAATTCAACATTTTGGAATGAGTTTTAGCAAATCAGCTTATTTATTTATTTATTTATTGGCAATTTTAAAGCTAATTAAACAGCATATTATTTTTCAGATTATGATCTTTCCCTTCTTACTAAGCATAAAAAAATCTCTACGGTAGCATCAACAGAGATTTGCAGCAAAGTCCACAACTTTTAGAATATTTAGTTGATTGAAATGGTGTGAAAGTATTACAAAGTGTTACAAATGGTAAAAATGAAGTGTTAATATAAGAGGGAAGAGGAAAACTTATAGGAAGAAAAACTGATTTTAGTGCATTGGTATTTGTTCATATGATTAATTTACCAGAGTCCATACAAGAGTTGGATTATCGGTGCTAGTAGATGCCACATCAATATCAAAGAGGGCATTGATCCACAGTAACCCCCCCCCCCTTTGAAGGATTTATAAGAGACTATAAATATATAATTTTTCCTTTTTATTAAAAAACATTTTCTGGAGTTGCAAAGTTCTGAAGTTTTAGAAGACCGGTTGTGGACCTAGCAGCAGCTTTACCCCATGAACTATATTGTATCTAACTCTCTAATAAATTATATTATTTATCAGTTTCTGTATAACTTGTATCTGGTGTACAGTGTACTGTATACATTTCCTATATGAAGTATATGAACATATCAAAACGTATTCTGAAGGCACCTGCCTCCTGGTAACCCTATTTGCACAGATTCTTAGGAACAGAGACTTGGTCAAATCCCTCTAGCTATTTCCCAAGCCAGACCTGGCCTATCTAGCTTAACTCATGCTTGCAGCACAGAGACTCTTTAATTACTGTACTGGCTGAAATTACTACAGGAGCAAAAGAAAAACCATAAAACTGAAGAAAGACGGGATGCGAAGACTCACCCTACTTTCAGTCCTATATATCCTATGGGATTGGATTCATCTATTATTCTAAATACTTGAATGTTGAAAGTCATGTGAAAGGTGGGTAACAAAATAATAATGAAAATAATAATACATTTCTTTGTAATTGGAATATTTTTATTTTTGGATTTTATTTTTTCTATATTTCTATCAGCAGAGTGCATGGTGGATTTTTTTTGTTTTATTTTGGTTTTTTTTGCTCAGGCTACATTATCCTAATCCTTAAAAATTGGCTATAGCAATTCAGTAATGCTTTTGGGGTATCGTAAACCCATGAAACAGACATTTGTCCCCAAAACATGTTCCCCTGTAGCTTGTTTTCCTATGGAATTGGGGAAAAATTCTATTTGCAAACTTCTTCAGCATTCCATCTGTCTTAATTTTGTGCAACAAATAAATCACTGCTGGGGCATTTTAGGAAGCTTCAACTCTTCAACCTGGTTATAATATGCAGCAGAGGGATCAAGGATTCCAGATGAAATCCTAGGCTTGTTGGATTGCATACAAATTCATCTCTTCCTGGGAAAAAAAGCAGAAAAAATCAATGAGCATGGTTTTCTCTGGTGATTTTGGAGGATTGTTCAACCTCAATCCATTGAAAAGTTTCTGCGTCCTAATTTCAGTTTCTCTAAATTCTCAGAACCAACTGCAATAATTGGCTCAATAAAGGCTCATTTTTAAGTATCCTTCCACAACAGATCCCTCAAACAATTAATAGCAGTGCTGGGCAATTTATAATGTAGGGGTGATAAGAAAATATGTACATACCCAGTTTTATCATATCTTATCATATTTATTTACTATATTATTATAAGTGTCTTGTTTTAACTTACTACATAGAGTGCAATCAAGTCTTATCAAGCCTTATTGTTTTGTTTGATATTGTGATATGGCCTAAGGGCTAATCAATAAAATTACTACTACTAATGCCTACCACTGAATTGCCCACATCTATAAGGGACAGTGCCAATTAATCCTGAGTCATCCCATTTTCTAAGCTACTTTTAAAATGCCCCAGCTTCTTTCTCCTCCTCCCTTCCCACTAACATCAATTGTTGGAAACTGAATTTAAACATTTTTTGCACTTAGTTTATTAGCTGGAGAGGAGAGAACTCATATCAGGGCCTTTCCAGGCAGGTCCTAAAATGCGGAGCCTATCGGGCTTTTACCTGTGGTGTCCAAATGAAGCCTCTAGTAAAAATGAAGTAATTCAGGAGAAAGCAGGTGAATCCTGCTTTCTCCAAATTAATTTGATGCCTCATTAGATCCAGGGCTTCCTGAAAGGTCTGGGTCTAATGGGGCATTTGGCCTGTGAGGACTCACCCATGGATAGTTCCAGAACTAACTGGAAATACCCGGGGGTGAGTCCTCATTTCCCATCTCGCTTCTTTGGGCTTCCAAAAGCATGGAGGAGCAAGATAACACCCAACTCCTCCTCCTCCAATCCCCCTTAAAAGTCCTTAAAAGAAGAAATCACTTACTGGGCCCCCATTAAGATACCACTATAATCCTCCTAGAGTATAGAAATGATGTGCCAGGAGACCGGGGGGTGGGGGTGGGGGTGATTTTGTTATTGAGATGGCATGAAGACACCCCACCAGGAAAGTCCTTTTTTAGGAGGGGGAAAAATTAAACCCACACTGAAGCAGGTTTCAGCCCTATCTGGAAGCATGCTAAGTAAAATGAGGCAAAAGCAAACTGCTGTAGCCTTTCTTAGCTTGTCTGTTTTCCTCATTAATATTTTTGTCAACTTAACCACATGCCAATGTTATTGGGCCACACATCCCCTGATTTTCATCTATGAAATGTTAGAGAGTGTGATAACATAAGTATTCCAGTTTTATAATGGCCTAAATCTAATTGGTAGTCCCAAGTAATGTAAACGCATTGAACTTGGCAAGTCAATACTTACGTTAATTGCATTGATTCTGTTCAAGCTGGGGTTGGCAACTTGGTTTCATTCTAAAGTCCTTACTATGATTTAAATATTTGAAAATACCAGGTTAAGAATCCTGTTACTGAGGAATTGTCTACATGAGCTACAAAATCCAATGCTGATACAAATATAGCTGATTCAAACCAGCCTTGGATTCTGCTGTAGTATTTGCCCCTGAACTGTGTCAGTGGTGAGACTGAAGCCCTCATTGTCCAGTCAGACCAATTTTGCCCTGCTGAACAGTCTCTGTTAATTTTGCCATTTTTTGTGGCTGTAGTAGCAATCATGGATCTCTAGAAAGCCTTTGGCTTTGACTCTGTCACTGTCAGCAAAGGCACCCATGAACCTGGGAAAGGTGAGCTGAAAGGAAGGGACCAGCTTCCTCCCCTCTCCAAATCATGTGGCCACCTTTGCTAATGTTGACAAAGGCACTCAGCAACAGCCAGGACCTCTCTGGAGCTTTGTGGTCAACGCTACCACAATGAAAAGCCCCGAAGGAAAGTGCCATCCCATTTTCCCTACTCTGCAGATTGTGAGGAAAGCAGGAGGTTGGCACTGGCCCTTGTGAACAGTGGGGCTGTTCCAAATCAGAACCATACAGCTGTTCATACACACACTCCAAAATTTCCCCAAGTTCACCTAACATGGAGCAAATCTCTGGTAAGCATTGGGAGTAGGATGGCTCCACATGTCATATAAATGCCACAGAGCAACTTCTTACCTACTTTGGTATAAGTCCGGAGGCATACTTTCGTCCTCAGATTTCATCATTCCCGATGACATAGCAGGTCAGTAATAACATAACATGGACAAAGAGGTCACATTCATCTCCATAAAACAGCCAAATGAGTCATTTTACCTCAGTGTCTGAGTACATTGAAGAAGAAATGTCTAGTGCTTGGAGCAGATCATTCATATTTAACACATTAGAGTAATGCATATGCTGACTTGGATCTACAGATGTTTCTCGGGATTTGTTAGCTGCTTTTCTTTAGATAGATTTGTTTATTGATTAGTCTCCTGACCATATCAACAGTAAAAGACAAAAGACAAGAATACAAAGACACAATAAACACAAATTCCGATCGATTTTCTTTAGGGTTATATCAGTGAACTCTTCTCTGGAAAGCTCCCCACAAGTCTTCATATGGAAATGTAGTTTTCATCCCAAAGTATCATCCACTTCCAGCTAATTCTAGATGATGATTTCATGTAGTAAATATATCTTACAGGAGATATTATCCCCTTCTGATAACTTTTACTTTGATTATTTGTTTCTTTTTCTTTTGTTTTACTGTGTGAAGGATTTATTTCTCTAAATATGCACATGGAGCATGCTTCTGTGAGTTCAGCAACATCAATCAGTACCTGCCAAATTAATTTTCTATTTGTAGTTGGTCCATTAACTACAAGATAAAGCCTTTATCCTCTAGGCTGAAATGCAGGCAAAATAACATTCTGTATTTTTAAAATGTTATTCTACTTTGCAGCATTGGTGCCAACAAAACAGAGGATGAATACTTTGGCTGTCATCTTCTGACTAGGCTGGTTGGAGCTGGGCAATTTTCCAGCCTTATTGTTTCTGTGACAAGCAAGCTGTAAATACTTCACTTTCACAATTTGAGTTCATGAATTACTACTTTCTAGTTTGTCCCTCTAAAAGCAGCTAATGTTGAGTATCTCCTCTTGAGAAGAATAACATTATCAACAGAATATGTGTTATTTGATTTTTATGACCGTAAGAACAAGCTTCATGATGCAATTAGTTTATTAAATCAGCTTATGCTGGGTGGGGGACTGATTCCAGGTGCAAATGTTTTTTCATGCATATAATACACAGAGATTAGTTATATTAGTTAATATGACTGTTCCGTCTTCCAGGAGCACAGTTTGCATTACCTTTTAGTTGCATGGGATAGTGTTCTTTTGCATTTCCCCAGGGCTGCTACAGACCCAGCAGCACCCTGGAAGTTAAACAGTATCAGAGTCTACAAAGCCAGCCTGTAGGCCCTTTTGCAGCTATTGGTTTAGGAAAGTATCTCTTTGGGTTTAGAGATCGCCCTTTTTCCTAGGGTTTGAGGTCTCCATTTTGGAATCTTCCCTGCCTCCTTCAGTGTAGAGAAAGAAAGCTTCAAATGTGCTGTTGGACAGGCAGGCAGCTCTGAAAAATCATTGTAAGTATCATTGAGGATTGAGTTATACAGATAAAGAAGCTAAATGAGATACTATAGATAGAGAGGCAGATTGAGTAATATTGGGTCTAATTGAGTTATAGATAGCAATTGAGATATAGAAAAGTTATTGAATATTATTGAGCAGCACTTCATCTCCAAAGCTAACCTTGAGTTATAGATAGAGAAAAAACCTGGTTTTTTTCTAACCATAGCAGCTCAGGGTTAGGGTGAAAGGATCCCAGGACATTTTCTACCTTTTGGGGAAGAGTTACCTCAGTAACTGAAGGAAAAAGAAAGAAAGATCATCTCTATGGTTTCACCAATTGACTGTTTTGTTTGTAACTTTGACAAGCTGTGCCAAGTCTGCAAAGACTTTGAGAAAAAAATATTCTGTTTTGATGTTCCAAACCTGAAATGGCCTCAGTTGCTGAGAATTTTTGAGCTTCTAAAGAAAGACCCCCACGGTCCGCCCAAACAAAGAGAGAAGCACATCTTAGTTTTATTTGTATAGGATCTGGGTGTGATGGCACAATGACCACATCTATATCCTCTAACCTCTCATAGATGAAAATAAGAATAATCTCACTGGCCACGAAAATGACATCCCAGATCATAACGCATGCTCAGGATCCATCCCTGTGACTCTATGGGTTCCATTTTCCTATTACATTTTCCTCCCCAGGAAGCAAGAAACCCATGGGGTGAGTTAGGTCTGTTCATCTAGGAAATGTACACAGTTCTGGAAGCTAAGCCCTATGAGGAGCAGTTTAGGCAGCTGAATATTTTTATTTTAGAGAAAGAAGGTTAAGAGGGGACACATTAGCCATGTTTAAATATTTGAAATGATGCCATACCAAGGAAGAAGCTAGCATAAGTGGATTCAAACTACAGGAAAAAAGGGATTCCACCTAAACATTAAGAAAACACTTCTGGGCTGTAACAAATATTTGACAGTAGAATCTTCTGCATTGGAGTATGGTGGAGTTTCCTTCTCTTAAGCAGAGGCTGGATGGTCATTTCTCAGGAATGCTTTGGTTGTGTAATCCTGCATAGCAGAATGAGACTGGACTGGATGGTCCTTATAGTCCATCTTATGATTCTATGAGAGCTAGCAGCCGGTGAGTGAAGGTGGATATACCTGACCAGGGATCTCAAAATCCCCAAAGAAAAGCTACTACAGAGGCCCACTGCTTTGAGATGGAAAAAGATTAACCTCACGCCCATGATGTAATCATTCTAACCAAGAGCTGTTTGTTTGCAGGAAGAGAGCAAAGACTGCAGAAACCACCATTCAGTGATGAACAAACATCGGTTAACCAGCCAATAGCCCGAGTTTCAGGAAGAAAGTTTGCAAGTTAGTCCGGCTTTGATGATTAATTAGTAATTATGAATTAATTAAAGGTAAAGGTTAACGTTTCCCTTGACATTAAGTCTAGTTGTGTCTGACTCTTGGGGATGTCTCTCATCTCCATTTCTAAGCCAGAAAGCCAGCCCTGTCCATAGACAGCTCCAAGGTCATGTGGCTGGCATGACTGCATGGAGTGCTGTTACCTTCCCGCAGAAACTGTACCAATTGATCTACTCACATTTGCATGCTTTCAAGCTGCTAGGTTGGCAGAAACTGGGACTAACAGTGGGAGCTCACCCCGCTCCCTGGATTCAAACAGCCAACCTTTCAGTCAGCTAGTTCAGCAGCTCAATGGTTTAGCCTGCTGTACCACGAGGATCCTGAATTAATTACTGAGCTTAAAATGGCACCGGGATTGTGGCACAGCTGGCTGAGTGTCAGCTGCATTAAGATCACTCTGACCAAAAAGTCATGAATTCGAAGCCAGCCCGGGTTGGAGTGGGCTTCCAACCAATTGTGGAGCCTGTTGTCGACCTTTGCAACCTGAAAGACAGTTGCATCTGTCAAGTAGGAAAATTAGGTACCACCTTGTGTGGGGAGGCTAAATTAACTAATTTATGAGGCCATTAAAAAAGACTTCAGTAAAGCACTCCAGCAAAAGTATGCGGGGAATGCGGAAGTACTTCATCAGTGTCGCAGATGGACAATGAAAGCGACAGCTCCCCTGGCAGCCAGAAAAAAGTTAAATAGCCTCTGTGTATGTCTGTATACATTGTATGTCAAATTGGCATTGAATGTTTGCCATATATGTGTACATTGTAATCCGCCCTGAGTCCCCTGCGGGGTGAGAAGGGCGGAATATAAATACTGTAAATAAATAAATAAATAAATAAATAAATAATAAAATGCTGTTACATTTCCCTCTACTCTGCATGTCCATTTCAGTACAAGGACTTGAGTGTCTGAAACTTCCAAGTTTTTTTTCCTGAGAATTTGTTTATCTCATCACATTTTCACAGCAAGTTAAGAGCAGAAAGTCAGAAAAAAGAGCTGGGATGAAATCTGGTCTTTATTGGACATAGGTCGACAGTGTGTTAGAGAGGAAGCATAAATATGTAGGTCTTTCTCCTATGTGAGAATGGCAACAAATTTATACAGATTCAGAAAATACACAGGGTGTTCTCTGTGGTTCTGGCTCTATCTTATCATTTCTTGTAAAACCTTTAACAGATTCCATTCCTTCTTCCTAGAAGTCAGAAATATATTTAATTCATAGCATGAGCTACTAGTATAATAACAAAGTTCAAGCCTTCAAAATTCTAGTGGCTAGGGAAGGTAGCTGGCACAATCCTGTAATGCTGTAGCAAATGAGTATATATCAAAAACCAGTATTCCCACAGCATAACTAGAATTTTCACACTGAAATATATGTCTTATCTTTGAATTTTCAGGAAACTAGTCTAACTCTTTCTCTTACACACATGCAAACACATACTCACACACTCTCAAACACAGGCACCCTGTGGATTACATGCACCTAGTATCCTTTCTCCGAGTTATTTTATTGATTAATATTTAAAATTTGTATCCTGAATTTATTTGAGTTGGCTGATAGTAAAACTGAACTGGAACCAAATATAATTAAAATATAAAACAGACTTAAAGTTCAATTAAAAACACTTCACAATAAAGGATCTTAGAATGACCCTTTTGTGCATACCCACCAAAAGTGATTACTTCAGGACTAAAAGAAAGAACTCATCCAGATACTTTAAGATCCAAATAAGGGGGAATATGGTCTTCCACATATCGTGGTCAGAAGTTGTGTAACTCACATGCAGCATTTTGAATGATGCATAGAAACAGACTGCTGTAACAAGAAAACTATATGTTCCCAGTGGTTGATACTGCCATTCTCAGGTCAACTGAATATTGTGAAGTTCACAAAGCAACCTCCTATGGAAGGCAGAACATATTTGTTGCTGTGTTTTTCACCGCTGTCAAGTTGACTTCAATGTATGGTAATCCCATGAATGAGAGAAACCCAAGTAACACAATCATAAGCTCTGTTAAGGTCCTGCAGACTTAGTGCTGTGGTTTCCTGAATTTAATCCATTCACCTAGAATCATAGAATCAAAGAGTTGGAAGAGACCTCATGGGCCATCCAGTCCAACCCTCTGCCAAGAAGCAGGAATATTGCATTCAAATCACCCCTGACAGATGGCCATCCAGCCTCTGTTTAAAAGCTTCCAAAGAAGGAGCCTCCACCACACTCCGGGGCAGAGAGTTCCACTGCTGAACGGCTCTCACAGTCAAGAAGTTCTTCCTCATGTTCAGATGGAATCTCCTTTCTTGTAGTTTGAAGCCATTGTTCCCCGTCCTAGTCTCCAGGGAAGCAGAAAACAAGCTTGCTCCCTCCTCCCTGTGGCTTCCTCTCACATATTTATACATCCAGTGTTCCTGTTTTCCTACTGCTTTTGCCATTACCAAACATTACTGTCTTTTCTGGTGCAGGTATGTCCTCCTATGATATGGCCAAAATCCAACAGTCTCATTTTAGTCATCAAGTTTGATACTCCAAAAGGTCCTGTGAACATCCTCAGACTGTACACATAACAAAATAACCATTATTACTGGATAAACAGTAACCAAAATGCCCTGAAATTAAGGCAGTGGGATATGTAAATAAAGTTTGGGATCATCAGAGCAAACATAGGACATCTAAATTAGATTTTGAATCAATTTATAGGGGAGTGCTGTCTTTAACAATAAATCACCAATGTACCTTTTGATTTAATATAGAATTCTCTCAATAATAATCAGCAAACCAGCCAGTGTGGATCTAGAACTATTTTGCAATGTGTTGATGATTGTGGCAAGAAAGAAAACAAAACAAATACTCTTTCAAGCTGGGAAGGAAGAGTGTGGGAGGTTTTTGGTGTTTCATGTCTGGCTCTTGGGATATGCTTTGTAGAATATAAAATACTACATTTAAATTTAAACTTAAGTATATGTTTCTGAATAAGTTTTGGAAGTATTGATATCTGAGCACTGAGGATTGGTAATTTCTATGTAGGTATCACAAGCACCTGAAAAGCATGCAGGACTTCCAAATGGGATGCGAGATAGTTAAGCAAGCAAAACCAATTGAGTTCAATTGGTCTTACATTACATAAATGCATGCCAACCTTTTCCAATTTGTTGCCCTCTTGATGTGTTAGACTACAGTTCTTATTTTTCATACCTGTATATGATGGGACTTGTATACATCTGGAGGACATCAGGTTGGGACAAAGCTAGTGTACAGGATTTCAGACTAAGTAACCAGAAGGAGAAAGCAAGAAAATCAGAATTGGGGCCAATCTGCTTCATATATCAAACCCTAGCCATAGCAGGCTAGTTATTGAATCTAACCTATGAACTAAAGAGTATTTAAGTTGATCTCTAAATGTGGGTTTTCTCCCCAACTCTGGTTTGTCATGTTCCCCACTTAGAAGGGTTTTAACAGATTCCAACTTATTTAATTGTTTTCATCCTGTATCTGTTCTAATCCTACTTTAACCATTGTTTTTCTCAATTCTGTGACATGTCAATCATTCACTTCTCTCTTGGCCCTTGGTCTCTGGTTTTGGCTCTGAACTCTCAAGATTGTGGGACCCTGGCAGCTCTCCAGAAAGGATGATAGATTGATAGATGTAAGAGAATGAATGTTTTCATGCTTTTAGAAAAAAAAACTATCAAAATCTTCCCATTTTATTTCAGTAGATTCTTTAAATCATAGAGTTTAGGTCAGATTGTTTGTATTGGCTCTATTTTCAGATCTAAGTTAGCTGACTGAATAATTTGGTCTAAAATCTCTGTTAAACATCTCTGGCCTGTTTTAATGGGGATAACAAGTCGAACAAGTTAATTATAGCTACTTTTGGGCTATTAGTTCTTTTGTACATTGGTATCTCCACTTAAGAGAACCTCCTATGAATGAATTTTGCCCCTTCCCTTAGTACAGAGTTGGCATAAGATGGAGTCCGCTTGAAAGCATTTAATGTTCTGTCAATTCAGCAAGTGTTTGAAGAGATGCTTTAAGTATATAAATGCTATGTTTCCCTCTAACAGCAAATGGAAAAAAGCACTAGAATGGGCAGTTAATGGTGAATCACTTTGAAATCTAACCATTCATCTCCTAAATGTGCAAGCTATCTGAAAAGTGGGTCCCACATATCAACATAAAGAATTCCTGAAAGTCATTCAAATAAAAGTATACCTGTAGCAATTTGTTGTTGTTTTTTTCTGGAATGTTGTTGTTTGCCATAATATATACTATTAGCTAGCATATGAACACATGTCCAGTATTTAGTGTAGCTGAGTGATAAGAAGAAGCTGCTCTTACATTAGGGGTATGGTAATCACACCCACCCCCGCCTCCATCATTGACCCACCATGAGCCTCACCCACTCTCAAAATGTGATTGAACATGCAAAGATTGCCTTTAATTTTGAAGGAGACAAAACAAACCAGAAGCTTATTGGAATATTAGGCCTCCATAGCTCCTAGTTATGCTAGTGGTTGTACATTTTAGAAATATGAGTAGAGAGGTATCCAATATCTAGTTGTATAAGGCTTCTGTAGAAACAACTGAACAGGATCCCTTAATGTCCAAGAGTCAAACACTGGAATGTCTCAGCTTCCTCATCTCATATGTCCTGTTCATAGAAGTATACCAGCAGATCTTTATCTTCTACTAATACTGAAAAGGTCTCATCCTGGAAGTGCCCAAAGCCCACACTTCTTAGTGCACTTTGCTTTGAGGAGAATCATTGCTCTTGGTGGTTTATGAGAAATTTTTACCTTTTTTAAAATTGGGCAGAGATTTCTGGGGAGAACAAAAAGTCTGGAATGGGATAGAGTTGGTGTGACCCATAGATAACATCTTGCCTTCCTACATTAGAAACAGGAATGTGATAAGTTGCCATTCCTGGATCACCGGAAATATAACTTTTCCATCCTATAATATCTAATATGTTGCATATAATTGTATCACCAGTGGAGAACTTTGCCCAGTGTATTTAGAACAACAAAACAAAGTTGTGCAAGTTATAATTGGCTGTTTCTCTGAAAGTCTAACATGATGCAGACAGAGTCAGGTTTATCCACCTCTCACTTTTCTATTATGAGCCTCTGATTTGTTTTGCTTTGGTGTTAAAGGTCACCAGCAGGTTATTTAGTGGTGATCAGAGTAACATTGTGGAAAAAGCAATCCAGCCCAAGCGTACTGTGGAATTGCAATCCTGCTGTATATATTTGAGTTGTCACCTGGGGAAATCTACACTACAGCCTTCAGTAAAGATCAGCTTATCCACAAGGGCTAAGTCTCTGATATGGATTGCATGCATCATTTTTATTAACTACCAAACGTGTCAACAAAGGCTCTGCAACAAATTATCCATAATTCTCCCTTTAATTACACTGAAATTTAAAAGGCAAATAAAGCTGAATGCAAGATGTGAAATTTACAGCAACTTTTGCACAAGAATATGGCTTTTATTAACCTTGCAAAGGGTAGCCCATTGCAAATGTAGATAACTTCATTGAGGTATTATAGGCACTACTTAACCTTTAATATATGCTGAATGCCTTAGGTTTCCACAGGGCAGTTCTTAGAGCTGCTTGCCATGCCAAACTGATCCAAGCTGCAGCCAGACATAGGGCACTGTGGAGCTATTTACAAAAGTCTTGCCCTCCCCTCATCCATTGGCATTTTATAGATGATTGTTGCTTTGACTTCCACAGAAGGAGTGTAAATATGTATGCTGGAAGTTCACATCATTATAAGCCAATGAATCTCAGAGGGTGGAAGTAAGGCAAATTGATGCATGGCAGGGGGCTGGACTAGATGGCCATGTGGTCTCTTCCAACTCTATGATTCTATGGTTCTAGGATAGGAATTTGGAAAAACCTCAATTCTTCTAAAGAGCTAACAAAGCTACAGAAGACAACAAAAATGTGGAATTCATTTGCAGATAGTTTCTGAAAGTCTCCCTTCCCCTCCCTTCCCCTCCCCTCCCATTGCTTCTCCCTTTCCCTCTCTTGCCATAATTGATATTACACTTCTATTTTCAAACTGAGACCAATCCTAACAATGCCATCCAAAGCCTCCCATTAGTAAGCTGCTAAGCGGTGAATTCAAGGAATGGTGGTCCCAAAATGTCATTTTCCCAAAGTCCTACATTACAATATTGAACTAGAACTTAAGCTCACCAATAAACATACAAGTGTTTTTCTCTTTCTCTCCCCGCTCATCTGTGTCTGTGTGAAACTTAGGGTATCCCCCCCACCAACAAGTTATTGCAGTAATATCAAGCATTTGTTTAGCTTTTATAAATAAAGACATCCAAAGCAAAGAAGCAGGCACAATTACTAAGGAAATGCATACCTGAGATCACATGGTGAACAATGTTATGGACAAGGGGAGATGTTGATGGCCTTCATGACCTTAGTTTGGTGCTATATGCCAAGAGAAGGCAGGGGACAAAGCTGTGGAGTATTTAAGACCACTCTGCCCCTTCATTAACACTCTTCCCAGCTTTGATTTGTGACCCATCCTCCCACTTGAGTTCAATGTAAGCTTTGCTTGTCACTTCAAGAATGGATATGAATTTTCTCCCCTTTACCTTTTTTGCCCACCCCATACTGTTATCTGTAGGACCTTGATAATTGGCCTAGGATGGTATTGATGAATAGGTTGTCTCTAGTAAGAATTGTGGGGAGAATAGAAGAGTATGCTGTACACTTTGGCATCCTTTCCATGATAGAAGGGGTTCTAGAATTACCTCTTTAAGTCATGTTTAACTCAATTATCTGTGTTGTTTGGACATCAATGTGCACACAGGAAATATAAGAGTTCTAGCTATGAAAGACTGTCAGTGTCTAACTCTCCACTATGGCAGGAATTTGGGGGCTGAAAGAAAACGTAATGAGGGAGGAGATAATTTTTTATCTGGAATGACAATGACCTCATTTAGCCCCTCCTCCAAATACACCCTTATCACCCGATTGTTCCCTAGAAGGGAATTACAAAATTTGAGTGGAACAACTGGGAAAGCCCTTCTCTTAAGCATCACGGAAGTGGCAGGACTGAGGGATGAACCTGTCAGATTTCGGTACTTCTAGGTGGCCTCATATGGCAGGACATAATCTTTTAGGTTAGTCCTGTCTCTTCAGGAATCATAAAACTGAGCTAGACACATTGCAGAAAATCCATGAACAAATTTGGTTGTGATGCTTAGTTCTTGTGTTTGTTTTAGCACCCAGGCAGTAGACTGAGAGCAGCCCACACACCATCTGGTTGCAGTCTTCCATACTACAATGAAAAAGAGAAGGCAGAATCCTATTGGTAGTTGCCAACTAGGGCAGACATTTTAATTGGTGGATTTACTCAATGAGCGTACTCTGGAGGAGACCATCAGGTCATTACACATCTAGCAGTAAATTCTAGTAGTTATTTCAATGTTTGCATCTATGAATATACCTTTTCAAAGGCACCAAAGTAGGTCACTACTCCCTATACTCCATATGCCTATACTCAGTGGTAGTTAAATTGTCTGAAGTTATTTTTGTCTGTTATTAAGTTTAAAGTTAGGTTGCTTTTATATTGCTTGATGTAGTCTGTTTTGATGTAATTTGTTTATATGTTTTTCCTTTTTGGCATTGAATTTTTGCCATATATGTTGGAAACAGCCCTGAGTCCCTTCAGGGAGATAGGGTGGTCTACAAATAGATGTTCATTATTGTTATTAAATTGTATGCTATTCTCTAGGAACTTTAGCCACATTATGTTTATGGTAACTTTCTGATTGTGTGTTTGTTCATATCTGCTAGATGCTCCCAAGTCTCTTGATGCCATGTAGTAGTCTTTTTCCTAATTTCCTACCAAGAAGATGAATCAATATTTATTATGCACAAGTAAAACTACTCTTAGGTACCTTATAAACAAGGCTGGATCTACACTGCCATATAATACAGTATCTGATCCCAGGTTATCTACTTTGAACTGGATTATATGAGTCTACACTGCCCTATAATCCAGTTCAAGGCAGATCTGAGACCAGACACTAAATTATATGGCAGTGTAGGTCCAGTCTAAATCTGGTTTCTTCCTCAACTAGATCTCATGTGTATGACGGAGTGGGCTGGTGACCTTTTCAGATTTCTGCCTAGTGCATCAGATGCTCTGCTTAAGTGACCCACTACAATCTCTCACATTTCCCATTAATGAGCTCCTTCCTTCCTTCCTTCCTTCCTTCCTTCCTTCCTTCCTTCCTTCCTTCCTTCCTTCCTTCCTTCCCCACAGACACACAACCCTGTGTTCTGATTTACATCGAGCTTGTTCATAATGTGAACTATATGAGCATGCAGAGAGAAAACTTGAATCATTTCAGGGACCTGCCGAGTCTCTGGATATTGTAATGCTGTCATGGTAACAAGGCGATCTGCACAAGGGACCCAGGCAGACTGAAATTTTGGATCATGCTGACTCAGAGAGAACAGACAATAGTATTTTCATCTTGAAGGTTTGGCATGGAGAACACGCAGTTCCCCATGCACATGTTTTGTTTAGGGACCTGCCCTGAAATTATTTAATAGCTCAAGATAAGCAAGAGGGGAATAAATCCCAAACTAGACTCATTAAAGCCTTTCTATGAGCCACAAAGTTTTCCCAACTGTAATGGTTTGAAAACAATGGGAAATGCAAAATTCAGTGGGAATGATCAATAGGAAAGACACTTGGGGGAAAAACGAAACAAGTGGGCAAAGAAAGACAGAGGATACTGAGAAAGAGTGTGGGGAAAACGGCCAAGGTTTTCCCCTCAGGTTTCTTGGGAGCTCCCAGAAGTCTAAAAGTTTAACTTTTCTTAGTTTTGAATAGATTTGAAGCATAATTTATGTTTCAATAGTGAAAAGACGATTCTGGGGACATATTTCAAGACCCAACTTTGACATCATTTTAGACCCAAATGCAATTGTACTGTTGTAATTCTTTATATAGTATAATAATATAAAACAGGCCTGCACAACCTATGACTGTTCGGGTGTTTGGGACTCCAATTCCTAGAAGCCTTAGCCAGCATGTCCAATGGTCAGGAATTGTGGGAGCTGAGGTGCAAAACACATGGAAGGCCACTTGTTGTGCAGGTATGATCTAATGCAAGTTAGGAACTAGGGCTGTGCAAAAAGTGATTTGTGCCACATATGTTTGATCTATTTTGTAAGATCTGTACATACAAGGCAATATTAAAAAATGCAAGGAGCACCCACCCAAAAAACTTAAGAATCGAAACACTCACCTATGTCTTTTTATTAAAATTCAGTAAGCCTTGTAAGCCTCCCAAATTCAGTTACATTTTCAGCACAAGCAAACTGTACCAGTGAGGCAAAGCCAAAAAGGCAATTCCTCTTCAAATTAAGGAGAGCCAGGTTGCCTGTTGCCATTGTGGGAGGGTAAGTGAGCTGGGAGGGAGACTGAGAGAGACACATTAAGACTTGAAAGCTGGCAGCCCCTTTCATCTGATGTGAACAGAATTCCAGGAAATGTAGTTTGGGAAGGCGAGGACCTCTGTGGCAGAGAATTCAAAAGGCCCAGCTCTAAACTGCTCACATCAGAAAGCCCCAATGAGGTAGGGGAGAGCTATTGTTCATACATAGCAGTAGCCAGCCAGACAGTTTAGAGTTCCAATGAATTATTGAATCTGCAAAGAGGACTGATATTAAAGCTGTGCTGTGCTGGGAAGAAAATCCCCAAGTTGAAGTTCTATGGTATGTTGTGAGTAATATAGAGACATTCAAGGGGATAGCTGTTTTGGGTAAAAAAAAATGTTTTTGTCAAAACTTTAAAAAAAAAATCCCCAAAATGTGTGGATCTTTTTGAAACTTTTGTCAAATGATGTCCAGGTTATCTTGTGTCATTGTAGAGAAATCAAGGAGACAGCTCTTGTAGTTTTTTAAAAGTTGTTTGTAAAAACCTTAAAAATTCCCCAAAAATCTGTAGATGAGTGAAACATTCTGAAACTTGGGGGGGGGGGATAACAGTGGTGAATGTGTTCTACAATTGTAGCAAATTTCATCCCGATAGCTCTAACAATGAGGGAGAAAGGAGCTCCTGAAGTTACCACATTTGCACAATTACTTAACGAAAAAGTAATAAAAAAATGTTACTTCATTATAGTTATGATATAGACCTCTCATGATATTTTGGAAACATTTCAGAAATGATTGGCTGTCCGTCCCCCCCATTTAGTAATGGGTATTAACACATTTTTTTTCATTGATCACACAGACCTAATAGGAACCATAAGCCTTCAAAAAGATGTTGGACTATACATCCCAGGATACCATATCATTGGCTAGGCTAGTTAGGGCTGTTAGAATATACAGTTCAATCAGTACCTGATTCCCACCTTGACAGAATCGCACATCAACTCAGTAATAGGGATGTGCAATTTAGGTAAATCTCGTGCCATTTTCCGTTTCCCATTCCATTTTTTTTTTTGGGAGCTCCCCAAATTTGGGAGGGCAAAATGCTGTTTTTCCATCTGGCAGCTGAAAGATCAGTTTTCACTTCAGGAAGATCTGGCCCATTAGCAGAAATGGGGAAACTTCCAAGGCTCCCCTTTCAGTCATTTTTAGGGTTATAGGGATGAAAATGGCCATACTTAGAAGACATATTTACCACTTCCAGTCTCCTGAACTTTGGGACATTTTGCCCATCCCATGAGTTTTAGATTTTTTTTAAAAGTTTTTAGAAAAAACCCAAAAAGGTATCCTGTGGGATGACAAGCTGGAATGTGTCCAGACGAGGGCGACTAAAATGATCAAGGGTCTGGAGAACAAGCCCTATGAGGAGCAGCTTAAGGAACTGGGCATGTTTAGCCTGAAGAAGAGAAGGCTGAGAGGAGATATGATAGCCATGTATAAATATGTGAGAGGAAGCCACAGGGAGGAGGGAGCAAGCTTGTTTTCTGCTTCCTTGGAGACTAGGACGCGGAACAATGGCTTCAAACTACAAGAGAGGAGATTCCATCTGAACATGAAGAAGAACTTCCTGACTGTGAGAGCCATTCAGCAGTGGAACTCTCTGCCCCGGAGTGTGGTGGAGGCTCCTTCTTTGGAAGCTTTTAAGCAGAGGCTGGATGGCCATTTGTCAGGGGTGATTTGAATGAAATATTCCTGCTTCTTGGCAGGGGGTTGGACTGGATGGCCCATGAGGTCTCTTCCAACTCTTTGATTCTATGATTCTATAATTCTATGATTCTATGATCTGATTGAAATTCAGTAGTACCTCTCCCTCTGACTTTTGCTCTTCTGAAAGCCTGGCTACTTGACCCAGTAGCACCCACACCATGGCCACACCTTATTTTACACACACACACAAATATTTTTGAGGGATAGGCTCAGACTTCTTGTGTGAGAGAAGGAGCACACACAGAGAGAAGCCACAAGAAAAATAAGAGAGAGAGAGAGAGAGAGAGAGAGAGAGAGAAAGTCAAAGGATTGAAGTTAAATGGAAAATTTTCCTATCTCCATCACATCTAATCATTTTCTCCACTTTCTTTAAGATTTATCTTAAAGGAGATATACACCTCCTCCCACTGTCTCCTCCCCCGTTGTTTGCCCACATGCTTAGACCTGAGCTAAGGCATCAAACTTAAGAACCACTTTTTCTGGAGTCATTTCCCCTCATATCCTTAAACTGGACCTGGGTTAAGGCATCAGACTTAAGAAACCACTTTTCTGGAGTCATTTCCTCTCATATCTTTCAACTACACCTCAGTTAAGGTATCACACTAAAGAAACCACTTTCTGGGGTTGTTTCTCCTAATATCTTTCAACTAGACTTGAGTTAAGGCATCAGAATTACGAATTTTTCCCGTGGGGTCCAAAAAGAGTCAGGCTTTCCCCTCTCTTCAGCCCAATATTTAAACAACCCCTCAATGCCCTTTCACAGCCCCTCCCAAATACACACCCACCCTCACTTCCCTAGCTAAATAGTAAAACAAAAGAAGGAATAATGGATATTAAACTAAGAAAAATAAATGAAGTTGCCAAAGGAAAAGACTGAAATTGAGTCCAAATGCAAGTGAAGTGATCCTGAGCAGCTAAGGCACTTAGACAGAACACAGAGCACGTAAGCAGCTTTCTTCTTCTGATTGGCTCAGGCAGACAGCAGGGCTCACAGCCTCCCAGGGAAATGTGTGCTAGCGTGAGACTGCCTTTCTGCATTCCATGTGTAGCCGAAAGAAATGGAAAGCAGCTGCTTTCGGCAGCCATGTGTTTTGCTATGGCCAAAAAAACATGGCCACCTCACCTATGCCATTACGGGTAATTCAGCAGCCAAAAATACCAAATCATCTAGAGCCCGTTTTGAAAAACAGATCTGTCCACAACCCTACTATGTAGTAGTTGCCCTATATTCATATTTTTGACTAGAGATTTCAATGTTTTATGTGTGTATACAAATGGTTTTAAGGAAATTTAAGGAGTCCTGTTGCCTCAGATCAATGGCTGGTCATAGGATTGGTCAATTTGTATTGTTGGACTGTATTTCCCAGCGTACCTCAACTCTGATTATGTTTAGTGTGATGGTGAGAGTTGTAAACTAACAACATCCAGAAAGCTACAGTTGTTATTGAATGCAGCATCCTGTTTTCTTCGTAAGATATGAAGACATTATTCCTGGGATGGTGGAATATTGTGACTTGCTGCCTCAAAATCTCACCATGACTGTTTACCAGCTTTTAATTTTCTGGATTATAAGGTAAAGGTTTTCCCTTGACATTAAGTCCAGTCGTGTCCGACTCCGGGGTGTGGTGCTCATCTCCATTTCTAAGCTGAAGAGCTGGCGTTGTCCATAGACACCTCCAAGGTCATGTGGCCAGCATGACTGCATGGAGCAGCGCAGGCCCATAGCCAGGATTTTGATTGGGGGGGGGCTGAGTTTGATTGGGGGGGCTGAGTCTGAGTGAAAGTCTACTCTAGCAAACCTTTTGTAGCGTTACCCCAATACCCCCATGCATATGATGTCTATTGAGTATGGTAATCAGATCATGATATGAATAAACATAGCAGTTTAAATAATGCACCAGTAAGGCCTTCTCACCAGGAGAATTTGGGGGGGGGGGCTGAAGCCCCTCGAGCCCCCCCCCCCCGGCTACATGCCTGGAGCAGTGTTACCTTACTGCTGGAGTGGTACCCATTGATCTAATCACATTTGCATGTTTTCGAAGTGCTAGGTTGGCAGAAGCTGGGGCTGACAGTGGAAGCTTACACCACTCCCCGGATTCGAACCTGTGATCTTTCAGTCAACAAGCTCAGCAGCTCAGTGTTTAACTCACTGCGCCACCAGGGGCTCCTGGATTATACCTTATAATAAATACATAGAATTAAGGTCCATTTCTTTACATGTAGCAGACATTCAGGCTGTAGTCTATTACAATCTTATCTTTGAAGTTCCATTGATTGAAGTTCAATTGATTTAGATGAACATAGGATTGAACTAGCTGGCCAGTGGAGCCCATATACTTTCTGAGTTGCCTTTTTGGGATCAACTATTATTATTTTATAGAAGCAGATGTGAACAAACACACATACACGCACACACACAAAGAGTAAACCCTAACTTGTAAATGTAAACATGTTCTACCTTTTCCATATTTTCCTATTGCTCTAAGTTTATTCTACTTCCAGATAGTTGCAGCTCTAAAGAAGCCGTTTGCATTCTGTGTTGAGTTAGTCATTACATTTCATATCTGTTTATTTATTCAGCCAGTCCCTGCAGAATAGAAATCACATATGAGGGAGCTACCAAGGCTGCATCTAAAATGTTCATGCATTTCAAATTATAGTGATAGATAATAGGATCATAATTTAATTGTGTTTCAAGCAAGATAATAACGTTGTTTTTCTTCTGCTTAGGTTTTTACCACTTGTATCTACATGGGTTCCCAACTAACATTGAAAGGACTGGGCCCAGTGGCTACTGGTCATATCACGCGATCAGAACTGCTGGCCATGTTGGCTGAGGGATTCTTGGAATTATAGTACACAAAATAATCCAATATCTGACCCTAATGTCCATTCATGTAACTTAATGTGTAATGTTTGGAAATGTTGCTTTCTTCTCTGAAAAACCTGCAGATAATTCAGCCTATGGCAATAGTTGATAGGATATCTGGTAGGCTTCATGTTTCCCATCCCAGTTTAATGAATAAAGCAAAGCAAGGACAGAATTAATAAATAGATTCCAGTACCAATGACATTTATTTTTTTGAAAAGCATTAAACTAATTTAGGTCTGTCAATGGGGATGAGTTCTTATAATACATGGAGCCTCTATGTGAGGTTAGTATATCTCTGAATGTTTATTTGTTACAATATTTACATTCTTTACAATATTTACTAAGGAGGCTGTCGAGGTCCTGAACCGGTGCCTGGCCGCTGTGACGGTCTGGATGAGGGCGAACAAACTGAAACTAAATCCAGACAAGACAGAGGTACTCCTGGTCAGTCGCAAGGCCGAACGGGATATAGGGTTACAGCCTGTGCTGGATGGGGTCGCACTCCCCTTGAAGGCGCAGGTTCGCAGCTTGGGTGTGACCCTGGATTCATCGTTGAGCCTGGATCCCCAGGTTTCAGCGGTGACCAGGGGAGCATTTGCACAGCTTCGGCTCGTGCGCCAGCTGCGCCCGTATCTCGGGAAGTCTGACTTGGCCACGGTGGTACACGCTCTGGTCACATCCCGGCTTGACTACTGCAACGCTCTCTACGTGGGGCTGCCCTTGAAAACGGCCCGGAAGCTTCAGCTGGTTCAGCGTGCGGCAGCCATGTTACTAACTGGAGCGGGATACAGGGAGCACACAACACCCTTGTTGTCCCAGCTCCACTGGCTGCCGATTTGCTACCGGGCCCAATTCAAGGTGCTGGTGTTGGCCTACAAAGCCCTAAACGGTTCCGGCCCAAAATACCTTTCTGACCGCATCTTGGCCTATGAGCCCACGAGGACCTTGAGATCGTCTGGGGAGGCCCTTCTCTCGATCCCGCCTGCCTCACAGGCACGCCTGGCGGGGACGAGAGAGAGGGCCTTCTCAGTGGTGGCCCCCCGGTTGTGGAACACTCTCCCTACAGACATCAGGCAGGCGCCCTCTCTTTTGTCCTTCCGAAAAAGCCTCAAGACGTGGCTGTTCGAGAGGGCATTTAATTAAGTGCTATAGTAATGTGGTAAAGACGACTGGAATGGTACAAGGAATACGAGATTGGTCACGATTCTATTACGAGACGAAGCGGATTAGTTAGTGTAATTTTAACTGTTGTATTGTTGTATGGTTAATATGCTGTTGTACCTGTCTTTGTGTGAATTGCCTTTTGTACTGTACACCGGCGGTTAATAAATGCTCCAAATAAATAAATAAATAAATAAAATAAATAATTCTGCTCTATGTCATGGGATCTCAGTGTAATATAATGCAGGGTATCTGAATTTTTTTTTTTAGAATTTCAATTATTCATACAGTTTATTATTTTGGACAGCCTATACATACAAATCCATAAAAAATGAATGTAACTATTTCACTAATTAAGGTAGCTAGAGTCCCCGGTGGCGCTGTGGGTTAAACCCCTGTACCAGCAGGACTGAAGACCGACAGGTTGCAGGTTCAAATCCAGGGAGAGGCAGATGAGCTCCTTCTATCAGCTCCAGCTCCTCATGCGGGGACATGAGAGAAGCCTCCCACAAGGATGATAAAAACATCAAATCATCTGGGCGTCCCCTGGGCAACGTCCTTGCAGACGGCCAATTCTCTCACACCAGAAGCGACTTGGTTTCTCAAGTCGCTCCTGACACGATAAAAAAAAATTAAGGTAGCTTAAAACTGTCGCTCCTAACACAACAAAAAAAGAAGAAGCTTAGAACTTGTTGTGAAAGTTGTAGGGAATTTAATATTATGCATGTGTGCAGATTTGAGTGAAGTGAAATCTCTTCAGCCCCAAAGGTATAAGTAAAAAAAACTCATGTTTTCACTTGGTACCAAAACTTACACCAACCCGACTTTCCACAGAACACCACAGAAGAAAAAGTGATCTGCCCCCTCATGCCAGAGCATATTGCCCACACTGATGTGGCACAGAGGAGGGCACTTTCAGCATACCTTGGACAGATGTATAAAGGGAGAAGTGTTCTCCTCAAGTACCCATTACTACACATTGGAGCAGATACCAGACAGATCCTCTTCATACCATCATTTCCAGTTGGCCCTAGGTTGGAACCAGGTCCGTAACCAGGATTTTGATTCGGGGGGGGGGGGGGCTGAGTTTGGTTTCGGGGGGGGGGTGAGTCTGAGTAAAAGAGGGTCTACCCTAGCAAACCTTTTGGATCATTACCCCAATACCCCCATGCATATCGTTACCCCAGTACCCCCATGGTGATCAAATCATGATATGAATAAACATAACAGTTTAAATAATGTACCAGTAAGGCCTTTTCGCGGACCACCATGCCTGGTTGGAACTGAATGCTAAGCCAAGCCTGGATCTACACTGTCCTATAACCCAGGATCTGAGAGAAGCCTCCCACAAGGATGATAAAACATCAAAACAACCAGGTGTCCCCTGGGCAATGTCCTTGCAGACGGCCAATTCTTTCACACCAGAAGCTACTTGCAGTTTCTCAAGTCACTCCTGACATGAAAAAAAAATCCCAGAGTATCTACTTATTCCAGATGATCTGGCAGTGTGGATTCATAAAATCCAGTTCAAAGCAGATAATCTGGGATCGGATCCTGGGATATAGAGCAGTGTAGATTCAGCCTTAATGATATTCAAGAGGTCTTCTCTTTATTGTTCAGTGTTAAGACATGGTTCATCTGAGTTAAGAACAACTATGGTGGTGAAAAGAGCACCCCTGAATGTTTACTTAGTGCTGCCAACATTGATCATCAAGCTCAACAAGCTGGAGGTGGCATTTATTTGTAACAGTATATTCACTACTGTAGCCGAGCCTCCTGTGTGCCATTTTGGTTAGTGACAGTATAAATTGATTTCCCTGTCCACTCATTGGTTTGGAAGAAATGCTTCTGGAACCGAAAGAAGAGCCCAGCTTCTGTTCTCCAGCCACTGTCCAGCAGCAGAAATAATTAATTGTCACACCGATGGCAGACCATACAGTCTGCTCACAATGTTATGTTCTCTGATTAGGAAGGGGATGGAAAATGCTTTCTGCATTCTTATGCCATCATGCCATTTGGTCTGTATAAATATCAAGAATGAATGAATATATGTGTGTGTTTGTGTGTCACCAGAGGCATGTCTATGTAAGGCTTCCATTATTAATTCTGGCATTAAATATTACAGTCACTCCAAACAAAAAATACAGCAGCAGCAACAACAATAATTCCATTTCATCCTTGGTTTAAAGTAAATCTTCTGAGCCAAGCTGCTCAAATGTTATTTATGATATAGATCTGTTCGAAGCACAAGAAGCTTAAAGCAAATATTAGCTTCTGCTGTTATTATTATTATGATAATTGTTGTCGTTGTTGGAGCACCAGATTAATTTATTGCTGTTATACGAGAGAATTTTGATGCTTATAGTTTTTTGATATATATATGACAGAAAACCCCCAACAACACAGGTGTTTGGGGATTGTAAATGAGCTTTATTCTATTCCAAAGCATATGAAGTAAATTGGTCATATTTTATTTCTCAACGGCAGAAACTATAATTTTCCTAAATACAAAGCAGCCTACTCTTTCTGTATACACGTGAAACAAGTTTATTTTATTTTATCTTATTTCCAGTAACTAAGGCTGTCTCACCCACACACATTAGTGTGGGAGTGAGTGATTGCTTAGGATTCTATTTGCTGTGCCTCAAGAAACAACTTAATGATACCTAAAATGGAATCTTTCAGTTCGGATATAGGAAAAGGACAAAAAAGATGCAGATAAGTGTGATTTAATCCATATGCCTCCATTCTGGGGCGCTGAGCTGGGCATTGATGGAAAGAAAATCTATTTCTCGATGGTCTCTTCATACCATACAAATTCTGATACTGTACTGGAGCAGAATCATCCCCTTTCCTCACCCCAAGCTGTGGCTCTTGTTAGACGAAGCATACCAGTGAATTGTTTTAGCATTTGAAACAACTTGGTTATCCCTTTAGCAAAATACTTTAGAACAGAAATAGTTTGGACTCCCCCTCCCCCCCAAAAAAAATATGACATACCTTTATTTATATTTTGGATTTCCTTTCATATATGGAAATCCTTCCATTTGCATAAATGAACATAATGAGATATCTCAGAGATGGGACCCAAATCTGAAACCTGAATCAAAACACAAAATTCCTTTTTGTGTATATGCATTTTGTACATATAGCCTACATGCAATTTGATACAATATTGTATTGTAATCATTGGGTGCATGAAACAAAATGTGTGCACATTGATTCATCTTAAAGCAAAGGTGGCATTATTTTGACTACATACTCTGATGTTCTACTTGTGTTCTGGTATTCATCTGTGAAATGTCAGAAGACATGCGTGGCCGATTTCACAACAAAAACCCATAACGGTATTTGACTAAAATGAAAGCTATAACCCTCCTTCTCCTTCTCCTTCTCCTTCTCCTTCTCCTTCTCCTTCTCCTTCTCCTTCTCCTTCTCCTTCTCCTTCTCCTTCTCCTCCTCCTTCTCCTCCTTCTCCTCCTTCTCCTCCTTCTCCTCCTTCTCCTCCTTCTCTCCTTCTCCTTCTCCTTCTCCTTCTCCTTCTCCTTCTCCTCTCTCCTCCTCCTCCTCCTCCTCCTCCTCCTCCTCCTCCTCCTCCTCCTCCTCCTCCTCCTCCTCCTCCTCCCTATTCAATGAAAACAACACTGTGAACACCAGCTCTTCCCACGCAGGGGCAGCTCAACCCATTACGCAAAGTAAGCATTTGCAGTATAGTGGATTTTGCCCAGGGGTGCTCTTGAGGGGCTCTTGGGGGAAAATAGACCTTGGCACATGTGAGTTGTAGTTACTGGGATGTATAGTTCACCTACAATCAAAGAGCATTCTGAACTCCACCAATGATGGAAATGAACCAAATATGACACACAGAACTCCCACGACGAACAGAAAATATATATCAGTGATTGGTTGGGGGGGGGGGCACCAAAATACTGTTTGCTTACCATTGAATATTACCTAGGGCCGCCTCTGTTCACCTAACATTTCTAACAAGGGGGATATATACCGCAGCCACTTTGGGGTTAAAATTGTCAGCACTTTGGAAGAAAGATGAGGTGTAAAACAACTCCATATGTGGACCATGAAGAAGAGATGAAATTATATGTACCTTTCCCTACAGCTCCTCTGTTATATTATTCTCCACAGCCCTTCCACAAATTTATTGAGCCATTTCACTCTGCACATAAAAATCCCTCTTTAAGGTCTGTGCTGAGGTCTGCAAATAAAACAGACCCTGAACCAGGAGAGAGGGAGAAAACAGTTTTTTAGCTCAGAAGCACAGGAATACCACACACTGAGTTTGCTGTCAGATATTTTCTAAGAGTATCATGCTTGAGGCGATATTAACTCATTTGCCAACCATTTGCTCACAGGGCGGTTGAAAGCCCAGATATTTGTGCCTGTGTGCGTGATCCTTAATGTCTAGGGTCCACTGTTTTGCTCTTAAATAATGAGTTAATTTAACTCTGCAAAGGGACAAGCTTCTGTTTTGGAGAGTGGAGAGGATTGATTAAACTTTCAAGCATTGCTTCCTGGCCTGGAGAGAAACAGCAACGCAAGGGGAGGTGAAAAAGGTCCCTGCTGTCTTTGAAGAGAGACATTTAGTTGGGGCAGATTTGTTACCTTATCAGTATAAGAAATGACTCTCTTTGATCTGGATTTGCACTGCCTGAACAGATACCGAAATGAATAGGAGGTTTGTTTCAGAAAGAGCACTTCTGACCCTGGCAGCAACAGACTTGAGATATTTCTGACACTGTTCATCCTTAGAGGAAAACAACAACAACACACACTTCTAGCTTTGCTGCCACACAGGAGTGAGTGATTGACCCCAGACAGCCATTATTTATAGTTTTCATTTTGTCAGGTGCTTTGTCATTGAGGCCATTATAAGAAGTAATCTCTTCAGACAGGCTGAGTTTGTCAGCTGTCATCTCTTTCCATACTTCATTCCCAAACTATCACAATCAAGCTGAAGTTGTGAAGTATTTGCTTTGTGAATGAAGACTGTCCCACCATACCTGTGTGTATATATGATTTTTTTAAAAAAATTAAAATTTAGCAGAAGTGTTACAAAATGATTTAGATTTTATTTATATTAGAGTTGATGAGTCTGCGACTTTTTCAGTGTTGAATTCCAACTATAGCTTGCTTGGCAAATGATAAGGATGTCAGGAGTAGGAAATGACTGATATCTGAAGGGCTGAAGATTTCACACCTTTGAGTCAAAGGTTGGCAACTATGAAGGATGGGAGCAGTTTTGTTCTCCCTGCCTCTCCTTATGTACTGGATCCTTTTTCATTTCTGGTGGTTGTAGTCTCTAGGTAGGGCTTGTTCAGTTGAGCTTTCTTCTCCTGTTGTGGCTGAACAAATAAATGCACAAATAGATGCTTCCTCATCCATTCTTAATATGAGTGTATTTAAGTAATCGATATACCATTTTGTGAGATGGGATTAGAAGTGTTTGAAGGGTATCTGACTCCACAAGAGATCCTAAAGAGGCAGCAGATAGGGAGAGGCAATTTTATTTGTCTTGAGGGACACATTCCCAACAATTTGTGTCGGACCCTGTTAAACCCAACTGAATCACTGCTGAATGGGAAAATCAACACTTAGATAAATTGTGTAGATCCAATGAGTCTATACCTGTTCAGACTAACAATAAGATTCAAACCTTGAGGGACATAGTCCCAAAGTAGAAAGGGCCAACCAATTCTCTTTTTCATTCCTTTTCTCTTTCTTTTTGTCTAGCAATCAACTAGAGAAGCAATTGAGAATTTTGAGTGTCTCGGATTGCTTGCAGAAGGCTTCCCCATTCCTTCCACTGCTAAATCCGATTGAGGACCTTTCTCTCTTGCCATAATCCCTCTCACATGGCTTCCTGTCCAGCCATGGAATGAAGTTGGGGACTATACATTGTTGCCTTCTTCTCAGCAACTAGTTAACATCTTCCTCTTTCCCCCCACTTCTGTGTAAAGTAGAAGCAGCTTCCTACATTCTTAACTTGAGTATACTTATTTGATAGGCAATACACATACACACAAAAGAATACCAGGAAATCTTTCCCACTCTAATGTTTACTAGAGAACAGTAAACTTCTCAGCCAGCATGTTTACTTGTAATCCAAAATCAATATTTCTAGGCTTTACTATTAACTAAAGCTCCTTTGAATGAGCTAATATGCTTCCAATCATGTTTGTGATATGACTTCTTATCAATTATTTATTATTTATTTCTGTTTATTCGTATTTAAGCATTTTATTTTTTGTTAGATATTTAAAAATTCAAGATTAGGCAGACTCTAGGAAGTTCAAAGTGAAGCCATAAATAGTTTCCTGGATTTTTTAAAAAGAAATATAAAGTTGCAGAAATCTGTTTGCTCAAGATTATCTTGGAAATAGCAGTTAGGGAACTTATTTTAGTCTGAATATCACAGGCAGAATTCTATTTAATAATTTGAGAACTGGCATGGAGAAGTGGTTGGATTAGGACACTGGGAGACTGGGGTTTGAATCCCTGCTGAGCAATGGAAAACCACTCAATGACCTTGGGCAAGTCACATTTTCTCACAGGAATTATTGGAATTTTATACATCAGCAAATAGCTTAAAATATTTATGTTACATCAAGGGCCTAATCAGACAAGGTAATTTTAGAATCCTAGGATGCTTCTACCCTGTCTCAAGGAAGGAGCCCCATGCTAGCCATCACATGACGTTGTATGACTTCTGGTAGAGACCCTACTCACAAATGGGATGGAAGCATCCTTGGACTCTTATCTCCCAACATGGGAGCCTGCTTGTGTCGTGCATTGGAGCCAGCACATGTCTTCTTCAGGAGGGCAATGCTTCTTATGTGTTAAGGGGGGAGCTGCATGTGGGACACTTCGCCTGGCTTTTTTTATGAAGTCACATGATAATGTTGGATTGTAACCACTATGTGCAGCTGGCTTTGGAAGATGATTGAACATTGGAGACTTTTAAATTGAGAATGAGGCGGCGGGGGGGGGGGGGGGGGGGGGGGGGGGGGGGGGGAGAGAAGAGTAAAACAGTTTTCAAGTTACGCCTTGGTTTTTTGGTGAAGGAAAATATGTTAGGGACTTGTGGTTAGCAGAATGAAATAATGTTTACTATTTTTAATTTATTTTATATCATTTGAATAAGATGGCTCTGATTTCTCTTTGAAAGGTAGACCCTGTAATATGATGGTGAAATGCTAGTGATGAAGTAAGAGAACTTTACTCTACTCTAACAGCTGCTATTCTTTTATTTTACTGATGCCTTTCACGATGTGGAAGATTTGACATGGTGTAGTGATTTGAGTGTTGGAGCATGAATCTAGAGACCAAGGTTCGATTCCCTGCTTGGGGAAGGAAGCCCATTGCGTGACTCTGGACACCCTCAGCCTCAGACAATCCCATGATAGGTTAATTTGAGGATTGCCATATGTCAGAAATGACTTGAAGACACCCAACAACAAAAAAAATATACTTAATAATAATTTTATCTGTGGTGGTACATTTAGATGTATAGAGAGATCTATTTTATTGTCGTTTTATATTTATATACTGGAAGGACATGGCCCTCAAAAGAAGCCTAAAATAACTTAAATAAAGGATAAATAAAGTAAGTTCAAGTGAAGGCACGCTGACTTAGGAGTAAGCACAATGAATTCTATGGGAGTAAACACTAAGATTGATGTGACCATGGATTTACTGAGCTATGTGGCTCTTACTCATGAGAAAATCTTGAACAAGACTTCAGCTGCCCAACTTGCCCACCTTCCTCCAAGAGTACAGCAGGTTGACAAATTATGCGGTGCCTGCTGATCATTAGCAGGCAGATGGTAAGTGAGCAAGATTTCATTATCAAACACCAGTTTTCTTTTTAAGGTGAAAAGATGACCAGCTGTTCTCTATTGCAGTGCCTGAGGGAACTAAGAGGGCTGGTTTAGTCAGTTACAAAACATAATAACAAACGTCCCTTAATTAATTTACATACTACATTCAACTTGGATTATTGCCATTCGGATAGCATTTCAAAAGAACTGAGGTGAAACTAATTATAGGCTGCATAATGCAAATAATGACATTTCCTATGTACTATGAGCAACTGATTGAAGAACATTCAGATTGCTTGCTCTTCCACTTGAAGGAAGCATTGCCCATTATATGAAAAGGTGAGAAATATAAAGACTGGATTATATCAGCCTGACTTTTTAAATGTCATTTAATATCATTGCAATAATGTATTAAGGACATCGGCAGTTGACACATCTTCCTCATTCTGACTCTATGGAAACACACTTCAGAAGCAAATGTAAACCAAGAAAGACTGACAGAGATTTAAGATGTTCAGAATAGAATTATACACAATGAATGTAGTCAGAAATTTTGAGCTGAGATTAACTGAATACAGAATATTAATGTTTTGGATTATAGGTCCAGGAATCCCCCACTAGGATTGGCCAGTGGACCTACCAGTGAAAGATGACCAATTCAAATCTTAGTTTTATGGTTGCTCCTTCCTCAGCTGATCCAAGTTTTATGGGAACTAACTAGTTCTTCACAGATTTGGCACTGGGAGAAGTCCTATACAATCTGGATCTGCTATACCCACAACTGTTTCATGTACCATTTGATATAAGAGAAGCACCTCTGTTACTTTTAGGAAGAGGAGCTGCAGAACTCTTTGCCACTGGTAAATCTGGAGCCTGCTTAAAAACCATTATGTTAGTAGAATTGCTCTGGTGTGTAAGACCCCTTCTACACAGGCCTTAAAATCTGAAAGAAACTGGGATAAAAGAGGGTTGGTTAGATGATGTGCACTAAAAAATCATTCTGGATTATGGTATCAGGTGAAAAATACGTGTTCAAAAATTAATGGCCAAAAATGTGCTGCTACCAAGGGCTGTGCATTCCTGCAGTACAATAAAACGAAAACACCCCCCCCCCCAAAAAAAAACCCTCATGAGAGTTTGTGTGGATGACTTATCTTATAAACCCAAAACAGCTAATGAGAGATGTAAACAGATGAAGCCACAGACACACTGGTGGCTAAATGGAAGCACAAGAGGATAGAAATTCCCATGAGAATTCTCTCCAAGCATTCCCTTGTTCTCATATTTCTGAAATTAAACAGACCCTAAAATTACACAATTGAAGTCAAGAGGCAGGCAAGTGACCCCAAAGGGAAATGGGGTTCAAGAAGGCAAACTTAAAGGCACCAGGAAGGTGAGGAGGGATGATGACAAAAATTTGCTTGTGTGCACTTTCTTATATCTGCACCAGCATTTATGAGGTCCAGCGCATCTCAAAGAGTCAATAAGAAAAAAAAAGAAAATCTCCAGCAAATGCCCTATATTATCTGCCATAACCAAGCCTTTCAGGATTCTAGGGGACTATTTACCAGGAGGCTCCATGTTTGGACTTTCCTTCAGGTACCACGATTTTTTACCCCACTTCATTGTCTCGGATTAAGAGGCTGTCTGGGAGGGCCCTAAGATCTGCTGGCAGAAGTATTGTGGGGGGTGGGAGTGTAGGAGGATGGGGTGAAAGAGAACTCAAGTTTCCCTAGTTCCACTACTTTTCCAGACCTGGGAAACAAACACAATGCCAATGCAAAGGGGACATCTACACTGTAATGTAGATGCAATTTGAATAAATGCAATTTGACATCATTTTTATTGCTATGACTCAATGCTATGGAATCTTGAATTTGTGTCAAACTGTATTAATTCTATAGATTCATCCAATGTTAAATGAGGGTCTGGGCTTTTCTTAAATTACAATGCCCTTAGGCTTTAATGTACAATCCTGACTGGGAACGATATATGTGAAGAACGTTCCCAGTCAAGATAGTACATTAAAGAGTGTGATGTCAAAAATAGTTACAACCAAGAAATTATTCACTCATAACTAAATATTTACACCATCATCAATAAATGCACTACAAAACTAGGTGCTACAGTCAGTTTTGAAAATAGCTACTCATTTGATTACGCTTAATAAGCTACTGCCTGCTAAGATGGTAACCAGATCTCTTTAACAAGATAAGACTTAGAAAAGAAGCTGTGATCATTAATTTTTCTTTTGTGATATTACAGGTTTTGATGTTCTGCCAAAGCTTTGTCTCAGCTTAGTGCCTTAGGCACCACCAGGGAAATGGAAGCTCATTGAACTACAAAAAAACACAGACACCAGAGGCATTTTTACCTCTTTGCCATTTCAGACACATAAGCAAAACAATAGGATTTAATAATAATAATAATAATAATAATAATAGCATGCATCGAAAATAGATTGTAAGCATAAGGGAAAAGTTATAATAATTTTCCTTTTCAACTTACATAACCATAAATTAAGAAGTTGTTGTTGCTGCTATTATTGTATGTTTTCAAGTCAAATTCTCTTATGGCAATTCTCCAATGGAGTGTTGTTTTTTTTGGCAAGATTTATTCCCAGTTCAATACTCAAACCACTGCACTATGCTGACTCTCATATATTTTGATTAATTTGTATCAGTATTAATAGGACAATAGTCATATTACAACTTATGTTTGATAAATATGATTTGCAAGCAGACTTTGTTACATTTAGGCAGAGTCTGAACATCAGGCAATCTGGCAAGGAAGGCATGAAATCCTGGATCCCTGGCTATCTTGAAAGAAATTAAGTCTCAGTTTAAACAACAAACTGGAATTTTACTTCAAACTCCCCTCCCTCCTGCTAACAAAGAAATAATCTCTTTGTATTCAGGGAAGCAATCAGTGTTACTTCTACTGAATGAAGACCTTGTCAAACTGGTTCAGATTGGTACACCTCCTCTTCTAGAACATTGTGCAATTTCCAGAGGTTGGATACTCTCTGAACTGAAAGACCTTGTTCAAGATCATGTTCATCTGAATGATGTTTTAGATCTAATATGCATAGATAACATTAGAGGTTGCCTAAAATGTACTAGACCATATATTACGTTCTGCCTCGTAGTTTAAGATCCACTGGGGAGGCCCTGCTCTCGGTCCCACCGGCCTCGCAAACCCATTTGGTGGTAGCCCCCCGCTTGTGGAATTTGCTCCCCAGTGAGATTAGATTGGTGTCCTTCCTCCTTTCCTTTAGGAAAAAACCTGAAATCGTGGTTATGGAACCAGGCTTTTGGCTAGCAGGCACAACGGCAATAATAAGTAAATATTAGAGATTTTTGGAGATGTTGCTGTTTCAAGTAACAGGAGTATTGAAATGCTTCCCATGGTTTGTGGGGGGGGGGGGGGGGGGGGGGGGGGGGAGAGCTTCCTTTCCTCCAAACAGTGACAGGTCAAACTGCTCTCTTTTAAAATGAGAGATGTACAATAGTATAATATTGTATAATATAGTAGTATGTGGGCACTGTTACCTATATGTGGGCACTGTTACCTATTTGGTAATGTGTTTGTGTTGTTTTGATATATTAATTCGGATGTTTTATGTTAAAATTATATGTTAGTTATAAGTTTCAATTGATTATGTTTTATTTAAATTATAGTTGTTATGCTTAAGTTGCTCTTTATGTGGTTATTTGGCTTATTATATTTGTATTTACTATTATTGATGCATAGAATGTTTGCCTTTTTGTTTGTTGAAATCCGCCTTGAGTACCCCAGGGGAAATAGATTGGAATATAAATAAAGATTGTTGTTGTTGCTGTTGTTGTTGTTGCTGTTGTTGTTGTTGTTGTTGTTGTTAATTTCAATTTACAAGGATAGAGAGTGAACGATCTTTCAATCCAAAGAGGAGACTGACAGTGTCAACTCACACAGTCATCTGTCAGGTAAGAAGCATAGTCCGGCATGCAAGCTTATCTGGATGGGAGCCTATAGATATGATGTATATGACATATATTGGCTCAGGGACTGGTTCCTTCCTTGCAAAATGACATCTAAAGAGTACAGCAATGAACCAACGAAACAAGCACATTGCTTTAAAATGTGTACATTCAATTCTTTCCTACTTATCACATACACATTTGGCCTGGGTGGATTTTCTTTTAAATAAAATTGCTGCCTCCTCTAGATATAAATAAAAGACATTTTAAGAGAGGGGGCAAGAAAACAGATACTATTGGGCTTTTTATCCTCCCTTGTTCACCTGTAACCTTAATGCCTGTTACTGTAACTTTCTTATTTCAAGCTACATGGCCTTCATGCTGTGAAAGAAAAATTGCTATGTGTAGGGGTGCCTTTTTACTGTAATTGTCTACTGAGACCTTGAAAGCACCAGAATAGAAGACATTGCAGTGGTAATGGATCAAAGAGAGGGAGCGGGAGAGTGGAGTGGGTTCCATACCTAAAATGCTTACTGTGAGGAAATGATGTAGAAGAATTCACTTTCCTTTTGAGTAGGGAAGCAAATTACATGCTTTAAAAAATAACGCCATGGATTAATTTCCATTGAAAGTATTATACCTATATTTTATTAGTAGTACATCTAAATATTTGAAAATGTGTTTGTATATGTGTGTGTCCAAATATACCTAACATAAAGGATAGTCTTTTTTCTGCTTCATTGGGATAAATTTTGAAAAAAGTACAAAAGATAAAAGCCAATACTTCCCAATAATTAGGTCAGAGATGCCACTAGGGTTGGTGTCAATGAGTATAGTAACTCAAGGTGTCACCCCCATGAATCATTTTCTGGCTGTGGCTTGTATGGAAATATAATCCATCCATGAATCAATCAATCACAAGCAGAATTGATCTCCTTTTCTCTAAGCAGCTACTGCCTTGTAAAGTCGTTTTGGGAGAGCAATGCCATGACTGTGACAGTTATCTAGGAATCATAATTACAGAGCGGTTACAGATGTATAACTTTAGGTTATCTGTCTGTAACTGTAATAGTGAATGCCAGAAACAATTATTTTGAATTTTACAGCCTACCTGACATCTCTGCTCAGAATTTTGGATCATCAATAGTTTAGGTGCTAAGTGTTTAGCAATTAGTGAAGCATTGTCAGATAATGAGGCATGTTCCAAATAGGATCACTTTTGTAATTGTGACAAGTTGATCTTCGTTGTTTCGATTGTATCCAGATGTTTAGAACTTCTCTGATAATTCATTTCAGGGTGCTTCCAGACAGCACTAAATAACAGGTTTTAAACAGAGGCAAAAAATCCCAGGACTTGAGAAGAGGTCCACATACAAACCTGCTGGTCCCGGGATTTCTGCCTCCATTGTCCAGACTTGATGCTTTGTTGCAAGATTTAGAGGCTCCCAAAATGGCCACCGTGGGACTTCAACAGGAAACTTCTGCAGTTTTTTTAAAAAAAACCTCAAGATGCGGATAGGCGGAGAATCACTGCAAAAGTTCCGCTATTTGTCCTGGCCAGGGAAACTGTGCCTTTCAGACATTTCATGAAGTTTCTGGCACACAAACAAAGTTTTTACCTTCCACTTAAAAGTCTCTTTTTAGGAACTAACCAATCAGGACAAGCATTTAAAATCCAGGAAGAAACCCTGAAAAAAATCCCTTGATAATATTCAGCTCAAAACTGAGATATCCCTGCACCTGGAAATCTCATGTTTTTTGCCTTTTGTAATGATTGCTTCCATGTTTACAGGGAACAACATCTGGCCACCCTTCTGTTTGCTGCATAATCTCTGGGATAAAGGTATTGTCTGGATGGCCCACAGGTCCTAAACCACATGCATTTTCTTTTCCCAGAGACCCTGATTTTTTTATTTGTAGGCCACGGTATTTCATAAATATTATCCTCTCTTTGTCTTCTATTTAATTATAACCAAGGATTGGCATATCTATAATCCAAAGGAGGAGGAGGAGGAGGAGGAATTCCCTATTCATACTTCACTGTATCTTTAATTCACTTGTCTCAATCATTTCAGTGGGGGAAATTGTATCCAAATTAGGCTGGATCAAACCCATGCTCTTTTATTATTCTACTGGATTTTGGATGCAAATTTTGACTAGAATATGAGAACTTTGATACTTTTCATTGTTCTAATGTTTTTAATAAATAAATAAAGAACTTTAATATTGGAGAAACTGAAAAAAACCCAATTCTTTGGAATTCCTGTATAAAATGGCCTGATTCATTGTGCTCAAACTAATGAGTGGATTTTGTATTACTCTTTTTATTGTAACCTATTTGTTAATATGTTGAAGTATTCATTTATATATACCTTTTAATGGCTGTTTCAAGAATGAAAAATGAAAATTTGTTAGGCAATAAAAGAGATTGAAAAATACGGCATAAGCACAGGGTACTTCCAGACAGGACTAAAATCTGCACTGAAGTGGATGCTTAAAACCCGCTTTGGTGTGGGTTTCAGCCCCAACTGTCCCCCAAAATCCCAGGCTTTCCCAGGGTGGATGGTGTGGGTACATGCCATCCCAATTAAAATCAAGATGGGATGCAGCCACCCCGAACTTCCCCAAATTTGCCCAGAAGTTAAGTAAACTGTACCTGCCAGCCATAACTTTCCTCCCCACACCCTCCTGGTGTGTAAAATTACACCTGAGGAGACAGAAGGGGTGAGGAGGAAAAACCCTCCTCACCCCCTGTTTCCTCCCACATCAGCTTAGACAGCTTACAATATATATAATAACAAAATGGCTAAAACAATACAGAATGGCTAAAAAGATTATGATTTAACATCTGTGATTTCATCTGTGTAGTCCTACAAATGATACAAATTTAACATGGTCATTCTGTTCATAATTGTGGTAGCTGAATTGCCACTTCTTGGTCCACCTTCAAACAGTAGACATATCTGAATTTAAATAAGCTAGTTCTCAGATATCAGAGGCAAAATCTAGAGGTAGAGCTACCCTTGAAATCTTGTAAGGCACAGGGGAGGGAGCTATTTTCACCTTGCTAACACAGTGATGAACCATGCCATCACATTCAGATACAGAAGAAGTGATGTCATGCCATTATGGGGCTATTTTTATTTTATTTAGTTGCAGGTTCTGTATAGTGGATAAATCAAACTTCTACCTTTATAGGTACCATCCAAACAAAAATAAAACCATCCCAATTTTAAAGCCTTTTGAGGTTTGGGTGGCTACATCTTTGAAAGATGCAAATGACTCACGAGCTGCATTTTCCCTATCTATATTGTAATGCCCACTTGAGACTGAGTATTGAGGCACCAGAGCAGGGTCCTGTGAGGGTGATCAGAATAGCTTACAGGGAGTTGCAATAGAAAGAATGCAGCAAATTGTGACGATTAATGCAATGAAACATTTAGTGTAAGTTCGGTTCTGGGGCTGTTTTGGTTTTTCCCTCCTGCAGTTGGATATTGAGGAAATGTGAAGTGGTGAGATATACAACTGGCCTATAAGATGTTTTTTAAGGACCATGATATTCTGCCTTATTTCTTCAGCTCTCCCAGTGTTATTTCACATGTGGCAGCTTGCTAGGGTCTTGGGTAAAGATCTTTGACATCAAACTCTTCTTGTTCATTTTGGCTGAAAACTCCTGGGACTGAACCCAAGACCTTCAGCTTGCACAGCACGTTCTCTACTCCATATCTATAATCTGTCCCCTCTGTGTATGAAAAGTGCTTATCTCCTTTCACATTGCTGTTTGTTAGTGTCAGTGTTTGAAATATTCAGCGCTCATTGAGAATATATTTCCATTGCTTTAGTTCTCTTCGCCACTATCCTCCTCTTTCTTTGTCACATCTGTTCTCAACCTCATTTGCCATCCATGCACTCACAATGTCAAGATGTCACCAACAAGTGTGAGCAAAAACACATGACTAACCCAAACTGGTTGCATTAAATTGTGAGTGGCAGGAAATGAGGCCACATTTAATGGAGCATAGAAGAAGGGAAATGTGGGAAATCAATGACTGTTGAACAGTATAGCACCAATGTAAATGTTTTTCAGCAAAATGCATATTTTGCATAGTCTAGCTATATTATACATATACATACAACCTTTGAAGTAAAATTAAAGAATGCTGTGCATCTTGTTTCTTCAACTACCTGCCTTGGCATAAATACGTTCATTTCAGAATTGATTTTGCATTTTATCACTCCAGAAAATACTTTTTAATGTGTCCTATGCAGTCCTGCGTTTACTCTGCACAAAGAGTCAATGCAGCATTTTGTGTAGAAAACACCATGGTGTTTCCTGAAAATAAAATATTTCCCACTTTAAAAAAATTGCAATTTACAAATTTTGCCCAGAATAAAATTTTCATAATTCCAAAAATTTCATCAGTGGTTCCAAACACTTGAAAAGTTCATTTTTCTACAATTTGTGGGGAGTATTATTAAATAATGTTTCCATCTCTAGTGCAGTGTATGCTTGTAGAAATTAATCTGAAATGAGCCCACGTCTCACCATAATGTATACATTTGCACTGCAGGAATCTCTTCTCTCTTGGTGTTTCCACCACTTGTGAGCTCGATGGATAGATATGCTTCCTGCCAACTCTTTCCCCAGCTTCCACTGAAGAAGATATAGAAAGAAGAAGTAATGTTCATAAGAGAAACATGAATCAAGTGGGTTCCTCTTAACCAGTGAAGTCACCTGTTTAATGCTCCAGGTGTTGCTGGGCTGCAATTCCCAGAAACCCTAGCCCCTATGTACACTGAACATTAATGAAGTTTCAAACTGATATTGAAGGAAGTGGTTTTGCTATGTCGGTGATCACATAGGAAATCCTGGAACAAGTTTGAGGTCCAGAGGGTGATATTACAGAAGACATAGAGCCCTGATACACATTGAAAGTAAGCTTTTGTGCACTTCTGTGGGGGTTTCTTGTCTGGCCATCACAGTTTGAAGCTAACTTCAAACTGCATTGAATAGTCAGTGTAGATGGAGTCCTATAGGTGCTGGTGAAGATTACTGATAATTGAAACATATGGAGTGCTTTGAATCTTATCTGGTTGAATCCTTCTTCCCTGCGGACCTGATATGTGATTGCAAAGCATTCAAGAGAGGATGAAATAGATGGGTCCTTCTTTTGCTGTGACTACTGAGGGCACCTGGCTCTAAGTGTTAACCATTTTATTTACAGGAAAAGTCCAGGCCAATGCACTAGGTTGGATGGTCAAATTTAAGTACTTTTTGTACTTGGGCTTTCCTGGTTCATGCCACCCCAATGACCTCATTTGACCACATAACCAACCCATGCCGTTTTGTGAACCCTTGCTGGCTGTTGTACACTAATGTGGGTGTTTTGTTTAGATTTATGTTATTCTAGAATTAGAATGTTATTCTAGAATTTATGTTATTCTAGAATTCTAGAATGATGATGCAGCAGCATCATCATCAGAAACATAACAAGATGAATCCACAGCAGACAAGATCAATCTGCTGGCTGTTGTATTGGATCACATGTTGGACACTTCCCAAGTGTCTAGGACTGTGTGATGTATCGGAGAATAATGCATGCAGATCCCAGTAAGGTATCGGCATGCAGCTGGCAGATGGTAATTTTGTCAGCACTGATTGTGTTTAAGTGCAGGCCAAGTCTTTAGGCACTGTACCCAGTGTGCTGATCACCACTGGGACCACTTTGAGTGGCTTGTGCCAGAGTCTTGTTCGGTTCTGTGCCATTGAAAATTTCTGCCGCTTCTATAGTTGTTTTGCTTCCAGTTGCCCTATAGGCCCATGCCCTGGTTGCTCAGCAGTGGGTCCTGGTTCCTGTAGCCCACTTGTCGACAGGTACCCAGGAGAAGCACTCACCGCAGTCCTTATTATCCTGGGCAATGACCGAGCCAGTATAGATTTCTTTAGAATTATTATTATTATTATTATTATTATTATTATTATTATTATTATTATTAATTATTATTATTATTATTATTATTATTATTATTATCCCTTTGCACTTGCTTAGTGTGCCTAGAAATAATGTCATTAATCCTTTCTTGATATTAACAGCCATCAGAGACACCAGCGGGGTAAATATAACCACTGCCTGAATCTACATAATGGTTGAGGAACTTATAGCCTTCTGAGTAACTTCAGCCTTCATTGGGACAACTAGCTTGTCCAAAACTGATATATTTATAATTGGAGTTGGACCTGGTGAAAGAATCAATCAAAAAGAGATGACACCGAGTCCTTCTATTAGAAAGATAAGGAACTCACATTGATCTTGAATCAATGCTGCATTCTTGATCAATCCCCATTGGTTCAGTGAGATTATGCATAAGAACTGAATTTAAATCCATGGGTTTGCTGAATCATTAATCCCATATGATATATGCCTAAAGTGTGTGTGTGTGTAAGGGAACAAGGTATGATAAGCACCACATGTCCATAACCTTGTTAATTTTTAATTTTCAACAAACATCCTGTAGAGGGTGGCTGGTGGAAGTGGCAGTACGAGTTGTACTCCCAGCATAGCATCTTTCCTTTGCTGCGAACATGTTATAAAAAAGACTGGCTGTGGTAGACATCACAGACGGGGTGTGCTCTCAAAGGTACTGTGCTCAGCAAAGGCTATCAGGATTTAAACAGCTGCATGGGAAAGATACAGCTTTACAGAACCCGTAAACACATTACTGTGGCTGTCCCTCATGGTATTTCTTTCCTCTCACCCTCTGTTCCAAGCTCAGCTGTTCTGTGCATTTAGATAAAGCCATGCTGCAGGCAATGGTGGCAGGTAGCAGGAACCTGAAATTAAGGTGATGCCTAAGACTCGCTATTATTTGCATATCCCACATCATGCTGATAAGTCATCCCTGTGGTGAATTTTGCTTTTGGACTTGTTTTCTTCTTTGTTGTACAAAAGCAATGGTTAAAATTAGTTCCTTTTCCCTTGCCACCCAGTCTTCTTGAGTTTATATCATGGACTTATTAAAGGCTATATTCACAAATGGATTTCTTAGAAACCTGGAGGCACAGTCTTGAATCTTCAACAACTACAAGCGTCTTGTTTTTGTTTTTATCATGTTTAAGGCAACCTTTCCACCCACTTCCCAACACTTGAGTTAAACTATTGTTGCCAGGACTTGGCTGCTTGAGTAAAAATCACTGCACTTCAATTCCCTGTGTTTTTGCCTCCTATCACAGACTTTCAGGGTAAGAAGTTGATTAGAGCTCCAGTTTACACCTTTTTAACAAATTGGGAGAGGACTTAATCAGAGTAGAGATTTGGGGAAAATTTAGTTTACATTTCAATACAAATGTAGATATCTCGGTTTCTCTGAACCAAGATGTGGTTCAAACCTCTGTCAGGCTTTGACATTTCCACGTCATCTAACTTTGCAGAGGACTTTTCCAGTCAATAGCATGCATACTGAAAAGCATATATTAGGCAAAATGGCACACCAAATGTATATGGCTGGAATTCATTAAGGCAGATATGAATACATAATCCAGAGCAATGGTTCCCAGACATTTTTGAGTAATGACCTCAATTTATAGAGACAAGGTGACCTGTGACCCTGATATATTAAAAACAGGCTTTTTATAGGGTAAATCAAAACACATCAAAAACATATTTTTCAGTATTATATAATTCAAAATAATGTTAACTTATGACATATTTAATGTGATGACTGAAATTCTAACTCATTAACAAGTTTAAAATTTTGCGGTTGCGTCTTCATTAATGCCAACCTCTTTGTCATTCTCAACATTTAATCTGTTTCTTGTTTTGGTTTTCTATTGAAGGAATGTTGAAAATTCACTCTCACAGAGATATGTAGAAACAAAGGAGAGTAAAACTCAAAGTACATGCATGGTGACATTTGAATTATATGATTTTTTTGTTTTCCCTTTTTAAAATTTGCATAGCTCTTCAGTACCAGGTGAATCCACAGAAAATCCTTTGTGACTTGTGACCCATGGGTTGGGAACCACTGATTTGGAATTAGGCATTTGGAACTGGTTCATATTTATGATCCCTATATACTCAATAGTTTAGGTAATATATAGGAACTGTAAAAGTCCCTCAGTCAAAATTTACTGGGCAGCAGCTGATGCAAACAACATAGATTTTTTTCTCTTGCCAATGGCAGCTATTCCTACTATGAGTGATCTATAGTGTGAGGGGAAATTGCAATAGGAATCTTGTTTCTAGCTGTCACACCAGAGATTGCTCATGGGAAGGTGTTGGTACATCAGGAAATTGTTTCTTGATTCACAATAGATTCATGTTGTTTGCAATGGCTGCTGTCCAGTAAGAGGCCTGTGGCTGAGGCTGGGCTGGAGACACTATGTAGTTGCATTTTATGTTTTCAAATGTTTGGATAATCCACATTTAATATTGGGCAAAACGAGGAAATTGACAGAGAAACATGGGAAATATTGTGATATTGATCAATAGGAATATTGATGGTCGGTAGTCACTACAGCCATGTGGGACTTTCCAGTTCAGTGGCAGTATTAATAGGCAAGAACTGCTGCTCAGTTCTGATCCTCAGAATGTTGGAAAATGGTGGGGCAATAGCACTGTTTTTTGTCCACATTCCAGAGTGGATTGCCGAAGGTGTTCATGGGTAATTTAGGCATGAACAGAGATATGCCACAGCTGAATTTTGTCTTCCAGAAAAAAAGGAAATCTGTAAAAACACTGCTTCCAACTGAGATTGGAGAGCTTTGTTTTATAACGGTGTGTGGTGCATTTAGCCACAGCTTTATTATGAATTGGAAATATTGAATTCTGGGATTGGAAGGCCATGGAAGGAGATAAATTGTAACATGAATAAATCCCTGGGATGTGCTAGCTTGACCCTTCCCACACACATTTTATGCTTGCCCACACTTCCCAATAACTCCCATTACATCATTTATCATGCTTCTTCGGAATGATTGGAGTTGCAGCAAAATGGAGAGTAGAAAGTCTGAAAAATAAACTTTAGGTAAGGCCTCCCCTAAGGAGAGAATGTAGTAAACAGCCCTTTTTAATATATATTTCTGGTATCAACCCTGATAACCTGGAAAATAGAGGATATGGGTCTACTTGGATAACTCTTCATCCCTCCACAAGAGGTTCTAATAAAGATGAAATTATGTCTCTTCCTGGAGACAGAGTTTATATTTGAATATCAGAGACAAACATGAGATGATGGCTGTCCTGCTATCCTATTTCGTGAACATCCAGGAGGCATCTGACTAAATACAGCTAGGAACTGAATGCACCAAATCCAAACACCCAGATATGTTTAATCCACCCAGACTCAGCTGATTTTTTTTACAGAATTCAAATCTGTATTTGAAAAACAGGAAGAACAAATTATTTCCCATATTATTCATTAAAGTAGTAGTAGTACTTATTTATTTATGTTCTCTGTTTAAAACTCAACAACACATAACTAAAAATAATAAAATACTAAAGTCAAAATGTGACTGAACTATCATTTTAAAAGAGTTAAAAACACAAAGCATTAAAAAGGACAAACAAATAGGAAATCAAGCACATTGTTTAGACAGAATGACCAGTCTTCCAAAGTTGTTAACAGAAAGAACTTCGGAAAGATCAGTACACATTTCAATGAAGGGAGAATATAATTGTCCCTGTTAAACTTCTTCAATACTGGAAAACAGATGTAAGGCACAGTTGTTTTTGCTGTATCACAAAGTTCTTGTATTGCCAGTTCCAGTCCCAAAAGATTAAACATTGGGTTGGCTCCCTTTACATTTGTCACCAAGAAAGAGTTTATAGAGCGTTCACTGTAATAAATAAAAGATTTACAACACTCTCGTCCTTACATGAAAAAGTCTACTTTGCTGGGGAAAAATTATATTGTTTTCTTTTTTTCTTTACTGGTTTTAACCAAGCTGCAATGAAAATTTAATGAGTTCTGGGCAATAGCGCTAACCATATTGATTAATAGATCAAGTGAAAATGTTTCAGTTTTGCCATGATATAATCAACATGATTATAGCAACGTGTCACCTCTCTTTGTATACGATTAATAATTAAATCCTGCCTAACATGCCTATGCAGTTGACAATTTGGAAGCAACAAGAATAGTGGTTCCAAATCAATTTTAGCTGTTAAATTATACAAACTGCTTAATAAAAAGCATCCACAGCAATACTGCCAAATGTAATTGAGTTCTCCTGATACTTCCTCCCCACCCTCCCCCCGGTCAGTCCGCAACTATACCTCTGTTTTATGATTTATAATGGGCTGACATACTGTATTGTCTCATAAAAAGTGATCAATGCTTTAAGGAATTTGAATCCCTTCCTTGGTTCCTTACCACTCTCATAAGCAAAATTCACAGGTGTGTAAAATAGGGCCTTATCTGTGGCTGTAGTTCTTCTTCGAAAAGAGACGAACATATCTTGCAGCTGCTGCAATCAGTCTACACAACATAAAGACAGTTTTGAGGGAGAGGCACTGCTTTCAGGTTTTAATCAAGCACAAGAAAAACTGCTAGTGATTCCAGAGCTTACAAGCAGAGGCGGCCCTAGGTAATTTTCAATGGTAAATAAACAGTATTTTGCCCCCCTCCCCAACCAATCACTGATATATATTTTCTGTTCGTCTTAGGAGTTCTGTGTGCCATATTTGGTTCAATTCCATCATTGGTGGAGTTCAGAATGCTCTTTGATTGAACTATACATCCCAGTAACTACAACTCGCATATATCAAGGTCTATTTCCCCCCAAGAGTGCCTCAAGAGCACCCCTGGGCAAAATCAACTATATTGCAAATGCTTACTTTGCATAATGGTTGAGCCGCCCCTTCTTATAAGACACTGTGGAGTAGCTCTGGGGCTTTTGAGGTACGGACATCTGGATCACACTAGATCCAGAGGAATCCCGTGTCCACATGTCAAAAAGACCAAATTCTGTATGGCTGGCTAGGAGCAGCCCTGCTAGTGATGTTGCTTTTCCTAGTCACACAGCTAAACATCCTGTTGTTTAGGTTGTAGGAAATCTGCTTTTGATCAATAGGAACCACATCACATTAAGGCCAGGATTCACCACACATCATGGTGAATTTGGCAGGGTCTGGCATGGGGAACCCATGGCCCTGAATCATCTGGCTTCTTATGAGAGGAAGTTTCTGCTGCCTGGCTTCTCCCTGTTGTTGCCTATGCAACACGGGAAACCTCCTGTGTTACCGTTGTGGGAGTTTACAATGGGGTGCTGCTGAAAGTATATCTACATCATGGGATGTGAACCGGCAGGCTCCGTGCTGCAGGTGAAGAGGGCAATTTTGCTCATTTGGTGAGGTTGTAGACATCCACTCTGGTCCTAATGCACTGTTGGCCTGGCTAGGCATCTGGACTCAAAGGTTCTATTGGGTACTCCCATGTTGTAAAAGGGGCAGTTTTAGAGTGGAGTAATTTGGAGTATTTTGGCTGGTATAGAAAAAGAATGGAATGAGAAGAAGGATGGAATGGAATCACTCTAGTTTTTTTAACTAGCAGGGAAAGAGGGTTTAAAAATATTTAGTCACATTTTAAAAATAATTTTCTATTTTAAAGGAAAAGTCTCTCTAATGAATTAGGTTTTTTTCTTTTTTTTCTTAAAAAAAGAGGTTTATGGTTTTAGTGTGTAATGATTATTAGGTATCAAAAGCAGGAATCTGCAGCAAAAGGATGCAAGAAGCTCCAATTCAGCTTCTTGCTATCCAGATGTGTTCTCCTCTGGGTTAAAAATGCTACAATCTTCTCCAGCTTGGGGCCCACCACATGTATGAAGACAACTCCCATTATAACAAAGGTAAACCATATATATCTGTGCTGTCTAGGGATGGTGGGTCTTGTACTCTAAGGGGATGTGTACAAGTATCTAAGGGGATGTGAAGGTTACTATGAGCTGGTAAAGTTAGAATCAGTTCCTTTTTCCTTCAGTGTCTCTGTTTGGCACTCTTTCCAACAGATTTCTCCAGTTGAGGAAAAGACAGGTTTCATTCCTAAGGTGATGAACTGCATAAGATGATGTTAAACCATGGGTTGGAAATATCAGTAGGTCCTGGATACGGTTTTCAGTGGGCTCCTCAAGATATGTCAAAAACTAAAAACCAAAGAAAAACCATAAAAATAAAGAAAAAATCAAACAAATTACTTACATTTTAATGCTTTTTCTTAAATTTCTATGGTTTTTGTCTTCAGTTTTTAGTCTAATTCTGCTCACATAAAAATGCTGACTTTACAAAAAAGTGAAACTGTCTATGATAACAATGGAAAGACTATTCACTATTATTTATTCCTAGTTTGAAAAATGGGTTTTGCCAAAGAAAAATAATTGAATGATGAGCATTTTGCTGTCCATTTTTTGTGGGGGAATTAGTATGTGGAGAAAATGAGTTTCCTGTGTAGAAAACACTGTAATAAAAACCTGTCATGGAAAACAGCCGCATGTTTTTCACCACAACATAATTCTTCCACTATGCATTTAAATATTTGAATATGAGGAGAATACTGTGGAGGGATTACCATTTTCTTGGTAGTAGGGAGAACATACTCTTTGTAATTATTATTCCCCCAATACAAGATTGAAATAGTCAAAGACTGACAATCTCTGGCAACCTATTTCAAAAGTAAATACCACTCCTGGTGGCTTCCAGTGAAAGCAGTTTATCTGCCGCTTTTCAGTCAGAAAAATGTCATGAGCAGATTGGTATGGTAAAACTAACTTGGTAACTGAGTGCAGCATGGGAATTTCATTTTGCTCACCCCTAAGTTACAGAATGATTATTGAATAGATTTTCTTGCACTGCAGTTCATAAAGTCTGACTTGGAGTAGAAAACATTAAGCACAGATTAAGTACAGATACATGACTTCAGCAACTTGAGAAACACTTCAGTTTGGTTTTGACTCCATTGGAACCTATCCAATTCAATTTAGACCCTAAGACCAGTTTTCTTTAATCATATTTTCCCAATGACTAATGTGTGGAAATCAATACATAGTTATACCATTTCACTTTTTGACAGGCTAAGGAAGAGCTGATGTGTGGCAATACTGGTATAGCAGTTACACATAGATTCAAACAGGAAAAACTCAATGTAAGTCAAAATTAACTTTGCACAGCTAAAGAGGAAGGTAAGAAGTAGATAGACTTAAGGAAAACAGCCAGAATCGAATTGACTAATAACAACTAAATAGACTCAAGAAGTGTCTATATTGGTCAGTAAATCCAGGGCCAATCTGGAGCAGAAATACTCCAAACTGACCCCAGAGGCAGCCACCACCCCAAACCCTCGGTGGTGTGGACTGGTGTCTATAATGGTCTAGTTAGTCTAAGACCACATTGGTCATACTGGACCATCATCTCACCTTCTGCATAACTGTTGTCGCTCCCGGGCTTCTTGTGAGTTCCTAGCTACCATGGAAGTCTTTTTCATGAGTGCAGGGGAGAGAGAATGGTGGTGTTCCATGTAGATAGCAGACTGGTCCAAATCAGACCTAGTCTACACTGCTCCCAAACCACTGGTATACATATATTATTTATTTATTTGTTTGTTTGTTTGTTTGTTTTATTTATAGTATTTAATATAGAAGATGTCATGTCAAGCTAGAGCCAGTGTAGTATGAGCCTTGAGTTGTTACTCTGGCTACCAGAATTTGAATCTCCACTCTTTGCTGGAAACTCACTGGATGACGTTGGGGAATTTGCCCTCTTTCAACCTCAGAGTATTGCAAACTCTGTTCAAATCCTGTGAAGGAAACCCTGTAATATGTTCATCATAAGTCAGAAATTACTTAAAGATGGAGAAAAATAATGTCATGTTACCTTGTCCGTATGTCAGATTAACTTTCCATCCAGCTAATATTTCTCACTAGATGTTTACATTATCTTACCAGGCAAGATGTCAAAACTGATCTTCCTCAGACTACTTCTCAATTCTTTCCAAAAGGCCTTTAATTTTTATAATCAGAGAGGAAAATACTTGGGTATGATTCTAGCTGTATCAACTTGTTTTGCCAGTGAAAATCCTGTAAAATAACACAAAATGTAGATAAATGTAAGCATTATTCTAAGCTAGCAAAAGCAAAGGCATGTTAGTGTCTCCTTTCCCTTCAATGGCATAGATAGGAAATAATGTAAACAGGAAAATAATAGTAATATTATAAATAGGGAAATAAATATTTGCAATGAACTCTAGTTTAAATAATCTAGATTTTTAAATAGCATGCCACTCTTAAAGAGCAGGAATGAACAAAGTTTGCTATCAATGAGATGCCTCTTGAGCATGGAAGATGTTTATCAAAATGAATCCAAATTAGTGATGGGAAAACTCTCCTCAGTTTGATTTGAAAATGGCTCATCATTAGAAGTGTTTTCTGAGAACTCTCACAAGAAATCTTGTGTCTTTTTCCCAAGAGTTCTAAATTGACTCATAATGTTGGATTCACCATATTAATTAGGTTGGTTGAACATTTCTTTGGGGGTTTTTTTGTTGAAAGTTTTGGATGCTAATTTGTCCTATGTTTTGGATGCTAATTTAAACTCAAACAGATCTGACAGGACTTGTATTCCTAAACTAAGTATGAAACTGTGAGCCCTTCCAGACAGTCCCAAAATGTGGGACCTGTCTCACTTTTTACCTGAAGCATCCAAATGATACTTGAGTATCCAAAGCAAATTAATGCAGAAGAACTCAGGTTTTCCTGATTTTCTCTGCATTAATTAAAGACCTCTAAAGATCCGAATCTTAAGCTAAGGTTTGGGTCTTTAGATGTGAGGGCCCTATGGGAACTGACTTTGGGACTGCTTCTCCACAGCCATCCTGCCTTTTTAGGCTCTAAAAGCCTGGAGGAGTGGGATGGCGCCCACCCCATCCCTTCCAGCCCCCCATTTCAGCCCAAAAAATTACTGGAGAGACCAGCCCCTCTCTACAGTCCTCCCGTTGTGAGAAAATGGCATGTCAGGAGGTGGTGGGGGAAGGAGGACTGTAAAGAGTGGTCTGTGTTGCTTCCAGGCATCTCCTGTAATTTTGGGGGCTGAAATGGGGGGACTGGAGGGTGCTGGATGACATCCCGGGCCAACCTTTATTTCAACCGGAATGCCACCTAGCCACCCCTCCCAGGAAAGCCAGGGGTTTGGGTAAGGGGTGGGCACTGAAACCCAAGAGGAAGCGGATGGTTTTCATTTGTATAGCATAGAAGGGTCTTGAAGGATATATGTAAGTGAACTATTTTGTACACTTTAGAAGAAGTGACCTGTTAATCTCATAGATTCTGTTCAGAGATCATGCCAAAATATTGCTTGGCTAAGGCAATTATAATTTACCATAGTGTGCAAACCAGTAGTTAGGCACATTTATACTGACCGCTTAGTTTGTGATGTGATCAGCGCAGCAGCAGGTAAATGCTGCACAAGGGATGATCCAGATGAACTGGAGCAGGTGCCAATACATCCTACTACCTCAAAGCTAGAGAACCTGTGCTCCTTTGGGTAGTGTTAGATTGATAATATCATTAGCTAATGGAAGTCCAAAAATATGTAGAGGGCAACAGGATCCCTAGTGCTCTACTTTAACAAAATATGTTCCTGATCTTCAACAAAATCTTCTTCTCTATGTGGTACGAGCATATCTTTGGACAAGTATTTTCCAGATATGACTTCCAATATGTTGGACTAAAACTCATGACCTTTGGCCATACAGGCTGGGACTTTTGGAAGCTGGAGTCCATAAACACAATGCAGTTCCAGTTTGGGATTCAATGTATAATCTGCACTAAATTGTGACAGTTCTGTGTGGATTCTCTGTATGAGATATTAAGAGCTAAAATTTGGCTAGTTTCAATGTACATGAATTTTTGAATAGATGAAAATAGATGATTTAATTATTCTTACCTCTTGTACAACATTAGAGACAACCAAGTTAATGAGCAACTGATTGCCCTAGTAAGCTTCTATTGATGAGCTTTGACTTGATCTACACCGCTATATACTGCAGTTTGAATCTGCATTATGTGGTCAGTGTAGACCTAAAAGCTTTGTGAGGATGTTGCAAGATGGAATCCAAGAACATTTGGATGATTACAAAATCACCACCTCAGCTCCAACTCTGAAGGACCACTGAAGTTCTTTACACTATACCCTTAATAGGGAGTAAATATATTTAAATCTATGGGATTTGCATTTGAGTAAACATGCACAGGATTAAATTTAAGACTGGAATCCTATGGCTGTACTGTGCTAGAGACAGCAGCTTTTCCAAGGGAGGGAAGGTAGACAGAGTGTTCTAGCTCTGAGCAGCTTATGTCTCCAGTGCCTTGTTTCATTCATGGCTACTGTGCCCACAGCTCTTTCTTTTTCTGTCACTTCGGTCTATGTCAGCATAGCACAGGATTCTAGTTTTAGGTTTTTTGGGGGACTTTGCTAGAATTCAATCAATTAAAGGATTTACATTTTTAATGAAATAGTTGCCTCCTGCTGCCATTCTGTTTGTTATTGTTTTGAATGAGTTAAATCGAAATAATGAATGCATTGTCGGCATTGTAATTAGTGTGTGGATTTCCTGAAACTGAAAAGCCAGATTAAATATAATTAGTTGGTACAAATTATGTGTTCTGTTGCAGAGGGAACATTGTGGAATGCTGCAAAGTTTCATGTTTCTTTTCCTTGCTTTTCTTTTTTCTTTTGTTAAATATAGGACACAGGGTATAAGATTTTGCAATATTTGTATATAGAAAGGTTAAATAAATGGAAAATTTTAAAATATAATCAGGTAGAAATGGATCTGGACAACTTTTCCCCTTCATTATCCTCTGGATGGTTTCTGGTGAAAAAGTTGCTGACACATATTTGTCTATCCACTGGCTCTTCTCTAGGAGGTAGAGATCAGGGCTAAAATATAAACTCACTACATATTTGGGATGAAGTGTGAATTGGATGGATGGAGATAAATATATATGAGCATCTGAAGCAAACGTATTCAGATCTCTGAAGGAAGAATGGTGTTTTAATTATATCTTTTCAGGCTCAAGGCTAAGGAATGAGGGTTGCATTTGGCATGGTGTCTCAAACATCCCAAGCATCCAATTGCTCTCCTCCTCCACAGCAAGATATATAACTCAGGGCTTGCAGGAAAGTATCCAGTATCCTCAGAGTTTGAAACTGGATTGAGTGAACTTCAGTTTGATCCATTGTCCACACACAAACTCACACCACCACCATGACCACCATCACTCTTTTCATGTACTGATCTGTGCGGGAAAGGGAATGGTGTCACTGGCATATCATCACTGTCCTGACTTCTCACAGATCACAGAGCCACCTGCAAAAACTTGGCCATCACATTTGCTTCTGCTGAGGTCAGAATGGGGTACCTGTGCAATCGGCAAGAAAAGGGGAATCACTTTACCCTCCTTGCTGACCGCATGGGCACCTTGTGCCTATGGGCACCTTGTTATGACCTCAGCAGATGTAATAGGTAATGGCAAGGCACTGATGTAGCATTAGTGAGAGTTTGGCTCAGTGTGTGGGGTCTCCATTACAGTTGATCCAGGCTGTAATCCTCTGAATTGGCCTTGGGTTATGTGGTGGACATTGACACAGTCTTAGTTGTACTTACCCCACCTTTGTGCATATTTAATTTCTTCAGAGTAGGAGCAGGAATTGTTCAGCCCATTAGATGTTATTAAACTGCAACTTGCAGCATTCCTTGCTAGTGAGGTACTGGGAAGAGATGCAGTTCAACAACATCTAGGGCTTATTCCAGAGATGAAAATATGATCCTCCACATCCCAGCATCCCCAGTCAGCATATCCAATGGTGTGGAATCCTCAGAGTTGTGATCCAACAATGCCTGTAGAGTGATGTGATTCCTACATCTGATTTAGGACTACATGTGCCACCTTGAATTTTCATCCATTCCAGTTCTCCTCAGTCCTCTGTTGTCTCACTTTTCAGACAGTCCAAGTTTCTCTCTTCCAGAAGAGTGGGTGGAATCTTGCCCATCCCTGTAGGTCAGGCAAAACTAAACTGAAAGAGCCTTTTCTAGGTTGTGTGAACTTCCTAATTCATAACTTTTGCCATCTTGAAGCTGCCTGGCCACATGGGTTTTCATTTGGTTTTCTTCTTTGAAATGTTGCAGGGTATATATTCTCTGGATAAAGAAATGTGAGATCACTAATGGCATGATGCTTTATACATTTTCTCCATAAGCAAGTATGCATAGAATTAGGTTACACAGATGACAAAACAGCAGTCTCCACATTATATGATGATATTGATCTTGAAGAAAATCCAAAGACAATATGACTTATGGCAGACACATATGAAGCCCAGATGTATTGCTGGTTGCCCTTTGAACAGACACCACTGTGTTCAAGAGGTCAACATTTTATTGTCTTTTGCAGGGAGAGATATACCATTTTGTCATGGTTTGGTAAAGAACACAATAATTTTAATGAGCTGCCAGCAAAGGCTATGGAGTACTTGTATTATATAATAGCAGTAAACAGTCTTGGCACTTTGAAAATGCAGACATATACTTGTTTTTTAAACATTTGCGTAGTCATAATTCCCACTGATTTCTCTGCAGTTGGTAAAATGTCAGCTAATTAATACATTATGTGAAGAAATCAAAGGTAATCCCCTTAAACTGAGAATTCTTGCTGGAATTCTAATTTACCATTTAAGGCATGTGAACAAATATCTATTCTTCCAATTATAAGAGTTGTGTTATGGGAATATAAAAGTTTTCAGTACAGGAAAAGCAAACATTGCCTTCATTCACAAGAATCTATAAATTTGGTTCTTCGTTGGACTACGGCCCTTGATATCTGATGAAGTTTGGTTCTGGAACCCTCCATGGATACCAAAAACTAAGGATGCATGAATCTCATTGTATACAATAAAACAGTAAATTGGGATCCCTTATATAAAACAACTCAGATAAATGTCAGAGTGAGCCTGAGAATCTGTGAAATGCTGAGATGCCTACATCAGTGTAGTGCTTGCCATGTGACAAAATCAAGGTTTGCTTTTTGAATAATTTTTAGAGTATTGTTAAGATGAGGTTGATTGAATTCATGGATTCAGGAACCATGGATAGAAAGGTTCAACCATGCCTTTTTATTGTGGGGATAAAGCTTGACTATCATTATTTTAGAGTTTGGGAAGTTTGGTAGAGGCTCTAGTATCCAAATTTTCTCAACCAGCATGGACTATACCCATGCTGGTTGGGTTTTTCTGAAAGTTGTAATCCAAACTATTTCCCCAAGTGCTATATTATTCTATTCTGTCTCCAGGTAGCTACACTTCCTCATAGCAGAAAGGAATGGGAGATATGTTTGATTGCTATTGTTGTTTTGGCAGAGTCTTCTTTACATTAAAGCTGATAATATAAATCTGGCATGCAGATTCTCCAAAGTGTAAGTACCCGCCCTGAGGAAGAAGGGAGAGGAAAGGAGCATATCTACACTGTGTAAATTAGCCTAATGTAAATCTGCCTTTGGAGCATCTCTGCCCTTCTGTGTTGTCACCACCTCTGTATCATTTCCACCACTGCTTCTACCAACTCACAAAGCTTCATCCAAGCTCCTGGGCATTGTGGGCACTTCTGCTGATGTCTGAACCGATTAGTTCAAGAAAAGAGTGATATCATCTGGAAAGAGAGTTGGGATGGATCAGATCTATTTCAGCTGTCCAGACTGCCCCAAAGTCCTAGGACACTCCAGATTTTACAGAAAACTCCAGAACATCTCCCAAATTTGCTTAGTGGGGCAAAGTTGGGGCTGAAAATCCTGGGATATTCAGTGGAAACTTCTGAGCATTGTGAAGACTGCCACCAGCCCATCTGTGGTTTTTAGTTAGTGTAGATAAGTCTGAACTCAAGTAGTAAATTTCCAAAGCTCAAGATTCATGTTGGGTGGAGGGGTTTGTAGCACTGCATGGTTCAAATGTTAAGTCACTAGACTAGCTAATAGAAACAAAACAGAGGTGCTTGCCATCAAGGGTCCTATTCTGGGGATGGAGGTGTGTCAACCAGTTCTGTATGGGGTTACACTTCCCCTGAACGATGGTGATTGCTGCTTGGGAGTGCTCCTGGATTCGTCTCTCCAAAGGCCAGCCCAGGTAGATGCAAAGGTCTGGAGTGCTTACTATCAGCTTCAGCTGATACTCCAACTGCACCCCTTCCTGGAATTGGAGAACCTTAAGATGGTAGTGCATGTGGTGGTAACCTCAAGGTTGGACTTCTGCAATGTGCTTTACATTGGACTGCTTTTGTACCAAGTTTGGAAACTCTAGCTGGTTCAAAATATGGCAGCCAGATTGGTTACAGGAACATCTAGGAGTGAGCATATTACAGCTTTCCTAAAGTCACTCTGCTGGCTGCCAATTAGTTTCTGGGCAAAGTATAAGGTGTTGTTATTGACCTTTAAAGCCCTACATGGTTTGGGTCCAGGTTACCTACAGGATCGCCTTCTCTCGTATAATTTGCCCCGCAAACTTTGGTCTTCTGGGGGGCAACTTCTTCGGCTTGCCAGGATCCAACTAGCAACCACCACCCAGAGAGCATTTTCATTGGCCACCTCAAGACTCTGCAGTTACCTGCCAGTAGAGCTCCAATAGTTAGGTCAGTTGTTGAAATTTAAGACACTAGTGAATATCTAACTCTTCCGGCAGGCATACCCAGACAGTGTTAATGATGATTTTTTTAACTTCTGCTGAATTACTAACCTTTTTATGCATTTCAATATGTATTTTATAGAAATATGTTTAATATGCATATTCTATGGAGTGTTTTACATGATTTTGTGCTTTAGCAATGTAGTAACCCACTTTGAGCTGTGAAGAGAGGCGGATAAGAAATATTATTATTAGATGCTGATAATCTTTTATAATAGTAGAATAGTGAACTAATCACTATCACTTGCATTGCTATTACTATCACTTATAGTGATAATCAAGTTGATAGTGCATTTTTGTACATGCAAAGAAATAGGTATTAGAAGGGCATTGAGTAAGCCGCACCTATTGTCACATTTCTTATGGTAGAAGAATAGGGATGAGGCCAGAGTTCAAAATCATATGCATAAAATAAATTAGTTTCCTTTAGGCTAAGTCATCTACACTATTTGCTTGTATATGCAGCAGCATTTGGAGGGTGGATCCAGGCAAATATGTTGCTACTGTCCTCTTATGCATTCAAAGGTAAGCAGCATGCCATTGACTGAAGGCTTAATGAAGGCTGCTATATGAAGTGTATTTTATGCATACAACAGTATAACCAACCTTATGATCAGAACAATGCTTGCAACACAGCAATGTACTTAATCTATGAAAGGATATTCATGCTTTATTTAAATCAGCTCTGAAGGATTTATTATTTTAATAATTATCTGGAAAAGTATCCAGTTATTAAGTTACCATAGACTTGTCTGTTTGACAGGCTTTCAATTTTTTAAAAAGGTTATAGTTAGAAAATGAAGATGATGGATAAGAATATAATAATGAAGGGTGTATGTGTGTGTTACACTGTGGGGGAAATCATGGCTAAATACCCCATGATAAATTTGTTCTAACTGCAAGATGACTGATGCAGTTGACAAGATTCCAAACGGCAATTTGTTTGCAAAATTAATGCATTCGTTGAAATTAAAGCATGAGGGATCACACTGGTTTTAAGATGTCCAGTTGTAGTATTACAGAATCCTTTAAAGAGGATGCCTTCCCAAGCAGAAAAGTGGGTCTTGAGTTGAAACTGTGCTCTTTTTGCCATCTTTCCAACAAGCCATCTTTTGTAAGATGCTGTGCTAGCAGCTGTCATTCTGACTTTGCACATATTGCAAGATCATGCAGGGCAGAGCCTCACTTGAATCTTTTCCAGTTTCTTTTTCTCCAACAGGCTTTCTGTCTAGGGAATTGCTTTGATATGCCCCCCCTCTTTAACCCTTTCCAATAGTTTTTAATCATCCTCAGATGGTGGATGAGTGGGTGGGTGGGTGTGGAGCTGTTCCCGTAGCAGCAACTCACACAGCTAGTAAAGTCAATCAATACTATGGATGATTTTTCAAGGACAGGTTCAAGTCTGAATTGGCAAGCTTTGTTGTATTATGTACAAGATGGAGCTGCACAACATGTTTCCATTATACTATTTAAAGAGAAATGCCTACAATGATCAAGATAGCTGAGGACCAGCTGAGCTGAGACAAAGCCATTTGCAACGACACAGTAGCCAGCCATACTGTCCCATTCAAGGATATGGGGGCAATTACTTGGTTCTCCCCTGGCCCTAGCCAAATTTCAAAAACTTGCATATAAATTTGACTATATTTAGGCTTTATAAGTAAGCTTTCAATAAATGATTAGCTGCTTTTAATCAAAGCATCTGTTTTGCACACATCTGCCTACACATACCTTTTCACTCTGCATTTTCAAGGTGAGAATTGTGCTGCAAAAGCCAGATAAGTACCAAATATGGAGCCAACCACGTTATAAGCCATATGCTAATTTGAATCATATCATTTCACTTAAAAATGCAGAAAAAAACAAAATTATTTCATATCCTGATTATGGTTGATTGCATTTGCTAAGACAGATTGATAAATGAGTCAAGTTAGGAACGTAATGGCAGACGCAACGTTCTCTCAGGTTGTTTCTGAATTGTGAAATGTCATTTATGTGGTGAATGTATGTTGAATCCATTTCACATCCATTTACTATATCTTCCAAACAAATCAAATAGTTGAGTTAATAACTGTAAAAAAATAATTGCAGTTCTCTGTATAGATATATGCTTACAATACTGGTTAGTACAAAACTTTCTTATTCATCCCTTGATGCTACTGTTGTTTAGAGACTTACTTTGTAGGGGTTTCATGCCCCATGTTGCCCTAGATTTCTGTAGTGAATCTAGGATGCAAAACATGGCAATTTCCAGAAATTATTTAAGACTTAAAAATAAAACTAAAAAACAAAAATGTTTTGCTGTGGGTCATGGAAGGGAACGTTTCAAAATATTAATATTTCTTGTTTTGTCTGTTTATTTCAAGCAAACATTGCATATTTAAAGACAAATTAGAAGATTTATCAAGTACAGGTAGTCCCTGAGTTACAAACATTAGTTTGTCTCATAGTTAAAAATGGGGCTAAGACAACAAAAAGTGAGAGAAATCTACCCTAGGAGGGAAATTCATTCATGGAAAAGTTATCATGAGGAAAAGGGGTCTCCACTGAAGCTCTCTCGCCAATCCTTGTTTCCACAACAAACCATTTTTTTCAAAATCCAATTATCATCGGAACAGAAAGTGAGGTGAACAGGAGCAGAGACATTAAAAGAGACACCACAGGGATGTTAATCCTTCCTTATGCTATCCAAAGCTAGCTAGTCCCCCCCCCCTCCTCCTCTCTCTATATATGGTTGGAGATACACTTAATATAGTCTGATTTACAAACAAATTCACTTTAAGGGCAAACCTACAGAACCTATTTTATTTTTAACTTGGGGACTGCCTGTATTTTTATGTTGATGTTCAGATTACACTGAAGAAATGAACAAGATGTTATGTAGCAGCATCTGCTGTCCTCCAAATTTGTTCCGGGCCATGTCCTATGTAAAATAGGCCAAAAGAACAATTCCCTGTGAAAAGACCCAGCAGTGATCATGCTAAAAAAATGTCTAGGATGAATTTGACCCAGCATAGTTCATAAATACGCAATGTAGAGGAAGACAATCCCACACAGAAACCCAGGGTTTGATGAACTGGATCCAAAATCTCACCATGGTCTATGTTTTGGTGTTAGATAACATACCAGGATTGGTGGCATAATAGGCACATAGACAAATAGTTTAAATTATATGAGAGATATATGATTTAAATTTTACATGTCCATATGATTGAATCCTAAGTACATGCAAGAAATAAGATATTTAAATCACATGTGCATATTACATATGTGCATATCTATTAGGAATTTTATTTGCTCTGCATTTTCAAGGATTATGACCTACTTTAGACACAGATGAGGATAGTACCTTATGGAAAATGACATACAAAAGGCACATTTTACAACAAAAGTATACAATTTAAAGGCACATGTTCATACCTCTGAAAAAAGCAAAAAAAAAAAAAAAAGCAGTGGAGTTTGGCTCATGGGACAACTTACTGTCAGAAGAGTTGAAGATCCTCTGAAGCAGTGTTATGTATGTATATGTGTGCATGCATAGGGAAAGGGACTGAAGAGAAGAATGGCCCATTTTCTATCCCGACTCTGAATCTATACACAAATCTATTCATTTTGTGTCTCTGTTTTACTTATAGCCTACATTTCATCCTATTCAAGGGAGCAACCATGGAAAAGCAGGTCAAATGATTGAGTGACTGGTCCAAAGTGAGATATCATTGCCTGGTAGAGGTTAAAACTGAATTACCCAACATCTCGCCCATTAGCATTATAACCACTATCCATATCTTGGAGGACAATACCAGCACTGTGCCCCAGCTCCATGTTTAAAAACAATAGTGACTCATTTGTATAAATCTAACAAATTACCAACAACTTACGGGACTAATGATAATTTTGCACAGCCCTAATGGATTGTTACTGTCTTGCTCAATGAGGACACTCAATTCCCTTCTGTCTTTGCCTTACAGTGGTTGTATTATAAAAATAGGTATGGAGGACAAAAAAGTTGGATTATCAACTGACTAGAGCAGCTGATGCTTTGGAGCATCAAACATCACTCTCCTAACCACAAGTCAAGCTATGTTTGAACAGGTTGGCTCCTCAATCTAATAATTACAACATAAAAATCTACAAATATTGTAGATGGAAGAAAATAAAATAAAGAGTTCCCTAAAGATAGAAAGTTTAAAAAATAATTTTCTTCTAGCTAACATTGAAGGCAATGTACAGAACATTTATAATACAGAACATTTATTCTAACTTTGAATATGACTAGGGAACTTTTACAAACAGTAAGTGGGCAGAGAACTTAAAATAAATGAGGTTGTTACTGTAACATAATAAGCCATAATGCAACAAATTTGTCATCTGGCAAATTTTGAAACTCAAGGACTTAATTATTTCTCCTTGTCTTCCTAATAAGAGGTAGGCATGGATATGTTTCCATTTGGAGTATGCACTTAATCAGCTAACTCATAATGGGTGTTTGATAGAAGACACGCAGGAAGCCTCAATTGTATATATTTCTGTGAAAAGACATCACCCTCATTTCCACTAAATGAACTAAATAAGTAGATGAAGATAAAGCATTCATCAATCCACCAAAATGCATTGTAGCTCATGACTCCTTTGAGTGCATTTATATTTCTTTGTTCAGTCTCCCCTTAGAATAGAAAAACAGCAATAAAACGTCTGGGTATCAAAGCAACCAAAGAAATATTTTCATTTCCAGGCAAACAGAGTACATCAACATTTCTTTGCAAAATATATGAAAAGGAGAGATTCTTTGATCGTAAATGGAGTTGTACAGTGTATTCTACTTTTACCTTGCTATTCATACAACTTTATTGCTAGTTTATTAATAATACCATGCAATACATTTTTTTGTTCTTGGGTTGTATCAATAAAACATGGAAAAAGTTTATTAAACTGCAAAAACATAGATTCTCAAACAATTCAACGTAGTTTGTGGCAGCCACAAAAACAAAGTTTATTGAGTAGAAAAACTACTTTCCAAATAAGTACCACACAATTAAACAGGAAATAACACATTCAAACCAGGAACAGGACATTTTTCCAATTTTATTACATAGTGTAATAGAGACTAGGACCACTATTTTGGAGTTGCATTTGCAAATCTAAGCTGACAAAAGGCAATCTGGTAGTAACTGCCCTTTACCACTAAATCCATAGCTCTTGGGCTATGCAGTCGCATAAAGGACTGGTTCTGAACCAGCTTTATCACTTAGTTTCTTCTGTCCCTATCTTGTTTTGGACTGTTTGTAACCTAATCTGTTATGTTCATCTATCCATTCATTCAACCACTTTTTCAATCACATAGAAAGTTAGGATGTTGAAGTAAAGTTTTGAGTTCTGTCCCTAACCAGTTTTTTTTTGTGTATGAATGGGACATCTCCCAAGGTAGGCATATAATGCTCTGAGTCTTCTTCTGAAGTCTTATGTAGAACAATGTAAGTCACAGATTTAACAAATTCATCTATTGCCTATACAAATCTTAGCCTCAATTTTGTTTTGTTAAATATGCTGAAAAACCTATCACAGCAAATAGGGTATTCTGAAAGGGAAATTATTCCTTTAAGAGATTAGAATGGCCCTTCTAAATGCCATAAAGGCACAAGATCACATTTGGTCTAGAAAACGAATCAGGGACAGCCCTGTTTAGTACTTGGATGCAAAACTATCAATGAATACCAGGTGCTGGACACTACATTTCAGAGAAAGGAAATGGCAAGCTGTCTCTGAGTTTTCTTTGTCTAACCGCTTCATCACAAAGAACTAAAATTGACGGCATGCACCGATTTTAGCCTAGGTCACCCACAGAGCCAGCTGGCTTCCATCACATGATGCTGTGCCAGATCTGTAGGTGAAGGCGGGCAGAGCTGCTGCATGCCACCAGCAAGGTAACACGAGAAAGCTCCCGTGTTGCCACACAATTTATGGGGGAAAGCCACGTACACCACATGTACGGATTGTGATGGTGTTGGACGATTTGGCTCTTTTAACTGTGATGATAAAGTTTTAATGTGTATGGTGCTGATAATTTAATCATGTAATGAAGTGGCATTGTGTTGTTATTGTATATTTTTTGTATGTTAACACATGTTGTGAACCGGTCCGAATCCCTCTTTGAAGGTGAGAGGGTCAGTATATAAAACCTCGAAATAAATAAATAATAAATAAATGCAGTCACACTTCCCCCATGTGATTATCCTCATTTGGATCCCGGCGAGGCGGTGCATGGGGTATTGGATTTCTCACACCCCTATATGAACTGGCACTGTCTGATGAGGTTGTTAGAAAATCCTGTATAATTCATAGGGTCAGCATAGTCAACAGGTGGCTTGAAAGCATATCCACACACTCAAATTATTTGTCAGTTTTATTCCAATATTGAACAGTTGACATCACAGATTATAGGAGAATATAGGTAAAAACAGGATATCAAAAATGTAAAATATAATTAAATAAGCTATCCTAATAAAACACCACTTGGTGTGTGCCTTCAAGCTTTTTCTGATGATAGTTTTGAACAAATCTTGCCAAAAAATCCCATGATAGGTTCACCTAAGGGTTTTCATAAGTCAGAAATGATTTTAACAATAACAATAACAATTTTCAAAGAAAATAATGGGTATAACCAATGTAATATCTGCAAAATAAATCTCTGCTTGCTGGTCTGAAATTCTGGAGATACTTCCAAGATTGTAGGCAAAAAAGGAGCTGTTTAGAAAGTAACACAAAATAAAATAAAAGGCAATTTGTGTGGAAAACACAAGAGCAAATCCAAATATTGTGAGTGGAGTAATAAGAAAGAGAGTCTTGTTTTAGCACCAGAGCGAAAGGAAGCTAAAAAGTGTTCAGAATTTTAAAACAATTCCCTCCCAAAGGGCAACAGGGCACAGTATTTTTATTGCTCCTGGGTCCATCAGGTTCTGAGTGATTGATGTTATTGGTTACCTAAGAAATAGCCTGTAAGACTCGCTCTTGGTGTCCTTAAATACTACTGGCCAATTCACAAATTTATAATGAAACAAAATGGCCAATATAATTGAAAGCAAAAACTGAAGGTGCCCCAAAGCAACAAGCTTTACAAGGTGATCCCAAGGAAAACAGCCAAGCATGCACGGAAGACTGTAACTTCTTTGCCTATGTTTATTCACAAGAAAATTATGCAAAAGAGCAGGAAAGAGGAAGCTAATTAGATGGTGCTATATAAATTTTGCTTATTTTTTCGCACACCAAAAGTGAAACATCATGTGCGTGCCCAGAATTAAAACCTTGTAACTGCTGTAAAGACTGATTCCTACAATTCGGTTTCATTTAAAAAAAAAAGAATCGGATGCTGTCTCCTAATCGAAGCTAACTAAAAGCATTGCGTTCCAAGTCAGACTTCCAGTAGGTGCATCAAAGGTAATTATTTTGTGATGGAGAGATTATTGCACTTCTCATTGTTCATTTGAAATGTGAACTAGAATTTACATACTTAAAAGAAATGTATCTGGAAAGAAATCCTGTCTCCTCTGTTTCCCTGTAGCCCCCCCCCCCCCCGAGTCTGTTTGCATTTAGAACAAACCACTCCAGTGAGATATAATGTTCCAAGCACCTGTATTATCTCTTGTGTGTGAATTACATGAGTGCATTTAATTTCCTTGCTTATTAGTAGGAAGATGCATTCATTTAAGTTTTGGTGAGAATCCACGTGGAAGTAAGAATCCTAGAATATTTAGCATATTGAGTCTCCTTTGTGGTGAGAGAGAGCAGGATATAAATATAGTAAATACTTATTTAGGGCCTCATGGTCCTTGGTTCATGGGCTTTCTTTTGTTGTTGTTTGATGTCAAGGTAACTTTGACATGTGATGTCCACATGAATGGGAGATTTCTGAAAGCCCTGATCATCGGTGCCATAATATAAAACTTTTCCATTGTATTTCAGCATGCACAGAATGATACAGAGATTGGACATGAGAAATATGCTCTTTCTCATTGCCTTAATTTGCTAACATTTGGACAGCTGGTAGGCTATTCAGAACGATATTTGCAAACTGTGAAGATACAATGTTATTTAGCACCATTAATGATATATACAAAATGTCATAGATTTGGCTACTTCCTACTTATTATCTAACCAAATAATTTTAAAAGATGGCTTTTTAATTGGGTCTAAATGGCAAGCCATGGACAGCTGATGAAACAGCTCTTGAAAAAAAAAAACCTAGTATGGAAAGCAGCCATTCTAAAACTCTATTCCAGGCCAACTGCCTCCTTTCTATCAAAATATAAATAGATATGATTTTAGGAATGGAGAGTTCTACATTTATTATATCTTCAAACCGAAACCTAATAAATGTATTAATTTGCCTTATTAGTGTGGAGGCAATTTAAATCAATATGATAAATCACACATTATATACAGTATAATATACTCATGTGAACATGCAACATGTTTCTATATGTATATGGATGGTGACTAAACGCGCACCCAGCAACATGGATTGGGGGACTTTTTAGGAGTCGCCTGTAGGAAAGGGTATTTTGATTCTGCCACTTTAAATAAAATTAATCTTCTACATCCAAAACCTTCAAACTATCAATCTCCTTTGGGTTTCTTGTGTTGGTTTTGTTTCTGTTTTGCTCAGGAATGATATAAACCCAGAAAATCTTATTTTGACTATGGATCATGAGTCATGAATACAGATTCTCCTCTTTTACAGTGAGGTGTCTAAATTATATACCCTGGGTTTTTTTTAAATACCTCTGAACAAAGCTGCATGGAATAATTCTGCCAAATTGCATAGTGTTCGTTCCAAGGATTGCATGCTCTATAGTGCCGTTCTTTTTACTTGCTGTGTTGAAAACCACAGAACCAGTTTATGTTGTTGACCATGCAATTTTGCCAGTTTGTGAAAATCTGGTCTTGGCATCCTTTATCTGTCCAATTTGGCCTCTTAGAAAAGCTTCCAAAACACATTTAAATACCTTCACAATACAAGAAACTTACTAAAACATCAAAGCTAGCAAGTTCGTCAAACATACAGCTAGTCACAGCTTCAATCTTATAATGAGGAGAGAAAGGATGTGGAATGTTTTATGATTTTCATTCTACCAACAGCTGGAAATATGACTGATGTCATCTAGCAAGAAGAGGGCAAATGAGAAGACGCTTTCAGAGTGTTTACACCATCAAAGGTGAACATCTATTCCATATCTGAAGTGGCATAATTGAGATATACATAACTGAGATATGCATAATTTATTTTATAATATTCATTCTGTTCTAAAATGGAAATATAAAATTCCAGAGATATACCCATGAGCAAAGCTGGCAACAACAACAAGAAAGGAATACTGGAAATTGGGGAAAGAAAATTTACTTGGTTGTCCTCCCTCCTCCACTTTCTCCCTTTGTCCACAGCATATTTAAATTGCTGAAAACTGGGTTCAAATTGCAAAAGTAGTTTGCACTCAGTTAACTCAACAAAGGAGAGAGAAAGATGGAAAGGAGAAAAGGAGGTGGCCTTCTCAGGGTCCTTCTACATAGGCCTAAAGGGCATGATGTGCTCCAAATTAGCTGGAGATGTCCAAAAAATGCTGTAGGGCAGTAGTTTTCAGCCTGTGGGTCACCAGATGTTTTGGCCTTTAACTCAGAAATCCTAACAGCTGGTAAACTGACTTGGATTTCTGGGAGTTGTAGGCCAAAACACCTGGGGACCCACAGGTTGAGAATCACTGCTGTAGAGAAATCCAGATTAACCCAGAGTAAACCTGGATTTCCATGTTTGTGCTGGGTTAAAAAATACCTGCATAGATCCAGACCTTTCAATACGGTCCAGATCTTTGCAGGTGTTAGCCTTAGGGGGACTGAATCTCAGGATTGTATTTCACAATCCTGAGGTTCAATCCACACAGTAATCCCAGTTCTTTGGACTCTAGGAGCCCGAGGGAGTGGAATAGCACTGCCACCCTTCCCTCTCAACCCCCTGTTTTCCTTCAAAACTTACCAGACAGACCTGCAAATGGATGCAGGCCTCTTGTCAAAATGACATGACAGGAGGTTTGGGGAGGCAAGGGGGAAAATCCCTCATTGAGATTACCTGCTTCTCGATCCACACCTGGAGAGGTAAGGATTTGGATCTGTGTCATTCTGTTTCCAAAGAATTAATTGTATCACCATGTTCTCTACCCACATGCACCTTTTTAAGTCATTGATACCAGAAACTGTCAACTTCTCATGGTATTCTGCAAAGAGATAGAGAACCACCAACCCCCTCTTCTGAATCAGAGTCATGGATAATCTTTATTGTATAACTAGGATGTCTTTTTCATGCATCGGAGATGGTCCGCCACATTTTTTATTTCCAGTCCAGCTCTCTTTTTTCTTCTGCTGTCCAGTTTCTCACACATTCTACAAAAATATGTTATTTTTATTCTAGCCAGTTCCTTTCTTGTCATGTGCATTTTTAATCAATCACACAGTTTTCTTTTAAGTACAACAAGCACTTTTTTTGTTTAGCTGGAACTATGTTTCATGTTATGCTGCCAATGTTAAACACTTACTTATGCCTATACTGCCAAGAAAGGGAGCTTGGCATACCCTGAAATGTACAGCTGGCTGTCCTATTTCTTTGTGTTATCTTTCAATTAAGTTTTTGTTCCTTTTCTTCCAGTTTTGACTTGTGATTTCTCATCTCTATTTTTAATTTAAGTTTGAGACACCAGTGAGGAGCTGGAATGTGGCTTCTATTTAATCTTGGAGATAAAAGATATTTTCTTGATTTCTCTGCAGGAATTAAAAAGGGGAACATGGAGGAAATGTTAACTTGGGTGGGAATGCTAACCCAATTGCATAAGAATTGACATTTTAGGACACATTCAAGGTCGATTAAAGTAACCCTCCTGATCATGATAAGACCTTATCAAAAGTCTACTCAAGCAGATGGTACAGCAATGTAGAGGTAACTTTTGAAGGTTAGGTTTTCATTTTGCTATTTCTTGTGGACATAACCTCCTGAAGACATGCCCCCCCCCCCAATACCCTCTTTCAAACAGTTATGATAATCAACATCAATTAAATCATTTGAGCAGTTTTCATCTCTATCAGAGCAGGTCTTTTTGGACTGCTAATAGGTTAATTTCCTATGCAAGACTGAGCCCCCCCCCCAAACAAAAAATAACCCCACAAGCCCCAACATATTACTGCTGGGGAAATCCACTTAATCCTTCTGCTAATGTGAGTGTTGAAACTGAGCTCATAGGGAAGACTATTAGGTTGTTAAGAGATGATGTCATTGTCTGAGTAACCAAAGAATCTTGACAATGTGAATAGTAAGCACAGGCTCTGCCACACCACTGTTTGTATCTGTGGCATGAGTAAAGGGGCCATTCAAAATTCATAGCATAGACACAAATGAAGTTCATCATCCTAAGGCAGGGGTCCCGAAACTAAGGTCTGCAGGCTGGATGCAGCCTTACCCATCCCCTGCCCTAAACTTTAGACTTAGGGCACCCTAGGTTTGAAACAACTTGAAGGACACAATTGCTCTTCATTTTTAACATTGTATTGTTCTTTCAAATTTTTTTGCACAACAAATAAATTATGTGCAGTGTACATAGGAATGCATTTATGTTTTTTTTTTCAAATTATAGTCTTAGAGACCATGAACCCACCCTCTGCTTAAAAAGTTTGAGGACCCCTGTCCTAAGCCAAAAGGTAGGTTCAGGCAAAGGTGGTAATTGGAGGTGGCTTTGTGAAATTGTCCTTGAAGAGACTCATGACCACAATAAGCCCTCTGCTTGAGCCAGAAAAGAGTTTATTGTAGCAGCATTGGATCCAGAGCTATTGAGCCAAACGGAAAAAAAAACAACCATGTACATATATTCTCTCTACTTCAGCCAAGAATGTCTTAGGTGCAGCTGTCTCTACAGTCAACTATAGAACATGGGAGACTGAAATGGGTCTTCTATTCAAAACAATCACTATGTTACCCAATCAATCACTTTCCCAGATGGCTCGATTCTTCTGTTGGATCTAGCTGGCAATGATGCAGTTCGGCAATTACAGGCTCTGAACCTAATTGCCAGAATTTAACTGTGTCTGGATGTACTAGTCTCTGAATTTAGATGACAGTGGGAGATAGTTTTCTCAAAATATTGTAAACTGTGTTAAGCCATGTTGCCAAAGTGGGTTTCAGGACATCTGCGTCTCAGTGCTGCACTGACTCCACCAATATGCACTGGAAACTAAAAAATCTGTAAATTCTTCTTAGCAGAAAGAAGAACCGAAGACTTGGAAATTTCAGGGGAGCAATTTGGATACCAAGGCTCCTTTTGCACTGCGTTATAAAATCCAGATTATCTGCTTCAAACTGGATTATTTGGCAATGTAGACTCATATAATCCAGTTCAAAGCATATATTGTGGATTATCTGCTTTGATAACCTGGATTAAATGGTAGGGTAGAAAGGGCCAAAAGTAACTGAATGATGTATCTTATTGACTGACTTTGTCCTTTCTATTCCCATATACGGTGTGAAATCTCAGCTATCTTGCAATTATGCACACACAAACACATATTGAACATGATGACATATCTTGTTGTTCATTCATTCAGTTGTTTCCGACTCTTCGTGACCTCAAGGACCAGCCCACACCCGAGCTCCCTGTTGGCCGTCACCTCCCTCAGCTCCTTCAGAGTCAAGCCAGTCACTTCAAGGATATCATCTATCCATCTTGCCCTTGGTCGACCCCTCTTCCTTTTTCCTTCCATTTTCACCAGCATCATTGTCTTCTCTAAGCCTTCCTGTCTCCTCATGATGTGGCCCAAGTACTTCAACTTTGTTTCTAATATCCTTCCCTCCAATGAGCAGTCGGGCTTTATTTCCTGAAGTATGGACTGGTTGGAGCTTCTCACAGTCCAAGGCACTCTCAGAATTTTCCTCCAGCACCACAATTGAAAAGCTTCTATCTTCCTTTGCTCAGTCTTCCCTAAGGTCCAGCTCTCACATCCGTAGGTGACTATGGGGAATACCATTGCTTTAACTATGTGGATCTTCATTGCCAGTGTGATGTCTCTACTATGACATATCTAGAACATATTTAAACATAACATACAAATATAATGCATAAGTGTAATCAGTGTGGTCAGCCAGTTTGGTGTAGTGGTTTAAATCCCTGTACAACCATGGAAACTGGCAAATGCCATCCGAACAAACCCTGCCAAGAAACCACATGAGTGTCATTATGAGTTGGAGTTTCCTTAAATGCACAACACAACAATAGTGCATCTAAATGAAGTGGCAAGAAACCACATCCAAAATACATATGTTTGAAGCATGCACAAGGATTTTTCAAAAATGTTTTTAGAAAATAAAGTATGGATAAGCAAAAGCAAAACAAGAGTGGGGATGAGAACAAATAATATTTTACTTAAAAGGAAACAAACATTCCCATCTAAAAAAACCCCAACAAAATAATCGGCAAAACATTCATTATTCATCTCACTATCCAATGGGTCCAGGGGCAAATGAAATGATGAACAAAACTTAAAAAAACAAAAGTGAAAATGTCTAGAAATATAATTCTATTTTTGAAAAGCAGTGCACGAGCCCCTGAAGACTTTATTTGTTGAATTTACACCTCAAGTGATTTCCAATTTTTCAAAACTTTACAAGAGTTTTTTAAAAGAACTAAACAACAGTTGTGTTAAAAATGGTTGCAATACTTTTGAAAAGTAATTGAAAATATATTTACTAATGAAAGGCAATGCAACACATCACACCACTTCACATATAGTATTGCTACTTAGTTTAATTTCCCACTCTTTGTAGTGTATGCATAGATGCCAGCTGGACATCTCCTAAAACAAGTGTCCTCCAAACTTCTGAGACAACTGTCTTGTTAAGAGGACCCAGAAATGCTCCTTCCACAAAGGAGAATAGAGAGTTAATAAGGAACCACTAGAACAGCCTTACTGTGTCTAATATTAGGTCAACAGAGGAACACAGAACTTCTGTCACTCTATAAGTCTTTCTTCCTTCTTGGTAATGTATTTTCTATTGTAGCATATGGGGGTTAGTCATTGTGCAATGCCTTTGCTCTCATTCTGTCCCCTCACCCTTTATTATTACTACCATGCAAAGCTATTTTTATACCATATTCTTGTTCTCTTTTGCTTCATTGCAGAGGTTTCATATCTGCCGTGCCACTCAAATAAGCAAAGGAAGCCACCTTGAATGACCTTGCTATGTAACCAACAAAATTTTCTATAGATAAAATTAGATTTTGCTATAATGTTGGTTGGGGAAAGATCAAAATTATGTGTTTATTATTGCATGTAACTTATTTATACTCCTGCCAACTGCTGTAATACCTTTTTGCATGTAGTATTTTAATCTACCAGTAGTGCACACACAATGAAGAATCTTATACTAGGCAAATTTTAGCAGAAAGAGTTTAGTAGATTTATGACGAGCCTTTAATAGACAACATGACTGATTTTTTTAAAGGTTACTCTGAATTCCCATATACTCTTGGTTGAAGTTATTCAAACTGGAATTTGAACATGCTTCTTTGACTGTAGCACTATGGAACCTAAATATCAAATCTAAACTAGTCGTAATTCTGGGAGCTGGGAGAAAAAGAGACCAAAGGTGACATTATAAATGGTAGAAATTCACTATTCAGCAAATATTGTTTCAGCTTATTATGCTTACCATTTATGAGAGCTGAGTCGTGCACAGTATATCTTGCATATTAGTTGAGTAAAGGTCAACCAATTTTCATTTTGCAAGAAATTCTCTTTGTGTTGGGTTTCACGTGGTTTCCAAGAAGGTCATTTAATAATTGGGCTGTCTTTGGGACTTATCTTGAGAAGTTCAAGAAGAGGAGAAGATAATGCTTAGTTTCTGGAGAGCCACCTCAGGAATCAGATCAACCCATATGTCACATTGTTTGGCATGTCAAATCCTTCAGATATTTGTGGGGTCAATATGGCCTTGCTAGGTGAAGAACAAAAAAACATTAGTCAGATTCAGAGGAGTTTTTATCTTTCTTGTTTTATAGGGATATAAAAAATTAAATTTGGAAGGGACTTTGAACTGACTTTGACATCTGTTTCAACCATCCATTCAATACAGGCTGTACAGTTCTGGAGACAACCATAGTCTCCCACAAACACCTGCTGGGCTTATGCCTGGGACCAAAGAAAAGTTACAGAAACTACTATGTGTGAGGTCAAATTTAGTTCAGCTAAAAGTTAGATGATTGACACAGCTTGGAAAAGTCACTGTTTGGGACTATTGCTCCAAATTTCATCCTTGAGGTAACACTATATGGGAGTGAATTACAGGAAGTGGTCTATCCCCTGTTCAAGGAGCTCCATTGGCTGCCATTTCTTTTCTGGTCCCAATTCAAGGTGCAGGTTATCAACTATAAAACGCTGAATGGTTCGGGATCCGCCTACCTTCGTGACTGCATCTCCCTCCATAAACCTGCATGATCTCTTTGATCCTCTGGGGAGGCCCTCCCCTCACACCCACCTCCATCATGAGTACTTTCTCTGCTGTGGCCCCTCAGCTTTGGAACTCGCTGCCTAGCGAGATTAGGTATGCGCCTACCCTGGAAGCTTTTAAGAAAGACCTAAAAACTTGGCTCTTCCGATGTGCCTTTGGTGAATGAATATATATACATACTTTGGTTGTCCCACCTACAATTCTGTCCTCAGAATGCACTTTCCCTCCACCCTTAATGAAGGCCTACCCCATTAGTCATCCCTTTTGTCCTCCTCTCTCAGTAACACATTCTCCCTCAGAAACACATCCCATTTATCTCATCCAGGGTTTTTATCAATTTTATTTTTAGCACATTTTGCCGGCCCTGTGTTCTATCTCTTTATCTTCTTATTTTGAAACTGTTTATTTTATTTTGTTATTTCGTGTGTGTATTTTGATGGCATTTTGCTTCTTTGTATTTTGTTGTATTGTAATTTTGAGTTTGGCCTTATGTTAGCCACCATGACTCCCCTTTAGGGAGATGGTGGTGGGGTATAAATAAAGTTTATTATTATTATTATTTTATTCTATGTCACCAAAGCAATCAATCTCTTTTAGGTTTTACTCTTAGATTTAAAGACAGCATCTACAGCTATCATAAGGTAGCTTCAGTAACTTAGATAGTTCATTTAAAACAGATTAAATCTTAGAACAGATTCATGGGTCCTACTACCATGGAAGTCAATAGTTGTCATGGAGCTGAGGAAAACTGCAAAATAAGTTAGAAGAGAAAATGTTTAATTTATTCCAAGAATAGTATTTCAATTTGTTTTGGTTACAGCATATGCTTCATGAAGGCAATGACTACTTCTTGCCAAGGTTTTGTTTAGAAACATGAAAGAAAAAATCAAGAAAGAAAAAAGCAATGTATTATATAGCACAAAAAACCAGCACTGTCTCATATGAAGTCTGTTCTTCTCAAAATGCCACTTTAGAATACTTGTAATAGATACTAGGTACTAAATACATCAGGTGTTCTACTTCTACTAGAGCATCGTAAGTACTTTGCCAAAATAAATACCCCAGGATCCCATAAGATGGAACTACTCATATGATAGTTAAAGTAGTTACAAACTTTGTAGGACAGAGGGAGCCTATTATGAAACTTTGACAGACCGTACTGGAGACTGAAACACCTTCGTCTGTTGCACTGTGGAGATTAGGAGGAGGATGCTATATGTCTGGTTCCCTAAGTCAGAGCTGAAACCTGCAATGTAAGCATGACTGAATTTGATTCAGCAAAAGTCAGGAGATACCTCCCCATCTCCACACAATGTCCAGTTTTACACCAGAAACAGCCTTAGACACATGTGAAAGTAAATAAAAAGACGTTACTTCAGCCAAAATAAAGATAATGCAATAAGTGAAATAGAACGTACAATCCTGATGATAATGCAAACATAAAACAGAAGTCTTCACATCAGACAGAAATTAAAGTGTTTGATAAATAGGCTTACTAGTCGCAAAAATAAATGTCCATAGCCAAGATTCTTCTGCAAGATCTGACGTTGGAACAGAGACATGGTGCTTGGAACAAGAACTCCCCCAAAGTAGGTCAGTTGCAGCCAGCACTGGGCCCCTGACTTTGCTGCTAATTTATAGCCTCCCGCTTCCCAGCACAGCAATCTCTAGAGCATGTATGTTGAAATGGTCATATGACTGGTCAAATAAGTAAATAAAAAACATTGGACCTCAAAATTGTTCTTTATCAACCAAGAGAATGGCTACCTTAATTTTTGTTTTATTTAGATTTGAGTTTCAACTATTGTTTCAATACTAGATTGTTCAGCACAGGCCCGTAGCCAGGATTTCGATTCGGGGGGGGGGGGGGGGGGGGGGGTTTTTTTTCAGGGGGAGGGGCTGAGCTTGATTCGGGGGGGGCTGAGTCTGAGTGAAAGAGGGTCTACCTAGCAAACCTTTTGTATCGTTACCCCAATACCCATGCATATGGGATATATTGAGTATGGTGATCAGATCATGATATGAATAAACATAACAGTTTAAATAATGCACCAGTAAGGCCTTTTCGCGAACCACCATGAGAATTTCGGGGGGGGGGGGGCTGAAGCCCCTCAAGCCCCCCCACTGGCTACATGCCTGGTTCAGCATTTTCTCTGCTAGCCTAGCTGATCTTCTTCTGACTTCTTTTTCCTTCGACATTCCTGAAATGTAGGGATTTCTGATATGTCTGGCACCTCTTCTCCTGCACCACTTAGTCCCAAATCCCCAAGTGCTTCTTCTTCATCCACCTGCCCTCTTTCTCCCTCAGAATCAGAACAGCCCACAACACACAGTATCAGAAGAATGATTAGAATAATGGAATAGTTACTTTATGGACTAGAAAGCACTGTGAACACTGGCATCAGGTCTGAAACTTCTGTACCTAGCATTACAAAATCATAACAGTAGAGTGTTACCAATAAGAAGCATGTCTAATAGGTATACGGCTACACTGTGTGATAAACTATTTGCCCCTTAACCCCTGAAATAACGAGACAGACAACAATGGTATGGATTCAAATTTGGGCAACTTTATTAAATGTTACCTATTTAACTTTAACTGAACTAAACTATGTGTCTAGGAACTTAGTGGCTAACCGAGGCAGCGTCCCCGGCTATTTAGCATGTAATATCTGTGTGCCCTGGATCCCCAACCGGGCAACCTGAAGGTAAAAGTCTGGAGAAGCCTGTGTCAAATTATTGATATCAGCCTCTCTTATTTCTGTGCCAAGTGATGTCCCCTCACCCATTTGATGACCTCTAGGTGAGTGTTTGTTGCACAATGACCCCCACCCTTAAGGGGTGCCTTGTGTATACCTCAATGTCTGTGTTTTCCTGAGCTATTTATGCCACGGATTGGGGGCAAATGTCTATTTCGCCCCCATCCCCCACCAAGCCCCTTAAGACCTCCTTAATCCCCAACTGCAACTCAGCCAAAAATTGATCGTTACCCAAATCAGATAAGTGTACCCCAACGTAGTGGTAAAATTGCGTTTTGTCATGCGTAATGTCCTTGTGATGTATGTGAGAACCTCTACCCGCCCGTGCCGTGCGCATGGCCCGGTTCACACGCCTTCTGACCGTATCGAGTTTCCTGACGTCACTACCTCCTGGCCACCTGAGGCGTGGAATGATAGCCGACCAAGCGATGTGAACCCGAGGCCATGCTTTCCATATCTTAAGAGTGTTGGCGCGGGCTTGCAGAAACAGGGCCCTCCAGTTCAGTAGGCCTAGGTCTTTACCTCCCAGATGGAGTGCCTATAAGCTTCAGATTTCCACCTGCCAATTGTTATTGTTAAAATCAAAAAGATGGATCCATCTGTTTCAAAAACTGCGTCTTGTTCCGGACATCAACCATCATGCCGCCCACGGCAAGGAATCATTGATGACCGGTACATCTGATGGGGATTAACCCCGTACTGTAGCAACAAAGGGATAAAACCATCCCACCCTCAGCCTCTTTCTCTTGGGTCCACACAAAAACACCTGGCTCTCATTTCGATTTAGCCAGCTTCCAGACATCAACACCAGCATGCCACCCACGGCAAGGAATCATCGATGACCAGGACATATAGTGGGCTCTAAAAACCTGCCTCCATTAACCAAACATGTTGGTAAAGTTGGAAAGATGGATCCATCTGTTTCAAAAGTTGAGTCTTGTAAAGAGTCAAAAACACTGCCAGCGAGCCCCCCTTTCTCTTGGGTCCGCACAAAAAACACCTTGCTCTTCTCCTGATTTAGCCAGCTTCCGGACATCAAGTCCGCACAAAAACACCTGGCTCTCCTCTTGATTTAGCCAGCTTCCGGACATCAGGTCCACACAAAAACACCCGGCTCTCCTCTTGATTCAGCCCAGTTCCGGACATCAGGTCCGCACAAAAACACCTGGCTCATAGAGTTCAGCCAGCCTCCGCCCTCCTTCCAGGAGGTTCCACAGGAACCTCCCATCTCTAACATTCAGTGGGAGGGGCAAATTGCTCTCCCCACCAACTTCGTTGGTGTGGAGAGTCCCATCTTGCCAAATGATTGTTGTATAATCAGCCAAATTGGCCCATTGGATTCAGACTGGTGATGGGACTGGTACCTTCCATTGACAAGATGGTAACCCAGCCCCAAAATGCTTTATGGAAATTGCAAGAAGGTGAAACTATATGGGTCAGGTACCATTAGGTGCTTCTCCGTATAATTAGAATCCACTCAGGTATGAACTATGGTATGCTTGTACAAAGAACTGTTTTACATTTTTTCTTATTAGCAAAAGTCTTGTAATGCTTCCCACTTAACAATATTTGTAGCAACCTCTCCACATAAGACACCTGCTAGGAAAGAGGAAAAATTGTAATGACAACACACCCCCTAATTATAAAATAAGAACCCTTTCTTGTAGGAAGTAATTAATGCTGGGTAATTATCTGATGAGGTTTACTCGGATTTTGCGTATTCTGAAGAGAAAGGAAACAACAAATCATTTCTAAAGCTAACAAGATCACTGCCTTATTAAAAATGCATTCATTACTGAATTTAAATGGTAATATTTGTCACCTGAAAATTTCCTGGCCTGATTTGCACTCAAAAATAGAGCTATTAAAATGAATAATGCCTATTCAAATTACCTTTAAATATTTAAAGCACTCAGGTGTTGTAGTCCTTAACATGTTTTATTTTCTTTCAGCTCATGGGTATTGTAGCTGTAAAAGGTGAAACATCAATGGATAGAGTCAAGTATTCAAAGTCATTTTGAATTAACACAGGTAATTCAGTGTTGAAAATTCCATTATAATTCTAATAGACTTTTTAAAAGTATCTCTATTTTCTGGGTCTGGATAAGGACTGATAAAGGTTTCTGAGAAGGACAGTGATATTAAATGCATTATTGAATGCATCTATATTTTATTGAACCTTTTTTGGTTTCGCCTAATGAAGAAGATTCCATAGATATCATGAGAGAACATCTAAGCACTCCTTGTTGAGAACTAGTGGTGATAATATTGATTGTGTTATAGTTGTGAGATGAAGGATAGAATCAAAATAGAATTATTTGTACTTGGAAAGAAGAGAACTTGAAAAGCTCTCTTCCTGGGGATTAAATCTAGTATTGTTTTGATAGTTTAGAGTGTCAGTAAGGATAACTAGGATGGCCAATTGAAACATTCACACCTAGCTCCAACAGACAAGAGTTCTTTCTCCCACCCTGGACATTCCACAGATATATAAACCCAAATTTCCTAGTTTCCAACACACCTCACAACCTCTGAGGATGCCTGCCTTAGATGCAAGTGAAACGTCAGAAGAGAATGCTTCTAGAACATGGCCATACAGCCCAAAAATACTAAAACAACCCATAACTAGGATACTTTCAAACTTTAAGTTGGATCCAGACTTAATCATAATTAGAGTGGGAACTTCTTAATCAGTTGAACTTAATGAGAATCCCATTTATTTTGACACATTTACTGTAAACATGACTAAGCCCAACCCAAACACCTTTTAGATCCCTTCTTCAACTTGTTAGATTTAGACCACACCCCAATGATAAATGAGCCATGGAATGTTAGAATTGGAAGGATCCACTAGGGCCATGTAGTCCAAACCATTGCCATGTAGGAATACACAATTAAAGAACTACTGCAGATGCCCATCCAATCTCTGTTTACAGAAATGCTAAGAAAGAACCTCCACCACCTTTTGAAGCAGTCCATTCCATTGTTGAACAGTAAAGTTCTTCCTCACATTTATGTGAAATTTCTTTTTTTAATGAGTCTGCTGGTTTTCATTGTAGTCTCTGGAGCAGCAGAAATCATGCTTGCTCCATCTTCTTCATCTGACCTTTCATAAATTTAAAAATTGGCTAATATGTCACTTCTTTTCTTATCTTCTATAAGATGATTACACCCATTTCTCTAAGACATTCCTCTTACAATCTGGTTTTCAGAATGGTCAGTGTAATGTTCTGTTCTAGAACTAGTGGTACTGATGTCAAATTTTACAGGTTGATACTTTCTCAGCAGTTATTTTTAACTCATTTTTTTAAAAAATGCGTCATTTAACATGTCTCCCCAAACCACCTAGTAGTTCAGGGAATTCTTGTGTGTGAAAATGGTGTTAACCCAAAATCATGTTACTAAAGTTTAGCAAGAAATGACTAAAGAAGTATTTCTACTGTTTTCAGCAGTTTTTCATAATTGTCTGTATCATATGTACCACCTAATGACCAAGTATTAACCTGAGAAAATATTTGTTTGTATCCTGGTTGAGAAAGATGTGCCCCTTGCACTACTCTAAAACAATGCCATTCAAATTTGGTGGCATGTTGTCCAACAATTTATGAAAATAAATATTTTTTCCTATTTTAAAAGTTCTTTCTTCATGTTTTGTTGCTGCAATACATGTGCATATCCCTCTCCCCCCCTCTCCTCTTTGGATTTGTTTGTTTGTGTGTGTATATTTGTGTATAGCCTATGGGGAGATACATTCATTCTACCAATGCTGTCCAATTCAGTGTATATCCAAAAGTCAGCATGGCATCAACCAATGTTCTTGAAATAACTATGTAAAAGAGAAATGGGCTGGATCAGTTTAATTTCTCATATTGCAGTGGGAAACTATACAATCCCATTTCAGAAGAAATAAATGGTTCAGATATAGTTGACAGCTACTTCAACTTTGAATTTCTTTCAGTGTTTTAAGAATCCAAAAACATGCAGGAGTGTGATGAAGGAGGATGTCTATGGTGTTTATTTGGTCTGGCATGGTGACAAAGTACAGGGAAATCATTTGATATCAGTAAAAGTGTTAATGACAACATTTCTCCCAAACTTATGACATGGGTGAATACCCCCATGCTGTTTTGCAGTAACTGTGGTGAAACAGCAGGTCCGAGCACCACTCTGACATGGCAATGTTTCCTCCATCACACTGGCTCCCATGTTTGAGTGGAAGCGTCCAAGGATGGTTGAGGGTGGGGCATCTGTCGGAGGTTGAATGACACTGTGTGATGGCTAGCATGAGGCTCCGTCCCCAAAGAAGGTTCGAAGCTTTATAGGATGCTTATTTTGGTGGTAAGGTGTGGTAAGCATGAGGTGGTAAGCATGACAATTGTATAAGAAACAGGACTGTAGGAAAATAGACTCCAGATACCAGAAAATTCTGCACCTTGCATTATTGCTTATCTCAGTCACTATCCTCCTTTATTTATGTTGAATGGGGAAATGCAAAAAACCTACCTTCCATTGAAATGACCTTTTGTTTGCATCTCACCCCAGTTTGTCTTCAATTAGCTGGCAAGAAGTCAAGACCTATAAACAATCCAGAGCCTCAGTCATTCCTCTTCTCTGAAAGATTGTTCAAATAGATATTCTTAGGATTTAGGTTCCTAGTAAGACAAGTCTTTGCTAGTTAATTGTATCTTTCATTGATTGATTATTTTAAATAGCAATGGACTATTTCTCATCTGCTCTCTGTGGGGTTCTACAGTAATACAGTCATTACTGACTGATTTATTCTAAAGACTGGGGATACTAGTCTTACTAGACCACTTGATACAGATATCATAATAGAGGAGTCAATGAAAAAATTCATAGGTACCTAGGTTTGGAAGTACATTGAGATCAAGGCAACATCTGACATTATGTCTAGAAAGCTGTTGGAAATGAGTGGCCTTGTAACCAAGGTAAGATATTTTTGCCGTCATCCCTGTTAAAAGATAGACTGCAATTTTTATTATTACTGGCTATAAAATCTAACATGTCAGCAAACAAAGCCTGAGGCACAGCTTATTAAACCAGTCCACCCTCCAGTCATCAAAAGAGAAGATATGAATGCTGCTACATCTACCTCTGAAAGAAATAGTGTGTGCTTACTCATTATACTGCTCATGGAGAATACTGCTTCTGGCCACTGCTGTAGCCAAAAGCATCAGGCATACCAGAAAATTCAGTAACACCCAAAGAGTGCACCTCTGTTTGTGCTTAATTTGGGAACGGGCAGCATTGAACTCTGTGGGATTTACTTCTGAATAGTCTGCTATAGACCTGGGCTGTGCCTTTTCAAATCTCTGTAAGCAGGGGGCCAATCAGTGTCCCCCATTTCTAAACTGTATAGATCTCTTTCTCTTCCCAGTTAGAGGACCTCTGCATAATGACTTAGTCCAAATGGATGCACAATTCCCCAAAGAATTAGTAGTTTAAAAATAATCATTAATTTTCTGTCCTCTGAAATTGTGTTTGAACATTTATTTTCTAACAATGGTTAAACTAATGGTCATTGATCAAGACATTCTCTGGAAAAAGAGGGCTTTCTAATTGCATCTGTGAACAAATACCCAAGGACCAGAGAGCTCCCGAGTCTGCTGAACTCATTCAGACTAATTTGCCTTCTAATATATGATATCTATGTGTTTGCAAAAGTGCCACAAGCATTTTCTTGGAATTATGGCTGGCAACATTTGCAGTAAGTTACTGTAAGATTTCTTGGTAGGGACACTTAAGAATGAAGCTTGTATGTGAAATATCAACTGCCTGAAGATACAGTGAGAAGAACATACACCAAAGGATACTGTCATCTTGATTTTTTAAAAAAATATGTTAGCATTATACTGTATGAAATGGCACTGTAAGTGCCTAGAGAAATGTATTTTATGAGGCATTCTGTAAAGGGACAACAGAATATTAACACTGTAGAGTTGGACACGATCTTAAGGGCCATCTAATCTACCTGCCTAACAGACAGGAATCCAGTCATGAGGAGACCACTACCTTTTGAAGCCATGTTCATCTGTCAGACAATTCTTTCTCTAAGTAGAGCATTCCTAATGTTCTGGTAAAACTATCTTTATAGTACTTTAAATCTATTTGTTTGGATAATACCCCACAGAGAAACAGTTTATGTGACAATTCCTCAACTATCCATCAAAGGGGTTTTATTATATATTTTTAACTATCTTGGGCACCCACTTTTGGATATGTTCCATCTTGATCATCTTCATCTTAAATTGTGGTGTCCAGAACTGGGCAAAATATTCCAGAATATGGTGCAACTAATATTTCTTTTGATCTGGACACTGTACTTCACTTAATGCAGCCTAGGAAATCATTCATTTTGTTGCTGTTGCTTCATTTCACTGCTGACTCATGTCTAGCAAATGATTTACTGGGAATTCTTGATCTTTATCACACATACTATGTCAAATCAGGTGTCATCCATCCTATTTTTATGGATTTTCCTGCTTCATAAATATAGAATTTTAAATTTACTTCCATTGAAATATATATCTTTTGGGTCTTGATCCAGCTCGCCAGTCTATGGAGATCAGTTTGAATTTTAATTCCAATTCTGGAGATAGTCTTCTCACTTTGGTGTCATCTGCCAATCATCCATATTTATAAAGATATTCAACCAAAGTGAACCAAGGACATAATCTTTTAATACAACACTTTTTCACCTTTCTCCATGATGAAAACGAACCACTTGGATGCATTCTGCTTACATCTATCAACCAGCTACAAACCTAACTATAGTAATGCCTAGTCTACATTATAACAGCTTGTCTGAAAAAAAAATCTCCACAAGCTTTATAAAAATGATAATGATCAAGATACACTGCATCCACATTGTTCCCTTATCTACCAAGCTGTGTAATAATAATAATAATAATAATAATAATAATAATATATTTATTCATTTGACCAGTCATATGACCATTTCGAAATAGAACACAAATTAAAAAAAAACAAGGCAAAAAGGTGAGGACAGCAGCTGACCACCTATTTACAGCCAGAGTCTTATTTTCCTGGTTCTTCTTTCAGGAAATCTGCTCTTTTCTTGAAATCTGCTTTATTTCTTTCAGAATAAAAAGGCTTACTCTGATTATGGGAGATCTTTCCTGTCCTTGCAAGAGGGATGTCAGAAGATCCACATTATTCCCTTATCTACCAAGCTGGGTAATCCTACAGGTTGTCAATTAGTTTTTGGGCGAAGTAATAATAAAAATAATAATTTTATTTCTTACCTGCCTCTCCTCATGGCTTGAGGCAGATTACACCACAGCTGTAATCTGCCTCAAGCTACACATAATCATCATAAATATTATATACACATAATCATCATAAACATTATACAAAATGTACATTTTTTTACAAATGCATATATTAAAATATATAGAACAAAGATTAAAATATAGTGAACACAAGACATGAGTTTAAAATTCATGATTACAATGGACTAGGTAGTGTTGGTTATAACCTTTAAAGCCCAACACTATTTAGGTCCAAGTTACCTGCAGGATCATCTTCTCCTATATAATACATTCTTTAGGAAACGTAGGTCCTCTGGGGTACATTTACTTCAACCAGCCAGAACTTGACTGGCAACCTTCACCCAGAGGACCTTTTTATTGGCTGCCCCAAGACTGTGGAATGACCTGCCAGAAGAGCTCCAACAGCTAAACCATCTGACAGAATTTAAGATGCAACTGAAGACTCATTTCTTCCAGTAGGCCTACCCAGACAATTTTAACTTGTGAATTTTAACCTGCATGTTATTGGTAATTTTAGTCTGCATTTTTCCTGTATATATTTGTTATATGTATTTTAATAGTTTTTAAAAATGTTGAAGCCTACCTTGAACCATGGGGAGAGGTGAGATGATGATGATGATGATGTTGATGATGATGATGATGATGATGATTATTATTATTATTGATAGAAGATGTGGAGGGTTGGTTTTTGAAAAAACCCAAACTGTGTTTTAGAAAACACAGAATTTTGTTTTAAGTGTTCATCTACTGACTGTTCAAGAGCTTTTCCCAAAGTTGCTGCTGTCAATTCAAAAGTGGTCTGCATTTGCCAACTTCCAAGCTATTTTCTAATAACTGTAAATGATGTATAGAAAGAGGTTCTCTGATTACACCTGCAAGTTCCGCTGCTACTAGAAACAATTAGCATTCCTCATATTTTCCATGCAGTAAACCTACAATTATCTTGCTCATCCTCTTGTTTTAAACACCGCTATTTGGAATAATTTTAAACACTTCTTCAAAATCCGAGATTATTCTGGGATTAAATCCTCCTGACTATCTTCCTACAAAAATTGGCTTCAGCTTTATACTTTTCTTAGCTGATTTCACTTTTCTTCCTTTTAAAAATGCAGACGTCTTTTAAATTTCAAAAATTCCCAGACTCACCTAGCCAGCATGGTCATTGACTGGGGGAATATGGAGTTGGTAGTTAAAAATGGCTCTTCCAAGACAGAGTTGATTGATGTTTCTGTCACTTCGGGGCAGTGAAGCCATGCTGCATTTTATGGGAATGACTCCCTATTTCTCAGGAGATACCCAAAGCTTTGAATGTGTTTTTAGAGCAGGATTCAGAACTTTGGATAGTTCCCATAAAGCCAGAATATCTCCCATAAGAGCCAGCCTAGATTTACTGTCGCAAAACAGCAGAATTATTGGACATTTTGGTTCCTCAACATCATCAATCACAAAATCACCTCATTAAGTTTCCCATTGTGTGTGGATTGTGAGTTCAGTGCCTATTGCCGACACACATATGTCACTATAGAGCTATAAGGAGGCTGGATTCAACAAGACAGATTCCCATTCCTCCTGTACAAAGTACTATTTTGTGAAAGCACTAAATTGTTTCCATTTTTGCATACAGCAATAAGAATTAACAAGGGAAAGTCAATATTCATTAGGTACCTCATAACTACTATAAATTCTTGTATTATACAATAAAAATGGGGAAAAAACTTTACAGACTCCATCTTAGCAGCAGCTAAGGAACTTAAAATATTTTTGGCATGTTTTTAATTTTGAGTCCAAAGTCTAGCTTTCCTGTCTTCTTAAAGTTTTCACAGTATGTCAAAATAACAAATAATTAGCACACTAAACCCATTACAAACCTCTTAACACTAAGCAGAGAATACTTATAAATTCTCAGCAACAAAATACAAAACCTACTCATTAGCAATTATATTGAACAGTTTGCTTCTAAGATGCCACAATGCCGGCATAATTAGCCAATTAAGGAACAAAATAAATAATTATCTAATAAAAAAGTGGGAGGAAGACTGTGTGCAATTTCCCTCTGGGAACATAAATACATTTCAAAGCGTCCAGCTAATATTGGCATCCCCTTTCATGATGTGTGCCATCATCCCCGCCCCAAAACACAGACAATTCTGCCTCAAACTTATAATTTCCTGCCCAGCTTCTGGCCAGAAAGCTTTATATGTGCAAATCGCTAAGTGCAAAAAGACAGAGCAAGCAGGCATTGTCATAATATTTTACCAATCATATGACACTGAAGGAATGCACAACCATTTGGGAAAATAACAATCAAACCACCACAATATAATGCAGTGTTTATATTTTAGTGCATATGGCAGAGGATTAAAAGGGTGACTATTGAGAACTGATGGAATGGCTTGGGAGTAGTTTATCTGACAGAATGCCTGTTCTTAAATGATCTGCCATAGCTTCAAGGCAAGAAAGCATCTTGGGAAAGAGGCCTGTCTTTTGGCCTGCTAGAAGAGCTGTCAGATTGGCAGACACCAGAAACATGACCTTTTCTCTGGTAGACCCGCATCTTTGGCATGCTCTCCCCATGGAAACGGAGGTGGTTTCATCATTGCTGTGAAAAGAAAAAGAATGAGTTGACTACTCATTGTTATTTGTGTTTAAGCTGTGAGCTAGCCATTGCCATCTTATATTGAAACTATAATTTGGGATTGCTCATTGTTGCATTAAAGATGGAATTAGTTCTGTTTGTTTGGCTTTTAAGAAATTGTCTTGTCTACCATCTTTTGAGGGCAGCACTGCCTAAAGGGCATATGGAAAATCCTTCAATACATAAATGAGCAAAAATGGTACCTGAAGAAATTGATGCCACCTTTCCTAGCTGCTTCCCTTACTTTAAAATGACTCAGGCCAAAAGCACCTTCCTCCATCCTCTGTAACAGTCATAATTATATCATGTCAAGCATGGCTGTGCTTCTGGAGCTTCAAATTTACTATTTAAATAGTAAAAGTGTGTGAGTATGTGTGATGTGTGAATGAAATGTTATGATTGATGTATGAATAAAATCCCATATTATCTGCTTTGTACTAGAATATATGGCAGTGTAGACTCAGATATTCCAGTTCAAAGCAGATATTGTGGGTTAGTCTATACTAGTCTAAGTATATCTAAGTATATACTAGTCTAAGTATATCTGAAATATACACTTTCTGTATATATTTCAGATTTCAATATTAATGTCAAAAATACGTAGTATGATTTTACATAGGATTTGTGCTACATTAGAACAGTCCCCCACATGTGTGAAAATTGTCCACCATTTAACCAAAGATCAAGAAGTGCATTCTACATGGGCTTAAGAAATAAAGGGTCCCAGTGGCTCCTTTGAGCCTTTCTAGTTAGCACTAAAGTTGTTACTGTATCCCTTTCTTTGCTTTTAATGCTGAAAGTGGCTATCTCTTTCATATTATTATGTATGATCAAGCTCTTTCTGTCTGAGGTCATGCTGTTTATTGTCTAGTTACTAAGTGATTGTGTGTGTGTCCATGTATATCAGTGGTTCTTAACCTGTGGGCTGCGGACCACCAGTGGGCCATGAGGATGAAAATCTGGTCCGTGAGCTTCCTTCCTCTTTACTTATTTATTTTATGTTATTTATTTTATTTACACTCCTTTCACACTGCCTGCCACTCCTTTCCTGCCACTGACCATGGCATATGTGCTATATCAGAAACTAAAGCTGATGTGGCCTAGTCAATGCAATTTTCTGAATCAGCACCCGAAACCGAATCTAAAGTGTACCAAAAACTGATTTGTAACCCTTTTAGTACTAATGTTGGAGAGTGGTACCTGGTCAAAGTGATCCTTGGTTAAGTAGTCCCTGGTCAAGTGGTCCCTGGTCAAAGTGGTCACTGATCAAAAAAAAGATCGGGAATCACTGATATACATGGACTCTGGAAGAGGGGGAAATGGGGGGCTCAAGTTCTCCCTAAGAGAAGGCTGGGGTAGCTCAGTCTCCCTCTGGACAATTAAGCAAAATTAGACCACCAATAATCCTACATTTTATGGAAATCTTTCAGGAATGATAAATCATTAGTGCACATAATTATTACTATTTTGATCATTCCTGTCATGGTGCTCAAATTGTTACCAGCTTCGATTGGATTATGATGAGTGGGAAGATTGCTTTAATGGTGTGATTTCAGTTTCTTGTAAAACAAACCTATAAGTAGTCAGAACTAATAATGATCTGCATGCCAACAATGAGCTCCTGAAGATGGTTCCATAGGCCGGTTGTATGCATCAGTAAGCAGACGTGTTCAAACAATGTTTGTCATGCAGAATAGATTTTTTTAAAAAAAAAATTGAAAGGAGTTCCTTACCTAATTATTTCCTTTAATGAGTTGAGGATAGGAAAAGCATGAAGTCTGTGAAAAAGTACTTGACAAATCAGCCCATTCTTAGTGGACATTTCAGGCAACTGATTTATAGGGTCAGAAAAGGGCAGCATTTGATTTTTTATTCTTCGATCTTTACTGCAAGGAAGGAAGACGGACACTTGTAGGGTTTTCTACCTCAGGGCGCAAAGTTGAACAGCTTTGAATATTATGTAGTTTGGCTGACAAATTAGGCATTTACTGCTTTACCTGAGTATGCAACATGAATAGTGTAGAGGGAGAAACACTTGGGTAGAATGGTCGAAGTGGAGGGCAAGGTTGACTCCAAACACCTACTAGATGACACTTGGGTTTGGCTGCAGACAAAAAGATAATCTACACAGACAGTATTATTTTTGGAGGCAGTTAAATCTCCTCTTTATGTTGAACAACATGCTGCTCTGGGAGGAAAGTTCTTAAAATGCACAAGAAGCTTATTTCTATGACACATCCTATACAATTGACAGCCTCAAAATATGTTAATACTGTTAACTTCCAATGTTTTCCCAAAAAATCCCTCTCACTGTTGTCAAGCTAAAAACTGACAGTTTTTAAAGAACAAGCAAGAGGATTATGTATAGACTGCCAGGATTCATCTGTTATTTGTATGAAGGATTTATAATGGCAATCCTCTGATTGCTCACTCTGGAGAAATGGAGCTACATTTGGGACAGGGGGCTTGTGGGTTACAGACTCCGTAAGCTAAAGCATTACTGACTGTTGGATCTTGATCAGTGCTGTAAGGCTAGGATTATTATGATACATTTTCAAAGCAATCAAGTTTAATACAATTCAGATCCAGAAACCAAACTGAACCAAAATTAACAGGCACCCAACTGGATAATAGAAATTCATTAACTTACTAGTCCTAAAGATGCCCATCACCTCCTCTGGACTTTCCCTACAAAGTTTCATATTTTCCCCTCCTATAATAATAATAATAATAATAATAATAATAATAATAATAATAATAATAATAATTCCAAGAGTAATGATCTTAAAGTGGAACCAGTTCTTTGGTATATTAAAGGGCCATGAAATTCCACCCTAATTTTGTGATTCTCATCCTGCCTTTGTCTTGACCCAACCTGACTAATCTGCAGGGGCGGCTCAACCATTATGCAAAGTAAGCATTTGCGGTATAGTTGGTTTTGCCCAGGGGTGCTCTTGAGGTGCTCTTGGGGGAAAATAGACCTTGACATATGCGAGTTGTAGTTACTGGCATGTATAGTTCACCTACAATCAAAGAGCATTCTGAACTCCACCAATGATGGAATTGAACCAAATATGGCACACAGAACTCCCACGATGAACAGAAAATATATTTCAGTGATTGGTTGGGGGGGGGGGGGAATACTGTTTGCTTACCGTTGAAAATTACCTAGGGCTGCCTCTGCTAATCTGGATCTTCTATTTAGTTTCACATTCATATATTGAGATCTTTGTGCCTCTCACTGACTTGGGCTGGGTAAGTATTTGGTTGCACAGTCCCTTCCCCACCCCCCTTCTGCTCACATTCATATGTACATCTCAAAAAATGGGATGCCTTGATGATTCCATGATTCACTTAGGCTCATATAGCTTTGGGTTCTTTTTGATCTAAACCAGCAAATAACATAGGAAATTAAAAAAAAAGATTTCCCTTTCTTGTCAGTATCTTCTAGCATTTTGAGTCTAGAATTTAGATAGTCTTAAAGAACTGATAATTGACATATGAACAATACCTTTCCTCTATTTCTGTAAATGTAGACGGATAGCATCGCAGAGTTGAAATGGCCATATGGGCTATCAGATCCAATGCATTGCTTAATGCAGGATGACCAGCAGGTAGCTGTCCAGCCTTTTTAAAAAGACATTCATAGAAGGAAACTCTATGACATCTCTAAGCAATTTATTCTATTGCTGAACCACTCTCGCTGTCAAGACATTCCACTTAATATTCAATCAAAATCTACCCTTCTGTAACTTAAACCCATTGCACCCAGTTCTACTCTCTAGAACAGCAGAGAACAAGCCTGCATATGATTTGGCCATAGTTAGCGATAGACTTGTGAATTTAGATAATCTGATGAATTAAATATGAGCTTTTAAACAGAAGCTGAATTGCCATCTGTCAGGGATACTTTGATTGAGCCTTTCCTGCATGGCAGGGGGTTGGATTAGATGGCCCATATTGGTCTCTTCCAACTTCTATGATTCAATGAAGTCTTTCTAATGCTTTGAAGTGTATTACTTGAGATAATAATATTAGTATTGTCCTCTTCCACTAATCACAAATGAGTGGATGGATAAAGTAGAGAGGTATTTTTATTGGCGGCAACCCAGCTGTGGAATGTTGTTGCGAAGGAGACATAGCTGGTACCTATTGCATGACATTTTTGTTACCAAATAAAGTTTTTTTCTATTTTCCCATGCAGTTAAGACACTCACATATACTTGTACTATTTCAGTCTGAGCTGCTGCTAACATATGGCTATGGCCAAGTTAAACTCCACTGATTTGAACAAGTGTTACTCATGGTATTCCCAGATTTCTGAATATTATCTTAGCAATTAAAATATATCACTATGCTGTCCTAACAAAATAGCACATAATAATGTCCTGACAAAGTAGCACTTTATTGTTTGCCAAATTATTGAATGGAGGTAATGATTTGATGGTGACTGTTCAACATTCCTTTCCAATTGCCATCTTGCTACCAGTTGAGATGTTGCTTTGTCTCCTTGGGAAAGTGGTTGCTGGACAAAATCTGGACACGTATAAGGGGTTTTAAAAGCACAGTCACTAAACCAGCACATTAGTTTATGCCTTGGATATTTTATTATTTTGTTATGACCTTTGGCCTCTCTTTGAAGGAAATAATTTAAATGGAAATAGTCTCTTACTACAATAAACCACACAGCTTTATATGGAAGAAAAAGGTTACATTTGGGCATTTTTTGCATCTTTTAGTGGTATACAGAGATTGAGACAAAATGACCAAGTAAACTAAAGTTAAATGATATCTCCAGAAATAAAGTGCAATGAAAAACAGTACAAATATTGACATATTTCTAGCAAATCAAGCAGGAAAATATGCATGCTTGCTCAGTGTCAAAGAGTTATAGTTTTATTTTTCCAGTTCTCATATTCCTGCCTCTTCCTTAGAAAGATCGCTTGTGAAATGAAAATGATTGCTAGATTGATCTCAACCTGATTATAAGCTAAATGATATGATTGTAATCTTAGTGGCCATGGTTACAGCTTGAATAGTATAGCCATAAGAATGGAGTAGGAAAATACATCAGTTTTGCTTCCTCCTTTGAATCCAGTATATATAGATTTTTCAAACCCTGTATCCAACCCATGAAACATAATAGAGGTACTTTTAAATCAAAATTATTCCAAAATAACTGATACATTCTTTAAAACAAACAAAATTATATGATCTGCTGCTTGCTCCATGTTTGAGAGTTATATTTGTTCCCAATCAAGGTGTAAGAAAGTCAAGATGGTGTAATCGCTCGAGTGTTGATCTACAACTCCGAGAGACCAGGGTTCAAAATTCCACCCAAACATGGATGGGGTCACTGTTTCTGTCTCAGAGAAGGGCAATGGCAAACCTTTTTCAAGAAACCCCTATGGCAATATCTCTACAAGTCAGAATAAAAATGAAGGCACTTAACAACACACCTTATTGAATGCTGCCCTGGAAGGGTGTGTGTGTGAAACATTTCATCCAAATGTTTAAAATCTCTAGTTCTTATCTTGTAATCCAAATTTCCTTGAACCCATGTCTAAACAATGCAGAGAGATCTACCAAAAAGATGCCAAATTCAAACACTGGTGCCAACACTCCTCTGCTACTATGGAGAACTCTGGATTATTGCGAGTTGTGTGACTTCAAGTTTTTTTTTTCATGTCAGAAGCGATTTGAGAAACTGCAAGTCACTTCTGGTATGAGAGAATTGGCCCTCTGCAAGGACTTCTCCCAGGGGATGCCCAGACATTTTATCATCCTGTGGGAGGCTTCTCTCATGTCCCCACATGAGAAGCTGGAGCTGACAGACAGGAGCTCACCCTGATCCTTGGATTTGAACTGCTGACCTTTCGATCAGAAGTCATGGTGGCACAAGAGTTTGACCCATTGTGCCACTGGGGCCTCCACCTTCAAGCAAATCTATTGCTGGGTTTTCTTGACAGGTTTGGGAAGTTGTCTTTACTTCTCTCCGATGTTGCAAGGATGCAACTTGTCCAAAGACATCCAGTGGGTTGCTATGGCTGAGTGAAAATTCAAACCCTGGTCTCCAGTCATAGTCCAAAGCTCAAACCACTACACCAGACGGGCTCTGGATTATTAGGTAGAAAAAGCAAAAGTCCTGTGCTGTATCCTGTCAAGGGCCTTTTCACATTTACTGCGATCTGAAAGAGTAATCGAGTCTTCTTCAAGGTGCTCTCTCTTTAGGTAGAAGCTTTTTCCAATAAGCCAATATTCTCTACCTTATTGTGGGGCAAGGGAGAAAAGGGAAAAGTAGCTTGGCATATCTTTGGAGACTCTAAAAGTTTGTCAGAAAGGTTCTTTGATACTGGCCCACATGCCCCATGATCATTTCCTCCGTACTGGTCATGTCACCTCTTACTCCGCATGATTAATCCCAAAGAAAAGTGCTTTAGAACTGTCTTCCAAATTTCTGTGGCAAATGGCTCATTTGAAATCACAATGTGGCAGCAGATTTGTTGATTCAGAGGGGAGTTTGGGGAAACTATAGGGAGTTCAGAGGGCTACAAGAAAGGAGTGCATTTATCCCATGAGCCATACTTTCCTCATCTTTGCTTTAAAACCATTCCCTGATTTACCTGTCCATGGTTGTTATATAAGGTATACAAAGAGAAGAAGCTATTTATGCTCTGCTGTATACAAATATTAATGTTACAGCTGTGGTTGGCAGGGAGCTCCAAACTGGCATTCAGAATTTCCATCTTCTCGCATCCATATGAACATTTACAGGAGGAGTTGATAGAAAAATGGATAAAATAAAGGTGTGTTTGCATATAAAATACCCTTGCAGTCCACAACAGCTGTGCATTTTCTGTATCAAGCACAGAAGCCCCTTCCACACAGCTGAATAAAATCCCACATTATCTGCTTTGAACTAGAATATATGATAGTATGGACTCAGATAACCCAGTTCAAAGCAGATATTGTGGCATTTTCTGCCTTGATATTCTGGGATATGGGGCTGTGTGGAAGAGCCCAGAGAATGAATTATGTTTCCTTCAAAAAAGGTCATTAAAATGTTTCATTCCTAGTCTTTAGAGATAAAAAAGCCTCATTTACATACCAAAGAAATGTATGCCAGATATATAGACAGAAGAGATCTATATATTGATAATAGCACACCCTGAACAAAAATGGTCCTGGAACCATGGGAGAGTGTCAAAATTTGAAGAACTCCTTGTTTGTTGCTAAATTTTGTAGTTGCAATTTCTGTGAGAGCCAAACCAGTGCTATGTTTATTACTTGAAGTGGAGATTTGCTTAGGCATCTTAGTGCTGTGAATGGAAATCACACACCTGGCATAATGGGCTCAGTCTTCTCGATTGAGATCACAACTGAAAAGGACTGTTTTTGACATACAGGAGCAGCACAATGACACTGCATTTGTTAGAACAAATCAAGTTGTATTTTAATGATCTGCAGCTGACAGTTATGCAAGAAGGGGGCACTGTCCACCTCTCATCTGAAGCAATCTTTCTGTATTTCTCTCCATGTTTCTCTCTATTGCACTTTATTAAAGAAGTATATATTCTGGTAAAACTGGACTAAAGAAAAGCCTCATAATCTCTTACTTTCTGCAATATTGCAGATTTTTACTGATGGTTTTACTGGTGGTTTTTCTCCACCATCCCCCTCATTTATCTAGAATGCTTTTTAAAACTACCCGGTAAAAACATCTCTGATAATTTCTCACCAGGACTTTATCACACTAACCTGCTCTCTTAATTGCGTTAGTGCAGGGATATGCAAACATACCAGTTTTAGAACACTAATTCTCACACTTCTCTGAACTAGTGCAACAGCACTGCTTTGCCAGCCTCCTCTCCTCTTTGACAGTAATGGAGAAGGGGAGAGGAGGGGAGAAAGAGAGTCAATGTCACTAATTTCCAAGTAGGTAAAAGTAAAGGTAAAGGTTACCCCTGATATTAAGTCTAGTCATGTCTGACTCTGGGAGGTGGTGCCCATCTCCATTTCTAAACTGAAGAGCCAGTGTTGTCCATAGACACCTCCAAGGTCATGTGACCAGCATGACTGCATGGAGTGCCAACCCCCCGCCCCCACAGAAGTGGTACCTATTGCTCTACTCACATTTGAATGTTTTTGAATTGCTAGGTTTGTAGATGCTGAGGCTAACAGTGGGAGCTCATCCCATTCCCCGGATTTGAACCACCAGTATTTTAGTCAGCAGGTTCAGCAGCTCAGCAGTTTAACACACCAGAGTACTAGCACATATTGGAACTGCAGTTGAAGAGATCTACTGCACAAAGGTCAATAATGGAAAAGCAGTGATATCAAGAGACATTTTTATTTCATTGATGGAAAGGTGTGCTATACTAACAGATAGAGTACAAAACAGCAGCAAGATGGACACATTGTCATGGCTTCAAACTACAAGAGAGGATATTCCATCTGAACATGAGGAAGAACTTCCTGACTGTGAGAGCTGTTCAGCAGTGGAACTCTCTGCCCCGGAGTGTGGTGGAGGCTCCTTCTTTGGAAGCTTTTAAACATAGGCTGGATGGCCATTTGTCAGGGGTGATTTGAATGCAATATTCCTGCTTCTTGGCAGGGGGTTGGACTGGATTGCCCATGAGGTCTCTTCCAACTCTGATTCTATGATTCTATGATTCATGTGATAACTATAACCAAAAATGTTAATATCCTGATTAAATTCCTCTTTGTTAGCCTCATGTTGTAAAGAAAACTCTGTGAAATTCTCAGGGTCACCTCAAGTCAACAAGTGAAGGCACAGAAATGTAGGCACACATACATGCTATTTTTTAAATTCCTTTTCCTTGGTGAAAATGATAGATCTGCCTGCTCTTCACCCATTTCAGAAGTCCCTCTTTTCATTACACAAGTTGATGTAAACACTGCTGGTTTGCTTCTGTGTCTGAGCTAATATGGAGAGAAAAGTATTATTAGATTGCTTTTCTTCCAAACATTTAAATTACGACAAAATTACACACACAGTCGCTTATTTGTAGAAGTTCACCTTTATCTTCCACTGAGAAAATATTCCAGGAGTTCCGTGACTAGTTCATTTTGCACTTGACATTTAACTAAGGAGGCTGCTCATCTGATTTTTATTCCCTCTTGCCTGTGAATTAAGCTTTTGTGTGAAATCCAAAAAAACTTTCATAAACTGAAAAAAGAAAACTCTACTTTTAAAAATACACACAGGCACATAACTAGTTCACTGAGTTCTTGAAGTATTTACATTTAAAGTTATTGTTTTAGTTATAGAAATCCAAATGTCTGCTTACTGCAGAAAACTTGGAAATTACAAGAGAGTCAAACAAGTTGAATTCTACCTCCAGATATAAGAATATCTATTATTGTATAAATAGTAGGGAAGCTTTGCAGCGGATATCTTTTATCTCTTTCTTTAAGGCCTCTTTGCTCCCTTGAGTGTCAAGAAGTTCTTCTGAATTCTGAAGAGAGAACGTTTGTACAGGGATATAATAGGAAGGGAAATGATAGCAAGAACTTTGCATGTGCAGTGAAAGAATCTTTGGGTTGACTTGGGATGCATTCAACCTCACCCTCTGGATTTGAAAACAATTTTCTTTAAGTCCAGAATTTCAGTGAATGCATCTATTTGCTTTCTAAGCCTCACTGTGAGATTACCTGCAACTTTATTTTGGAAATGTGCATGTTTGTGAGGCCCTCAATACTTTTCAGAGAAGTAATACTGTGCACAGAACCAGAGCCACATTTTTTAAAAAATGTTATAAACTGAAATATGTGCAGCCAGAAAAAAATAGACATAAGCACACTTCAGTAAATGTATACTTTAGAAAAATGTGTACAGAAAACACAGACAGGTATCCACAGACAAAGAAAAACAGTTTTGCAATCTCATATGTCACTTTGCACTAGCCAAACATTATAAAGAATAAGAAGAAGACAGAAATGGTCAGAATGGCAATTGGGAGCTGCAGTCCAAAAACATAATACTTCTGAATGGCCTCCTTGCATTGATTGGAGATTCTCCAGGAGCATCTACTTAGCTGCTGTTGAAATGAAGCTTCTAGGTAAGGCTGAACCTTTGTTTGATGCAGCAAACCTTATCTGATATTTTGAGAAATTCACTATGAAACAGAAGTATGATGGCACACCATGCACCCTCCTCAATAAATAGAATACTGTCAGAGTTGGTGGCCTATTGGAAAATCATAGTGAAAACATTGTTCAGATTGAATAGCTATCCAGAGCTGGATACTTTGTAAAAGGATATGGAAAGCTCTTGTATTATGTGATATTTGCTGATCTATCACAGCATCCTCTTCTGCAGTGATAACACTGCAATGTTAGGTTGGTGGGAAAGGCAGAAGTTGAGAACAGTTTCCTTTATTTGCAGCCCACCACAGTAATGTAGGCAATGAGCTTCCTTGACAGATGAAGATGAGCAACTGGGAAAGAGATTGGTTGGGAACACTGCCCAAATTGCAGGAAGAAGTCTTAGCAAGTGACAGAAACTAGCCAAGTGTTTTATGGGGAAATGCTGTGTTCAGGGGCAGCTTGTCCATTACTCAAAATATCGGTTGCAGTACACTTTTTTTGCCAGGGGCGCAGAGGCGCCTCTGTAAATGCCCCTCGACCGCCACTTGAGGAGCGCCCCCTCAGCTCACAACAGCCCTAGCAGTCCGGGGGAATCCTTGGCAACCCATTATGCAAAGTAAGCATTTGCAGTATAGTTGATTTTGCCCAGGGGCACTCTTGAAGTGCTCTTGGGGGAAAATAGACCTTGACATATGTGAGTTGTAGTTACTGGAATGTATAGTTCACCTACAATCAAAGAGCATTCTGAACTCCACCAATAATGGAATTGAACCAAATATGGCTCACAGAACTTCCACGATGAACAGAAAATATATATCAGTGATTGGTGGGGGGGGGGGGGCGCCAAAATACTGTTTGCTTACCGTTGAAAATTACCTAGGGCTGCCTCTGGCTATGTTCTTGCAGCAGAACAGAGAGTAAACTTAGAGATTTTTTGCAGGACCACCAAAACACTGGAGACTAGAAATGGGGAAATTCCACCAGTTTCACTATCTGCTATATTTGAATGTATTAATCTCATAAAATAGTAGCAGCCACTCTTGGTGTGCTGGGGATATATAGGAATACAAAGTCAGAGTTTTGAAAATTGAGCACTAAAAGCCTTAGGCCCGAATAGATGAATTTATCAGTTTCAATTTCTTCCACATTTAGCTGTTGTTCTGGTTTCACATAATCTCTTGAGTACTTTCCACCCCATACATAAAGTAATGTGCAGAATTTCTCTTCCAAAATGAAGGGAAACAAAATTATTCCTTATTCCCCCTGAAAGCTTATTCTTTTCCTATTGGCTGCTTCACCATCCATCTTGAACCTCCACTGTTGTTAGACTCAAGCTTATTGGTGCTGAGCGGCACTAAAGGACAGTGGTGATAAATATATATGGCCATGAGTTATAACTGCCAAGTCAGAATGTGAGTGGAAGCTCATCCAAATGAAAAAGGGAGCCGTAGTCAAATAGACCCAGGATTTATGGGCAGCTGAAAGGGCTGTAGTGTATATCAACATTTAATTCTTTAGGTTTATTTTAGTCAAATGCAGTTTGATATGACAGCTCTGCAATGAAAAAGGTGTTCAAGCTGGTCAATGGATGATGTATGACTACAGAACATTAGACACTTTCAGGGGGATTTGTCAAATAATGCATCTCATGAATATGTTGCCTGCATTCCTATTAAAATGTCCTCTTTGTAGAGCATATAAATAAGTCTTTAAAAGTGAGCATACACCTTTCTCAGTCTGATGCTGTTGGAGAGACTACTGCCATGTTGATAAATTACCAGTATCATTGAGAGCAATGGAGGAACACTGGGCTTTTAAAAATGGTTTAATCTCCACCATGTGCTGCATGATCAAAAGTTTAGATTAGCAGTTAAAATGCAAAAAAATAAATGCAACACCTAGCTCTGATATTTACATTTTCTTTGCAAATGCAGTGTCCAAAAATTAAGGCACACAATCTACATCTCCTACTTAAGCCATGTCTACAAAGTCAAAATAAAGTGAATTCGCTTCGGCAGGATGTCCACATGATGCACAATTGCAGTTGAAACAGAACTCAGCCATTTATAGGCTAAGTCTTCATTTCTTTTCCCACTACCTATCTCCATTTCTAATTTCCTAAATTTTAGAGATACCTTAAATTTAACATATACCCATTTTCTGATTTCATATTATGAATGACATTAGTTGTGTAGCCAAAACATCACCAGCTTCACACAGGCTTGGGACAATCTTGAATCTGGCAGGAATATACCAAATTCTGTGAAGAAAAAGACATCCATAAAGGATGGGATCTCAAAACTGCCCTGTACTGAATGTGTTTAATAGTCATATCATGATAACTCATTTTTGGGAGTGGTGGAACTGGAAAAAACAGTTGAGAAGGAGACCTGGGACAGCCTAGGGATATGGGATGACTCATAGGACTTCATCATAAGTGTCTTTGATCCATGAAGCCCCATGCCACCATCACATGACACACAATAACTTCTAGCAGGGCTCCATCAATCAACTGTGGCACAAGCATCCTATAACACTTTGCCCAGAACAAGGGAGGCTTCTTGTGTTCTGTAGGGAACAGTGGGCCCAACATGGGTGGATCTTATGCAGCAATGCTTCCCCATGTGTGATGGGAAAGTGTTGCTGTGGGCAAGGTGGGGCATGGGGCACTGAGATTGCTCCGCTGCCCTACAGATTTGCCAAAAAGGCAGGTGAATCACCCCGCATGCCCTCGATGTGATGAGATCTTTACTGTGCCCTCCCATTCTCCATGTTGTGGTGGTCTCTGGCCAGTGGTGTCAGCTGGGGTATGGGGCACTGGGACCAGCTGGGGTATGGGGCTCTGGGACCTACTCTTCCCTCTTCTCCCATCCTAATTGATGTTACAGCATGTGATGGCCAACCAGTAGGATCCATGTTGCTGCAGGAAAAAAAAGGTAGAAATATTCTTCCACCCTCTTCTTTGTCTAACGTATTATGACTTGCTCAAGTGGACTTCTATGGCTGAGTGAGGATTTGAACTCTGGCTGTTTGAATCATAGTACAATTATTCAAATCACTACATCACATTGCCTCTAACAGGAATGTATATATATATGTTGAAATGTCATGGTAAGATCAATAGTTTAATAGGGTATAGATGGCAGGGGTGTTGTGGTACATGAACAATAAGTCCTTCTTGCCCAAATGTCATGACATTTGCCATGCCCATTACATGACTAAATATTTTGACCCATTGAATCCATTGATCAATGATGAATTAACACTTTAAAAGACCAAAAAGATCCAACAGCTCTAGCTAATTGGGTCTAACAGCAGGATTTAGGACTTTCATGTAAACCATCACAATAATCAATACTGGCAACCAAGAATTCAACGTTATGCTGTAAATCTGATTTGTACTTTAATCTCCTCTCTTTTCACATATTGACACATGCTATGACTCACCAAGAAAAAAAAATTACATTCTGGTCTTAGTGTACATTTTCTTGTGTTTCTGGCTGAGGGAAGGGAACAGGGAGGTGATCATTCTGTAAAAAACGGGGAGAAATGAAACTGTCCTTTTCACATACCATCAAGATGTGCAGGAATACAGAAAAGCCAGCTGCACTGAAACCAAGGCAAAACCTTTTTAGTCAAGTGCTTGAAATGTAAGGGATTACTGAGGAGGTTGCAATAACGCTGAAGGATGGGGCAAGTGCGGTGAGAGGGCTGCATTCATTGATGAGATAAGTAAAACCTTCGACCATCTTTACTCAGCAGTAGCCTGAACTTGATTATCATGGTGGGTCACTTACAAGCCAAGGACACCCAACTGGATGCTAAATAAAATAGATTTCAGAACTGTAAAATGGCGTTTGCAAGTCCTCCCTGAAGCATAGTGGGAATCTTTCAAAAATGTAAAGACCATGGTCACAAATTACAGGAAAAGCTGACACAGAATTTCTGTGTTTTCTTGTTATTGCTGAAACATGTGGGTCTTGATTTTTAAAACTTGACAAGGCATTATGAGAAATGCAGGACTGCTTTTGAAAACAGTCTCACACAGAGCTCTTTCCCACTGCCTCAACACCAAGTGTACCTTATGCTGCTTCTTGATATCATTATATTATGTTCTTTCACCTGCCAATGCCAGCCAATTTTGGACAGCATGGAGTGGAAAGGCAGGATTAAATGACAACAGGACTCAGCATGAGTTGTTCTAGATAATACAGAGTAAGAAATGAGAGAATGTTGGATTGAATGGTCCTTGTGGTCTGTTGCAATGCTATGATTTTATGATGTTATCTGCTATTTTTAATCAAGAACGCTATATTCATAGCACACACACTACTACTTTAATATATAAATACTAGGCCTGGGTAACAACGGAAAAATTTGTTTCTAAAATCGATTCGTTTTTTGGGGGGTTTTGCGTTTCGTTATTTAAAATAATTACAAAATTTTCCTTTAAAAAAGTTCGATATTTACGAAATTTCGTAAATGTGAAAAAAAATTACAAAACAATAACGAATCGATTTCCGAAACAATAACGAATCGATTCGTTAATGGCGGACGCGACCGCGCAATACGCTAAAAAACCTCCAAATGGGACAGGGGGAACTTCTGAAGCTTAATTAAACCAAAAACAACTATAAAAACCCTTAGAAAACAAAAAACAACTATAAAACTTGCCCCAGACATGCGGAAATAATAACAAAACGACCTCAAAACAATAACGAAACGAATACAATAACGAAATACAAAACATTTATGAAACGATTAAAAAATTCGTTTTTTTAAAAAATTGCTCCAGACTGGTTCGTTATCGTTTTGTAATTGAAAAATTAACGAATTTTTTAACGAATTAAGAATTAACGAAACGAAACCGCCCAGCCCTAATAAATACCAGAGCTTGGATTTTTTATAGGATTAGAACTTTCAGAATACCTGGTCAATATTATCTAAGCACTAATAAATACTTACCTATAAACAGAAATTTCTAGGATCTAACTTCTTTCCAAATGGACCACTACCACACACTGCAGTTTTCACACTGTTATGTCTTGGAACATTATTTTGAGACTGTTGCCCTCAGATTCCCCCAGCCTGCATGGTCTTGCTGATACCTTTTATTGGATTCCTGCAAATACTAGTATCCATAACCTGTGTGGGGTATGTGTAGTGGAGTATGTGTAGGCATGTGTGGAGTATGTGTAAGCATGTGGCTGACCTTGGCACATCAGTAATTTACATTTCTTTCCTTTTTTTTGTTTTTCCCTGATAAGGATTAAATTAAATTATAAATAAGCAGGGATTTTAAAAAGTCAAGAAAAAATAATGCATTGTATTGACCTTCTGGGCATCACAATTCAAGAAGGATATTGACAAGCTGGAATATGACCAGAAAAGGATGACCAAAATAATTAAATATATGGAAGTCAAGTCTTAAGAAGAGCAGCTGAAGGAGCTGGTTCTGTTTATCTTGTAGCAAATAAGGCTGAGAGGGAACACGAAAGCCATGTTCAAATATTTGAAAGGATGTCACACTGAGGAAGGGATGAGCTTGTTTTCTGCTGCTCTGGAGACTAGGATATGCAGTAATGTATTTAAACTTCAGGAAAAGAGATTCCACATTAGCATTAGGAAGAACTTCTTGATGGTAAGAGCTGTTAGGCAGTAGAATATACAGTTTCAGAGGGTGGTGGACTCTCCTTCTCTGGAGTTCTTTGATTGTGTGTTTTGGTATTGTGGAGGATTGGATTGGATAGCCCTTGTGGTCTCTTGCAAGTCTATAATTCCAGGAAGTCACCCATAGTGAACTAGTAGTAGGATTATGCTCTGGATTTAAAAGCATTACCCTAACATCTGCTTGATTGTGGCATTCAGTCTTTTTAAGAGAAAATTCCCAAGGTCTGCCAAGTTATGTCCAAGGTCTTTTTTTTTAAATCCATGGATGAGCAAGGATTCAAACTGTGATCTCCTAGAATCGCAGTCCAACACTCAAACTTCTACATCTTGCTGTTTCTTTATCTATCCACAATTATTTTGCAACCAAAGTAATCTGCAAATGTATGAATTGGCCAGATCTAATACACAATAAAGGCTAGTTGCCTTTTGTCAGTGTAACGATAAATTATTCCAGTGTAGTATACTTTTTGTAGTTGTATAGCAGCAGCAGTAGATGTGTGAGGGAAATCTTCTCTGTCTTATTCTGTCTATTCCACTCTGCTTATTTACACAATTCACACATTGTTGTTCTGCATGTACTTAACCATTTTTAAAGAGGAACAAGAAGAAGGAGAACAAGAAGTGGAGGAAGAATCTATATGTGTATTTTATGCATGTGGGCTACAAATATTTTTGCATAATGCTAGGAAACTCTTGTTTTAATTTTTTTAGGGCATAAAGCAAAACAGTTCCCTTACATTATTCCAACATAGATGGTTGACTTTTGAATGTCAGGGGCAGACTTTATTTTACTTTTTGTATATGGGACATGAATGTGCATGATAATTCCCTAGTAAGATTTATTCCTTTTTCAAAAAAGAATGAAATAATTCCATGCTATTGCCAAAGTGGCATTGAAATGTTGCTCTTGTTACTTTTTGAAAGCTTGTGCAATATAAATCATTGTGATTGATAGTGAAAGTAAGTTGACTCTTACATATGACTGCCTTTCCAAAGGTTGTTGCCTGCATTAATTAAGTACTCTAAGGATGGGTTGCTGATTCAGGAATATATAAACCAGTACCTGATGTTAGAGTTGGCTTCAGTCCATCATATTTGTTTTTGGAACCAAATGTCACCATGGCACAAGGTTCCAAGCTTTTGAACTAGGCCCACATCTACTTAAGCAATTTGAATATGACGCCAGAAAGAAACTTCATATTAACAGCCACTTCTCTAAACAATGCTGCCTGGTTGCCAAGGAGCTTTTAAATGTGCCCCTATATCTACAATATAGCATATAGACATAAATATATTTAGATATTTGAAATGCAGGCAAAAATAATAATCTAGGACCAAGGGTTGAGAATGCAGTCAGGGGAATCTTTATTGCCTCCCCCAAAGCCCCCCCCCCCAAATTCCTTCCACTCCCACAAAAATATTGATTAGTTGCTACTCAAGTATTATATATCTCTTTAAAATGACTCAACTCCTTTTCCTTAAAGAAAACTGGCCAAAATAGATACAGATGTCAGTGGACGTTAATTTCAGATACATTTTTTGGCCAGGTTTGAGCTGATTGTGAGACTGATAGAAGACTGTTAAAAGGAGAGCATTCCTACTGCACTCTACATAGCTGATGTAATATAACAGATTTATCCCTAAATCCAGGGCCGGCCCGTCCATTACTCGAAGTAAGCGGTGGCGGAATACTTTTTTTGCCAGGGGGCGCTGTTCTGTCCTTAGGCCACGCCTCCTCCTGCAGGCCCCATGCGCCCTCAACAGCCTTCTAATGGAGAAGCGCAGGCCCCGCCCACTAGGCGAGAGGGAAGTCCTCCCTCCACGTGCTGCCAGGAGGGAGGCAGCCAGCCAGGCTCTTTCGCTTTCCCTTTCCTTCCCTGCAGCTGAGCCTGGACCCCTCTCAGGGCAGCAAGGAGGCCTGGTCAAAAGGTACTGCAAATGTCATCTTTTGTACATGCCTCCCCCAAACCCCTCTAGTATTTGGTAATGGAAGTCCTATATGCCAAGCTTGGTTCAATTCTATTGTTGGTGGAGCTCAGAATGTTCTTTGGTGCTTGGTAAACTGCAATTCCCAAATGTCAGGGTCTATTTTTCCCAACCCCCTCTCCAGTATTTTCTGTTAGTCATGGAAGTCCTGTATGCCAAGTTTGGTTCAGTTCTATTATTGGTGGAGTTCAGAATGCTCTTTGGTGCTTGGTGAAGCATTCTCACCTGATGTTTCACCCACATCTATGGCAGGCATCCTCAAGAGGCTGTGAGGTCTGTTTGTAACTAGGCAAGTGGGGTTTGTATATCTGTGGAATGTCCAGGGTGGGAAAAAGAACTCATGTCTGCTTGAGGTAAGTGTGAATGTTGCAATTGGTCATCTTGATGAGTATTTAATGGCCTTGCAGCTTCGAAGCCGAGCTAGTTGCTGCCCAGGAATCCTTTGTTGGGAGCGGTTAACTGGCCCTGATTGCTTCATGTCAGGAATTCCCCCCTTTTTTAGTGTTGCTCTTTATTTATTGTTCTGATTTTAGAGGGTTATTTTAGAGGGTACTGGTAGCCAGATTTTGTTCCTCTGAGGTTGCCTGCCATAGATGTGGGGGAAATGTCAGGAGAGAATGCTTCTGGAACATGGCCATACAGCCCAGAAAACTCACAGCAACTCAGTGATTCTGGCCATGAAAACAACACATTATTATGTTTATTTATACCCTGCTTTTTCTCTCCCCAAGAAGCCTCAAGTTGGCTTGATTAAAAACATTTCAGTACAGTTTAAAATCCACAAATATGCAAACATTAAAATGGAATTAAATATCATTGGTATTTTAAAAATTCAGTTAAAATCCATAAAAAACATATCCAAAACTAAAAACTGCAGCAGACCCTGACTTGATCTTTAAAACCTTTTAAAGCCTGCATTAGATTACCAAATGTAATGTCCCTTTATACACACTGTTATATTAATTTCCCCAGTATTCCTTTATCTGATTTGTCATCAACACACTTAATGGACTGCAAAAATATGATCCTGTGTGATTCCTTTCCATTGCGCCGAATAGTTTAAATTTGGATAATATTTTGACTTTGATATTTTAGCAATTACATTTTGCAGCAGTGTCTTTGGGTTGCTAACTCTTGTCCTTCCACTTATCCTTCCATCAGTTCCAGGGCTCAATCCCAACTGCTGTTGGACGAGACACTATGGAGCTCTATATTTATATTTCCACAGTACAAAGTGGCAAAATCAAAGACTGCTTTGGGATTTTTTTAAAAAAAATGTTTTCAAACCATGGATGGTTGAAGCAGTGGTTGCAGAACACCAACTGTGTAACACTGTCACTGTACGAGTAAAGCAACAACAAAATGCTCCCCTGCCCTTAGGTGTATAATTTAATTAAAACATGACACAAAGGCAAAGGGATGCCAGTGTGGGAAGGGATGAAGGGCCTGTCCAGACAGGCCCTATATCCCAGGATGTGATTGCAGGTTTTCTGTTTATCCTGGATTATCTGGCAGAGTGGACTCATATGATCCAGTTTAAAGCTGAAAACCTGGGATTTATTTATTTATTTGTCATGTCAGAACAACCAGTCAAATTATGTTACATTTCTAACAGAACAAAGCAAAACAAGCAGATTACAAAATTTGTGAGTATGGTAGTTGATTAAATGTCCTTTGATCAGTATCTGGCCACTTGGAGTGCTTCTGGTGTTGCCGCAAGAAGGTCCTCCATTGTGCATGTGGCAGGGCTCAGGGTGCATTGCAGCAGGTGGTCAGTGGTTTGCTCTTCTCCACACTCGCATGTCGAGGATTCCACTTTGTAGCCCCATTTCTTAAGGTTGGCTCTGCATCTCGTGGTGCCAGAGCGCAGTCTGTTCAGCGCCTTCCAAGTCGCCCAGTCTTCTGTGTGCCCAGGGGGGAGTCTCTCATTTGGTATCAGCCATTGGTTGAGGTTCTGGGTTTGAGCCTGCCACTTTTGGACTCTCGCTTGCTGAGGTGTTCCAGCGAGTGTCTCTGTCGATCTTAGAAAACTATTTCTAGATTTAAGTCGTTGACGTGCTGGCTGATACCCAAACAGGGGATGAGCTGGAGATGTCTCTGCCTTGGTCCTTTCACTATTGGCCGCCACTTCCCGGTGGATGTCAGGTGGCGCAATACCGGCTAGGCGGTATAATTTTTCCAGTGGTGTAGGGCGTAAACACCCTGTGATAATGCGGCATAGGGCCTGTCTGGAAGGGCTCCATGGCTTCACATGCCACCTGTTTCTCCAAGGCCAAAGCAGTGGCAGTTGGATGGATGGAGGGCTCTTCATCTGCTTCTGGGTCAAGCACACGCAAGAGCGAACTTCAGCCCTCCAGGTGTTTCGGACTTCAACTCCCACAATACCTAACAGCCGGTCTAGCAGTTTGTAATGTAATACAGGTTGAGTATCCCTGATCCAAAGTGCTTTGAACTAGAAGTGTGTAAATCACTTTGAGTCCTCCTGAGGGTGAGAAAAGCGGTATACAAATACTGTAAATAAATAAATAAAATGTTTGGGATCATGGGATAGCTGTTTACATACACAATGACACATTTCAAAGATAGCACCCAAGATGAAACACAAAAGAGGCATGCACGAGGCCTCTTTTCCCACGTGCCCAGCAATGCCGCTGCGCATCCCTCTCTCGGCATTAGGAAATGTGCGCCCTGCATCGCCCTCCTTCTCCATGCACTTCCTAACGCTGGGAGAAGGATGCACACTGGCGTTGTTGTCTCCCTTGGCCTGCAAGGAGGAGGAGGAGAGGAGGACAACGTGCGCACTTGTGAGGGAAGGATGGAGGGAGAGCATGCTCCCTGCATGAGGGCTCTTTTTCCGTGCGCCTGGTAATGCCGGCGCGTGTCCCTCTCCCGGAGTTGCAAAGCGTGTGGGGGAAGAGAATGCAAAGCGCATACCCAGGAGCCGATGGAGCACAGGGCCTCTTCTCCTGTGTGAAGAGGGGCAGCATTGTAAGTGCCTCTCCAGGCAGCTGTGCCATCACCCCTCTCAGGGCGGCAAGGAGGTTTCTTCATGAACGGAGGTGACTGAAGGTACTGCAAATCTAAATTATTGTACATGTTTCCCCAAAACCCCTCCAGTATCAGAGTCTATTTTCCCCAAATCCCTTCAGTATTTTGTGTTGGAACTACATCAACACTGACAAAGAAACAACAAGAAATACTATTTACCCACAAGCATTAAGAAATTACATATATTAGAAACCAACTTTCTTTCTTTTCAAGATCACTAGACTGGATCACAGCAACGCGTGGCAGGGGATGGCTAGTGTGTGTGTGTGTGTAATGTATGGCTGGCATGGGCCAACTTCAGCCCTCCATGTGTTTTGGACTTCAATTCCCACAATTCCAAACAGCCAGTAGGAAGTCCTAAATACCTGGAGGGCCAAAATTTGTCCATGCCCCATAGATAGATAGATAGATAGATAGATTGGTTGGGGGAGGGGGGGGCAAAATACTGTTTGCTTACCATTGAAAATTACCTAGGGCCGCCTCTGCCTAAATCTCCACTTGATCCAACAGTCAGGATTGAAACCTAGGGAACCATTCCATGTTGGTGCTTTCTTCTGAACATTTCTGTGTCTGCAAATGTGTGGCCCTGTCCAGTAACACTGCCCTAACTGCTATATTTGTGTCATCTTCATACAGGGGGAACTTTTGTAGAGGGAGCTATGGAGTGCTATAAAAGACAGATTTCCAAAAGCCCTGGTTATCAATATCCCTGCTTGGGTCTTGCAAATTCAATCTATTTGTGATATGCTCTTCCTTCTGTTGTCTTGCATGTTATGGAACATTACCATTTCTTTCCAATGAGTCATGTAAACTCTGACTGGCTCTTCACTGCCATATAGTGCAATATGAATGGCATTATATGGTCAGTACAGATTTATATAATGTAGTTTGAACTGCATTGAGCTGCATTATATGAGTCTACCCTGACCTTTTTGCAGTGGAGATCCAGCCTCTGTTTATTTATTTATTTTATTTAAAACATTTATATCCCACCCTTCTCACCCTGAAGGGAACTCAGAGCAGAGCACAGCATATATATGGCAAACATTCAATAATAATAATAATAATAATAATAATAATAATAATAATAATACTTTATTTATACCCCGCCACCATCTCCCTGGTGGGGACTCGGAGCAACTTACATGGAGCCAAGCCCAGACAACATTACAATTAAATAAAACAAAAACATAAATGACAATCAACATCATCATTAAAATTATATAGGAACAAGAATTCATATGAGTATACATAAACATTAAAAACATTTATCAAAATATTAAAATACACCATTTAAAACCGTCATCTGTTCCTTCCTCTTTTATGGGACTATGAATGCATGTACACTGTAGAATGAATGCAGTTTGATACCACGTTTGTGACTCAATGCTATGGAATCCTGGGAGTTGTAGTTTGATGAGATACAAGGACTCTTTAGCAGATAGGGTTAAAGATAGAGTTAAAGATTTTACAAAAACTACAATTCCCACAATTCTATAGCTTTGTAACATGGCATCAAAGTCGTTAAAATGGTGTCAAACTGCATTCATTCTACAGTGTACATCCACACTGTGACACAATACATTAACTGGGATGTAATGAAATAGAATGCATGCTCAAGATAAATGTATATGTCTTGAAGTTGGGAAATTTAATTGCCATTCCATATGTACCTTTTATGAAAAAAGATATGATTGATTGAATCAAGAGTCAGGGGGTGCTTCCAGACAGCACAAAAATGCGGGTTTTAAATGGAGGACAAACAAACCTGGGACTGAGAGCATGTTAGTTCCAGGATTTGGTCCCCTGCCATCCTCACAGTCTTCCTCTGTATCAGAACAAGATGAAGAGCAGATGGGAGACATCCGGCAGAAGGATTTTTTTTAAAAAAACCCCACTCCATTATGAATTGGACTGTATATGTACACATGCAAATATCTTAATATAAATATAATCATATTTATGTGTGCACATATGAGGTTTAGCACATAATGGAGTGATTTTTTTTAAAAAAACTGCTGGATTTCTTTCTTCCTTTTGTTTATTCAAGCTCTGTTTAATATTATAAGGTTTCAAGTTTCAGAGAGTTCTCATTGCTCTCCATTTGTGTTTCCTTTAAATTAGCTGTGTGTCTGTTTCACAGCCCAATAGGTTTCTGCTGTTTTGTGCTTTTTAAAAGTGGACATGCACTGGAGCAGTCTACACAGGGGGAAAGGAAGGAAATCATGTGATTTTCATGAGTGCAGGGATATACAGTGATGCAAATGTGCACATTTTCCAGTTAGAATTGGGATAAAAGGGGACCTTTTTAACCTGTGTTTTTTTCCATTGCAGTGAATCAGTGCGGATTTACTGCTAGTACTATGTAGCCACACGCCCCTTTTAACTTGGGAAATCCTGTGTGTTAGGTCCTGCATGGATGAGCCCTGGAAGGGCCAAAGGATATGCAGTTGGTTCTCCCAATCCACCGATTAGTGAATGTAACCATTTAGGGCTTCAAAATATTCTCCCCTTCCAACAGCAAACCCTGATTTTGCTATTTTATATAAGTGACACCATTTTAATATGACATTGTATATACTAGGACTTGATATATTGTTATTATTGTTATTATTATTATTATTATTACCCCACTTTATCTCCCCAAAGGGGACTCAAAGCAGCTTGACATAAAAATGAGTATACAATTTAAAATATACAAATATACAAACACTAAAACAGAATGAAACACAAACAGCACAAAAATTCACAGTTAAAATCCATCAATTATTTTAGTATTCACAGTGAATCCTGGACCAAACCCAGTGGATACCAAGGGTATGATGTAACTGCAACAAAGAAGATGATGTTGGTGTGTTTGATAACAAAAGGAACATTTTTAAACTGCCTTGATGTAGCAGGTGTTTTTTGTAGTCCTTGAGGAGCAATGGGTATTATTTATAGATGGGGAGGGGGCAAACGGAAAGGTTACGATTTCTCAAATAAGAGCCTATTATTTTCTACAAGTGGGAGGCCTATTGTGATGATGAAACCACTACAGATATGTAAGATGGATGCTGTTTTAAAAGATGCTTCTGCTTCGGATACTTTCTTTGTTCTTGGCACTGGTTTTAATTGGATGTGATATTTTCATATACCTTTTCATTTAATCTAGTTTTAATTATCCATTCTGATGTGTTTTCAGATGGTAAAGCACTTGAGCCCTATAGAAAGGAAAAGGGATAGTGGGGCTGTAGAAGCTGAAAGAATGGCGCAGACGCATAAGCGGCTCACTTTTGTATTTGCTTTGAGAGTTAAATAAATGGCATGCTGATTAAGAAACAGCAGAGCACTGTTACACAGTTGTCAGGAGAGACAATATAAGCTGCTGGAAAGGTCAGGCTGGTGAATTAATGTAATTTAAGTAAATAAATTGGATGAACCTTGGTGTCAGAAAATTAGTCTTTGTACAAATTAATTTGCATGGTAGGTTGAAAGGTGGTGAGTAGACTTATATTCTTTGTGGCAAATCTTTTCCCTGTACAGAACTTCACAGGGTGTACATAAAGTGAAGAGATAAGTAGTTTTACTCTGGAAAGTTTACGCACTATCAAATAGAAAAATGTTTGCCACAAAACTGTTTTTATAACTCGTCATTTCTCCAAGCTTTCCTGGACCCCCCTTTTTTCTGTCCCCATCCAAAAAGAAGGATGAATTGTCTCTTCTGGAAGCCTGTATAGATAGCAATTCATCTTCTACATAGGGAGCAGAGTCCCCTGCACTCAGGGGCGGCTCAACCCATTACGCAAAGTAAGCATTTGCAGTATAGTTGATTTTGCCCAGGGGCGCTCTTGAGGCACTCTTGGGGGAAAATAGACCTTGACATATGCGAGTTGTAGTTATTGGGATGTATAGTTCACCTACAATCAAAGAGCATTCTGAACTCCACCAATGATGTAATTGAACCAAATATGGCACGCAGAACTCCCACGATGAACAGAAAATATATATCAGTGATTGGTTGGAGGGGGGAGGGGCACCAAAATACTGTTTGCTTACCGTTGAAAGTTACCTATGGCTGCCTCTGCCTGCACTGCTGGATAAAAGAAAAATATCAGAAATCAGTTCTACCATTTCAGATTGAGCTGTAACACAAGGCAAAGAATGCCAGGTCATTCATTTGCCCAGACCAGCTGTTCTGGTTGTGGAAGCTGTAAATTTTGTATTATTTATGTTGTGTTATGATGTTGAATGACACAATGTAGTAAACTGTATTTGTTCCGCTTCATTCCTACCTTCTGCATTTTCAGTAAAGGTTTCAGACCGAGGTGACCAATCACAGGATGAGGCAACTTCATTGATTTCAGTTCCTAGACTCTGGAGTATCTGTAAAGACTAGGAAATAGTTGTCAGGTGTATTGTTATAGTCTGTCACCTTTCAGATCTTCTTTCTCTAGAATCAAAATGTCTTGAGCTTTCTCTGGCTAAAATCCAGCAGAAAAGAAAGCCCTGTTGGCATTAGTTTGATAGATTGATATATTTTGTACTGTACAAGTGGAATACTCTATAATGAAAAATTATGTTTCTTTTCACAGTGAGGCTGTAGACATATGTGTATACAAGCACTGGGAGAGTGAAGTTGCTCACCCTAAAGCCAGTTTTGTGAACAATTTGCCCCAATAAGATCCTGGTTTCTGTAAAAGACCCTACATCTCCCTAGCTGACTATCAACATGTAATGAAGCAGTTCCATACTCCTAGGCTACCGAAACTGATTTATTTCACTGCTATGTTCCAGTTTCCTCACTTCCCTTAGAGGAAGCTCAGACAAAGTACACATCAGATTGGCAACAGTTACACACTCTTTAAATCAAAATGAATGAAAAACTAGAAAAATAGTTTGCAAGAACTGTAGTGAAACAGAAGAATCAAACACACATACATAAGCTCTTAAAACATGTCTATAAAGCACAGCTTAAGCCAGTAGTATGTTGGAACTATGAAATTTCAATTGGAAGTGGCTTTTCAGAATTGGCATAGAGATGATTGATCTTTGATTAGTACAGGGCAGTTGAGAATAGTGTTTTTGTGATACACAATTTTGTACACAAGGCAGAATAAAGAAGGAAAGAAAAGAAAAAATACTCTCTTTCCCTTACCAACAAGAGTTTGCTTAAAAAATTATGGGCCACATCATATTAGCTTCGTCACCAAAATGAGGGGCAGCTGAGGTGAATCCATTGCCCCGTGTGCCACTCCCTCACACCAGTGCTTTCTCCATCACACTGGGAAAGCATCTCCCGCATGGTGCAGGAGTGTGCTGGCTCCATTGGAAGAGGGCCATCCACAGGAATTTCCTCTGTATCATATGATGGGCATCGTGTCCATCCATCTTCCAGCTGGAGTGGAAGCATCAAACAGAGGTCATACATTGCAAATATGTTTCTGATGCTAGGATTATCCCTGGTATTGTTGAAGAGAGGGAAACAAAGGTGTTAAGAAATGAAAAAGGTGGTATCAATTGGAAGTTAAATGTAAATAAAGAGAGAAAAGAATTTCCCATTGTCTGAAGAAGAATCTCACATTAACAAATATGTTTCATTTACATGATTTCACTTACCTTTTACTACAAAGGAATGCTTCTGTTTTAGCATATTTGAGTATTATGGAGAGTTCCAGAATAGTTTTTTTGCTCCTCCCACATCATACTGTCTTCATAATGCCAAATCTATTTACTGAGTATAAAATATAGCTTAAAATTAGACAAATGCCCATGTTATAAAGCATCTGTCCATTTGACATCTGTTCAGTTTATTAAAGCAGCAACCTTTCAAAAGTAAAAGACAAACAACACAAACATGGCATTATTCAGTGTCATTCCAGGCAATGACATGCTGTAGAACATAAGGACAAGTAAACAAATGTACAACTTTTCATAGTATAATCCATTTTTAGTTCAATCATATTTTCCAAATAACAAACTGACCTCAATGTTGACTATATGCCTGTTAGTAAGAGAGCAAATAACAATTATGGGTTATTTTCAATCTATAAGCCTCCTCATAATTGCACAGGGGGGTCACTTTTATTTCTCAGCATACACATTAATTCAAATTCATATACAGGTTTTTTTGGGACCCAGCAAAATGATGTATAAAATGGTAAAAAAAAGCAATAATCATATATAAATTATGATGATACCTTGGAAAGTTCTGAGGTGTCATAAACAAGGAGTGGTTTAATTGAAAGCAAATCTGGTGATATAATGAAATAAAAACAGGTGGATACTGATCCATATGATGCATTTCAAGGAAGAGGACATAGAGCACGATGAAGGACCCCTACCATGCAGTCCTTACTTTATCTTCTGTATAGCAAGGAAGCATCAGATTAAACATCAATAAAGAGATTCCTCTATAAATATAGCTGAGAAGGTATGGGTCATATACATGCCACATATCATCCGAAGAAAAGATATCTATAAATTCAACCAGATGGGACTAAACAGAAACATCTCTACTGAAAGTCCTCCTCAGGAGACTATTATGTTCAGTTAATAGCATTTGATGTCAAAGCGCTTCACTTTGCACATATTGCAACTATACCCATATAACATAATATTTACACCAAAGCTCTTTGTCTTAGTTTTTGTTTATGTCAACTTTCATTTCTTCTTCTGTGTGAACTGTGTATTCTTTTATCTCTTGAGCCAGCGATGTGCAGATCTTCTTGAATGACAAGTATGCATATTTCTAGCCTGGAATGTATTCCCTTGAATATTGTATTTTCACACATCGTGAAGAGATGTGCATCACAAAGAAACATGAGAGGTCACTACAACCTTTAACTCATTTGATTTTTGAGATAATGGAAAGTGTGAAAGCATGTTGGGTAAAAACAATTGTAGGTGTGGTGTTTGTGTGTGTAATATGTGTCATGGGGTGTCCCTGGCATTAGACAGAGTCAAGCAACCAACTGAGACAGCACATATTTCATAAAAATGTGGCAGATTATTATATGTAGCTGGTTATTGTAACTTTATTGCCATGTCATGGGAGAGTCATCTAGAGTTAGTGTTAACTTGCAGGTAAGATTGGTGAACACCTAGAGCTCACTTTATGTTTGAAAGCAGTCCTACAAAAGTATCCTTTGTATTTTGGGTACAAGAATAATAAGAGTGGTTGTATTTGAGGATCCATTTGATAATCCACCTTTAAAGTTCTGGACTTGGGATTGGCGAACTATAATAGAAAAGGCATCCACATTTAACAAATTGCAAGGCATAAAAATATTTATTAGGACCGAATTACCCATTGACCATTGAGGAAGAGACCTAGAAGGGACATTTGCCTCAGACAATCTCCCACATTGGTCCACTGCACATGCTGGTTTCAGGTCATATTTAATTTGCTAATACAATTATGGCTCTATTTAAACCTGCTATAAGTGGGGGATTTTTAGGTATCTTTCTGCTGATCTGAGTAATTTATTGTTAATATTTCATTCTTCTAACAATACAAGTACACAGAGGCTATAATGCATGAATTGGTGAAACCATATGTCTGCTTGAGCATATTCTTGTAGGGGGTTACATTATAAATAGCAGACATGGAAAAGCCAAATAATGTTAATTTGAGAAAATAAGAAAAGTGTAATGTAATCTCCATGTAGTCTTTTCCTTCAACACGGAACTGTGTGAACACATTTCTCATGACAACACTCAGTGATGGTGAACATAATCCATTTAACAAACAGGGAACTTTAAAATGTTAAACAACTTCCCTAAGGCTTTATAGTTGCACAGTGGCAGCATCCTATGCAAATTTAGATTGGTTGTCGATAACTTAGCTGGTCTGTTTGCATGGCAATAACCCATTGTCCCAATTTTAGCACTTCTTTAGTTTCGTCAACATCAGAGTTTTTGCATTATCCCATTGAAGATTGGGATGGAAACAATATTAAAAAATATTTGAAGAAAATATGTTTCTATTGTGTTGTCCTGAAGAGGAGAAGTTTGGACTCATTTAAATCTTTGCATTTCAGGACTTTAATGAGGAATTAGGCCTTCTTATACAAGAAGGTCATCACTTCTCCCAAAACCTTACAATGTCCTTGTGCAGTACTTTGTGTTACAATACCAAAATGTCAAGGGAAGAACTATCACTGAGAATGTATACACATTCATAAGGGGAAGGTAATTAAATCAGAAGGAAATGTGTTGCAGAGAGACTGGATTCTACGCAGAACACTTGGAGTCTTGCTTAGTCTGAGAAGGGCAACAGCAGGGGGAAAGGCCACGGGTTCTGCCTTTGAGATCCTGACCCCTTGATTAAATCAAAACCACTTCAGGTCATACTAGAACTCTCATTTGGTGTTCAGATTGTAAAGAAGGCTTAGCACACCCCAACCTACCTTGGGCTGTGACACCCAAGTAATTTATAACAGGAAGGTGTCTCTGGAGTTTTAAGGCATGTCTTTGTTCTGATGGGAGGGGTCAGATTGTTGTTGTTGTTGTTGTTGTTGTTATTATTATTATTATTATTATTATTATTATTATTCTCCTCCATTTTATCATTCCCAAGGGTGACTCAAAGCAGCTTAACATAAAAGCATTAGCATAAAACTCAAAATATACCAATATGCAAACATTAAAACAGAATGAGATATAAACATTATTAAAACATTCACAGTTAAAATCCATTAAAACATATTCAAAGTTAAAACCACAGCACTCCCCGACTTACTGTTTAAAAGCCTGTCTGAATAAAAGGTTTTAGCCTGTCGCCTGAAGGACAGCAGGGAACAGACTCCTCGGGCTTCCCTGGGAAGAAGGGAAGAGAGTCGAGGGGCAGCCACTGAGAAGGAAGGCTCTGTTCTCTCTCATTCCCATCAACTAAGCTTGAGATGGAGGTGAAAGAGAAAGAGGGGCCTCTTCTGAAGATCTCAGGGCCTGGACAGGTTCGTACAAGAGGATGAGGCAGGCCAAATAGCATGGACCTGAACAATCAGCGGCTTTGAAGGTCATAGCCCGCACTTTGAATTGTGCCCGGAAACAGTCTGGCAGCCAGTGGAACTGCTCTAAAAGGGGGGTTGTCCATTCCCTACAGCCAGCCCCAGTTAGCAACCTGGCTGCAGCTCTTTGGACCAGCTAAAGTTTCCAAGCACTCTTCATAGGCAGCCCAGTTTAGAGCCCGATACAGTAATCCAGATGGGATTAACTAAAACGTGTACTACAGTAGTCAGATCTGGTTTCTCAAGGAACAGGCACAGTTGGCAGATACCTGGACTTCCAGGTTCAATGCTGAGTCCAGGAGGACCCTCAAACTTTGAACCTATGCCTTCAGGAGGAGTATGACCCCATCCAGCACAGGCTGAATCCCTATTCCCTGGTCTGCCTTATGATTTACCAGGAGTACCTATGTCTTGTCTGGATTAAGTTTCAATTTGTTTGCCCTCATCCAGTCCATTACTGATGACGGACACTGTTTTAGGGTCAGGACCGCTTCCTTGGCTTTAGAAAAAGGAGTAGTAGAGTTGGGTATCATCTGCATATGGGTTATGTTTTGTTTTAAAGGAGAATTGTGTCACTGATTGCTTCTGGAGGCATTCTTTTGTGTCTGTTTTTCCTAAAGAAAAATAAAATTGTGACATTCTTGAAGGCATGCCATGTGGCACAAACTTAGATCCGTTGCTTTCATAACTCTAGGGAACAATTGTCCTTTCCCATATCCTCATTTGCCTTATTTACTAGTTGTGCTTGTATTCTGCCCTCACACCAGTAAACTCAAGGAAGTAGAAATGGGCTATTTTTATCTATGCATTCTCATCTCAACACAAATGTTATTTTAAATTTGAGTGAGGCCATGCTGGCAGAAAATAACCAGTTGAAGGTCATCCAGTAAGCGTCATGCCTCAGTAGGAATTGGAATCTGGATCTCTCAGGCTGCAATCCATTACTCCAATCAATGTACCACACTGGGTTTCCAATTTATCTTGTTACTAATGAATGGCTGTTACTCTACACCCAACATAAATTAAGTCTGTATCTCCCTGTTCAATATTTTAACTATCTCCCCACCATACCCCTTTCTGCAACCATTGGATTTTTAAAAGAAACCAATGCTGGGAATGCTTTGTTTTTAAAAAACAAGACATCTATATGCAAATCTATTCTTTGTTTTCCACCACACATGTCTAACATTTGCAATGTTTGTGTCATGATTTTGGTGTTCTTCCATGTAGATAATTGCATCTTGTAAACCTGGGAAAGACAATCCCTTGTGTCCTTTCTCCATCTCTTTCTTCCCATTTTAATTCATTGCATTGCTAAAGGTAGTCCTGTCCATACTAGATGTACAGGTAATCTGGGTTTGTACCAGGCAATGATTTAGACAGAGGAGGGCTGGAGAAGGAAGGGTAAAACCATTTCTCATCCATGTTTGGAAAACAGGGTGAGACAAAAAAAAGAAAACAACAAACAGCGAGCAAAATCTTGGAGGGGAGGGGGGGCATTCCAGTGTAAGTTGCAGCAGACACAAGAAAAGGTTTTAGAGGAGTTGATTCCATAGTTGAATCTGCATTTGTTTCCCTCTTCTGACTAATGGCATGAAAGAAAGAAAGAAAGAAAGAAAGAAAGAAAGAAAGAAAGAAAGGATGGTGAGATGGAGAAGAAAAGAAGACAATGAGCACTGCCTTGACTTTGTACTGAACTCTGTATGCTGTTGGCTTCAAAGGCAAGAAGATGGAGCAAAGAGAGAGAAGAAAGGAAGGAAAGGAGCACAGTCTTAGACCTCTTGTTGAACTTTATGTGTCATCAGCTCCCAATAAGAGGAGGGTATGAACAGAAAGCCCCTGAGGAATTTATTGCATCCACTCAAAGCAAAAGCTTTTCAACAGCCTGTGTTGCAGGCTGCAACATGTATAAGTTAAGGGTTTTTAAAAGGTCCTCTAAAATGTTAATTTTGCTTAAATTTAAGTTATGTTTTGTGAGCACATTTGGAAACAGGAGATACTAAATAAAAAGACTCAAATCTTAGTTCTCTGTCTTCCATCTTCCATCCTTTTATTGGAGGAACAGACCTTCTGTTAAGGAAAACTAATCTCCCCCTAATATAGACAGTTATTATCCCCACACTTTTCTTTCAAAGACACAGTAACTTTAATTTTCTGTGCTTAATTCTTTGTGAAAATAATTGCATACAAATGGATATCCTAATAATATGTTGATTAAAAACGCATTAATTTTACATCACTAAATAATCATCATTAGTTGAAGCCCAATACATGACCGAATGGCTAATTTTTCTTCAGCCTTTTTGCATTTACATTGGTAACGGAGATTAAACATAGCACTGCAAAGCTCATTAAGCTTTCCTGGAGATTTCCTTATTTTTTTTCTTTCCATCCCCTTCACCAATTTGTCCTGCCAAAAAGACTATGTGTTTAATCAATTTTGCAGAAAAACGGCTATGTTACTGTGGTGCTAAAGTATCACTAATTAAACCAGCCTTATCAAAAAAGGGGAAATATTGTGTTTTCATAACTATATACAGTTATTCCATCAATACAGCATTTAGATTCGACTTCAGGGTAAAAGCTGTGAAGTAAAGGATTTCGCTTTTTAAAGTAACACCATTTTGCTCATTAAAAGCTTTCTTAGAGCATCATTTTTAGGGTTCAGGATAGCTTTCCAGTGACATCTAAGGACCCTTCTGCACTACAATATAAAATCCAGATTATCTGCTTTGAACTGGATTATATGGCAGTGTAGACTCATATAATCGAGTTCAAAGTAGATAATGTTGATTATCTGCTTTGACATTCTGGATTATATGACAGTGTAGAAGAAGCCTAAAAATGTAGTCCTGGTTGTAGTTCCCTAGAAAGCTAAAACAAAATTAAAACTCATATGGAAGAAAAAAGAAAGCATCATCTGAACATTGTGTAATTTCAACAGTATGAAAGCAAATCTAGGATAGTTGGAACAACATGGAAAATGACCTAGGGCTACCATGAGCAAAGTGGAACCTTGTTGCCACAAGTACTTCAAAGGATCTTTTGTTAAACTTTGAACCCCAGAATCCCCAGATAATCCTTTTTGAGGCCATAAAGGTTGAGTTGCTTCTCCTTGTAGCCTGAGAAAATGGCAATCCACCCTATTGTGGTAACTCATCTTTACAGTGCTCCCTATCCTCCATTGCTGGTTTAAAGCAAGAAAAAGTCTTTTTTGAAAGCTAGAGGTGGACTTCTCACCACTTCCTATTTTATTATCACATTTTGATAGTCCACAAGTCTCCTGGGCCCATGTCAAATGTACATGCCTTACAGAGAGCAAGGGTGGACATTTGCTAATGTAGGGCCCATTTCTTTTCTCCACCCCATGATGAAACACATGGCGTTCCACCCAAGTTTTGGAAATCTACCCACATTTCTCATAAACCTTAATTCCTCCATTAAAGCAAGAAATATGTTTAGCTTTTATATGAATGCACATTAATCTAATTCACACCTCCTGAAAAATACAAAAAAAAACTGGAATGGAATTAACCTGGTGATTATTGACAGACATGGTGTGAAAAATTGGCTTAAGAAGATCTGGAGAATTGTATTTTAGTGGTGTATACACTCCAAATAGATGAATAGATGGTTGTCTGACATCCATTTGTCTTATTTGCAAACAAGGATTCTCAACCATATGGTTCACCTGTGCAATACGCAAAATACTAGAAGCATCTTTTTTTGGAGTACCATAGTTTGATTGCCTTCAGATTGAAGAATTATTTGACATTTCATCCCCTGCTCTAAAATTGTCCTTTTTTAAATCAGATTTAGGATAAAAAAATTGTGTCATGCCCCTGAAAGAACCTTCATTGTTTACCCCTATTTCAGCTCCCTTTTTAGATATAGGGGATTAGCAGTGTCTGTTGGGGGGGGGAGTCTAGATAGCCTCTTTCTCCTTGAAGTCTCCATTGACTTGCTCCTTTAATAATCCCCTCAGAGACAGAGCCTCAAGTAAGGCACTTTTGGTTCTTGGAGGAGTCAGCCTTTTTCGTGACTGGAAGGCCAGAAAGTCTACAAAATAGTACATCCAGTCAGAGCTGTATTCAAGTTCAATCAGAGTTAAATATTTATACCATCTTAGAGACAGTTGAACATAATACAAGAAAGAGTCAATAAGAAGAAATAAAGATTCTAGAGCCTCAGTTCGTCCAGAACCATGTCTATCTCTCAAAGACTTTACCTCTCCTCATAAAGATTTTGTAGTGAGACTCAGGAAAAGAGAAAGTCTAAAAATTTTGTCAGTTAAATAATTCTTGTTTTGACTCAACTATATAGACTCTGATCTGTTTCCTGCACAACCAGTTCCCCTTCCAAGTAGTTGAGATAGCATAGGGGCAGAACAGTGAGCATTTGAGATTGTGAGCTCAGCTGTGCTTTTGTTTTTCTTTTTTTCTTTTGTTGGGTTTCTTTTAAAATTGTTTATGTAGTTCTCTCAATTTTGATATGGTACTTTCTTTTTGATATATGCATACAAAATTCATGCATGAGTGAAAATGATGTCTGTAAAGGCATAGTAAGAGAATTGTTAATGATATTATTTCATAAAATCACCATGCATGTTCATGTGTGAAAATGTGCACACAAAAATCCATCAGAATTTTTAGACAACATTTGCAAATTGAAGGAAGCACTAAATGAACTTATTTTATATTAAAGAAATAAGAACAGAATAAAAAGTGAAACAGACTTATCCATCCCTACTTAAATCTTGTTATTGAATACAGATGTTGACTTAACATTTTTGTCTTGAACTAGTCAAGGTATATTTTACACTCTTAAAACACACACACACATTCTTATATATCCCTATTTCCTTTCCTTCCTTGTTCCCATTGTCTCTGTTGCATTCTACATCATTCACAACCACTTTAATTTAGCATTCTTCCTCTTGAAAAGGAAATGGGTACCTCATCAAAACTGACTTTGCTGAAGTGTCCTTCTGTTTTATCCAGATTTGTTTTATTGTGAAGCAGACAATTGCTCAAATTTGTATTCAAACACGTACTATAATCCACTGTGTGTTTTTCTTGCAGATAGTTGAGTGTCTCCCCCCATTCTGTTCAGACTAAACTAAATTAACAAAGGAAACTTCAACTTGCTTCAGTTGATATTGGCTATCATTTGAAAGGTCAGACAGAATGTATAACAACATGCTTTGGTTGATTTTCTGAGTGGAATGTACAGGTGCAGATTTTCATCTGGGAGAACATGAATTTAGTACATTGTTTTTGGAGGGATTGGACAAAAGGCTGTTATAATATGCAAGCAAGACAAATACTTCTGAAAATTGAGCTCTTGATGAGATACGAGATAAGTGTTTGGCAAAGAGCCATACAATGAACATAGAAATCTCACTCACTCAGGGTTGGTCTTCTGGGGGTGGTGGGGAACAGAACCATATTATAGATGGATAGACTCAACTAAGAAAGTTATGACCCTGAGCCTGAAAGAACTAAGTAGGACTGCTGATAACAGGATGGCTTTGATGTCCCTCATTTTTAGGTTCTCCTTAAATCAAAGTTGGTTTGATGACAATTAACATCAATAACAGGAACAGCAAATAAGCATTAGATAATCACATGACTAAGCTGAAGCGGCCATGTTTTTAATATAATAACAGAAATATATGAGTCACTGGAAAAGATGATAATGTTGGGGAAAGTGGGAGACTGTGGGAGGAGAGAAGGAATACATTAAAGATAGGATCAATAAGGAAGCCATGGCTGCAAGCAAGTCTGCAAGCAAGAGGAAGGCTATTAATAACTGTATCTGATGAAGAACCTCCTTCTTTGATTCCCCTTTCTTCTTCATGTGTGCAAGGATGCACCTTCAGGTTGCCTGTCTTCAATAGTCATATCAAATCTTTGCTATTCATTGCAGATAGTATGGTTTTATATTCCTACCTTACATTTTTGATGCCCCTTCCTCCAATTTTCATGCCTCCTTCCTCCAAGTATAATCTATCTTTATTAGGCCTGTTTGATCAAGAAAAAATTTGTTTCTAAAANCCCCCCCCCCCCCCCCCGGCTACATGCCTGATGGATATATGATCTTTCAAATAGTCTGGATCACCTGAGCCACCAAGGACATTAAAAGTTATAACTAGGATTTCAAATTCTTTCTGGAAATCCGTGTAATTAGTAATTTTGAATATTTTTTATTAAAAAATAAATTGTTTCATAAGGTGGTGGGGGTGGTGATCCAGGCTGGGGTTTTGATGTAGGGAAAGGTGACATTAATTCTTTGTTCCCCACTATATACCCCTTTGTCCTATTCCTCCTCCTTTGCTCTGGATGTGCAATGATTATTGTTTTTCTCTTTTGAATAGGTGAAACTCTCTGATTTTGGCTTTTGTGCTCAAATCAGTAAAGATGTGCCAAAAAGGAAGTCATTAGTAGGAACACCTTATTGGATGGCCCCAGAGGTTATTTCAAGATCCCCGTATACCACTGAGGTGATTATAGTTCATTGATTTCAGAAATGACATCAAATTAATAGAATGTGTCTGTTCAAGTCCTGTTTGAGATGCTTTACATTACCCAAGGAAGGTGTAACTATTAGGCCTGTGCAATTTAGTTCGTTATTTCGTTATTTCGTTATTAATTCGTTATTTTTGCATTTTTGAAGCAATATCAAAACACATTTTCAAACCCGGAAGGGTTTAAAAATATCGAACCGGCAGCCCCCATAAATTTAACGAGCTTCCGCTCGTTTCGTTAATGGGATGGAGGCTGCTGGAGTGCTGGTGCCATTCCCCTCTTTCTCGGCCTGGGCTGCTCTCCCCGCCCTCTTTCCCCTCTCCCCGTTTTCCAACACTCCTCCTCCTCCACATGCGGCTGCATAGTGAGTGAAGTACTGTATAATAGCGCTGCATCAGGGGCGGCTGAAGCAACTTACGTGCCAAATCCCTGGCTGTGGGCTGCTTGTCTTGCTTGCTCGCTTCTCCAAGCGGGCGAAAGGAGAGGGAGAGAGAAAAACAGTGTGCTGCTGCCTGTCTCTTTAAGGAAGGAGCACATGGAGCCCTCGGCTGCCGGTTTGGCGGAGGGAGGGAGGCAGGCGCGCGCTCTAGCAACCAAGTAGGGTTTATATCCCTGTGAAATAACGTCCAGGGTGGGAGAAAGAACCCTTGTCTGTTGGAGGCAATT